>QJPP01007528.1:22500-712522 GCA_003996215.1 Jaltomata sinuosa | reverse complement strand
CCCTCAGACAGATGGCCAGTCCGAGAGGACCATTCAGGTTCTAGAGGACATGCTTCGAGCCTGTGTTCTTGATTTTGGAGGTTCTTGGGATCAGGTTGTCCCTTTGGCAGAGTTTGCTTATAATAACAGCTTCCATTCGAGTATCGGCATGGCACCTTTTGAGGCTTTGTATGGCAGGCGTTGCAGATCACCGGTAGGTTGGTTTGATGGTTTTAGTGCTGGGCCACAGAGCACAGATTTGCTTCAAGATTCCTTAGACCGAGTTCGAGTGATTCAGGACAGACTTCGGGCAGCTCAGAGCAGGCAGAAGAGTTATGCTGATCGTAGGCTTCGTGCCTTGTAGTTTAGTGTCGGTGACTTGGTGTTTCTCCGTGTATCGCCCATGAAGGGCGTGATGAGATTTGGTAGGCGGGGCAAGCTTAGCCCCAGGTACATTGGGCCGTTTGAGATTCTTCAGAGGGTTGGTACCGTTGCCTATCAGTTAGCCTTGCCTCCGATGTTCTCAGCTATACATCCTGTATTTCATGTTTCGATGTTGTGTCGGTATGTCCCAGATGAGTCTCATGTGTTGTAGTGGGATTCAGTTCAGTTGGGTGAGGATTTAACCTTTGTTGAGGAGCCGACAACTATTTTGGCCAGAGATGTCAGGAGATTGAGGTCTCGAGAGATCCCGGTTGTTAAGGTTCAGTGGAGGCACCGTCCAATCGAGGAGGCTACCTGGGAGATTGAGAGAGATATGCGGGATCAGTATCCGCAGCTATTTCAGCCTTCAGGTACCCCCCGACCTTGACTTTCGGGGACGAAAGTCCTTTTTAGTAGTGGATGATGTAATGACCCTTCCGGTTATTTTCACGTATACGTTTTCCTTGAACCGTTAGAGCTTGTTTGTAGTGTCCCCAAGTCACTTAAGGCTTGTCCGGACCGGTATTTCGGCGCCGGGTCCATTTGTTTGATCGTAAGTTTCTTTGATAAATTTTCTGAACTTTGGGTCAAATGTCTCGGAGCTTTTATCTCATTATATAAAGAGTTAGAAGTCCCCCGAAATACCAAATCGAAGTTCTACGAGTCTAGTTTCCAACGCACAAAACCTCACATCCAACTGATCTCGGAGTAAAGAGTTATGACTGTTTTACCGCGGGCTGTCTGGCAGAAAATGGGTTGCGAACCGGATCGGGTTAAACTCGATTTAAGCCTCAACTTCACGTTTTAAAACACCATTTCAGTTCCAAAACAGGGAGAAAACATAAGGGAGAATTCCAAGAGGGTTCTTGAGTATCAAAATCGTGCGTTGGTGAATTGCGAGTCTAGATTTAAGAATTTTATTAACATCGCGTGTATTTGAAAATATTTTTATTTAAAAGTTGAATTTGGTAAAAATTTTATTATTATTGCCTTTTCAAAATATTTTAAAGGTATATGAAAGATATTTTGTTACGATATAATTGTATATGTATTTTTTTTATAAGGTTTTTATACACCGTAATATTTTAACGGAGATAGTAAATTTAGTTATGTTAAAATTTATTATTATAATATAGTAGGTTTTATTTGAAATGATTTTAGCCTCGGTCGGACCGAGCACCTGAGATGACTTTCTACTGTTTTGCCCCGGTTATGCCCGGGCACCCTTAGAGGGGTTTTTAAGATATTTTTGTACTACTTTAGTCCTGGACAGGGTCTGGGCATGCATATTAGAGACTGGGTCTCTATCTTGAAACTGGACTTACTTCCGGATGACATGTTTTGATACTGAGTTTTAGTATGGGGTCAGGGACCTCCATGGACCTTGCCATCCGGGCCAGGGGCTACGGGCTGCGTGTGCCGGAGGAGGGGTATATGGTGGAGTAGAGGTATACGGGCAGTGTCCTTCCATGGAACCTACCTGCTGGGCCGGATCGGCGCCGGAGGAGGTACATACAGAGATACCATGGCACTTGAGATCTTCATGCATCATATCATTCATTGTTCGAGGCTCCACCCTTGTTGTTGTTTGCTGATTGTACGCTCCGGTAGTATGGGATGCCGGAGGGTTTGTTTTCACTTGTTTGTGTTCCTCGGTTGTATGGGCGGCCAGGGGACTGTAGGTAGACTCTTGCTATTTACTTACAGAATTATTCCCTGTTACGGTTAAGAATGAAATTGGTTACTGCTAAACTGTTAGTTTCTAGATTGAGATTGATATGATTAGTTGAGTTTGATTCATGTCTCTGAGCATGCCTATCATTACTCTTTCCCTCTTCTTACACTTGAGGTTACCGGTATACCGTCCATTTCGTAAACTTATTATGTATACACTGTTATTGCAAGGACCCCAGGTGCGTTATTTCTTACTTTCACCTGTGCCTATGGTGTGTATATTCTGCTTACTAGCCTCACATGTGGTTCTGTTGATTTCCCTCTGGGCTAGTTCCTGTGTACCTTTCGTTGATTTCTGTGACTGCTTGCTTTTATTCTGTCTATTACTACGCTTTTATCTTATATGTGCCCAGTCGGCCTATGATACCTACTGGGTACCTTATGCTTCGCATTTGGTGCTCACCCCTACCCCCTGCATCTTTGGGTGCAGATCCTAGCGTGGGCCATCGCCGTTAGATCGCTGTGATTCGTGCTTGGAGATCTGTTGGGGACTACTTTAGACTGAGGGTGAGCTCTTGGCGATCGGAGCTTAGCTTTAGTTTATCTTTTGCTTCATGTACTCTATTACCATTCAGAGACATCTGTATATATTGTTTTGGATTATTTGCACTCCATGTATGTAGTTTGGGCTCTATACTATGATACCAGGTCTTGGGGTTTGGTTTAGTTTCCGCATATGTATATATTTATAGTCCTTTTATCTGTTCTCTTCATCTTGTTCTCTTATTTGTTAGATAGTAGCCCATTACTAACTGTTCTGGGCTACGGGGATTGGTTCACCTACCGGGGGTTGTAGGTGCCATCATGACCGAGAAATTGGGTCGTGACATCCTAATACCTTAGGAAAGTATGATTCTATTTGGGTCATCGTGGACAGGCTGACCAAGTCCACTTATTTCATTTTGGTCAGGGTGGACTATAATTTGTAGCAGGTGGACAAGATCTATGTTAAAGAGATTGTGAGATTGCATGGGGTTCCACTCTCCATAATTTCAGACAGGGGTACATATTTTATTTCTAAGTTCTGGGGCAAGTTGCACGAAGATTTGGGCACTCAACTCACTTTCAATACAACATTTCATCCCCAGACAGACGGTCATTCAAAAAGGACAATTCAGGTGTTGGAAGATATGCTGAGAGCATGTGTGATCGACTTTGGGGGTCATTGGGACCAGTGTCTACTGTTGTGTGAGTTCTTATACTATAATAACTATTACTCCAGTATCGACATGGCACCATTCGAGGCACTTTATGGGAGAGGATGTAGATCACCCATAGGGTAGTTTGAGGTAGGCGATGTGAAACCTTTAGGTGTGGACTTGGTGAGGGAAGCTCAGGAAAAAGTACGGGGAATTCAAACCAAGTTGCTAGCAGCCCAAAACAGGCAGAAAGAGTATGAAAATGGCAAGGAAAGGGATATGGATTTTCAAGTTGGTGAACAAGTGTTGTTAAAAAATTCTCCAATGAAAGAGGTAATACGATTCGGCAAGAAGGGCAAGCTTAGCCCTCGGTACATTAGTTCATTCGAGGTTCTCGATATTCTAGGGCCAGTGGCTTACAGGTTTGGACTACCACCCAGTTTGTCCGGAGTCCATCCAGTCTTTCATGTATGCATGCTGAAGCGATACCATAGGGATGGAGAGTACATTATCAAGTGGGATTCGATCTTGCTAGACAAAGATCTTCAGTATGAGGAGGAACTGGTTGCTTTTCTTAATCGAGATGTCTAAAAATTGAGGATAAAGGAAATCAGGTCAGTAGAAGTTCAATGGAAGCATCGTCCGATTGAAGAAGCCACTTGGGAAACAGAGAAGGACATATGGGACAAGTACCCTCACTTGTTTGAGGATTTAGGTACTACACTTTCTCTCTTTTAAATCATCTTTTTCAGGTTTGATCATTCGGGAATGAATGATAGATAAATTGGTATCTATTGTAACGACCTATTCTATCGTTACGAGTAAATCATTCATGCAAAATTTTGGGTTAGAAAACTTCCATGTTTGGGAGTTTGAAAATTTGGGCTAGGCTAGTTTCGGATGAATTCTGAGTGAGGTATATTCTAGGGTAATCCGGGTGAGTATTGGATAATATATCTTATATCAAGCTAGTTTTTCCATTAGCTAAGACATTAAGGAGTCTAGGGGACTTTTAAGAAGTGAATTTGGGTGAGTGGAACTCCCGGTATCAAAGTTGACGTGAAGAGGTTGTTTAGGAATGTCAGGATATGAAGTGTAGTGTAAAATGAAAACTTTTGGGGTATTTTCTGAGTTTCTATCCTATTTCATCCGCTATAGAGATTGACACCGCCCTACAGCGATGACCACTATAACGGAAAAATTCCCACTATCGTGAATGTCAAAGGCGGTTAGCACCGCCATAGCAGTCGAGTTCATTATGGCAACACCACTATAGTGGTGTAAGGACTGCTATAGCAGAATTAGTCATAGTTAATGCAGAAACTTCCCCAAAAATGTTCAAAAATTCTCAAGAATGTTTTAGGGAAGGGCATAGGCAAAGAGAGGCAATTTTCATTGATTTTCCACTAAACTCTGTCGAAAAGGTAAGGATTTCGTTCTTCACTTCCATATTTTGATTCTCAGACCTTAAAAACTATAATCTCAGGCTTGGGGGAAGGTTTGGATTGACCTAGGATGGTAGAATCCAGTGGAAAAGGGGGATTCTAGGTTGTAGAATTCTTGGGTTATGTTTATTATCACTTATTCATGATTAAAACACCATTTTTTGCTTATTGTATCCGTAAAATGGTAGTTTTTAGGTGAATTAATGGTGGGCAAGCCCGAGGATGGGTCGAATGATTATGGTTTTGCCGGGGATTAGGATTTGAGTATAATTTGGGTAATTTTAGGCCATTAGACTGACTTTGGTATGTTTTGTAATCATTATTAGCCCAAGAACAAGCGAAAGTTTTGGAAAACGAGAAGGCTCCAGCATAGTAGAGTTTCTAAGCTATTCGAGGTAGGTGATGGTTATTGTCTTTCCAAATGCAATGTGTGTGCATGTAACTTTAGCTTAGTAATGTATCTGCTTTTCATGTGTAGGGAATGGAATTATGAATTTCTAAGTGTTAGGGTGTAAATCATGTGAAATGAACATGGTTTTGTTGCTTGTTAGTTTTACAAGTGTTATATTATTCATTTATTTATTGACTATTGGAATTGTGTGACATTCGGCTGGCTCGGGTACCATACCTGTTATGAGATACATATTGGTTAGCTCGGGTACTACGCCTGGTATGAGATACTTATCGGTTGTCTTGGGTAGCACACCTGGTATAGATTCTATAATGGTTGGCTTGGGTATCACGCCTAGTACGGGTTTATTTATTTTGTTGATTGTATTTGTCGAGGGTCCCATAAGTGGATTGGGTTGATTGTTTGAGACTGTGATTGTTGCATATTGGTCCATGAGAGGCTGTATAGTTATGTTTAAATATAGGGTTGGTCATTATGTAGATCGGGAATTGCATGTAATACACTTAGGTATTATTTTGAGGATCCTTGGTTGGTTAGGGTTGCTTAAAAGGGGTATATGTTTACTTGTCATTTGCTGTTGTTGTAGTGGTTGTGTAACTGTTTCATATAGTTGGTAGGTTAGAGAGAAGACTGAGAGTCTGGAATGATTTTACTAGCTTGTTATCACATGTTTGTAACGCTTACTCAGTTTTGGTTTATTGTTCATACATTATTTATTGGAGCTGGCCGATGATCCTACCAGTATACTGTGGTTGTGTACTGATTCTGCACTTGTTTTCTTTTTGTGAGTATAGGACATCTTCTGGCGGCTGCTACGCAACCTCAGTTATAGTCCCAGCTTTCCCAGATTCCGAGGGTGAGCTACTTCTTTTGGGATTCCATGGTTTCCTCCGGTTTAGTTTCTAGTCCATTTATTTTGGACTTACACTTTTGTTTTTTGGGGTTGCATCCCCGTTCTTTAGACATTTGGTATATGTTTTGGTACCACTACTTTCAGATTCTAGGGGTAGTTTTCCGCAGGATATTGCTATTGGTATTATTTTGGATATGAATGCTAGTTTATTTTAATGCAACTGATTTTGAGCTGTTAGTATTGATAAGTGTTAAGTTGGATTATTGGTTCACTCATCCGGGGGTTTCGGGTGGGCGCCACTCGCGGCAGATTGGGTCGTGACACCAGTACTTAATTTTCAGCCCTGTTTTCACCTGAGTAAGTGACTACATTAGGTTGTGTTTACAATACTTTTGGATCCGAGGGGGCAATGGGTGCTACCTCTGCTAACACATTAGATGAATAGAAGAAAAATGGTGCACGAAGGGATAAAGAGTTAACAATCATCAAAACTCTCCTTGAATTCATGACTTTGCAAATGTTTAGTCAAAAGCTTGAGAGCGTTAACACTATCGACGTTGTTAGAGCTGTAGGGCTGGTAGAAGATGGGCCTTATTCTTGTGATGATGGTGAAGTATCGTTTGTGAAATACCATGAGGTGGGTTCCCATGCAAGTCTTCAAAAAGTCAACCAAAACTTAGGGAGACAAGAGCTTGGGAATCAAGGTTAGAATCTAGAGGATGACAACTAAAGAATCAAAAATATGCTTGCAAGGGTTTTAGAAAAGGTGGAATCCAATGATGAGGGTATCTGGGAGTTAAGATGCCAACTTGGAAGCCTTGCTCAAACGGTGCACTCCCACTCGGCCTCTACCAAGCTCCTAGAAGAGAAGACATTGTGGCTCACCTCTCAATTTGAGTTTGAGGAATCAAAGAAAGTTGAGAAGGTCGTTGTAACAAGGGATCAATCAAGTTCCATAGAACATACAAGTCATGACAGAGACAAACCCATAAATTAAAAGGCTATTGGATATGGTATTGTGAGAAATCATGATCATAGGAATAAGGTTCCCAAAGATTGTAAGCCTCCCCTAAATGTCCACTGTCTCTCCCTCAAAAACTATTACAAGTGAAAGAAAGGGAGCAACCTAAAGAGTTTGATACCATGTTAATGATAATTACTATCAGTGTTCTGTCAAGCGATGTGAGCACTCAGATGCCCGAGCATGCTAAATTTGTGAAAGAAATGTGTTCCATGAACAACTTCATGGAATATAGGGTCGTCCACATGTCCCCTCATAACTGGCATGGATCCACTAATCTAATGTCCAACAGGGGACTAAGGTGTCAAGCCTGAACTGACAGGTGACCCCTATAGAACCTACGGTGGCACCGTAGTTCTAGGACTTAGGGACTTGTACTAAAGGTCTCAGCCCAAACTGATGGGTGAGACTTCATCCTTTCGTCCGTTCGATGCTAAGTCTACTTCCAACTGAATAAGTCAATAAATATATGAACTAACAGGCTAGATAACTCAAATACTGATTATTCTGAGAATGCACAAGATACTGAAAGTGGGAGCATTCAAATTTTGAAGTTCTGATTGACTGAATATTTGACTAATAATCCATGAACCTGAAACTGATCGGGTGTTCATAACCCACAATCCTAATGAATTCAACCACTCTTAACAAATTCTAGAATCTGTCTGAAATATGAAGTTCATACATAGAATTAAAAATTCAAGGATGATATCACCTAGTAAGGGTTTTAGGGTTCTAAGAACACAATAGGGTTAAACTTCAACAAACATGTGGTAAAGATTCATCCATGAGAGGAAAACTGAATTACAAGAGAATTTATCCAAATCATAGGAACCCTAGCTTCTGAAAGTGGAATTAAAACTGAAAAACTTGATTGAATCTAGGGACTCAATGGGTGAAAGGAATCCATTGATGAAATCGCACATACCTGAGAGTACAATCTTAAGAAGAATCCTTGAGTTTGAGCCTGAACTTGAAAAACCCTTTTGTCGTTCTTGAGAAAAGAGGAACTCTTCTTTTTCCTCTCTTTTTCTAACTGTTGAATGAAAATATGAGGGAATGAGGGGTTTGGGTAGTTTTAGGCTTAATAACTTGTCTTAGGCTAATTAAAATGACATAGCTTATCCTTTAAAAATGGGGAAAAGACTGATTTTCCCTTACTGAATGTGTTCTGAAAATTGGCAGTCAGTGGGTTTAACGGGTGGAACCACGGCCGGTGGAATCAAACCACGCTGGTGGAATGACCCGTGGAACTTGGAACCTTTTTGGGGTTTGCTAAAATTCATTCCACGAGTCAGTTGACGGTCCATGGAACTGAATGCCGGATGGTTCTGTGAATCATGGTTTTGAGCTAGGGAAGGTACAGGTCCTCGGTTCCTCAGAAATCACGACTGACTGGATGGTCTGTGGAACTGAATGACAGACCGTTATTTGAGTCGTGGTTTTTAAACTTTGACTGGGGGCCCTCGGATGGTCAAAATGATAGGTGACAAGATAGTCCATGGTTTTAAACTACCATCCTTGAAATCACCCATGGTTTTCGAGGAGGGCAGACTTGAGGCCAAACCACGGGTCAGTTGATGGGTCTTCATTTAGAATAACGGTCCGTGGTCCTGACCATGGTTTCTTAAAATTTGAAATATCTCCAGTTTTTCTACTAAGTCTTATAAAGTAGTTCGTTTAGATTTTGAGGTGTTACAATATCCCCTCCTTGGGATCATTCGTCCTCGAATGAAGACTAAACAAGCTGAGTTTGGAGGGAAAGAGATGCAATCCCTACCAATCTGAGATCTACAAGTTGATTTCTAACTGAATTGAGTTCTAAGTACATGAAAGAATGCTGAAATTGCAGAAATAGCTAGGGGAATCATTAAACTGAAGGGAAAAATATGAGAATAAACTGAGAACCTTGAGAGGAATTATTAACTCAAGCTAAAACTGGATCGGAAGGAAAGAGGTGAGGGTACTTGGTCATCATGGCTGCCTCTGCTTCCCAAGTAGCTCCCTCAACGGACTGATTCCTCCAAAGGACTTTCACTGAAGCAACTTCCTTATTTCTCAGCCTACGAACCTGACGGTCAAGAATCTCTACTGGAACCTCTTCATAGGTGAGGCTATCCTTCACACCCACCTTATCTAATGGCATAATCGATGTTGGATCACCAACACACTTCTTCAATAGAGAACTATGAAAGACTAGATGAACCGCTGCTAGTTTGGCTGGCAACTCTAACTTATAAGACACATTACCAACCCTCTTCAGGATTCTGTAAGGACCAACATAACGGGGACTGAGCTTCTGCTTCTTTCCAAATCTCATCACACCCTTTATGGGTGTTACTTTCAGGAAAACCCAATCATCAAACTCCAATCTCTTTTCCTTATATCTGCATAGGACTTCTGACTACTTTGATCTGTCTTCAACCATTACCTAATAAGATGAGCTTTCTCCATAGCCTCATGAATCAAATCCGGCCCAATCAATGTTACTTTACCTACCTAAAACAAGCCAACAAGTGATCTACACCTCTTCCAATAAAGTGCCTTATACGGGGCCATCTAAATACTAGAATGGAAACTGTTATTATAGGCAAAATCAATAAAAGGCAAGTGATCATCCTTATTACCTTTGAAGTCAATCACAAAACCCCTGAAAGGTTTGTACGGTACGCTCTGCCTGACCATTCATCTGCAGATGAAACACTGTGCTGAGATTTACTTGAGTACCAAGACCTTTCTGAAATGATCTCTAGAAATGAGACATAAACTAAGTACCCCTATTTGAGATGATGGACAAGGGAACCCCATGCAATCTGACTATCTCACTAATGTAGAGTCTGGCATAATCCTCTGCCGAATCTATAGTCTTGACATCTAAGAATTAAGCTGACTTAGTTACCCTATCTACTATCACCCAAATAGAGTCATGGTGTCGATGAGTCTGAGGCAAACATGTAATGAAATCCATGTTGACCACCTCCTACTTCCAAGTAGGAATGGAAACATCCTGAGTCACACCTCCCGGTCTCTGATGTTCTACCTTCACTTGCTGACACTTGGGACACTTAGCCACAAAATCTGCGATGTCCCTTTACATGCCATTCAACCAATAGACTTCCCATAGATCACAATACATCTTTTTGGCACCAGTATGAATAGAATATCTTGAACTGTAGGCCTCCATCAGGATCTGCTGCCTCAAATCATCCATATTAGGAACACATAAATGATCCTGGTAGTGAAGCACACCATCTCCCCCTTAGGATAAAACCTTCACTCTCTACTGATGGACCGCACCCTTTAACTAAAATAGGATGGGATCGCTATCTTTCTTCTCCTTTACCTCAACCACTAAGGAAGATTCTGACCCATTCTTAACTATTACATTGCCACCTGTCATGTCGGTAAGGAAAACTCCTAGGTGAGTAAGCCTATGAACATCCTTAGCTAATTTCTTTCTCTCTTCCTCAACATGTGACACACTACCCATGGATAGTCTGCTAAGTGCATCAACTACTATATTGGCCTTACCCCAATGGTAAAGCACATTCATATCATAATCTTTGAGGAACTCAATCCACCTCTTCTTATAAAGATTCAACTCCTTATGGTCTGTAAACACGTCCATATAGACACTATACAAGTAGTGCCTCCAAATCTTTAAGGAAAAGACAACTGCTGCAAGCTCAAGGTTATGAGTCGGGTAGTTCTTGTCATGAATCTAAAGCTGTCTGGAGGCATAGGCGATGACCTTACCATGATGCATTTAGACACAACCCAAGATGATTCTAGATGTGTCATAATACACAACAAAACCATCTAAATCCTCTAGTAGAGTTAAAACTAGACCTATAGTCAACCTGGTCATCAACTCTAGGAAGTTCTTTTCATACTCATTTGACCACTAGAACTTAACCTCTATCTTCTGTGAATCAACTCGGATGCCCTCACTAGATACCACATGACCAAGGAAAGCAAATGACTTCAACTAGAATCCACACTTGCTGAACTTGGCGAATACCTGGCGATCCTTGAGAGTTTGCAGCATAACTCTTAAGTGAATTGCATGCTCCTATTCGCTCTGAGAATATACAAGGATATCATCAATGAAGATGATGACTAATATATCCAAGTACTACTTGAACATCCTGTTCATCAAATCCATGAAAGTTGCATGAGCATTCGTTAGTCCAAAGGATATAACTACAAATTCATAGTGACCATATCGAGTTCTGAAGGATGTTTTTGGAATATCACATTCTCAGACTCTGAGATGATGATAACTGGATCTGAGGTCAGTCTTAGAGAAGCAACTTACACCCTAAAGCTGGTCGAATAAGTCATTAATCCTGGGGATGGGGTACTTGTTCTTGATTGTGACTTTGTTCAACTAATGGTAGTCGATGCACATCTTGAGAGAACCGTCTTTCTTACATAAAAAAGAACTGGAGCACCCCATGGAGAGATATTGGGTCTAATGAAGCCCTAATATAGAAGGTCTTTGAACTGTTCCCTTAACTCCTTAAGCTTGGATGGAGCCATCCTGTAAGAAGGAATTGAGATAGGCTGGGTATCTGGAAGGAGATCTATTATGAAGTCAATTTCCCTTTCGGGAGGTACTCTAGAAAGATCTTCAGGAAATACTTCTGGAAACTCACTAACCACAGGGACTGACTAAAGATTTAGGGTCTCAGAATCTGAATCCTTAACCCCAATAAGATGATAGATGTACCCTTTGAAAATCATTTTTCAGGCCTTAAGGTAAGAGATGAACTGACCTACAAGTACTGAGGTATTACCCTTTTATTCTAAGACTGGCTTATTTGGAAACTGAAATCAAACTATCCTGGTTCTACAATTGACTAAGGCATAACAAGAATGTAACCAGTCCATGCTTAGAATGATATTGAAGTCAGTCATTTCTAACTCTACAAGATCAGCTGAGGTAACTCTCTGAGAAACTGTGATCGGGCAATTTCTGTATGCCCATCTGGCAATAACTGAATCAAAAACTAGAGTAGAGACTGAAAAAGGTTATGGGAGGATTTCTAGACTGACACCAAAATCTACTGCTATATATGGACTCACAAAAGAGAGTGTAGCTCCAGGACCTAACAATGCATATACATCAAGATGAAAGACTCGTAATGTACCCGTGACCATATTGGGGGAACCTTCCTGATCCTGATGAGTCAGGAGATCATAAATTCTGTTCTGGCATTGATCGCCACCTGCACTAGTTGAGGCACCCTACTGAGTCAAGCAACCTACTAGAGCTGCTGTAGAAGTAGCCTGGTTTTAGTGACGTGTATCCCTACCCTTTTATAAAGCCACTGGGCAATCCTTTAGTCTGTGTCCTGGCTTGACACACCCAAAACAGTTTCCACTACCTACCATACGCTCACCTAGGTGGTTCCTATCACACTTCTTGCCAACTAGATGAGTGTATCCACTAGTAACACTGCCCTGTGACTTAGAGCTTAGTTCACTATCTCGTTGGTCCTGTCTGAATATGGGTACTGGGGCACTGGCAAAGGATGGGGCTAGAGCTGAAGACTTTTGGTAAAGCTGAAAGCAATTTCTGCCATCTGACCTGTGTTGAGAATAACTGAAGCTACATGTCCTGGCCCTCTTGTTATCTCTATCCCTTTCTTTAATCTTTTTTTCCTCAATCTAATGGGCATGAGTCATTAACCTGGAGATATCCATATCCTTCACAAGTATAGAAGTCCTGTACTCCTTGACCATATCATCTGAAACACCTGACATGAACTTACTCATATGGGCCCTGGAGTCAGCTACCATTGGCAGAGCATACTTTGATAGCTGGGTGAACTTGAGAGAATACTCTTTTATGCTCATGTCACCCTGTCTAAAGTTGACGAACTCCTGGACCTTGGCTTCCCTGAGTTCAAGTGGGAAGAACCTGTCCAGAAAAGCATTCATAAATTGATCCTAATCTAATGGGCCTGCATCTTTACCCCTAGATTTTTCCAACTGCTTGAATCAGATGTGAGCCACTCCTTTCAGCTGGTAAGTGGCTAAGTCTACACTTTCGACTGGGGTGAAACCCATAATATTTGTAACCTTCTGTATGTCATCAAGGAATTCCGATGGATCTTCCTCAGCCTTGGAACCATAGAACTCTGGAGTAATCGTTCGAGTGAAGTCTCAAACTCTAGATGCCACTGTGCTATTCTATGGGTTAACTGATGCCACAACCTGCTGATTTAACTCTAAACTCAGTATGAGTGACCTGCTCATTTAAGGGGTATACTGGAATTGGTGGTGATTGCTGATTTCCATTTCCATTGCCATTTCTCCTTCCGTTAGCTCTTCTAAGAGGAATCTTCAATAATCGCGTAGAGCATGAGTTAGAAGAAGATTTAATAGATTTCATACTCTATAACAAGAGATGGAAAGGAAAGAAGGGAAGTTTTTCTTAAAAATGCCTTGTAGCCTCTCTCTCATAAATGCGGCGCGCTTCACACCCATGAAAAGGACTTTACTTGACACGACTTTCAAACAACCTAGAACTCTTGAACCTGATGCTCTAATATCAAGTTTGTCACACCCTGGGGCTACCCCTTAGATGCAATATGGTGCTTAGAGTCACAAGTGACCCCAAACTAACCCATGGTCTAGTATATACAAAACATTTCTAACAAAATAATATTTATGTGGAAGCTAAACTGGTTTTAATACACAAGTCTGAAAAGTCAATCATATAACTCTGAATGTAAAACTGACATCAAAAGATGAAACTAACACTATGTTTGAAAGCCTCTATCTGAGATGAGTTGCTGGGACAAGCCCCCAATAAACTCTAAAAGTTTAAAAACTAAAATAAAGACTGAAATAAGAAAGCATAAATCTCATCCTCGAAGTATAAGGACTCACCAACTAAGCTACTGTAAGGGCTGGAGAATCATACTAAGCACGGTTTGGATGCTGAAAATTGGAACCTACATCATAATAGGATGTAGCACAAAAGTAAGCATCAATACTTCGAATGTACTGAGCATGCGGAATATGCACTAACCTATATAAGCTGAATGTGATGAAATAAACTGCACATGCATAATAACTAAAACATGAGGCAGAAAGGTAAACTGATGCAATGACCAAGTTTTAAGCATATAACTATATAATACTGAACTAAAATGAATAACTGAGTAACTGAACACATGGTCAATGCAATAATCAATCTAAACTGTGCGAGCTACTGTTAACCGATATACCCCAAGCTGAGCTAACTCTGGGGCCAACCTATAACCCTAGCTGGGAGGATGTTCATTCCTTGCCAAGGGTATGAACCTAATTGGCGTGTATCCACTAATATGATGTCCAACAAGGGACTAGGGTGTCAAGTCTAAACTGATAGTTGACCTCTATAGAACCTACAGTAGCGCCATAGTTCTGGGACTTAGTGACTTCTACTAAAGGTCTCAACCTAAGCTGACAGGTGAACCTTCATCCCTTCATCTACATGGTGCTAAGTCTACTCCTAACTGAATAAGTAAATAAATAGATAAATTGATATACTAGATAGCTCAAATACTGATTATTCTGAGAATGCAAAAGATATTGAAATTAGGAGCATTCAAATTTTAAAGTTCTGACTGACTGAATATCTGACTAATAATGTATGAACCTGAAACTGATCGGGTGTTCATAATCCACCATCCTAATGAATTTAACCACTCTTAACAAAGTCTAGAATTTGACTGAAATATGGAGTTCATACATATAATTCAAAATTCAAGGATGATATCACCTAATAAGGGTTTTAGGGTTCTAAGAACAGAATATGGTTAAACTTCAAGAAACATGCAGTAAAGATTCATCCATGAGGGAAAAACTGAATTACAAGAGAATTCATCCAAATCATAGAAATCGTAGGTTATTAAAGTTGAATTGAAACTGAAGAACTTGACTGAATCTTGGGACTCAATGGGTGAAAGGAATCCATTGATGAAATCCCACATACCTGAGAGTAGAATCCTGAGAAGAATCCTTGAGTTTGAGCCTGAACTTGAAAAACCCTTTTGTGGTTCTTGAGAAGAAAGGACCACTTCTTTTTTCTTTCTTTTTCTAACTGTTGAATGAAAATATGAGGGAATGAGAGGTTTGGGTAGTTTTAGGCTTAATAACTTGTCTTAGGCTAATTAAAATGACATAGCTTATCCTTTAAAAAATGGGGAAAAGATTGATTTTCCCTTAATGAATGAGTTCTAAAAACTTGCATTCAGAGGGTTTCATGGGTGGAACCACAATCGGTGGAATAAAACCACGGCCAGTGGAATAACCCATGGAACTTGGAAACCTTTTTGGTGTTTGCTGAACTTCATTCCATGAGTCAGTTGACGGTTCGTGGAACTGAATAACGGATGGTCCTGTGACTCATGGTTTTGAGCTAGGGAAAGTGGGGGTCCTCGATTCCTCAGGAATCACGATTTATAGGATGATCCATGGAACTGAATGATAGACCATCGTTTGAGTCATGGTTTTTGAACTATGACTGGTGGCTCTCGGATTGTTAAAATGAAAGGTGACAGGATGGTCCATGGTTTCAAACCACCGTCCATGAAGTCACCTATGGTTTTCAAGAAGGACAGACTGGAGGCCAAACCATGGGTCAGTTGATGGGTCATCGTTCAGAATGACTGTCTGTGGTCCTGACCGTGGTTTATCGAAATTTGAAATTTCTGCATTTTTTTTCTGTAAGTCTTGTAAAGTAGTTGGTTTGATTCTGGGGTCTTACACTTATAGTATTCATATCTCACTTGCTCAGTACATTTAAAGTACTGACCTCATACTTGCTCTATATTATATCATGATATCAGGTTCAGGTTCTCAAGCTCAGCATCATGGTTAGTGCGATCCAGTGCCACCTCAACAATTATCCATGGAGAGTCCTCATCATCCGAGGATGGATTCTTATTGGCATTTCCATTAGTATTTTAATATTCAGTATTTAAGAGTAAGCTGGGAGCTTTTCCCAGTAGCTCATCAGTAGTAGAGGCTTTCAAACATAGAATTAGACATTCAACTTATTTTTTAGTTTACTTGAGTTCAGCATCACTTTTCATTCTTAGTATTGTTTCCGAACTATTAACATTTATCAAATTTATAATGTTAATCAGGTTAACTTTCACTCAGTGTTAATTGTTCAGAATGCTTAGTTTATGCCATGACATGGGTTAGTTTGGTGTAGGCTCGTGGCGTGACATCAAGGTTCCCAACTCATCCTAATTGATGTTTAGGAATACTAAATTCATGCTAGGAAGTGTTTATCTACACCCTATAAAAATTTTAGATGATAATCACCCTTACCCATAGGCTTTCCCATAATTTTACATACATAGGGTTCTAATCCATAATTTCCACCATTAAACACTCCCCAGTGATTCTACAATGATGAACGATTATTTAACAGGGAGGTTAACAGAATAACTTACCTTGATAAAAGAAAAACATCCTAGTCTTGGGAAAATCACCTTCTTTGAGATTAAAAACGAGTTTTGAGAGTTTGTGAAATAAAACTTGGATAACTAACTTAAGTCAGGCAATTTGCCTCCTATATCTCACTGTAGCAGTCACTTTCTCACTATAGTGAGATGGATGTGGTGAGCTTTGGCTCGCTATGGAAAGCCCTATCAAAAAATATTAGGCCTGCTGTGGCGGGTCTCAGACCGTTGTGGTTTACTCGCTACAATGGAATTTCATCTGCTGTAGCAGTCCCTGAATAAGAAACTCAAGAACTCAGCCAAAACACTCAATTTCACAACACAAACCTCGATTCTAGACATCACAGATTGATCCCAATGCAACAATCGCTATAACCAGAGTTCTATGAACCGGTTCATCATCCTAAAACTGCATATGAAAAACGCTCAAGTGTACTCTCCTAGATGGAGGTATCTGCGATCGTTAAGCAAAACAAATTCATATTACCCGACGGGAGTCTGGGTCGATCCCACAGGGAATTGGTGATTAGCCAAGTCGATTGTAAAGAAAAGACTTCACAAAGAGGGTAGTTTGTTTGCAACAATAAAAGTAAAGGAAGGGGGAATTGGGAAATCTATCACAATCCGCAATTCAAAACAAAACAATAAAATAAAAGCTGGTGTAAACAATGAGAGAGGACGACTACGGATGTGTGTCAAATGGGACTCGAATATGGGATATGGTGATTTCTCATTTATGTAAATTCTCACTTAACAACATGAATAGCCTTGGTTTTAAGCATGATTATACATCTTTTGATCTAACAATTATATATTCAACAGCCTTATTTCAAGCACCATTGATTTAAATATTAAACAACCAAGATATGCTTGGGGAGGTCATACTATCTCTAGCTTTAGACCCTTAAATGGGTGTTTCCAGCGAATTGAGATATTTCTAGCCTCAATCTAAGTGGAAGCCCAAGTACCCACTAACAATTTCACATCCAAAATTGTGAATTCTTTTCTCAAGCAAGAACATAACCAAGTAAATTAAATCAATGTTTGCAACCACCAATTTTAGAGTTAAAACATGGTGAAATCACTAAACCCATGTCATATTAGAAATTATAAACACAAATTAGCAACACCAATACCCATTTATCAAGCATCCATTATCAACACATCCGTAGACAATAGATTTAGCTACTCATTCTAAAGGAATAAAGAACAATACCAACTGGGTAAGTTACTATATCCTTATGAATTATGTCCCCTATCTCTATAAATATAAAGGAATTGTTCCATTATTCCTCACTAATAATAGTAGAATCAATGGTGCATAGTCAAAAAGAACGAAGACTATTAATAAACCAATCCAATAAATTCGCTCATTTTATAAGAAATTCCTATATGATTTCTAATCGGGAAAGATTAAACACAAGCAAAATCCGCAGTAACATCTCAAGGGAATGTTACTAATGGAACATGTAGGAATAATAGGTCCTATTCTTTTTTTGTTGACCCTCATTTAAATTGATTGGATGCTTGAGGACTCAGAGATTTTCGTGAGTTCCTCGTATATCTCGTATATAATAAAGTATCTTCCGCCCCCTTCCACAACTATTTAGATTTCCTATCGGGCCCCCCAGGTTCCAGACCCAGGAGTCAACTTTCCCGTATGAGCATTCGGTACATGTATCAGTCCGTGGAAGAGTGAAAGGGTCGGTGTGAACTTCTTCCTGCCTTCTTACCCAAGAGCTTTGATTCCGCTTAAATAAAAGTAGCTCTTCTTCCTTACTCTTTCGAGTAAGCATTTTGAAACTTCCTTAAACATCTGCTTCAAAGAGCTAAGCCCCGGTCTCACTGAACTGGGTCAAAGAACTGTATTTTAGCCCCTTTCACTCTAGCTAAATATTCAATATCCAAGCTCAGTTGTTACAAGAATGGTGATTCCAAGAGGTAGGAAGAAGGAATTGGAGTGAAACTCTCTTTTTCATTCTTAGAGAGAAACCTTGCTCACTACTCAAAACTATTTTTAAAACTGTTCAAAACTATCTAAAAATATTCCTGAATTGGGTTTTAGAATGTTCCCAAAATATCACACAAAGTTAGACAAAAATTCCCTTTGGGAGCTGTGTGGCGCGATGTGCAGTTCACACGTCTTTATATGCGTGTTGCACAACTCTACTCAGTGGAACAGTGATTTTGACTTGATTTTAGAGATCCATACAAAGGGGGTGCGGTTCGCACCAGGCCATGTGCACATCGCATAGTGGTTGCATCCCTTGACAGATTCTTCAGCTGACTCTGAGCCTCATACGGTGGGAGGTATGGACCACACCAAGGTCTGTGCATGTTGCACGAGGTCCGCACCTCTTGGCAGACTCTTTGTCTTGTTGATCACTTTACACTTTAACTCTTTTTAGGCTTTTTTGGGTCCATTTTCCTATTTTCTAACTTTGATCACAAGTACCTGCATACAAATCAATAAAGGCCATAAGAACCTCTAAATCTCATCAAAACATAGCAATAATTCATGATTAAAGGCTCAATAAGTTGGTAGATTATCGACTTATCAAACCCCCAAACTTGAACTATTGCTTGTCCTCAAGCAAGATACTCACAAGGTAAGGAATGAATTAAGATCTAGAATTCAATCAAGGCACAAAAGGATAATATATTCTAAAAACTAAGGAAAATAATAAACAAAAAGATTCAAACCAAAAAGACTCGACTACTATGCTCATGTCAATTTGAACTACCACATTATCAAGGGGATTGATCATTTCAAAACCTCTTCAAAAGGACTTCATTTCACATTCAAAATAAAGGGAATTTTGTCATCCAAAAGAAGATATAAAGCTTCTCAAGTCATTGGCATGGACCATCAAGGTTTGCCTTGAGATTTGCCACACAACTTGTCTCATTCATTCCTTTCAATTGAAATAGAGACTTCATGTTTCACTTCGAGTGCATGATTCCACTTACCACAAGAGAGAATCCCACTCACAATCGTGTAATTCACAAAACAAAAGGGATTATAAGAGAACCAAGAAGACTCTCACTCTCTCAAGAAAGTTCAAGTACACACATGTCGAACCATAGGCTTGCCCTTCATATAAATCGCCACTAATGTAGGGTGGGCAAGCTCGAAATCACTAAGGACTTGCAAGTTACAATGTTGGCTAGGGATAAGGTGAGGATTTCATTTGGCTCAAGTGACTACACCTCCCCAATGCTCTTTTTTATCATTTCAACACTGCTCACATTTTTTAGTTTTGACTTCACCTTATTTCTCCCTCACACAACCCAAGCTTCTCCTTTCCAATTATGATCATTCAAAACTCCTTGTAACACCTTCATTTTGGTAGCACCCATTCTTTTCTTTTCATTTTTCTAATTGGATTTTGGACTTTTGGAGCAATTTTCAATTCAACCTAAGGTTCTACCTTGCACTAGAAGTGCATTCGTCTTCTCCTACACAGTAAACATAAACACCCCTAAAATTAGGCATTTGCCTATGTTGTCTTTTCATTCCCCCCTCCCCCCCAAACTTAGGTTTTTAGCCTATGTTTAACTTTCAAGCTATTAAAGAGGACGAGTGCCAAGATAGAGGTTCTAAAAAGGTTGAGGTATTAAACAAGGTGCCAAAAAATGGTCATAAGCTCAAAAGGGTTCACTAGGATTTATGTCAAGTGAAGTCATTTGGGTGAAGTGGCTATCAAAAAGGGCCTTATATCATTTTCCAAGCTCGGACATACCTAGAATTTCTCCTTGAATCACATTTGGGGCAAGTTCTAGATGACACATATGCATAAGAATAAAGGTAAAGCCTCACCACACAAGGCATCATACCACAAGAGTTCTTTCATTAGTCTCAAGATCTATTGGGACAAATGACTTTCGACAAGCTATTTTGAGTTCATTACACACTTGTTTATGAATCGATCAAGCCAAAATGAGAGTGTACAATTCATGACAAGAGAATTCTTTCCTTAAAAAGATATTTTCTCTCTTTCATTTCATTTTCAAAAATATCTTGCCAAGATTTTTTTTTGGTGGGTCCATTTTGAGACAAGCATTCTACGGACTCAAATTAAACTAAAACGTGGTATTTTCCCTTAAGAAAGTCGTCTCTCAATCTATCATAGGGAAACACCAACTCGGTTTGACAGAAAAATAAGATAAAAAGAAAAATAAAGAAAATATTTTGCTACTTGGGAAATAACCATGGCATTAAGAAAATCCTCAGAGTTTATTACTAATCTTCTATTAACAAGGAGATTACCAAATTCAAAGCACCCCCAAATACAAATGGAGCATTGTCCTCAATGATTTTAGATTTTAAGAAAAGATAGTACTCCCTGGGTCACTGTGCAAAATGCACCAAGGCTACTGCTAGTGCACAGTCAGTCGCATAGACAAATCGAATAATAGAACTAGGGTTCTGCCTGCTGTTTGTGCAAATCTCATGCGAAACGTACTTTGAGGTGTGAGAATCACCCTAACAATCGCATGGTGGCATGAATTTTTAGGTTATACAACCAGTTTTCTATTATATGGTGCGAAATTGGCATGCGATGCACACAATTGCTGATGCGACCATACATTAATTGCATGCCAAGAAGCCTGACTCCACAACATTGTATTTTGATCATGTGAACCACCGTGCATCACACACTATATGATATGTGATCGCATGGTGTGTTGCACGTCCTCAAATGTAATGACCCTTCCGGTCATTTACACGTTTTCGCCTTTCTTGTACCATTAGAGCTTACTTGTAGCGGCCCAAGTCATTTATGGCTTATCGGGACCGGTAGTTCGGTGCCCGGGCCATTTGTTTGGTCTTTATGGCCGTTCCTCATTTTAGAGCTTCAACTTTGGAAATTTTTGACTTCCGACAACATTCTTGGTAATATGAAAGAATTAAACCAAGGTTCTAGGTCAAAGGAATTCCTTACTCGAAAGTTTGAGTTAAAGAAATTCCTCGTGTAACACCTTGCCCGTTTGGAAGGTTTATAGTAACCCGTGCCTTTGGGGTAAGACTAATAGTGTCTAATATACTAAGAAGGATATGTTATGAGGTATTGTAATGGAAAAATGGTCGTATGATAAGTTTTGAAGTCAAGCAAGTTGCGAAACAAAAGTCGAAAAAAGTTACTGTAAATTCCTTTAAGGAATTCTCTTCAAATTTGGGTTAAATGTCTTAGGGTGTTTATCCCTATATAGAAAGATTTAGTGGGACCTGGATAAACCAAATCGAAGGTCTACGAGTCTAGTTTCCAACGCACTAAACCGTTCATCCATACGACTTCAGAATAGAGAGATATTCACATTTTTGTAAGACTGCGCAAGCAAACACGTCAAGGTGGGGCCCACGTCCTAAGTCGGTTCAGCTTATAAAAGCTTATTTCTCCTTCGTTTTAACCCATATTTTTCATCCAAAATTCTTAGAAAATCAGAGGGAGAGTCCATAAATAATCCATGGACTTTGATCCTTTCAATTCGAAGGTTTAACGGAAGTTGCTCTACGTCGCGAGCTCGTCATTTTGGTATAGTTTTCCCCGTCGATTTCATAGCGTATCTTCGTGGGTGTTGATGCAGCAATCTAGCAGGTGTTTTCTGTGTATTTGGAAGTAGCTGCGGAGTTATATTGGCGAGGTATGGATCCCGTACACTCATCTATTTGTTGAATCAAGATTCTAAGCTTCTAGTAACGAAAAGTTATATTTATCGATAACTTGTAGTAGTTTCTTGTTGGATTTGGATACATTTGTTGCTACTGCAAGGAGGCAGTTCGTGGAACTGATATTTTTATGGTATTATCATTTGATTATCGGAAGGTAAGTGATGTGACGCTAATTTACGTCACTTTCGACTCCTTTTTACTAAGAACAATCGTACGTTTTCAAGCAACCATTGTTGTTTTTGATGTTTTTATGTTGTATTTGTAGGAAATGGAAACAAACACGGAAACGGAAGAAAAGATGCTAAAAACAACATTCTGCCTAAGAGTGACGGCCCGTCAGAGGTGTGACGGTCCGTCACTGGGACCGTCAACTTGAGGCAGTGTTGCTGCCAAGCAGTGAGGCAGAATATGGCCGCACAATTAGACGCAGCAAGGATCGCTGCAGAACTGCAGGCCCAACAAAATTTGAATGCTGGTGGTCTGCAGGATGATGTGGTACGGAATGATGAGGATCTCGATTTAGATGGAGCTGGCGCTACGAGCACCATTATTGTTCCACCACTACCGCCCGGAGCCAAGTTCAACATCACTAGCACGATGATCCAACTGTTGAACTTGAGAGGAGTGTTCCGCGGTGTTGCTGGTGACGATCCAAACCAGCACTTGATGAATTTCATGGGGATCTGCAAATCGTTTGAGCTGCCGGGCGTGAGTCAGACAGCGATCAGGCTCAGATTGTTTCCGTTGTCTCTGTCTGATGAGGCAGCATTGTGGTTAACGGAGCTGACCCCCGACTCTATCGCAACGTGGGGCGAGTTGAGAGGAGCTTTCCTAGAAAGGTTCTTTCCTCCCTCTCGGATGATACAGTTGAGGGATGAGATTAGTAATTTCAGGCAGCAACCTCACGAAGCACTGCACGAGACTTGGTTCCGATTTAAGAAGAAGCTGACACAGTGCCCCAACCATCAGCTGAACGATGAATTCTTGATGCAGACATTCTACAAGGCACTAAATTCGGCTACCAAGCCAACATTGGACAACGCAGCAGGTGGAGCGTTTATGGGTTGCACTTTTGCCGACGCCACAGCTATTTTGGACAGGCTCACCAAGACCAACAGAGCCTGGCACACACGGGATTCAGAGGTTGCAGCTAGCACCTATACAGTTGGCATGTCAGCAGAGCAGCGAAGGAAAGAGGAGGAGCGCGACCAAGACCTGGCGCACCTGAAAACACAGTTGGATCTCCTGACAAGGCACTTGACGTCAGGAAGTATAGAGAAGGTACAAGCTGTGGGTTCCCAAGGTATAGAGACTGAGGAAGCGAATTACTTGGGGGGTTTCCAGGCCAATGGCCAGGGAAACCAAGGTCGGAATTATCAGCGAGACAACCACTATGAGAAAAGTGGTTACAAAGAGCGCGACCAAGGAAACTGGAGGAACAACACCGATAGAGGTGGGTTGTATATACCACCTGGTAATCGGGATAAAGCTGGCAGCGAGGCTGAGACGTCCAAACTTGAGAACATGATGGTGAAGATGCTGCTTAAGGTGGAATCGACTGACTCTGGGGTAAAGGCAATGCGGAATGAGCTATCAACATTGAGTCTGGTAGTGGAGTCACACTCAACCGCTATCAAGCAACTAGAGCAGCAAGTGGGTCACATCTCGGCATCTCTAAACCCAAGGAAAATAGGTACTTTGCCGAGCGACACCACTCATCCGAAGAATGATGCAAGCTGTATGGCGATCACCACAAGGAGCGGAAAAATATTACCGGAATCACATCCGGTAATTCATGCTCAAGGTGATATTGCGGATGATGAAGAGGCGGTAGAGGAGGAGACTCCAAAGCCCGCGGAGAAATGCAAGGAAGCTGAAAAGCTTCCAACTATGATGTTTTGACACCCACCCCCCTTCCCCCATAGGTTGAAAAAGAAAGCTGACGATGGTAAGTTCCTGAATTTCATGACCATGCTGAAACAAATCTCAATAAACATACCATTGGTAGAAGCGCTGGAACAAATGCCCGGTTATGCCAAGTTCATGAAGGACTTGATTACAAAGAAGCGGACGATAAGTTTTGAGCCGGAAGACAACCTCCATCACTGCAACGCTATTTTCTCTAGATCGTTAGTGGAAAAGAAAGGAGATCCAGGTGCGTTCACTGTTCCATGTACCATCGGGAAGCTCAACTTCGGAAGAGCTATGTGTGATCTTGGTGCTAGCATCAATTTGATGCCGCTAGCAGTATATGACAAATTGGGTTTGGGAGCTCCTAAACCAACGTCAATGAGAGTGATGATGGCAGACCGTTCGGTAAAGCGACCCGTAGGGATATTGTCTGATGTGCTGGTCAAGATTGGTAAGCTTATATTCCCGGCCGACTTTGTGATCTTGGATTGCGAAGTGGACTTTGAAGTTCCCATAATCTTGGGACGACCATTGCTAGCCACAGCAAGAGCATTGGTTGACATGGAGAAAAATGAACTGACCTTCCGATTGAACAATGAAGTGGTCAAGTTCGATGTGTCTAAATTGATGAAGCAACCAAGTGACATGAGGGTGGTTGCGGTCATCAATGCCATTGAGGAACCTCCTGCGGATGTGCACCTTGAGGAGAAATGTTTGGTCGAGACTCTAGCTGTTGTAAGAAGTATGGCGCGAGAGCGTAAACATGTAGAGGAAGGCGGTGAAATTAAATCTAGAAAACGAAAACACCGCAAGAGAATCTAAAAAGAAAGAGCAAAGAAGTTGTCGCGACTAGCGATGGAGCCCAAAGAGGAAGCTGGAACGCCACACTCCATCGAGTTCTCTTGTTTTGGAGACCCTGGCGGTCTCCAACATCATTCCGGAATTTGAGTCATATCGACTTCACATGTATTCCTTTATTCTCACAGTTTTTAGCTTTCGCATATATGCATTGGGGACAATGCATGAGTCTAAGTTGAGGGTGTTGGGAAACCTGTGAGTCACCACCGAGGGTTTTTGTTGCCGATTTCTTTTCCCTCCGGTGTGCTATCTAGTAGAACCGGCATGTTTAGGTTGTTGTTTTAAATTTTTTTTTAGTGTCTATAGTAAGCATGCGTTGTTCTTGTCTAAAAATGAGGCCCCTTGAAAAATTTTCTGGTCTTGAGCTTATGTTGAAACGATTGACTGTCTGGATCTTTGTATGTCATTGTGTGATTATGAGTAGAATGAGTATGCTTAAGCCGAGCGGCTGTTTGATAGTTGGTAGCAATATAGTTTCTTGGTGCCAAGAGCGTGTGAGATTATTGTCATAAATTCTTACTTTGTGCATGCATCTAGAACTTGCCCGGTCTATTTTGTTAAGTTCGAAGTTTGGTTGCTTAGGAAAGGATCACAGGCCCTTTTTGTGTGCAGTCCACTTAACCTATAAGACCGTCCAAATGCAAATAGTCCCTTTGATCCCTGTTTGAGCCATAATTGACCTTGTTCTTTCAATAACCTGTCACCATTCCTGTTTAACTTTAAATCCCTATTTTGGCCCTGGTCCTTCCTTGGACATCGTGCACCTTAACTCAGGCAATCAGCCTAAGTTGAGGGTGGCTACTATAGAGGTAAACCCTGTTTTGGCCCTGGTCCTGCATGGACATTGTGCACCTTAACGCAGGCAATCAGCCTAAGTTGGGGGTGGCTACTACAGAGGTGAATGATAAGAAAAAGATGATGGAGACGATTGGTTTTTGAATAGAATGAAAATCCGGGTGTGCGCCTAAGAAAAGAAAAAAAAAAAATAAAGAAAGATGAAAAAGATCGAAAAAGAAACAAAAAGAATTGTCAAAATAAAGAGGCCGCACCTGTATCTAGAATCAAGGAAATAAAAAGGTGAATAAGGATGGATAAAGTGAAGTTATGTGGTGATAAGATGCAAATGGTTCCAAGGAGGGCTTAGTCACTAACCCCTAAATGTATCATACCTGCACCCGAAGCCTCATTACAAGCCTAAACAAGTCCTGTAGTGATCCTGAGTAGCTTTCTGAAGAACCGAAATAGAATAGTAAGGGCAAGCCTATGGTATCGCATGTGCATTGGTTGAAATCGTTGTGAGTGTGAGCGCTTACCTAGTCCCAAATCTTGTGTGTGGGATTTCTGTGTGGTGAGGGCACCAAGATGTCTATATTGTCTATTGATTGTTAGGATAGCTGCGTATGTGTATGCATAATATTCTATCATATCGGAATGACATGTTTGGATCCTTGCAAGTTAGTGTTTCATACATACGTGTGCTACGAGGGAGCCTGATTTAATTGAATAAGTTTAGATTGACCATGAAGTGCTATAGACATGAGTTCGTGTTCTTAGTTGAGTCGTATTATTGTTTTATGTTATGTTGCTTGAGGACAAGCGAACGTTTTAAGTTGAGGGTGTTGATGTGACGCTAATTTACGTCACTTTCGACTCCTTTTTACTAAGAACAATCGTACGTTTTCAAGCAACCATTGTTGTTTTTGATGTTTTTATGTTGTATTTGTAGGAAATCGAAACAAACACGGAAACGGAAGAAAAGACGCGAAAAACAACATTCTGCCTAAGAGTTGGTTGAGCGACCTCACGAAGCACTGCACTAGACTTGGTTGCGATTTAAGAAGAAGCTGACACAGTGCCCCAACCATCAGCTGAACGACGAATTCTTGATGCAGACATTCTACAGGGCACTAAATTCGGCTACCAAGCCAACATTGGACAACGCAGCAGGTGGAGCGTTTATGGGTTGCACTTTTGCCGATGCCACAACTATTTTGGACAGGCTCACCAAGACCAACAGAGCCTGGCACACACGGGATTCAGAGGTTGCAGCTAGCACCTATACAGTTGGCATGTCAGCAGAGCAGCGAAGGAAAGAGGAGGAGCGCGACCAAGACATGGCGCACCTGAAAACACAATTGGATCTCCTGACAAGGCACTTGACGTCAGGAAGTATAGAGAAGGTACAAGCTGTGGGTTCCCAAGGTATAGAGACTGAGGAAGCGAATTACTTGGGGGGGTTCCAGGCCAATGGCCAGGGAAACCAAGGTCGGAATTATCAGCGAGACAACCACTATGAGAAAAGTGGTTACAAAGAGCGCGACCAAGGAAACTGGAGGAACAACACCGATAGAGGTGGGTTGTATATACCACCTGGTAATCGGGTTAAAGCTGGCAGCGAGGCTGAGACGTCCAAACTTGAGAACATGATGGCGAAGATGCTGCTTAAGGTGGAATCGACTGACTCTGGGGTAAAGGTAATGCGGAATGAGCTATCAACATTGAGTCTGGTAGTGGAGTCACACTCAACCGCTATCAAGCAACTAGAGCAGCAAGTGGGTCACATCTCGGCATCTCTAAACCCAAGGAAAATAGGTACTTTGCCGAGCGACACCACTCATCCGAAGAATGATGCAAGCTGTATGGCGATCACCACAAGGAGCGGAAAAATATTACCGGAATCACATCCAGTAATTCATGCTCAAGGTGATATTGCGAATGATGAAGAGGCGGTAGAGGAGGAGACTCCAAAGCCCGCGGAGAAATGCAAGGAAGCTGAAAAGCTTCCAACTATGATGTTTCGACACCCACCCCCCTTCCCCCAGAGGTTGAAAAAGAAAGCTGACGATGGTAAGTTCCTGAATTTCATGACCATGCTGAAACAAATCTCAATAAACATACCATTGGTAGAAGCGCTGGAACAAATGCTCGGTTATGCCATGTTCATGAAGGACTTGATTACAAAGAAGCGGACGGTAAGTTTTGAGCCGGAAGACAACCTCCATCACTGCAGCGCTATTTCCTCTAGATCGTTAGGGGAAAAGAAAGGAGATCCAGGTGCGTTCACTGTTCCATGTACCATCGGGAAGCTCAACTTCGGAAGAGCTATGTGTGATCTTGGTGCTAGCATCAATTTGATGCCGCTAGCAGTATATGACAAAATGGGTTTGGGAGCTCCTAAACCAACGTCCATGAGAGTGATGATGGCGGACCGTTCGGTAAAGCCACCCGTAGGGATATTGTCTGATGTGCTGGTCAAGATTGGTAAGCTTATATTCCCGGCCGACTTTATGATCTTGGATTGCGAAGTGGACTTCGAAGTTCCCATAATCTTGGGACGACCATTGCTAGCCACAGCAAGAGCATTGGTTGACATGGAGAAAAACGAACTGACCTTTCGATTGAATAATGAAGTGGTCAAGTTCGATGTGTCTAAATTGATGAAGCAACCAAGTGACATGAGGGTGGTTGCGGTCATCAATGCCATTGAGGAACCTCCTGCGGATGTGCACCTTGAGGAGAAGTGTTTGGTCGAGACTCTAGCTGTTGTAAGAAGTATGGCGCGAGAGCGTAAACATGTAGAGGAAGGCGGTGAAATTAAATCTAGAAAACGAAAACACCGCAAGAGAATCTGCAAGGAAAGAGCGAAGAAGTTGTCACGACTAGCGGCGGAGCAAATAAAAGAGGAAGTTGGAGCGCAACATGAGGTTGGCGCACACAAGTACTCCATCGAGTTCTCTTGTTTTGGAGACCCTGGCGGTCTCCAACATCATTCCGGAATTTGAGTCATATCGACTTCACAGGTATTCCTTTATTCTCACAGTTTTTAGCTTTCATATCTATGCATTGGGGACAATGCATGAGTCTAAGTTGAGGGTGTTGGGAAACCTGTGAGTCACCACCGAGGGTTTTTGTTGCCGATTTCTTTTCCCTCCGGTGTGCTATCTAGTAGAAGCATGTTTAGGTTGTTGTTTTAAATATTTTTTTAGTGTCTGTAGCAAGCATGCGTTGTTCTTGTCTAAAAACGAGGCCCCTTGAAAAATTTTCTGGTTTTGAGCTTATGTTGAAACGATTGACTGTCTGGATCTTTGTATGTCATTGTGTGATTATGAGTAGAATGAGTATGCTTAAGCCGAGCGGTTGTTTGATAGTTGGTAGCGATATAGTTTCTTGGTGCCAAGAGCGTGTGAGATTATTGTCATAAATTCTTACTTTGTGCATGCATCTAGAACTTGCCCGGTCTATTTTGTTAAGTTCGAAGTTTGGTTGCTTAGGAAAGGATCACAGGCCCTTTTTGTGTGCAGTCCACTTAACCTAAAAGACCGTCCAAATATAAAATCCCTTTGATCCCTGTTTGAGCCATAATTAACCTTTTTCTTTCAATAACCTGTCACCATTCCTGTTTAACTTTGAATCCCTATTTTGGCCCTGGTCCTTCCTTGGACATCGTGCACCTCAACTCAGGCAATCAGCCTAAGTTGAGGGTGGCTACTATAGAGGTAAACCCTGTTTTGGCCCTGGTCCTGCATGGACATTGTGCACCTTAACGCAGGCAATCAGCCTAAGTTGGGGGTGGCTACTATAGAGGTGAATGATAAGAAAAAGATGATGGAAAAGATTGGTTTTTGAATAGAATGAAAATCCGGGTGTGCGCCTAAGAAAAGAAAAGAAAAAAATAAAGAAAGATGAAAAAGATCGAAAAAGAAACAAAAAGAATTGTCAATAAAGAGGCCGCACCTGTATCTAGAATCAAGGAAATAAAAAGGTGAATAAGGATGGATAAAGTGAAGTTATGTGGTGATAAGATGTAAATGGTTCCAAGGAGGGCTTAGTCACTAACCCCTAAATGTATCATACCTGCACCCGAAGCCTCATTACAAGCCTAAACAAGTCCTGTAGTGATCCTGAGTAGCTTTCTGAAGAACCGAAATAGAATAGTAAGGGCAAGCCTATGGTATCGCATGTGCATTGGTTTGAAATCGTTGTGAGTGTGAGCGCTTACCTAGTCCCAAATCTTGTGTGTGGGATTTCTTTGTGGTGAGGGCACCAAGATGTCTATATTGTCTATTGATTGTTAGGATAGCTGCGTATGTGTATGCATAATATTCTATCATATCGGAATGACATGTTTGGATCCTTGCAAGTTAGTGTTTCATACATACGTGTGCTATGAGGGAGCCTGATTTAATTGAATAAGTTTAGATTGACCATGAAGTGCTATAGACATGAGTTCGTGTTCTTAGTTGAGTCGTATTATTGTTTTATGTTATGTTGCTTGAGGACAAGCGAACGTTTTAAGTTGAGGGTGTTGATGTGACGCTAATTTACGTCACTTTCGACTCCTTTTTACTAAGAAAAATCGTACATTTTCAAGCAACCATTGTTGTTTTTGATGTTTTTATGTTGTATTTGTAGGAAATGGAAACAAACACGGAAACGGAAGAAAAGACGCGAAAAACAACATTCTGCCTAAGAGTGACGGCCTGAGTGACGGCCCGTCAGAGGTGTGACGGTCCGTCACTGGGACCGTCAACTTGAGGCAGTGTTGCTGCCAAGCAGTGACGGCCCAGGCGACGGTCCGTCACTGCCCTGACGGTCCGTCAAGCCTGGCCGTCACGCTTAGGCAGTGGCTTCAAGCGGCGACCCGCGTTTTGGGGATTCCTAGCCCGTTTTGGATTTGGTTTCTTTGACTCCTATAAATACCCTATGTTAGGTTTATGTAAATTATTATTCACCCATTAGTTTAAACACGCTTTTGGTTGGTTTTTGAGCAAAACAACACGGTTCATTTTCTTGAACTCGTGTCTTGATTCGTTCGGGAGTTCTTGGTGTTCTTATTCTTGGATATTGGAAGATTGATTGTTTTCATTATATTGTAAGACTTTTCTTCCTTTTATTATGAATACAACTATTTTCTCTCATTTATCGAGCATGAGTAACTAAAACTCCCGCAACTAGGGTTGTGGGAGCCAAGGAAACATAGCAATATAGATTCCGGGTAGCGTTGGGTTCGATATATGTATTGTCATGTTGTTAATCATTCAATTAGTCACGTTTTCTAGTGGTTGCAAACATTAGAACATGCCTAGGTTTAATTTGCTTGAGTAAAGAAGTTAAAACCGGGAAAACTTGATTAACGACAAGGATTCGAGACTACCAACTCTCGTCTTAAAGATTAATGCCATAACTGGATTAGTCTACTTGATGTTAGGATTGAGAGCTAAAAAGCACATCTTTTTGAGATCGAAAGAAGATAAAAGGAAATTTGTTTATTTGGTCGAGAGACGTTTAGACGATACAATTGACGCAATCACATCGTGACAAGCATATAGAAAGAACCCGGTTAAGCCTAGAATCGACATTGTTACAAAAGCCATGGTGAACACGTCCCTAGTTCATTCTCTCTTACTGATTATTCTCTTACATTATTGTTGCTTTTGTTTACGATTTGTTCACAAAACCCCCCTTTTTATTTATCGGAAACAATTGACTACGAGTTACTTAAATCACTAAAGGCTTGATCTTCACCATATTCTCTGTGGGATTCGACCCCAACCTTGTTGGGTTCTTTACTTGACTACGATCGCTTACGCCTCGTTAATTTGAGGTGTAGTTTGAGCGTTATCAGTAAGGGTTCTAAATCCTCGACTCATTCTTAATTTGAGCTTTAGAATCAATTCTGAGGAGAACTTATTGTTAATGGCATGTTTGTCGTGTTTTCTTGCCGTATATTGTTACAGCTCATGGTGGACCCTTATAACAACATACTTAGCTTGGTATTTCAATGATTTTTATCTAGGTAACCTTCCTCCTATGACCCTCCTTCGTTATTATATGTTCTAGTACTATTTTATGGATTTCTGAGCCACGAAGTGGTATTTTGGATTTGTGGCTTTGGACAACCCCTTTATCTTGTTATGTTTAGTTATTGTTGTGGTGTTCTGGTTGTGGTAAGGTGCTGGAGAGATTGGGAAATTGTGCGATTCTTTTTGGGATCTCATACGATAGTGATTGGATTAGACAAACGTGAAGTACGCCTTGAAATAGTGCCTCGGGAGCTCGTCGCTCCTTGGAGATGTGGTTAATGTATTGTTGTTGGATTTAGCTGCCATTTGTTATTGTTATTGGCCTCACTTTTACGCTTTGGAGTTGGCTGGTCGTGAGTGTGACATTAACACCTTATCAATTGGCTATGCCTCGTTCTTGCAGCCTTGTCGATTCTAGCAATTGTTCAATTACCTTGGTTGGTCAGGATTCATAGAGACGCCTTTGGGGCTTCAGTTGAAAGTATTTGTTTTATGTGATTCAAAGCTTCCTGGAGCTGTTCGAGTCTGGACGATGCCGTTCTCACAACTAGTCATCGGATGACAGGTAGGTTATGGTTTTCCCCTATCTAGACTCTGCGTATATAGGCTATAACTGCATTAATTAGCATCCTTGGATGGGTTGTTATAGGTTGGTACCCCAGACCTTGTCCGCCTTTCGTCCGTCTATTTCATACGTTGTTTGTTGTATTCGCGTAGTAATGTATATTACCTTTGTGGTCCTGTGTGGCCTTGTATTGACTCTGGAACATAGATGGTGGGCTATTTGGGAATGTCCGCGAGTCCCGGACATATAGATTATCCTTTTAGGCTGGTTATGTCTGCTGAGTAGCTATTGGGCCAGTGCAGGGCTGATAGGAAATGTTGTGAGCCATTGGGATACTTTTATATTTGTGTGCGAGCATATCATCCATGAAAAAGGTTTTCCCTTGCATGTTTTACTATAGTTTTGGTTGTGAGCCACTACTGACAGTTTTTCCCAAAATTTGCATGGCCCTGGGGGCCTATTTTTGGTATTGTTATTGATAGAAAAGGGGATTCTTGGATGTTTTCGCACTGATTTTATTACTGGTACTAGTCTCTGCGGGGAAGAGAACTAGACTTGATTTTATTACTGATACTAGTCTCTGTGGGGCAGAGCACCAGACTTGATTTTATTACTGATACTAGTCTCTGCGGGGTGGAGCACTAGACTTGATTTACTATAGTTTTAGACCCGGTTACGCTCGGGCACCCTTGGAGGGGTTTTTGAGGCATTTTCTACTACTTCAGTCCTGGACAGGGTCTGGGCATGCATATTCGAGACTTGGTCTCTATCTTGATCCCGGACTTGCTTCCGGATGACATGTCTTGATACTGAGTTTTAGTATGGGGTCGGGGACCTCCATGGACATTGCCGCTCCTGCCTGGGGCTTCAGGATGCGTGCGCCGAAGGGAGGGGTATACGGTGGAGTATAGGTATACGGGTTGAGACCTTCCATGGAACTTGCCTGCTGGGCCCGATTGGCATCGGAGGAGGTACATACAGAGGTTCTATTTCACACATCATATCATATCATATCATGCATTGGATTCCACCCTTGTTTGCTGTGTGTTCAGTGTACACTCCGGTAGTATGGGATGCTGAAGGGTTTGCTTTCACTTTATTGTATTCCTCGGTTGTATGGGCGGCCGTTGGGACTGTAGGTAGACTATATTTACTCATGTCTTTATTTAGAGTTTGTCTTGGCACTCGGTTAGTGAAGGATTAGTGATGGTTAACCTGTTGAGGTTTCGGTTGTAGGATATCTGATTATTGTGAGGGCTAGGGAGTCCTATCTTATCGAGGCATTTTTGTGTGGCCTTCTGAGCAGAGTGTGAGATTCTGGCTCTGTCCTTATGGGAAGTTGAGTGGTATATCTCGGTCATTGTGGCCTAGTTATTTCATCCTAGGGTTGTACTTGTGAGGTGATTCCCTGGTTATGCTATCATATGATTGGATTGGTGTTATGATTTCCTTATACTGGTTGATTCCATTTTGAGTATGTTAGACTACTCTCCGTCTTTTCCTTCCACTTGAGGTTACCGATATACTGCTATTTTCTCAACTCTCTCTCTACTTACTTATATTGTTGTGCAAGGACTCCAGGTGCGTTCTCCTTTCCTTCACCTGTGATTCTGTGTAATTGTATATCTGTGCTAGCATGTGTTACTTGAAGCTCTTGGTTATGGATGATCTGTTCTAGCTCCTTGTGCCTTGCTTATTGCTTCAGTGACTGCTTTCTTGCTATCTGTTACTTACTACTTTAATATCTTATATGCGCTCAGTCGGCCAATGATACCTACTAAGTACCCGTGGTTTTGGTGCTCATACTACACTTCTGCACTTTTTTGTGCAGATATTAGCTGACCTTTCGCCGTTGATCACGTTGGAGACTCGTGCAGCTTTTGGATCTTTGAGACTAGGGTGAGCGCCTGACGGTCGGGGCTTGTCTACATCTCATCTGTTGTACTGTTGCTCCTTGTACTTTCGGAGGCAATTTATGTTGTATTTTGTTACTACTAGCAGTTGTATCCTATTAGAAGCTTCTGTACTATTGGTACCAAGTCTTGGGGTTGGTGTAGTTTCCTTTATGTATTTATATTCGAGTTTTCCTTTCACTTATTTCTGCTTGCTGGTGCGTTTTGGTTAGTTAGTAGCCCATTACTAACCGTTCTGGGCTACAGGAATTGGTTCGCCTACTGGGGGATTGTAAGTGCCATCATGACTTGAGAAATTGGGTCGTGACATCAAACCACCTCCAACATCCTTAGCTTGGCTCCAAAGCCAACAAAAACAACAAACAAAATAATACCAAAAAGAAATTTTTTTTTAACAAAAATAAAATCAAAATGCTTGGGTTGCCTCCCAAGAAGCGCTTGGTTTAACGTCACGGCTCGACAATGGTACCTCCCATTCAAGGCTCATCAAGGTAGATGGCATCAAGGAGCGCGACTTCCTCTGGGATGCCCAAGTACTTCTTCACTCGTTGCCCATTCACCTTGAAAGTTGAATTATTCTTAGCTTCGAGCTCTATTGCACCATTTGGAAATACTTGACACACTTTAAAAGGTCCAGACCATTTGGACTTCAACTTCCCCGGCAATGACGCTATTTTTGATAATGCTCAAGTGTACTCTCCTAGATGAAGGTATCGGCGATCGTTAAGCAAAACAAATTTATATTAACTCATGGGAGTTGGTATCGATCCCATAGGGAATTGGTGATTAGCTAAGTCGATTATAAAAAAAAATTCACAACGAGAGTAGTTTGTTTGCCACAATAAAAGTAAAGAAAAGGGGGAATTGGGAAATCTATCACAATTCGCTATTCAAAATAAGACAGTAAAATAAAAGCGGGTGTAAAGAATGAGAGAGGACGAGTAGGGATGTGTGTCAAATGGGACTCGAATATGGGATAAGGTGATTGCTCATTTATGTAAATTCTAGCTAAATGACATGGATAGCCTTGGTTTTAAGCATGATTATGCATCTTTTGATCTAACAATCATATATTCAACAACCTTATTTCAAGCACCATTGATTTAAATATTAAACAATCAAGATATGCTTGTGGAGGTCATACTATCTCTAGCTTTAGACCCTTAAATGGGTGTTTTTGGCGAATTGAGCTATTTCTAGCCTCAATATAAATGGAATCCCAAGTACCCACTAGAAATTTCACATCCAAAATTGTGAACTCCTTTCTAAAGCAAGAACACAACCAAGTAAATTAAATTAATTTTTGCAACCATCAATTTTATTATTAAAACATGGTGAAATCACTAGACCCATATCATATTAGCAATTATAAACACAAATTAGCAACACTCATACCCATTTATCAAGCACCCATTATCAACACATTCTTAGACAAGAGATTTAGCTACTCATGCTAAAGGAATAAAGAACAATACCAAATGGGTAAGTCAAATTCCCTTTCATTCAAGCTAAATATTCAATATCCAAGCTCAGTTGTTACAAGAATGGTGATTCTAAGAGTTAGGAAAAAGGAATTGGAGTGAAACCCTCTTCTTCTTTCACTACTCAAAACTATTTTTAAAACTGTTCAAAACTATCTAAATATATGCCTAAATTGGGCTTTAGAATATTCCAAAAATGTCACACAAAGTTGGACAAAAATTCCCTTCAGAAGTTATGCGACACGATATGCTATTCGCACGTCTTCATGTGCGCGTCGCACAACTCTGATCAGTGGACCATTTACTTTGACTTGATTTTAGAGCTCTATCCAAAGTTGGGTGCGATTCGCACCAGGCCATGTGCACGTTACACTACGGCTGCACCTCTTGACAGATTCTTTAGCTGACTCTGAGCCTCATGCGATGGGAGGTGCAGACCACACCAAGGTCTGTGCGTATTGCATGAGGTCCCCACCTCTCGGTAGAATCTTCATCTTGTTTACTCACTTCACACTTTAACTCTTATTAGGATCTTTTTTGGTCCATTTCCTTATTTTCTATCTTTGATTATAAGTACCTGCATAGACATTAATAAAGGCCATAAGAACCTTTAAATCTTATTAAAACATAGCAATAATTCATGATTAAATGCTCAATAAGTTGGTACATTACTGACTTATAACCATTCTTCACCGGTTGGTGGTCATCATGGTGGCATGCGAATGACCTCGAAAGTGTTGCAAAGCGGATTCTATTGGCTGACTCATTACCAAGATGCACATGATCTAGTGAAATAGTGTGACCAATGTCAATGTGAGGGGGAGTATCTCGTCACCATGAGCCTGCATTGACACCAATCTTAGAAGTTGAATTATTTGATGTGTTGGACATAAACTTTATGGGGACATTTGTAAGACCCTTTAGAAACACTTACATCCTCGTGGATATGGACTATGTATCCAAATGGGAAGAAGCGGTGGATTTACCAAACAATGAGGGCAAGAGCATCACGCCATTTCTCAAGAAACACATATTCTCTTATTTTGGCACCCCCCTGCCATTATTAGTGATGGAGGATCCCACTTTTGCAACCTATTGTTTAGTGGTTTACTTGAGGAATACAGAGTCAAGCATAAGGTTTCCAACCCTTCCCACCCTCAAACAATCTTCCAAATGGAAGTATACAATAGGGAGATCAAGTCCATTCTCACAAAATAAGTGAATGCCAATAGAACATATTGGGCATGGAAATTGGATGATGCATTATGGGCCTATACGACTGCACACAAAACTCCTATTGGTATGTCTCTGTACCAAATGGTTTTTGGAAAATCTTGCCATCTTCCTATGGAGTTATAACATAAAGCCATATGGGCTTTAAAAATGTTAAACCTTAATTGGGAAAAGGTCACTCATGCTAAGGTTGAAGATCTCAATAAGATAGATGAATTTCGGATACGAGCCTATGAGAATGCCTAACTATACAAAGCCCGAATGAAGCATTACCATGATAAGCAAATTCTAAAGTGAGAATTCACTTCCGAAGATTGGGTGCTTTTGTTTAACTCTAGAGTCCAACTTTTTCTGGGTAAACTAAAGTCAAAATAGTCTGGCCCTTTCAAGGTGTCTCAAGTTTTTGCAAATGGAGAAATTGAATTGGAAGCCAAAAATGGCTCAAAATTCAAAGTCAATGGCCAATGAGTCAAGAAATATTTGGGTATTCCGGAAGAGGTCACACTCATAGCAGTAACTTACCTCGATGAACCATGATTGAGAGGTACTTTTTTTGAACCGTGACGTTAAACCAAGTGCTTCTTGGGAGGCAACCCAAGCCCCCACTTTTATTTCGATATTTCTCTTTGTGTTATTTTGTTGCTATTTTTGTTAAAGTTTGTAGGTAGGAATCAAGCTGAAAGTGTTGGAATGCTTGGAAGGTATCACGCTATTTATTCTCAAGTAACAGATGAAAAACACTTGGAAATGTGTGCTTCGCACAACCATCACCTATCAAAACATATTATCACTCCAACTTTCAACCCATATGTGTTGGGTCATGCAAGCACATATAACTGGAAATCTCAACAAGGTTATGGAACCAAGGATGTGGCCTGGGGTGTGAATTGCACCTTCTGTTATGCAGCAGGCACTCCATTTTTCACCTTTAACCAGATCACTAGCATTCCACCCATTTTTCAGCATGACCTGTAATGGCTAGGGAATTTCACTCCTATTCTTTTGCGCATTGCATGCCGCTATAGGGGATGTTCCATTTAAATTTGGGGGTGCTGAGCCCTCCTTGTGGAATGTGTTTTAATTGGCAAAATGTTTTCTTGCATGTGGCTTTAATTTTTGGTCGCCTTGTTAATAGTAGAGTAGTTGAATAAACTCCAAGACTTTTCTTCATACCACGGTTCTTTTTTTTACAATTAAAAGATTTTTTATTAATTACCAATAACTCGTTACAATCTAGGGATAAGGCAAGCTGCATCACCCCACTCACTATTTCCTATACAACCTCAAATACCACCTTGATATACCTAAAGAGAACAAAGAAAGTCAAAAAAATTCCTATTATATCTAAGTCTAATGCATAGTCCAATCTTCACTTCATGTAGAATAACCTCCATGGAACGCCTCGTATTTTAGAAAACTCTGGCATTTCTTTTAACCCAGACTTTGTACACCACTCTAGCCAAACCAGCCTTCAATACGGGACCTTTGGTGTTTAGTATTCTAGCTTGACTATTCACCCAATTCTGCACTCCACTCTTCTATCACATGTGGACTATATATCTAACTCGTTAGTTGCTGCCAGATTCCCTTTGGGAATGGGCAATTGAAGAAGAGATAATTAGCAGTTTAAACTTCCGTATTGTAGAACACACAACTTCAATCAATAATGATACCCCAACTTACCAGCTTACCTTTGGTTCTAAGTTTGCCATGTAAACTAAACCAAAGTATGAACACATATTTAGGCTCAGCTGCGTTACTGCACACTAAGTTATTCTAGGTAACGTACTCTACTTCCCCTCTTAGCATCTTGTATGCAGTTGCAACCTTAAACTTGCCTTTGAAAATTATCTGCTCATTAACAATGATAGACTACCAGAATTTCCTCATACTAAATACCTTTTTAATCATCCAAGAGGCCTACTGAGGAACCTCCATAACCTCTAATCTATTATTCTTTATATAATACATATGTATCTAAGTGACCCAAAGTCTCTACTTGTTTTGACTCAGTGTCCAAAGTAGTTTACAAATAGCCACTGGATTCCACACCTTCAGCTTTGTTATGTTTAATCCTCCAGCACCGTTTTGAAGACAAACCTTATCCCATGCTACTAAGTCCTTTTTGGTGATACAAGCTTGTCCGGTCCATAAGTAACTCTTACAAGAAGCCTCAATACGTTTGATGACTATCTGTGGCAGTAAAAACAGTTGATACCAATATTCTTGAACCCTAAACAAGACTGATCTAATCAGTTAAAGTCTACCAGCATATGATAACCCCTTGTCCATTCATTTATTAATCCGTACAACGATTTTATCGACCATAGGCTTACATTGAAAAGTTGTAAGACTCCTGGCAGACAAAGGGACCCCCAAATACTGGAAAGGTATCTCACCCAACTCATAGCCCAACAAACTTAATATTTCAGTTCTTACTAAGTCACACACTCCACCAAAATACACTTGGCTCTTGCCAAGATTAGCTTTCAGACCTGAAGCATCCAAAAATGTTTTGAATTATCTCTTACCAACTACAGAGACTTAGCATCACCCCTTGTAAACAGGGTCATAGTTGAACTCAGGTTGAGTCTTTTAATTAGCAAGGCACATATTCAATTATTCCATTACCATTACAAATGCATACGGTAAAACAGGGTCACCTTGTCAAAGTCCTCTTTTTGTCTGTATAGTAGTGGATAGACTCCCATTTATCATGAATATGTAGCTCACAGTAATTATACATGTCATGATCCAACCAACCATCTTCTGTGGGAACCCTAGATCCTTCAAAATCAGCTCAATGTAGTACCACTCAACTGAATCGTAAGCCTTTTGAAGGTCCACCTTTACCATACACCTTGGAGAAATTTGCTTTCGTGTGTATCCCTTAATCAACTCATGACTCAATAGTATATTGTCTATAATAAGCCTTCCCGGAATAAAAGAAGATTGACTATGGCCAATAACATCATCCAGTACATCTTTAATCCTCTTAGACATAATTTTTGAGATGACCTAATACAAGGTTGTACGACAGGCAATACACCTGTAGTCTTTCACAGTTTCAGGCTGTCTTGTTTTTGGGACTAGTGCTATAAAACTGTTGTTCACAACCCTAAGTATTTTATTAGAATGGATAAATTCTTAGACGGCTACAAACAAGTCATCCTTCACCACCTCCCAATCCTTCTTGAAGAATGTGGAATTAAATACATTTATGTCTGGGGACTTATTTCCCTCAATATCAAACAGTGCTACCTTGATCTCAAACATTGTGACCTCCTCACACATTTTCCTTTGTTGTCCAGTAGTAATACAAGGTCCCTGTCTCATAACTAATAGATCGACTGATGGTAGGCCATCTATTTGAGATCCCAACAATCCCTTATAGAAACTCAATACCTCCTCCTTGATATCTTGATAAGAGTGTAGAAATCTTCCATCCATTCCTCTTATCACAGTAATGGAATTCTATCCAGCTCTGCTTTTCATACAATTAAAATGAAGTATTGTTTCCATCACCTACGTTTATCCAGTGAGCTTTTGCTTTTTGTTTGTAAATTCTTTCCTGAATGTCCATCCACTTTTGCATCTCCTGTTGACATCTCTTTTCCTGATCTACAAGTTCAAGACTGATGGTAGTTGTTATATGCCTTTGAACACTCTGTAATTGCTCTTGGGCTACTGCAAGTCTTCTATCCACACTGCCTATAGTGGTCTCCTTCAATTCTTTAAGAGGGTCTTCTCAAAGTTTAAGTTTTTGCCAAATCTTGTACATACATGTACCTTGAATATTAGTTTCCCAAACTTCTTTCACCACCTGTAGGAACCTTTCATCTTCAACTATTACATTCAAAAATCTAAAAGGTTTTCTTTTTGAATAGCTATCAAGAGAGCACTCTATAAAAATAGGAGAATGGTTAGAGAAATAATTTTCTTTGAACTCCACGGTCAGCTGGCCATACTCTTGAATCCATTGTGCATTTCCCAAGGCTCTATCTATCTTACTCCGTACTCATCTATTTTTCCAAGAATAAAATCTTCCTATGGACTTCATATCTGTAAAGTTGAGTTGATACAAGTTTGTCTAAATTCCCTTACCTCTGAGTCTGAGACTAGTTGACCATCTTTTCTATCATCATAGTTTAGGGGAGAGTTGAAGTCTCCACATACACACCATGGGTCTGATATAGTGCTACTGAGCCATAATAATCCTGCCCACAACTGCTGTCTTTCCTCACCATAATTGCTACCATATACCACAGTTCTTTTTCAAGGAGCAAATTATTTTTTCTGATTATTTCTTTTATTTATTTTTAGTGACAAACTGGGTTGCTGTTTCTCTATGATAGATTGAGAGGTGACTTTCTTAAGGGAAAACATGTTTTTAGTTTAAATTGAGTTCGTGTGTTGCTTGTCTTAAAATGAGCCCACCGAAAATTTTATTGGCAAGAAGTTCTGAAAATTGAAGGAAATATGGGAAAATGATTTTTTTCTAAGCATTCTCTTGTCATGACTTGAACATTCCCCATTTGGCTTGATTGATTCACAAACGAGTGCGTAAAAGAACTCAGAATAGCTTGTCAAAAGTCATTTATCCCAATTGATTTTGAGACTAATTTTGAAATTCTGGTGTTGTGATGCCTTGTGTGGTAAGGATTACTTCATTCATGTTTTTCTGTGTTATTTAGAACTTGCCCCGAATGTGATTCCAGGTGAAATCCTAGATGTCACCGAGCTTGAAAAATAAACTTAGGCCCTCTTTGAATAGCCACTTCACCCAAATGGACTTTCCTTCACATTGATCCTAGTAAACCCCTTTGAGCTTGTAACCATTCTTTGGCACCTTGTTAGACACAGTGACCCTTTTTAGACCCTAGACTTTTTCACCCATCCTCCCTAATGCCTCCAAAGTGAAATGTAGGCTAAAATCCTAAGTTTGGGGGGAAATTGTAATGATAACATAGGCAAAAGCCTAAGTTTGTGGGTGTATGTACAAATTGTGGAGAAGAAAAGGAATGCACTTCAATGCAAGGTAGCACCTTATGCCTAAGATGAAAATTGCTATAAAATGACCAATGAAATGAGCAAAATGAAAATAAAGGGAAAAATTGGTTCTACCAAGTGGAGGTAATCAAAGGATTTTGAATAATTGAGTTGAAGAAAAAACTTGGCTTGTGAGAGGGAGAAATAAGGTGAAGTTCATGTTCAAAAAAGAGAGTGGTGTTTTGAATGATCACAAAGAGCTTTAGGGAGGTTTAGTTACTTGAGCCAAATTTAATCCTCACCTTAACCCTAGCCAACATCATTGTCCACAAGTCCTTAGTGATTCTGAGCCTAGTAACTCTATATTAGTGGCAAATTACATGAAGGGTAAACTATGGTTCAATGCTTATGCACTCGAACTTCTTTGAGAGAGTGAGAGTCTCTTTGGTTCTCTTATAATCCCTCTTCAATATGAATTGCATGAGTGTGAGTGGGATTCTCTCTTGTGGCGAGTGGCATCACACCCTTGAAATGAATGATGAAGTCTCTATTTCAATTGAGAGGAATGAATGAGACAAGTTGTGTGGCAAATCTCGAGGCAAACTTGGAGGTCCATGCCAATGACTTGAGAATCTTGTTTTGAATGACAACTTCCCTGCTTTTTAATGAGAAATGAAATTCTTTTGATAAACATTTTGAAATAAGCACTTGCTTTAGGATATGGTGATATAAATTGAGACGAGCATTATAGTTGAGTCTTTTGTTATTATTTTCTTAGGTTTTCGAGTTTAGATTAATCTCGTGTACAACCTTTGTGTTTTAAAACCTAATTTATTCCTTACCTTGTGAGTATCTTGCTTGAGGATAACCAATAGTTCAAGTTTGGGAGTTTGATAAGTTGGTAATCTACAAACTTATTGAGCCTTTATTCATGAATTATTGCCATGTTTTGATGAGAATTAGAGGTACTTATTGTCTTTATTGACATTATTGTAGGTACTCTTGATCCAAAGAAGAAAGCAAAGGAATTGAACCCAAAGATTCAAAAAAAAAGCTAAAGTGTGAAGGTGATCGTTAAAGAGGAAGAAACATACATGAGGTGTGAGCCGCATGCGAGCCGCACAATGCAACATGCAAAACACACCCCCTTTTCACATTAGCGCACAAACATCAAACTTCACTAGTTAGAAAAAGAAGCTCATGCGAGTCACACATTAAAGGGTGAGATCGCACGTGCCATCACACGTCACGTCGCACCAGCCCGAGGGGCATTTTTTCCCAAGGCCATGTGATGTATTGAGAAACTTCTAAAACCCATTTTGGGGTGTGTACCAGATATAAAATTTGAGTTTTTATCTTTTCCAAGAAAGATATTGAGAGTACACTCTTATCTCTTCTTCTTTCCCAATTGAAAACACCATTTGTAAAGATTTTGAGCTTGGATTTGGAGCTTAGCTTTGATTATGAATGGAAAATTGAGTGACCCATTTGGTATATCCTCTTATTTCCTTAATATGAGTAGCTAAATCCTTTTCTAGGGGTATGTGCATGATGGGTGTTTGAATTTGGGTATAGGTATTGATTAATTGTGCTTATAATTGATTATTTAGTATGGGTCTATTGAATTCTTCAAGATTTAACTATAAAATTGATGGTTGTGAACATTAATTGAGTTTTCAAATTTTGTTCTTGCTTGAAAGAGAAGTTCATAAATTGGGTGAGAATTCAGTAGTGGGGATTTGAGATTTCCACCTTAGATTAAGGCTAGCAATAGCTTGATCGACGAAAATTACCATCTAAGAATCTAAGCTAGAAATAGTGTGATTTACCCAAGTGTAAATTAGTTGTTTTATAGTAAAGATATGGTGCTTGAGCAAAGGCCATGGTACATATATTTGGTGGGTCAAAAGACTACCAAATATACCTAGAACCAAGCTACCCATACCTATAATCGAAAGTTTATGCAATTAATCAAGTTCCTAACCCATTGTAGAACCCCATCGGAAGAATACCCTTAGTCTTTCTACTCTTGATCAACAAGTCATGTTTACATTTGTTCTCGTCTTGAAATTGTGATACTGATTAGTTCCCAATCGTAATTTCCCCCAAATTTTTACTTTCATTGTTTGAACATTTACTCACTTTAGTGACTCTTAATTGACAATTAATTGGCAATTCATCGCTCCATTCCCTATGGGATTCGACACATGTTGGGTTACTATTTGTTTTGGTAGAATGATCGGTACCACCTCTTATAGAGTGATTTTGAACGTCATAAGAAACCTACCCACAAATTGAAGAAAGCTTTAAAGAAAAATTGCTTTCCATTGAAAAATTTGCAGACATTAATATGGACTTCTTTGAAGGAGATCAAACTTTTGAAACCCAACAACAACCAACTCCACCAATGGATAAAGAGGCAAAGGAAAAGGTAATCAGAGGGTTTAAATCCATTTCACCGTCCAAGGAGGAAAATTATAGGCTTCACACGCCTTGGAAACACTCATTAATTATTGAACTCCTCGGCATAAGGATAATTCATCCCTATCTAAAAAAAATACAATATCTATGGAGGATTCAAGAACAATTTCCATTCTTTCGTCTGGGATCTGATTATGTTATTCTAAAATTTTCTCTCAAGAGGAAAGCATGGCTAAGGTTCTCAACAATCGACCATGACTATAAGTGGTCATTTCCTATCAGTAATGCGTTGGGAACCAAAAATTATTGCTTAGGAGGAAAAATAAATGTGTTCAATAGTGTTGTTGAGACTCCCACAACTGTCGACAATGTTTTATGATGGCAAAATCCTAAAATATTTGGAAACTTAAATGGTAAGCTACTGAAGGTGGATGCTTGCAAAAGTGCAACTTTACTATCACGCTCCGAGCCTACCCTTGGACATAACACAGAACTTGAGATCACAAGTGATCCCAAGCTAACCCTTGGAATTAGCATGACTTAAAATGTAACATATACATTTATAGTTGAAGCATAATTGAAGTATTGAGTAACTTAAATCATCATAAAGATAACGGTCTAAGATTGTCAAGCTTGAATTCACAAATACCAATTAACAAACTATGTATGGAAAGCCTCTAAGCTGATAACATGAGTTGCTGGGAAAAGATCCCCAACTAACTCTATGTACTGAAGGAAGTCATGAAAATAAAGTTAAACTCACAACTAAGTCCTTGGATGAGGAGGACTCACCATTGTAATTGGAAATCCTCCTAGTATCTAGCCAGGAGTCAGGGAACAGGCACCTAAATCTGCATCATGATAGGATGCAACACAAAGAGGTATGCGATAAGTATTATGAAATATAGTCAGTATGTGAGATATGCATATGTCATGAAAAAAGGTACTTGAAATCATGCTTAAAACACAAATCATACAATGACAGTAAAAGTTGTAATACAATGAATCAAAGGAAAATCATAAGGTAAAATTATATTATATAACTATAATTCATAAAGTAATAAGTCTGAACTTGAAAACCAGAATTCATGTAAACTTATTAAAATTAAAGTCATTTTAGTGGAGAGTTTCTCAAAATCGATATAGACCATGTGAGCTACATGGAATCCAACTTTTGAACCCTAGTTGGTAGAGATGTTTGATACCATGTTGTCACGACCCAGTTTCTCGGTCATGATGACACCTACAACCCCCGGTAGGTGAACCAATCCCCGTAGCCCAGAACAGTTAGCAATGGGCTACTATCTAACAAATAAGGGAACAAGACAAAGAGAACAGATAAAAGGAATATAAATATATACATATGCGGAAACTAAACTAAACCCCAAGACCTGGTATCATAGTACAGAGCCAAACTACATACATGGAGTGCAAATAAACCAAAACTATATATACAGATGTCTCTGAATGGTAATAGAGTACATGAAGCAAAAGATAAACTAAAGCTAAGCTCTGATTGCCAAGAGCTCACCCTCAGTCTGAAGTAGTCCCCGACAGATCTCCAAGCACGAATCACAGTGATCTAACGGCGATGGCCCACGCTAGGATCTGCACCCAAAGATGCAGGGGTAGGGGTGAGCACCAAATGCGAAGCATAAGGTACCCAGTAGGTATCATAGGCCGACTGGGCACATATAAGATAAAAGCGCAGTAATAGACAGAATAGAAGCAAGTAGTCACAGAAATCAACGAAAGGTACACAGGAACTAGCCAAGAGGGAAATCAACAGAACCACATGTGAGGCCAGTAAGCAGAATATACACACCATAGGCACAGGTGAAAGTAAGAAATAACGCACCTGGGGTCCTTGCAATAACAGTGTATACATAATAAGTTTACGAAATGGATGGTATACCGGTAACCTCAAGTGTAAGAAAAGGGAAAGAGTAATGATAGGCATGCTCAGAGACATGAATCAAACTCAACTAATCATATCAATCTCAATCCAGAAACTAACAGTTTAGCAGTGACCAATTTCATTCTTAACCGTAACAGGGAATAATTCTATAAGTAAATAGCAAGAGTCTACCTACAGTCCCCCGGCCGCCCATACAACCGAGGAACACAAACAAGTGAAAACAAACCCTCCGGCATCCCATACTACCGGAGCGTACAATCAGCAAACAGCAAACAAGGGTGGAACCTCGAACCATGAATGATATGATGCATGAAGATCTCAAGTGCCATCGTATCTCTGTATGTACCTCCTCCGGCGCCGATCCGGCCCAGCAGGTAGGTTCCATGGAAGGACTCTGCCCGTATACCTCTACTCCACCGTATACCCCTCCTCCGGCACACGCAGCCCGTAGCCCCTGGCCCGGATGGCAAGGTCCATGGAGGTCCCAGACCCCATACTAAAACTCAGTATCAGAATATGTCGTCCGGAAGCAAGTCCGGTATCAGGATGGAGACCCAGTCTCGAATATGCAATGCCCAGACCCTGTCCAGGACTAACGTAGTAGGAAAATGTCTCAAAAACCCCTCCAAGGGTGCCCGGGCATAACCGGGTCTAAACAATAAAAAGCCATCTTAGGTGCTCGGTCCGACCGAGGCTAAAAATCATCTCAAGTAGCAAGAAAACTCAACTAGCACTCCGGCCCTGCCGAGTCTAGCGTTAATCACAAAACTGATGATTTTAAACATAATTTTACTTTCTTTTATCCAGAAATATTCACAAGTTAAATCAAACCATTTCCAATTTATTTCCATAAAAAACGGGCCCCCCAGGCCATGCAAGGTTTAGAAAATAGTGCCAGTAGGCCCGAAGCCAAAACCATAGTAAAACATGGATAAAACCTCTTTATATGCATGGAAATGGTATGATCACACACTCACAATCAACCTATCGACCCTGCACAGGCCCACAGCTACTCAGCAAGCATAACCAGCCTAGAAGGATAATTCTATGCCCGGGACTCGCGGACATTCCCAAAATCCCACCTTCTATGTTTCAGAGTCAACAAGGCCTCGCAGGACCACAAGGGTAAATAAAATATATCCGCAAATACTACAAACAACGGAGGAATAAAATTAGCGGACATGAATAAAGCGGTCAAGGTCTGCGGTACCAACCTAATAAACCAACCCAAGGATGCCCATTAATATAATTTTATTTTATATATACGGAGTCTGGGAAAATTAAACCGTAACCTACCTGTCGTCCGACGACAAGCTGCTGGAACAACGATGTCCAAGCTCGAACCACTCCGAGAAAATCCAAAACTAAATCGGAATCGGAATCGGATTTGGGATGGAACAACTTGACGTAGATAATTGATTTTCTTTCGATGACCGAATATTGCGTCAATATAATATTCCCTCAGAAAGCTTTATTTGTGCATAGTGAATTAATCGCACAATCATAATCAGTGAAGATTATATGCTAAAGAAATAAGTATGTTGGCAGCAATTTAACATTTCAATTTGATCAATTGCTTAAGTGAGTAGGAAGCATTGCCATTGCTTGTCGACACTTGGCAGCTTGCCACCTTGGGTGGCCCTCCCCTCCACTTCCACGTGGAAGTGGGGGTTATTTAACACCTCGTCGCCCCTTCCGTTATATAAATATTCGGGTATTGCATAAGTTCGTGATAAAATAAATATAATATTTTAAATATACCATAATTCATAGAAAATTATTTCAAACAAAACCTACTATATTATAATAATAATCTTTAACATAACTAAATTTACTATCTCCGTTAAAATATTATGGTGTATAAAAACCTTATAAAATAAATACATATACAATTATAACGTTTCAAAATATTTCCATAAAAACCTTTAAAAATATTTTTGAAAAGCAATAATAATATAATTTTTACCAAATCACACTTTTTAAATATAAATATTTTCAAGTACGCACCGATTTCCGTACTAAGAATTCTCTCGGGATCCTTCCTTATATTTTATCACTGTTTCGGAACTGAAATGGCATTTTAAAACGTGAAATTGAAGCTTAAATCGGGTTAAACCCGACCCGATTCGCGACCCGGTTCGCAACCCCATTTTCTGCCAGACAGTCCGTGGTAAAACAGTCATAACTTTTTACTCCGAGATCAGTTGGACGTGAGGTTTTGTGCGTTGGAAACTAGACTCGTAGACCTTCGATTTGGTATTTCGGGGGACTTCTAACTCTTTATATATTGGGAGAAAAGCCCTGAGACATTTGTCCCAAAGTTCAGAAAATTTGTTAAAGAACTTACGATCAAACAAATGGACCCGGCGCCGAAATACCGGTCCCGACAAGCCTTAAGTGACTTGGGGCCGTTACAAACAAACTCTAACGGTTCAAGGAAAATGTATACGTGGAAATAACCGGAAGGGTCATTACACCAACTCAGGGTAATGATATTCCACAATCTCCTATTGGCAGAGAGATAGGGCAAACTACGCACAGACAAGGTAATCAGACAGATAACTCAACTTGGATCACACCATCAAGGGCTTCAAAACCTTTAGGGATGCAACAGAGTCAAGTAACTCAGGTGGAGAGTAGGAACAATTTCCAAATATTACAAGATCATGTGGTAGCCGCATCTACTTCTCGAGCAAATTTGGGCAGATAACCTATTCCTTATAAAGGGAATGGTTAAGCTACTATGTTGGAATGTAGGGGGCTTAAATGCTTCTAATAAGCAAAAGGAGGTAAAACTCCTTTGCAATAATGAACAAGTTGGGATAGTAGGATTGGTGGAGAATAAGATTAAGAGTAATAGAATTGAGCATATAGCAAATAGTTTGTTTGGGGGATGGCAATACGTCACAAACTTGGAAGCATACTACAATGGTAGGATATGGCTAACATGGAGACCAGATTACTACAGGGTGATACCTCTCAGTATTACTGCTCAGATTGTTACCTGTGAGGTCTGCTTCATTCCACTATAGCTTACTTTTATGTTATCAGTGGTGTATGCTTTCAACACCAGAGAGGAAAGACGAGAATTATGGAGTAGCTTAGTCACTCAAAATATGACATGTACAAAACCATGGTTAATTGTCGATGATTTTAACTTTATTCTGAGATTGAAGGATAGGTTGGGGGGGAATCCAGTTACATGGCCTGAAGTATCTGATTTTCAGGATTGTATTGACACATGTGGCTTGGTTGAATTGCCACAACAAGGACAAAGATATACTTGGAATGATAGAGGTACTGTCAACAGGATCTACTCTAAACTTGACTGGACATTTATAAATGCAGCTCGGTTGACCACAATGCCTTCTTGCAATGCTGTCAACTTGCCGGAAGGTATTAGTGATCATTGTCCACTTAAAGTCACTTTGGATGGACACACAACACGGAGAAAGAGAGCTTTTCAGTATTGCAATGTGTGGGCACAACACTCTGACTTTATGGGTACAATCAGAATGGGGTGGGATATGAGAGTGGAAGGCTACAAAATATGGAAAGTGGTAAAGAAATTGAAAGCACTTAAAGACAACCTTAGAGCACTAAATTCCCAGCATTTTAGGAATATAGTATCTGAGGCCAATGATGATAGAGATGCTTTGCTACTTGCTCAATCTACCTTGCAAACTGACCCCTTAAACCTGGAGTTCCAGAGGAATGAAAAGGAAATGTATAACAAATTCAGGCAGTCCTCATACCTGGCAGAGATATTTTTACAACAAAAGAGTAAGGCAACATGGGTAAAACTAGGCGATGACAACACTAAGTACTTTCACTCTGTGATCAAACATAGAAGTTTGCAACAAGCAACGACACAACTGAAGGATGCACAAGGTACTTGGCAGTATGATCCAAGGGCTATAGCTGACATATTTGTTAGCTACTATACTGATCTGTTGGGTAGGAAGGTGAGCTCTAGAGTAATGACATTCAGGAGTTTTTTGAGAAATGGACCACTGCTTACGGATGAGATGCAGAATGAGTTGATGAAACCTTATTTGGCAGAGGATGTGAAGGCAACTATTTTTTAGATTGATGACAATAAAAGTCCAGGACCCGACGGATATGAAAGTGGATTCTTTAAAACAGCATGGAGTATAATAGGAGATGAGATAATAGCAGTTGTCCTTGAATTCTTCTCTAATGAAAAGCTACTGAAACAACTCAACACCACCAATATAGCACTAATCCCTAAAGTTGACTATCTTGAAACTGCAAGCCAATTTAGACCTATATCTTGCTGTAACGTGCTATATAAATGTTTATCAAAAATGATTTGTCAGAGATTGAAGAAAGCAATTAACATAATTATGGCAGATAATCAATCTGCATTTGTACAGGGAAGATCAATGATGCACAATGTGCTTATTTGTCATGATATACTACGACATTACAATAGAAAGACCTCGCCAAGATGCTTAATAAAAATTGACTTGCGGAAAGCCTATGACATGGTGAGCTGAGAATTTATGGAGGAGGCTTAAGGGGTACAATTTTCCTGACAACTTTGTCCACTTGATCATGACATGTGTAACTTCTCCAATGTTCACTGTTAAGGTCAATGGCGAGAGGCATGGATTCTTTGCTGGACAGAGGGGACTTAGACAAGGGGATCCCATGTCCCCTTTGTTATTTGTATTAGTAATGGAGTACCTATCAAGAACCTTGAAGTGTATGCGTGAACTACCTGACTTCCAATACCATCCAATGTGCAAAAACCTTAAGCTAAATCATTTGATATTTGCAGATGATTTAATGATCTTTTGCAAAGCAAATATGAGCTCAGTATCCAGAGTAATGGAGGCTCTGTCTCATTTCAGTGATGTTACAGGTCTATGTGCAAACATGGACAAGTCTAACTTGTTTGTTGCTGGAGTTAATGATCAGACCAAAGAAGTGTTGCTACAGAAGACAGGATTTAGACTGGGCTCCTTTCCTATTAGATACTTAGGATTACCATTATCTTCTAAAGGATGGAGTAAGATGGAATACAAACAACTCATTGAGAAGATCACAAACAAATTTCTACAGGCTACTCAAAACAGCTTTCCTATGCAGGTAGGCTTCAAATTATCAATGTTGTCCTATTCTCTATCTATAGTTTCTGGAGTTCAGTGTTCATTTTCCCCCAAAGCGTAGTGAAGGAAGTAGATCAAAGATGTAGGGATTACCTTTGGAGGAGCAAGGTGGAAGCAAGGAAAGTGGCATTGGTCTCATGGGAGAGGATATGTCTTCCTAAGAACTTGAGGGAGATTAAACGTGAAAGGGAGTAGGCTATGGAATATGGCTTCAGTGGGTAAGCTGCTTTAGCAGCTAACTATGAAGAAAGATGTCCTATGGGTAAAATGGGTTCATGGAGTTTATATGAAGCAAGATCAGAATATATGGACTCATACGCCTTCTTTGGACTCAAGTTGGTACTGGAAGAAGGTTAATGCACTCAAGTCGGAGATGCAATGGTGGTACGCGCAAGATGTTTACCTGTTATCACCTGGAGGCCAATATTCAATCACCAAGAGTTATCATGCTCTACAGGGGACTCAAAGGAGGTTTGGGATAGCTGAGCTAATATGGAGTAGGCTGGTCTAACTTAAACACAGATTCATACTCTGGCTTGCCACGCAGGACAGATTGCTAACTAAAGAGAGCATGACAAAGTTTAACATTCCAGTTGGGGACAAAACTTGTTGTTTATGTGATAGTTTGGCAATAGAGACTCACACTCACATATTTGCTGCTTGTGAGTGGATAAGGAGAGTGAGATGTGCTCTGAGGCAATGGACAGGATTACGCATCCCATCTGGTAGTGTGAAGCAAGTTCTAGAGAGTGTCAAAAGGAAGCATTGGCAACAATTTAGAAAGGAACTGGTTGCAGCTATATGGGGAGCAGCCATATATCACACTTGGAGGGCCAGAAATTGGAGGTTGTATAGAGGAACTGCAGTCACCACTGATATAGTAATAGCCCAGATTAAGAAAGATTTTGTCAATAGAATAGATATACTTAGAATGTCTAGACAGGCTCAAAGGAACACCAGTTTGATACAAAGATTGTGTAATTAGTGAGTTGTTGGAGGCTTAATCTCCTTAGCACCCTTCCTGGAAGGTGGATGAGGGATTGGGTGCTCTTTAGATGTATTGGTTTTTGTTGATTAATGGTAATATTTACATTGGTTACCAAAAAAAAAAATTAAATACCAAATTCATTCTTATTCCAGATTTACTTTTTGGATAAATCAAATTCAAATCTTCTCCAACTTATAAGAATTTGATTTGTCAGCTGCTTTGACAAATGACAACTCATACTAGGTCCTAACTACTGCATAAATTTGAGACTTTAGCTTAAAAAAAACATACGAGTACATTTGTCCATATTATTAAGCATGCGAACAAAATTTTATATTAATATTTAAAATAAAGTAAAAACTAGATATAAGGTGTAATTGATACTCTTTCATTTCTTGAGGAAAAAGGTGGAGACTTAATCCAAAACAGATAATATTATACTATATTAAGAGTCTTATTGAACTTGTTTAGCCCAACAATTGGTTTCAGAGCTAATGGCTTGGCCTCGGCGAGATGAGTACAGAGACAGTGGATTAATGGTGTGGGACGTTGATTAGAGTCTTTGCCCGATTATGGGGCAGTTTATAGAAGATTATAGGGTGTGAGGATAAAGTTTTACATTGATAGTTGAAAATAAAAAATAAACTACATATAAGGTATAGATAATATTGTTAATGGTGTGAGACCTTTTGAAGAAAATCTTGCAGGTTTAACTCAAAGCAGGCAATATCATATAATTTTCACCTATTGATCCTTTTTTGGGACAATTGTTTAGTAAACAATCATTTTTTATTTCTCTTGTAACTTATGGACCTTTTAAATCACGGTCTAAAGATCCCTTTTAAGCAATCTAAAAATCTTTTGCGGAAACGTTAGATGATGGTGTAAAGTTTGTAAGTTATTGCATACGCTAGATTACAATCTAAACTTTATATATTATTATAAACGTTAGACGACAGTCTAATATTTTTTTTACAGTCTAATATGAGTAAACACTAGATCGAGTCTAACAATGTTTGGAAAAGTAATTTTTTAAATAGCTATATTTGACATCACTTTTAATAATATGACAAAATTATAATGGTAACTTAAAAAAGAAGCATTTACGTAAATTAATCGACAATATCACATCATATCATATGAAGAGTATATTTTGAATTGTTTTAACCTATCATATGAATTCCTTTCCCCCTTTTTGCTTTTTTAGGTCAAAATTTTTGGTATAATAAGTGCTGTAAAGTGAAAGAAGGGGTCCTCAAGCTGCAAATTATTGAATAATAAAGCAAACTCTGAAAATGAAATTGGCCAATAAATTCAATAATTGGTCAAAAATTGAGAGGGCAATCAAAGATTAGAAGTTTGTTAGGGAATTCATTTGGATTATTTATTTTAACAATATTTCACGTGCAATTATTTTGGTGAATTTAGGCCTTATCCATGACGACTTTTTTTTTTTTTTTGGCTTTTTGGTCCACAATAGGAGTAGCAATCACTCTCTTGTGTTGAGATGCTTCCTACTACTTAATTTGCTTTTATTCAATTTTCCATATATGTAACTTTGAAAATTTGTTGTTGATATCCACATTTAGAAAAAGAATTTTTATGTTACAAACATGAATGGTGGTGAGAGAGTTCGAATCCCTATAATTTTTAATTAGAGTTTCGGGTTTAAGTTATTGGGAATGAAAAAATCATGTTAAAAGCACCATCCTTAGAAATAGGTCCTGCAATGCGTGGATCTTTTCAATATTTGAATGACCAAATAGGGAAGAAAAATTCAAAGAATGACTTTAGTGGGATATTTGTAATATTTGAAGAGTGAAGTATCAAAAACACACATAAACTATCCTTTTTTTTTTTTTTTTATTTCATACCTAAACTATTGAAAGTGTGAGTTTTATACCTAAACTATCACTCATTAGTTTGAGAAACACACCTCAACGTTGACTGGACCAAATGTTTGTACACAAAAACATTTAGGCGCGTCTGGCCATTAAATATTCTGTTGACGTGACATTTTTTTTTTAGCTGATACATCATTTTTTTTTAATTGTTCAATTGATTTTATCTTAAACTCTCCCCTTTTTCTTTATCATTTTTTAACACGGTGAATATTTAGTTTTAAATTGAATACTAATACTTTACTTAATTTTTGTCAAGGTTGAATTAATTTTTTTTGCGCAAAGCGCGACGTGGCGTGATTTTTTAAATAAAAGAGAGAGTGTAGTATACACACCATCACATTTTATTAGTTGGGTATGTTTCTCAAACTAATGAGTGATAATTTAGGTATGAAACTCACACTTCCAATACTTTAGGTATGAAACTCAAAAAAAAAAAGTTTAGGTGTGTTTTTTATACTTCACTCATACTTGAATGGCCATATAAGAAAAAAAAAATTTCAAAAATGATTTTAGTGGGATTTTCTCAACATTATGATGACCATATAGGGAATTAACTCTAACATTGAATGAAGTCTTGACACGTAAAGGATAATATCTAATTGATGCCCCAAATTAAGTGATAAATTAAACCAAAACCAGCAACCATGTTGACAAATTAACATTTATACACATGCATTATATTCTTTCACCTAAAAAAATATAATATCAAATCACCCTTTGAAACTCCATGATTGAGTAACATTATCATACTCATAGAAAATGCACACTTTTTTGCTTCTAATATCTTCTTCACCCACTGTGGGTGTGTTTGGTATAAGGAAAATATTTTTTAGGAAAAATATTTTTTTGCTAAATATTTTCTTAATAAATAAATAATTTTTTAAATTTATTTTCTATTATTTGCTAAGTAAACAAAAAATATTATCTCAAAAATTATTTATATAATTTAGGCACTATTAGACGCAAAATTTGTATTCCAAAACAAGTTAGAAGACTAGCTATAAGGAAAGACACTATTCATATAGCCAAGAACCAAGTTAAGAGTTGCGCCTAAGACACTGAAGCGAAGGAGGTGGTCCACTGGTCCTACCCTTGTCTATATGGCTAGATAGTGTCAACATTCTTTGCAAGTTACGTCAGTGCAGTTGCAACGTGATTAATTAGTTATGTGATGTATAGCTCATTGGGGATGGAAGGTAGGAGTGTGTTGGCGCTGATGGGAGCTATGGGGTGGAGGTGAAGGGTGTAAATTTCGGAGGGCGGGAGGAGATAATTGATGTGGAATCTCACTTATGAAACTTGATTTTCCTATTTTCATTAGGAAAGTTATTTTCTTCGTTTTTGAGGAATTTATTTTTTTAGAGAAAATATTTTTTAAAAAAAATATTGCAAAATAAATTCAAAAAGCATAAATTATTTTCCTATTTTTTAAGAACTTGTTTTCCTAGAAAAAATATTTTCGAAAACATTAGTCAAATATAAGATAATTGGAAAATATTTACCTCCATGCTAAACACATCCTTAATCATCATTTTTGTTATTTGTTGGACTAATCATGAGATATAGCAAACTGTTAATTAACTTAAGATTAGCTCTATGATAGTTTAAATAAATCACTTGTTCAATTATGCAAATTGGGTCGGAAATATAACGGAGAAGTTACATATTTGGTCGATCGATCAAAAATAATTATATTTGCTAGCCAAAGATATATAAAAAAAACATATACTTACTCCGTTTCTTTTTAGTGTCATAGTTTTCTTTGTAAGAGTCAAACGATATAAATTTTTATCAATATTTTATAATGTAGTTTTTTATCATATTGATATGGGAAATTAATATTTCAATTTATAATACTTTTCATATAGTTATCGAATATCTAAATTTTAATTTTAAATATTGAATTAATCTAATATAATTTAACTTTAAAAATTAGTCAAATTGACTCTCGAAAAACGAAACATAACCACTAAAAATGAGCAGATGAAGTATTATTTTGTATTAAAAATATATCTTTGTATATTAATATATATCATATAATATAATATTCAAATAATATACATTTATTGATTATTATTGTGGTGGGCAACTATACAACGTAGTTTTCCCACCGACCAGATCCACGTCTGATTTATTAAGCGGCCGTAATTAATTTAATAAATGTTAGTTACAAATTATATTGCACCACCATATTAATATATAAGTAAAAAATCCAATAAGATAATTGTAGGCAATTTAGTTATTGTTTACTGGTTTGTCTGTAATAACATTGAATAAAGTCTTGACACGTGAAGGATAATATCCAATTGAACCCCCAAATTCAGTGATAAATTAAGCCAAAATAAAGCAACCATGTTGGCAAATTAACATTTATACACATGCATTCTTGCACCTAAATAAATAAAAAATAATATCACCCATTGAAAGTTGAAACTCCATGATTGAGTAACACTATCAATCTCATTAGAAAATGCAACACTATTTTGCTTCTAAATATCTTCCTCACCTACAATGGGTGTGTGTGATAGAAGGAAAATATTTTACACCAAAAATATTTTTCATAAAAAATATTTGTTTGAAAAATAATTAGTGATTTTTTATTATTATTATTATTATTATTTAGTTAGTAAGCAAAAATATTATCTCAAAATACAACAACAACAATAGCGATGTCGACAATATACCCAGTATAATTTTACAAAATCAAATTTAAGGAGGATAGAGTACGCACACCTTATTTCTACCTCAGATAGAGAGGCTATTTCTGATAGACTCTTGGCTCAGGAGAAAAAAAATTCAAAATTTTATATAATTTTTATATAAACACTACGTGAGTGAGGCGGAGGTAGGAGTGTGGGAGTGGTGAGGCAGGGGGATATACGGGTGGAGTGGAAGTGGGTGGGTGGTGGGGGGGATTGATGTAGAATATCATTTATGAAATTTATTTTTTCAACGTCAATTAGAAAAGTTATTTTTTTTATTTTTAAAAAGAAAATATTTTTCAAAATTTTTGATCAAATCAATCAAGAAAAAATTGTAAAATATTTTCCTCTCTACCAAGCACACCCTATATTTACAGATCCTCTTATATCCCAATTTAAATAAATAAATTTTTTGTCCAATTAAAATAATTTTGTTTTTATATATGTTAGTTATAACTAAGAGAAAGGCTATCCTCTTCCAAATTAATTAATGGAAGTAAAAAAGAATAAGGTTCTACCTATGAGTTGGGGGTTAGTTATACTAACCTTGAAGAATAATATCTCATGTGGATATCAACTTGATTTTATTGTTGACATGATCTCTAATCACAGGGGTTAAATCCAATGTTTTTGGTTTAATTACATTTTTAATTCCTTTGGTATTGATAAATTTTAATTTTAATCCTTATGATATTTAATTAAACACATTTAATTTTTAACTACTTAGAATGTATACTTTTGAATTTTGATCACTTTCCTAGTGAATAAGCACAAATTTTGTGAAGTATTTACTGTTCAACCATTTTGTTATGCAGTATGTTAAACTTATAGTGTTACTCTATATTTGAGAATAATATACTTCTAAAATTAATTTAAATATAACATGTTTTCTAGATAAAGGGACCAAATACTCCAATTTAATTAAAGATTAAATATGTTGAATCATATATCATAAGAATAAAAATTAAAATTTTGCATGTACATTCTTACTATATTATATTTATATATATAAGCGGCTAACAGGTGGTTTCAAACAGGCAGTTCCTGAACAACGTGTCTACTTGAGTTGTCTGTTTGAAGGGTCCCGCTTTAAAAAAATTAATATTTTCTCCGTTTCAATCTATTTGTCTTACTTTTTATTTTAATATATTATATATTTGATCAAAATATTTTGTTATGTATTTGATAATTACGTAAAAGATATTATAAATCACAATATAATTTTTTTGTTGACTCTCAAAATTATATTAGTGCTACATAAAGGGATTAAAATGACATAAAAAATATTATAAATCACAACAATTAAAAAAAGGTATAATAAATTTAGTGAATTTAAATGGCAGGAGAATATCAAGCAGACAACTCTTGGACAACGTGACTGCTTGAGTTGTCTGCTTGAAGGGTCCCGCTTCAAAAAATTTAATATTTTTTTTGTTTGAATTTATTTGTCTTACTTTTCATTTAAATATATTATATATTTGATCAAAATATTTTGTTATGTATTTGATAATTACATAAAAGATATTATAAATCACAATATAAAATTTTTGTTGACTCTCAAAATTGTATTAGTGCCACATAAAGGGATAAAAATGACATAAAAAGTATTATAAATCACAACAATCAAAAAAACGTATAATAAATTTAGTGAATTTAAAAATTATATCTATGTAACATATATTGGGCCCGTGCTGGTGCGATAATTTATATATATTCTTATATGAATTTCATTGATATAAATAAAATAATATATGCATATCTAAAAAATTAATTGATCTAAATAAAATAATAATGTATGCATATCTAAATTAAACATATCTTATAATTTTCGGATATTAACATTGGGCCTGTGCGTAATACGAATTGGTATCTAATAAGGGATCAAAAGTGCTATTCTCCTATGATTTTTCATAAATTGAGAGTACAAAGAAACAATATATCTATTTGGTATGGCAAATAAATATTTTGGAAAGAATATTTTTCAGAAGAATATTTTTCTTGCCAATACTTTCAAAATTTTAGAATCTATCTTTTTTAACGCTAATTGAGATTTTTTTGTGCATCTTTCTGCAAAAAATTACACAATGGTTTGAGGTAGGGGTGGACAAAATTTAATCGCAAATCAAATCAAATTATAAATTGAATTAAACTGGAAAAAAAATCCGATTATTGGTTTGGTTTGACTTGATTTGGTATTGAAAAAAAAATCCTGATTATAATTGATTTTGATTTGGTTTTAACTAAACAAAGTCAAACCGAACCGAACCAATCCGATATTACATTTATACTATTTTTAAAAATATTTTATACATAAAAATATTTATTGTGATGTAATAAATAAATATTTCTTAAATTTTTTCATAGTTTTTATCTTTCAACATATTGTTTCAAGTTTAAACTTAGATTTTTTAAATGGTCCAATAAATTTTTATAACCCATAGATATTAGTGACTCAAATAAAGCTCAAATCAATACTATTGCTAACAAAAGATTATTCAATTCAATACTAGGAATGACAATCATGTTAAATATCTATTCTTTAATTTTGATAAATACATAAACTAATTTTATTTTTCTGTTTAATATTTAGTCATGTAGTTAATACTTATAAGACTTATTTTAGCATGATTTAATACTTTTAAATTATGATTATTTTTATTATGACTTATTAATATGCAATATTTATTCTATGCGATTTCATTATTGTTTTGATTGGATATTTTATTGTCATCACTCATTTATAATTTGCGTTATTTTTTTAAAAAAATACCTTAGATAGTTGTATTTTGCTAGGACTAAAGAAATATTTGAAGCACAAGTTAATTATATGTTTGTATGAAGACTTTACCGAAAAAAACTCGAAAAAACTGAAATAATCCGAAAATCCTCGAGGTTAGGAAAACCGACTTCTATTGATTTGATTTGGTTTATAAATTTATAAACTCGATACTAATGGCTTGGTTTGATTTTTAAAAAATTTGAACCAACCCGGTCCATGTATACCCTTAGTTTGAGGGGGGCAGGGGTGGATCCACAGTACCGGGGTGGGAGTTCCCCGGCACCCCACCCGCTACCATAGATTCTATAATTATATGAAAAATATATTAAAGATATAAGTATTTGCATATGGAAACCCATAAACAATTGAGTGGTTGGCTCAATCACATGAAAGAAAGAATTAATTTATTTTATTGAGAACCCACAAATTTAAAATCTTGAATCCGCCTCAGGAATTAGGAGGGGGGTGTACTCTTTATAACCAACCCTTAATTACAGATGATTTGAATTAGTAACTCCTACCAAGGTGAAGAAAATATTACGGACCCATTTGGCATGAATTTTTTTCACTTTTTTCCAGAATTTTTTTTCACTTTATTTGAAAATCAGCGTTTGGGTATGAAAATTTCAAATATAACTTGAAGTTGTATTTGGAATTTGGAAAACAACTAAAACTCTGTTTTCACTTGTTAAATTTATTTATTTTAAAAAAATCCTAAATTTTTTATTTTCATAAAATAACCTCATTTAAATTATATTTCATGTTTAAATTATATTTTATGTTTTTTAAGAAATACATTTAAATTCTAAATATTTATTGCAAAAATTATGGTCAAACACAACTCCAACTCCAACTTTGAAATTTCAAATAAAGTGAATTTTTATCGCCAAATGCCCACTAAAAATACACAGGTTTATTGATAAGTACTACACAAAAGTCATGGAAGGTTGAAATGAATGAGAGACTTCTTCAATTTGTGGGATCTTATTGATGACACTCCCTTTCTATCAGTATTCATCAGTCCCCTAATTTCTTTTCATAGTTCATTGAAGTTGAAGAAGGTTTGAATTAAAGAGCATTCATGGCCTAAGCAAACAAGTTTATTAGCTACTTGGTTATCCTATTTGTAGACATGTTTACCAATAAAGTCATTTAACTACATGCATTTTTTGAATGAGATTCACATCATTTATGCACAGTCAGTGTGTAGCTTGGAATCACTCTCAGTAATTTAATGACTAAAATATTAATGTCCAGGCACCATTTGATACCATAAAGTAATGAAACAGCCTCAACCCAATTATTAGTCTCTGACCTCAAGTTAAGGGTGTAAAAGTGCCTGTCTGGATTGACTTATTTTAAGTGTTTTTTAAGTCAAAATAGCTTTTAAGCATTTTTGGAGTGTTTGGTTAAATAAAAAAGTGATTTTAAGCACGTATTTTTAAGCTCAAAAGGCAAAAATAAGCCAAAAGTCAGTAAGTTAGAATTCTTATAAGCCAAAAGTTATAAGCCCATCCAAACACCCTCTAAGCCATCAGAATTGTGGGCCTTAAAGCTCCACCAGTTGGTGAAAAGTTGTCTGAAATTGATGTTGCACACTGGAATTCCCATAATACCTCCAAGTTAATTTATACCAAATCTTCTGAGCAAAATCACCCTCATAGAAAATATGATCAATATAATCTTGGATGAGGTGCAACAAGTGCATATAGAAGGTATAGAAACCCCAAGTCTGGCAATTCTAGTATCATCAGTAAGTGATCTTTCCCCTCAAGGCTCTTCATGAAATAGAGTAACAAGCTTGAATCATCACTCAACTTTAGGTAATTGGTCAAATAATCACTTAATTTTGTTTTGTCTTTTAAAAGTCACTCAACTTTAGGCAATTAGCCACCAGATCACTCAACTTTATTTTGTCTTCCAAAAATCACTCAACTTTGCATAATTAGCTTCCATAGTCCTTTTTTTTTATGTAAATATAATTTCTCATAATTAATTTATGACCCGGCAATTATTATTTTAAAAAAAAACTTTTTGAAGTGTTAAAATTAATTTTAAAATTTATTAATGACCCAACTAGTGATCAATCTAACTATATATATATATTTATTGGGTCATTAATAAATATATATATATATATATATATTATTACTATATATAAGGGAGAATGAGGAGTTTTTGTAGTCCTCACAAGGTTATTTTTGTCAATTTTGTAAAGGTAATGCTCTTTAACAAGTGACATATGTTATTATCCAACTTTAAATTTTTGTTTGTTACTCTTTTATGTTACCCCTTGTTAGTTGGATATTACTTTAATTGCCACCACACAATTTGATAAATAAGAAAGAATTTAAGATGTTTTGCAAGACTTAAATTAAATCTCTCACCCCCTCCCCCTCTCCCACCCCAACCCCGACCCCCCATTGTAACGTGGTAAATAAATGTGTTGCAAATATATATTTTTTTTATAAGCTCTGTAGATAAAAAATAGTTCTGTAGACAAAAAATAATCTCAAGATATATATTAATTCACACAGGAGTGCAACTATTTAAGAAATTAATCTACCATATGATTAATCAAGTTCAATTTTGAATTATTGGATGCTATATTTTCAAAAACATTCGATGAAATAAGAAAAACTTTTATATGGCGCATTTATTTGAAAATACAAAGAAGTTCTTCTTTAACTTTCAAGTAATTTATATAATGATTTAATTTTAAGAGTTTGCAAAAAATGTAGAACTACTCCTTCAATAACTTAATATCACAAAAAGAAGAAAAAATAAAAAAGTAATTACAAATTTAACTTTTTATGTTAGTTTTGAATTCAAGTTTAGTACGGGTCAAATACGAAATTTTAATAATTATGAAAATTTATCGATAAGATATGATTAATCTGAATGACATTAAATTAATTATGTAATTGAAAAATATTAAATAAATTATACTTATTTGATAAAATTTCTTACTATTTTCATATCTTGAGTTTGGCTTCGAGCTTAGCACGGATCACACGAAACTAGTATATATATATATATATGCAGCTAGCACAATTGAGATTGATCTTTCAAATTTCCTTTCGAAGTCATTATATTTCATCTTTAGATTTAAAGCAAACACATAGTATGCACATATATACGTTTAATTCATATAACCCAAGTATTATATATGCTTAATTCAAAGTGAAAAAAAAACATTACATATATTCTATCCAAGTCATATATATAAGCTGACATTAGTGTTAACAATAAATTTGAAATTTGTGAAACAGAAACTGTCAATAAATATGGTCACGAAAAATATTAAGTCCAAAGAAAAAGGTCAGTACAAGAACTTTACATTAAATTAAATATGCACTTCACATATAGATGTATAGAAATTAACTTGGAAGCGACAATAGGAGAAGGTAATTTCAAATCCCATCCCCCCATTGTAGATAGAAGTTCATTGAGTTTGAAGTTTCTTGAAACACAATCAGAAGGCATGATCAACAAGAGCTCCCAACAATGACCAATTGTCATACCATAAGTCTACTTCCCCTTTGCCAATCTTCCAGAGAATGTGACAGTCCACTTGCTTTCTAATTTTGCACATTGCATTTTAAGAGTGAGACTGACCTGAATATCATTTCTTGATCAGAGAATAAATTTTGATACAATATTTGGTCATGTTGAAGTTTCTCTACAAACAATTGCCAGTTCTTCCTTTCATTTGTTTCTCCCCGGAAGAATCTGGCTATCATCCTCAATATGTTTAATGACTTCTTTTGGATAATCACTACAAAAAAAGACCCTTAATTTTGTGGAGGGCTTTTTGTCCATTTGTGGGAATTTCCGACCCCGACAAAATGAATTGTGGCAGTTTTAAAAAAACGCTACAATTACCTATGCCACGAGCATATTTGTGGCGGTTTTATAGAACCTCCCTTGTGACCACCACAAAATGAAACAGTAACCAAAGCATATTTGTGGCGGTTTTATCGAACCTCCCTTGTGACCACCACAAAATGAAACAGTAACCAAACTCCCAATTTGTATCGATAGGAACTGACCCAATTACAATAGCTAGATCCCTACATTGGAAAATAAAGAGCAGAATAAGAAAGACATTGTTAAGAAACATTATTGTACAGCGAATTACAAAGTCTGACATTGTTCTGTTTGAATGATGATAGTCTTATCTGATGGTTTATGGTGATTTTCGCTGCTTCTTGGCGATGTGGTGCTTGTTCTCTCTTCATAGTCTCAAAAGATCAAGACAAGTCTTTTCAAGAGGCTTGGAGAGAAACGTAGCGAGATAATCAGCTATTAGAAATTCTTTATATAGTGCAGGGTTTTCTTTTGATATGAGCTCTTTGATCGGACCAAACTTCTTTGAACCTCCATTGAAGAAGCATGCCACTGAAATCCTTGGTCCTACCTTTTTCGATACAACTCTATGAGTTGAACTTACAATCTTGTCATTTGATAAAATCTGATACAAAATCAGACTGAGATAAGTAACAATTTGTGAAGATATATGAGAATAAAAAGTTGTGCTTTTGTTGCGAACCTGAAGAAAGTCACCAATAATAACAACCAAACCATGTTCAATCGGTGCAACATCGGCCCATTGGTTATTATCACACATGGCTTGGAGCCCACCATGCTGATCTTGAAGCAGAATGGTAAGGAAAGAAACATCTGTATGCGTAGACGTACCAATAGATAGCTCTGGCTGTGGGCACGCTGGATAGTAGTGGCATGCCAACCCTTGTGTTTTGTCACATCCCGTGGCTTTCAAGTCGTCTGGTTTTAGCCCAAGAGATTCTGATAGTAAGCTAAGAAGAATGTCTTCCAGTTTTATGACATGATTTATGTACTCAACGGATGTTTTCCTGGAAATTACGACAATATTAGGGATAACTAAGTTTTAAAAAAAACCATATAGATCAAATATGAGGGCAAGGTTGAGCGGAATGTCTCTATGAAGGATCAAGAATGTTATATATTTCAGGAGCTAGATTGAGGGCAAGGTTGAGCGGAATGTCTCTATGAAGGATCAAGAATGTTATATATTTCAGGAGCTAGATTAGTTGGCGATGAACAATATACAAGGTTTGGGAAAAAGGTACTAGGTTCCCGTGACCCCTCAAGTTATACTCTAGATCGGCCACCAGCAACACGTATCCAAAAACTTCAACACCTGTACGCATCAAACACGACAGATATAGAATTGAAATTCAAGTGCAGGGGAATACAGAGTTACCTGCAAACTGGTGGTAGTTCTTCAGGTTCAATGTGACCAGGAACTTGCCCCGAGATGTATAATGTATCCTTCCAGTTTGCGGTCTTTCCTTTTGTTTGATACAGATAAAGATTGCTATCATATCTAACATTTCTGGTTTGATCAGACGAATAGTACTCTTTCTTCACTTCAACATCTTGTTCATGAAATTTACGTATCCCATCGATCATTCCTTCCAAAACACTTGAAGGAACCCCATGATTTATCACTTGGAAAAGTCCCCATTTCTCAGATACTTCCCTTATTTCATCAACAATCTTCTTACGCGTATCTTCAACTTCTACGCCACTTAGATCCACAATCGGAACCTGTTGATTGACTTGCACACATTCAACTCCTCAGCAAGTTCACGCGGTGGCCTGATGAAAATTCATGGAATCTCGACTATTCCACCATCAACTAGTCCCTTAACACCAGCCTTTGTATCATCAATAGCCTTTTTCTCATCCCATGGATCATAATCCATTGCTAAATCACAAAGAGAGAACTAATTAGATGGTTGCAATTTCAAAACGTAGTTTTCATAAACATATTATAGATCAATAAACATCCCATTATAGTTTTATAATAAGATTTGTTAACAGCATTTTATTAAAAATTCAAAAAGTCCCCAACAGATAGTTGAGTGGTTGTTGTCAGAGACATTAATCAATTCAACTCTCTAAAGATTAACAAAAAACACGAATTAAATTAGTCGAGGTACACACAAGTTTATTCGGACAATGAACAGAAAAGAGAGACTTGTGACTTTTACTCAGCTGCTACAACATGAAGTGAAAGCTCTTGTGCGTGTAGGATGATCTTAATAATTAGACGATGAAATTACTCAATACGTCTACTGAATTGTAGCAAACTGCTCGTTCAATTAATCAAGGTACGTACTATAGCTAGTTAATATATAGAGGCCATCCTAAATATTTGATAAAAAAAGTTCTTTATGTTTCATTCCTATGATATCTTGGATTCTTTCAATTTCCTCCTCTTGAGTTTTAGGAGCTACAATGCCACAAGATTTCTACTTGTTGATTTGTTCTTCAAGTATCTTCTCATAATCTGCTAGAGTCCTCATGAGAAGTCACAGAGTGCTCCTATCTCAACCTGAAAAGAGGACAGGGGCGGAGTTAGAAGCCCGGGTACGGGTTCGGCCGAACCCATTAACTTTTACTCAAACAGTATATTTTTATTAAAAAATCTATTAAATATGTACAATTATTAAGATTAAAACCCAGTTATTAACACTTGAAATCATCGCTATAAAATTCAAAACCCATAAGGTTAAAATTCTGATTTTGCCTTCGTAAGAGGATAATGTCATCAATAAATACATAACTGTGAAAAATTTTACTATGGGAGAAGCACAACCAACAATAGTTGTGTGAGGCTCCATTTAGCTTTTGACACTTGGAAAGTAGACTTATTTGTTTACTTTACATGCTATATTTTATTATCACTCTTCTTCTTATTTCATTAGTTTATTCTTCTTATTCCTAAAAAAATATAACTAATATTAAACTTCTAAATACACAATTAAGCAATTTAATAAATATATTTTCTTTTAAAATAACTTAATCGTTCTTAGAACTGTTAAGACTTTTGATTCGTTATTAATAACACTACTTAAAAATGCTAAAATTCACCCGAAAAAAGATTGGCGGACTGTGTCAGATTTTCAATGATTTTTTTCAAAAAAAACACACAACTGACGAAATTTAAGAAAATCGACATATTTTCGCTAATTATTTTTCACGTAAAAATTATAAAAAAATAATTTTTTATAAAGATAATCGGCGGATGTCTGTCAATTTTTTATACAAAAATTAATGAACGTCTGCCGATAAAATGCAAAACTACATCTGAAGAGTATAAAACAAAATAATATAAGTATAGAAATTAGTATTTTGTGTTTGAATGTTACATAAAATGAACTCAGGAAAAATTAGTGTAGATAACTTTAAGGTGGTTGCTTCAATTATTTAAGGGTAACTTACATAAAACACACAGCTTTGGGAGCTAATTACTCTTTTTTCCACCTCACTTCGCTCGGATACATTGCCCCAAGGCGTGATACATCGCCTCACCTCTGGATAATTACCTTTGATACATCAGGTGGATGTATCACGAGGAGAGGCGATGTTCACGACCTGGAGCGATGTATCAGAGTGTTTACATGCGGTATGTTAAGTAATTAAAATAAAGTAGTGGGAGAGTTAGTAAATATGGTAAGGAGGTATGTCTCTTTTGGTAGTTTAACCATTATTTAATTTCCTGAATTGATTACTTGAACCCAAAAATAAAAACTAGAATGTAAAAGTATCAAATTCTAGAAAAATCTTAGGAATAAATTAACAACAATTAGGATATGCTTTTGACATATTTAAACAATATTTGAATTATTATTTGTTAATAATAAAATTTTCAGTGTATTTTAATTTATTAATAGTAAGATTGATAATATGTTATTAATTAACATTTGAAATAGACGTTAATTATGATATGATAGTGTAAAATATCGTATAAAAATTAAACACTAATTTTTATGCTTATGCAATTCTTATTTATACTCTTCAATTGCAGTTTTATACTTTTAAAATCGACGGGCGTTTGTTAATTTTTGTAAGCAAAAAAAGATTGATGGATATCTGTCGATTTTTTTAAAAAAATAAATAGTTTTTTTATAGTTTCTGTGCATTCTGCATGAAAAATAACCAATAAAAATATGCTTTTTCTTTCAAATTTTAGCATTTTTTTTAATAGTGTTATTAACAATGAATCGAAATCGTAATAGTTCTAACACACTTTAACTATTTTAAAAGAAAATATATTACCAAATTGCTTAATTGTGTACTTAAAAGTTTAATATTAGTTATGAATAAGAAGAATAAAAAAATTGAAAGAAAAAGAGGAATAGTTATAAATGACATGTAATGTAAATAAAAGGGTTCATTTTCCAAGTATCAAAAATTAAATGGAGCCTCACACAACTAAGGTTAATTATGCCTCTCCCATAATAATTTTTTTTCATAACTGTAATATATTCAGAAAAAGTACAAGAAAATATAATATTTAGAATTGTTCAACTTTACCATAAAAGTTCAATATTTAAATAATTGAAAAAACAAACATGACATGATCTTCCTTCTTTTATAATCTTTATTATTTTACGACTTTTATTGCTTGCTGGCTGAAAGTTTGAAGTTACTTCCTAATCCCTCTATTCAATAATAATTATCCACTATTGACTTTACACATTTCTTAAGAAATCATAAATAAAAGGGTATTTTTACCATACCATTCTTTGAATATAATAAATAAGATATTTTGAAAAATATAATAGGAAAATGACTATAATTAATAATAAGGGTAAATGAGGAACTAAGTGTAAAATTATCTCTTGATTTCATAAATTGGACAAGTATTATTGAATATCTATTTTTAGTACAGTGGACAATTAAAGATAGACGGAGAAAATAATTTTTTTGGCAGGCACAAAAGTTAGAAAGCGCTGTGTCACCAACTGGACCAAAAAAAATCCTCTTATAGAAATAACAATGGAGATAGAGCGGGTGACAATTAGTAATCATCATTATAGGATCAAAACTATGTTTTTTGGATATTATTGATGAATAAATTTGAAACTCTAACTTCAATTTTGATGTAATTTTGGGATACTTATATTTTAGATAACGAATATTTTGCTCATTTAATCCTTTCGAGTGTTAAAATTATTATGAATGGTGTTTGATTTCATAAAAATAAGATCTAACTTTTGTATTACAGAATTGTTAACTGCTTAGGGTACTTGGTTTAAAGTTAAATTTCAAATATTATTTTATTAAAAGATTTACATTTTGATTGCAAAATTGGCGGTTAAAACAACCTTAATGTACAATTATAAAAGCCATTATAATACGTGCACTATTTTATGACGATTTTCCCAGCATTTTATGGCGGTTTCTCCAAAACCGTCGTAATTACAATAACGAATAACCTCTAAAGTGTACAAATTATAAAAGCCATTATATAATGTGCATTTTATGGCGATTTTCTTCAAAATCGTTGTAATCGTATTTGCGATAAAAGGAATTGTGGCGGTGTTGAAAATCGTCAATTTAATTTATTATGGCGATTATAAACCGCCATTATACTCAATATAAACCATTGGACTCGTTACGTTTTTTATAATGCCCTCAAACTGATTGATTTTGGAGATGGTGTTGCAGTATCAGCCAACCACTTAGTCCTATGGTGGAGATGCTCATGACTTGGTATGAATTTTATTTCAAAAAATTTAAAGCCTCTATATCCAAATTTAGGTCAAAATTTAGAAGTTTGAATTTCAAAATTCCAAATATGCCATATATATAAATTGAATTAGAGGAAATATTATTTTTTAAAATGGTGCAAATTGATCTAACCTAAGTGTTTATGGTTTAATTATTTAGTTGGCGACTTGGCGATGAAGCAATTTAAAATGAGAGATTGATATTGTAGCTCAACCTTACCATACATTACATGCAAAGTTTCGATCCCACAAAATACCTTTTTCTACTGAGTTAAAGGGTTAAAAACACATTTAGAGTATCCCCATTTTTTGAATTTCATATGCGAACTAGTATGTGTGTGTTTCATACCTAAGCTATCACCAAATCTATTGAAACAAACATTAATTATCAGTTGTTCACTTTTCCTACCTGAAATATCACCATTGTTCATGTAGGAAAAGTTAACAGCTGATAGTTGAGGTGTGTTTGATAAATATTTAGTTATAATTTCGATAGAAAACTCACACTTGATAATTGAGGTGTGAAACTCAAAAAATCAAAATACTTTTAGTAAATTTTTTCCTTCACTCTTTTTTATATCTTCTCTCATGGGTCCTTCCCCTTCAAAGTAGGGAAATATTTTTTAAAGAAAAGTTTTTTTTAAAAAAAATTGGTTGTTAAATGTGTGAACAAAGTGAAATCAATCTCATCTCTAGCTATGTGATAACATGCCCCAAGTCATAGAATTGTCTAGTCATGTCCAACATTAGTAGGCTTTAGTTGTCTTAGCAAAACTAAAGTGTAGGTCCCTTGTCTACTTCCAAGCCCTTCAATGGAGGTAACAACTTTTTGGTGTTCACTTTTGAGTGAGAAATTTATAACAAATAGACCAACTACTAGTTTGAAATTAGACATAATTGATTGGTACTAGTATAATTTTACGTCTCAATTTCCTGTCTAAATCTTTATTTGTCAATGGATGTGTTGATAAGTTAGGTGAACTCCATCGTTGTGGTGGACTCTAATGACAGGTGTTATAGACGGTGGTAGACAGAGGCGAATCCAGGATTCTAAGCTTGTGGGTTCCCAATAAAATAAACTAGTTAAAAAAATCACCTTTAATGGGGTTCAAAGCCCACGTCAAGTAGACAAAGGAATTTCAAGGGTCCCTTTCCTGCCATTGAACCAACTATTCATTTGGTTAAGGGTTCCCATCTGCAAATACTTGTACTCTTAATTGTTTTCCCACATGATTATAGAATTCACGGTAGTGAGTGGGGGTTCCCGGGAACCCCACCCGCTATCGTAGATCCGCCCCTGGTGGTAGAGGTAGTGCACAAGGGGTATGTTTAATTGAATTCAAGACAAGTTATACAAATATAAGAGCGGGGGCGTATTGTATAAATCAACATGCGGACTGTGTGAATTAAATGTTGTATTGATGCGTCACACGATTTTTTTTATCATATATAGTTCAATTTCATTGTTTTTAATTAACTTAAGAGTTAAGAGAAGAAAAAAAACATTTTTTCATTGTCCAAGAATGTTCTTAAAAACAAACACAGATTTTTTTATTTCACTCATCCAAATTATCTATAAAGAAATTAGATTGAATAACTTCAACCTTGTCAACTCCTAATGAAAGACGAAATCGAGATATATACCAATACTTATTACAAATTTTATTTATTTAAATTACATCTTGAATTCTTGAATATTCTGATTCCGCTACTGATTAGAGATAATAAAGAAATCTTAGATTTAAAGACATATTTCATTCATGTTCTTTTTTTTCCTCAACATATATTTGGTTGTTCCTTTTTGCGATAAGATAATAATTTCTTCTTTCATGAACTCATAAATCTCACAAACGAAAAGCATTGAAGAAAAATAACGCGTCAAAATAACAAAGATTAATTGACTTCGACAAATAATAACATGAATTAACTTCTCAATGATATGATTTATGTGTCCATCTTATGTAGTTATATGAATTGATGATTTTGTTAAAAAAAGACCTCGACTAAGATAAAGCATTTTCAAAACAGTTTGAAAAAGGAAAAACATAAATGAAAGTAAAGCAAGATTTTTAAAAAGAATACCTCAAAAAATAAAGGGAAAAGAATATTTATACCCCAAAAAGAAAAACTATTTACCCTTAAATGCCCCATTACTTTCATACTCTTTTTATCCTAAAATTGTATTTATCTATTAAAAAAAAAAATGGGCTGACGTCAGCATGAAGTCAGCGCCCACTCTTTTTTTCCTCTTCGATACCATCATATACTCTGATGGTATCAAAGATTAACTGGACAATGTTTTCATTGAAGGAATACTTTTTCCTTCTTGATACCATCAAAATATAATATACTCTAATAGTATGAAAGAGTAACTGAACAATGTTTCATTGAAGTTTGCTTCAGTTCTTCGATGAATTTACCCAATCATCCATGATACCATTACGGTATATCTATATATTATCATGGTATCGTTGATGTATGTTTCAGTTCTTCAATATTTTAATTTAAAAAGAGTTAAAAAAGAATCATAATTTAGATATAATTTTTTTTTAATTTGCAAAAAGAGAAAAATAATTATAAAATATATTTTTACAAATTTTAAGTTCAATAAATAAGCTTGTGACTTTAATAATTTTCTCTTAATTGTTTCTTATTTATTTCTTAATAAAAAGTTCAGTCCTATATGATATCGACATGGTATCAATATACCGATGGAGTATCACAGAGGATTAAGCTCAGTCGTATATGATACCGATATGGTATCAATATACCGATGGAGTATCACAGAGGATTAAGCTCAGTCTTATATGATACCGATAGAGTATCAATATACCGACAGAGTATTACAGAGGATTAATTCATGATAATGACGCTGACGTCATGTGCGAAATAAGAAAAAGAGAAAGTGGGCAAGTGGTAATTACTTTGGGTTGAAGGTCTATTAAGGTAAATATTTTGGGTAAATAATTTCACAATTGGGTCTAATTTGTAGTTTTCCCTAAAATAAAAACCAATATCTAAATTCACACTAAAAATTAGGTTATTGGCCTTTATTTATACTTTTGCCATTCTTTTCTAAATGTGGGAAATAATTACTACTAGTACTTTTTATTTATAATTTACCTTTTCTCAAAGTTTATGCCTTTAATTTTATTTTCTCAAATATTAATTCTTAATATAGTAATTTTGTCCCCAAACAAAAAAATGGAGAAGCTAAGCGTACTTTTAACTCCTGAAGAAGAGGAGAAATATTGAATGCCGTCATCTGCCGCTGCCAATTGTCTTCACCGTAGCTGAAAATCGGTAAGTTTGCTATCCTCCTTCTCATTTCTTCAATAATTGCTCTCAACCCAAATCCTCTAAATATCATGTTTATTATCATTGCACAAGTTTTTTTTTTTTTTTAATCAAGAAGCATGGGAAAACCAATATGAAGCTTGAAATTATCCGGAAAAAAAAAGAAGAAAATCTGGGATTGTTAATTTATGACAATTTGCGGTGATGCTAAGAGAGTAAAAATCAATAGTTTTTTTTTGCAATTATTTTTTTGTGTGAATTTGTACTCTATACAGATGATTCATGTAGTTCTCAGTTACCCATTGAAGTTGAAAATCATTGGTAGTCGAGAGCTGCCCTTCTTTCATATGCGCTTTTTTGCTTGTTGTTTTATAACGCAAATAAATGGAACTTATGCACACAACTTGTTCGATGAAATGTCTTATTGGACTTGGCAGAGGGGTAAGGGAGGACTGATAAATATACTAACATCTTGTACTCTCACCCCTGTCTCATTTTATACTACATTGTTCTATTTAAATACCAAACATTGATGTATGGGACCTTTTTTTTTTTTGGATGACCTCGTGTACGGGCCAGCTTCCGCGAGATACCTGCCACCTCTCACCAACAATAGGTACCAGGTGACTTTGTTTCACCAAGGGTAGACAAATGGAAAGAATCACCTAGTGTTTTTTTGTCTCCTCTGGGATTTGAACCTGAGACTTCGTGGTTCTCACCCACTTCATTGACCACTAGGCCACACCCTTGGGTGACTTCTATATAGTTTGTTACTACACAAAACTACTTCAAAATGAAATACTTGCTGTAGCAATTGGAGTTATGGATTTTCAGTTTATGGGGGGTATTATGGGATCCATAGTCGGAGAGAAAATCACCCGTTTGATTGAACACGCTGTCAATCAAATTTTACCTCTTATTAGTGTGTGCTTTTGGGCGGGGGCCGCATGCAGGAAGAAAGTTTGAGCTTGATGCATATGGCTAAAGTATCGTCTGCTTTATATGATTATCAATTAAATAAAAATTTATTATATGTATCAATCCTTGCATCTCCGACAACTGGTGGAGTGACAACTAGTTTTGGTATGTTGGAGGATATTATTATTGCCGAACCAAATGCCTACATAACTCGTTGTACGTTTCATTCTTTTTTGGATGGAGTACTTGTTGTCAATATGGATGTTATATGCTATATGCTTCCTTTCCTTCCAATTCAAAATTGAGACTGCAAATTCGGTTGGAGCATCTTTTTTGGTGAATTTGTATAATATGTTTGTTTAGCACACACCTTCTTGACAGATTTGGTTATGATCCTTATGGACAAGCTTGTTCTTTAATCACCCTTTACAGCTTTGTCTCGTTATTTGTCGTGTTGTGTCTTCATTTGCTTCGTAGCTCTCATTTGATAGAACTTCTTTTAGACTTCTTCGGAAATCAAATTCCCCAATCCTGATGAAGGTTGGAAGTGGGCAGGTCATGTTCTGTCTAATATTCATGTAGCTTCTTTTTGTTGAAGGTATTTCCGTGCTCAGCGGCTCAATATAAAATGTGGCGGCTGTATGAAGGATGGAATGACATTTTGAAGATCCAAAAGTTCCGGAGAATTGTGTCCTATACTGGATTCTATTGCTTCGTTACAGTCATCACATATGCGTACACCAACAACACGTGAGTGTTTTATGAGTTTCTTGTCACCTATTTCTAATCATCAAAATAAGAAGTTAAAGGTAGCAGCTTTCTGATTTTTGGAGAGTTACTAGAATAGATTTAGCGTTTGATAGTTTTAATCTGTATAGCTGGTTATAATCATCCTCTGCTATTAGCGTTTTATTTCCAAAGCTTCTTTGTACAAACCTCTGGCGTTCATTTAGCTTTACTTAGTCTAGAGATATGTTGTTTCTAATCACTATGTCTGTTTGGGTATTGAAGGACTAGAGCCGGGTACTCGAGAGCTGACCAATTCTATGCTTCTTATCCGGCTGGAACAGAGCTCCTTACTGACACAGCTAAGGTCTGTCCGATTGCATGATGATTGAAAAGTTTCACTTATCATGGAGCTCCTTTCTTTTTGATTACTGATTTTTATTGAATGTGACTTCTCTTTTCATTCTTAGTTATATAAAGCAGCACTGGGGAATGTTTTTGAAGAAGACGAATGGGGACCGGTTGAATGGTGTGTCCTGGCTAAACATTTTGAACGTCAAGGAAAATCACCATATGCATATCACGCTGTAAGTTGATGCTGGGATATTTGTGTTGTTCCTTATTTTTACATTTTTCACTGTAGTTTGTATGCCTTACTTTTCACTTAATGCGATAGCAGTGTTCTTTTCCTGTCATACATAAAAGCGAAATCTCTTTTCGTATGCTAGTTCCAGCAAGTAAATCGTTTGTATGAGATATATAGAATGAGACGTTGCAATTGGTCATGTCAACAAAGTGTAGGATGTTCGGAATTTGCAATTTCTGCATCTTTTAAGATACGGGAGAGGGCAAGAGGAGGAAGCTTATTGTAATATATTCCACATCGGAATCTGGAAAGTTACATGATAACATGAACTAATCCGCTAGAGTGGGATTTGGTTACAATGTTCTATCTTTATGTCTTGCATAAGTTGTACATATATACGTGCTCGCGTGTGTATGTGTGTGTTGTTCTAACTTACCTGTGTGTGATGGTTCAGCAATACATGGCACACCTCGCTTCTCATGGACAGCTAGACGGAAGTGGCTAGCGAAAGGATAGTTAGCAGCGAAGTCCTCCATTACTGACGAGTGGACGGACACCTCTCGTATACTTGAGCAGGCTTTTAAAGCAAAGCAAGAAGTTGATTTATGTAGATGTAGACTTGTTGATAGAAATTGAACTTATAATTTCTTGTGTCCTAACATGTATTGGCTTTGTGAAACACATTTTCTACTACAAAGATTTTAAGAATGTTCTATTATATGATTAACTATTAGAGGAGTAATTATTTGAATAAATAGATTTCATATATTAAAATTCATATTACATAGTTTGAGGATCGTTATTCCTTCCTTGCCACTTGCCAGTTTGGTTAAGAAATGCAAATTCTGCTCGTTTTACTTGAGACGCAATTTCTGTCATTTTGGGAATCCTCAATGCAGAAATAATGTGATATCACTGGGGGTTAATTCTTGCGAAATGTTCGTAAATAGTGCTATGTGCACCTAGATTTATGAAAAATAGCGAGAGTTGATCATGAAACATAGTGGCATTTTGGTTTCAAAATACGCGGAATACACTGTATTTGCGTGTATACAATATCTATAGTGAAATACACTATATTTGCACACATAACAATAATGAAATACATTGTATCTACATGTTTAATAAGTGTATTTGTGTATATACCATATTTGCTATAAAATCCTAAACTATCGCTATGTTATGTAATTTTTTAAATTATCACTATTTTAAATAAATATAGGACCTTAGTTTGCTGTGTCATGTGATTTTTCCTTCCTTTATTTCGTACATGGACTTGTGTCACTCCATTTCTAGACCACCTTCTTTTTCCGGGGTTCCAAGAAAATCGAAAAATCACTAAATCAAAAATTGAATTAAAGAAACAATCTTTCTTTTGGTTTGGATTGATTTGGTATTAAATTATGAAAAAGAAACACAAAAATATATTGCTTTGGTTGGTTTGAAACAAATAAAAATTGAAAAAAATGTCAATTGAACCGATATTTTATAGAAACATTTTGAGGGCGGGGTACCTCAACCTCACTCAATAAAACACATAAAGTGAGATGTAAGGTTCAGTTTGTCTTGTGTCGGAGATAGCAAATAAAAAAATATGTTTCAAAATAATAAATCTTTGGACTAAAGATCGTTGAGTCTATAGATACATAAATTTTTATTTTTGTCACATAAGAGTCATCCAATTTTAAGATTTAGCATATAGATATCACTTTTTTATTTTATTTTTTGTCACATAAAAGTCATTCAACTTTGATCAAATTAACTAAAAAGTAAATTTCACTTGAAATTTTATATATTATAATGGAATATGACATTGTACTTCAAAATAAAGTAATTATTTTTTAGGCTCGCAAGTGGCTATACAAGAGAAAGTCAAAGTCTGATGGGACTATTGATCGCTACAAGGCTCGCGTGGTAGCCAAAGGCTACAACCAGCAATAGAGGCTGCAATAGAGGAGATTTCCATTGGACTAGTTAAAAGACTTAGATAACACACCTGAGCCGCCACTGCTTGTATAGACGCGAATACCTCCCAAATCTTCAAAAACAGTGAGGCTAAGAAAAGATGAAATTAGTCTATAAACTGATGAAAAGATGAAATTAGTCTATAAACTGATCCATCTCCAACTAATTTACCCACGATTTGATCATAGAGGAAGGAATTTCGCTTGTGACACGTTCACTAAAAAAAATCTCTTTGTAGCCAATCATTTATTAAAAAAAATTGATAAGCTTAACACAAAAGCAGAAAAAGAAATAATAGTAATTTGGTCCCGGGCATCTACCATTAAACCCACAATGATCGGTCATACTATTGCTATCCATAATGGAAAAGAGCATTTGCCTATCATCGAGTACACTATCGACTTCCCACACTTATCATGACAACATCACCGATCTTTGTTATGGGGGGCCCTATCATACACATGCACCACCAGAGTCTTCATAAGAACTCTGGGGCGAGGGCCAAGGTGAACCCGGATTAACGATGAGAAGCGGTCAAATCAGTAGCAAAGGCACCAGGACGGACGATCAGTTACATCTTGTTCCTACTACTACCGAGTAGAGGACATTTCATTCACAGACCTTGATCTTTAAGGTAAAAGTGGGCCTTAGCTGGCTGACCTGATTTACCCCTTCTCGTTGGATGACCTAGGCTGTCACTGTTCTAGAAGAGGAAGCGTAGCTGGCACGTTGAACCATGTCTGTCAACGCGCTAAACGTATATAATAAAATAGAGTGAAAAAGTCCACCCCGAAACCAAGGGGGTACTAACTAACAACTGAGTCCTCTCCGAACCGCAGGAGATAGTTACCCATCATACGGCTCACCAACTTCACTTGCCTCTATGGGAGGCTCGCTCCGGGCAGGTTCAAATCACTTACAATACATGGGCTCTACGAAGGAAGGGGTTGGGTTAGGAGCGTTTTCAATATGATTCTTTTCCTGTATTTGTTCGATGAGAAATGCGAGTCTGCTTTGTCCACTTTCTTCATCCCCCTCTATCAAAATGATCTAAAAGAAAGGCGAGCTTGCTTCTTATTTCCGTGTTTGATCTCTTCCATCTCTGCCTGGCTCGTTGTCACCTATGTTGAAGAAAGGTTTGGAACCTTGTAAAGAATGAAGAGGGGCCAAGGATCTTCCTCTCAACAGTGCTTTTCGAGGCTCCACTCTCCCCCCTGAATAAGTAAGGCCCCGTTAAGCCTGGGCAAAGATGGGGATAAAGAGTAAGGATTGAAGCCCCCTTAGCTCTGCCAGGCACTAAACAAGAGTTAGCTCTGTACAACATATTTGACCCAATGTCAAACTGTATCGGATCATTTGTGGATTGAAACTCTCTTTTCTTTCAGCTTTCCCTTTCCATTGGACCAGGTCGACTAGTGGTAGGTGGTCCTGCGGAGCTTTCGTAAAAGGGTAGCCTTGTGTGTAAGCACAGCGCTTCCTTCTTACCTATGATATCCCCAAGAGCTAATTCGATAGCAGTTGCATCGAAGCTAGCTTGTTACTAATGGAACATGTAGGAATAATAGGTCCTATTCCTTTTTTGTTGACCCTCATTTCAATTGATTGGATGCTTGAGCACTCAGAGATTTTCGTGAGTTCCTCAAGAAGACTTTTCTTTGTCTCGTCCACACACAGGAAAGAAAAGATCAGATCAGATCTTCCAATTTTTTCACAATTACAGTTCACTGCGCCCGCTCCTTTAAAGGGAGTCTGTACATAGCAATCATGGGTGGGTCATCACTTGTAGGAATGACATAATGCTAATCCATGTTCCACACGACCAAGGAAGTGGCATCAGTTATCTAGCTACATTCTATTACCGGTTGACACCATTTTGGAAAACTTTGGGGTTCATTTCATGCCCCCTCCGGTTACTCTGTCTCTGGCATCCCTTTCTTCCCCTTCATCTTCGGGCAAGCGGGTGAACTCATGGCCTATTCCCTATTTGATTCTCTAGGCTAGTGGTCCCTTTTTGTCTGGCCATGAATAGTTAGTGGGACCTCATGTTCGCCGGGTAGCCATATTTGCATTGAATTACATCAGTACATTAGTTTCTCTTCTCACGGCGGAGTCACCATTGACTCTATTTATTATTATGGTAAATCAGTGTAGATAATTTCATAAACGCCTCTCACGATTTCGCCTCATAACATAACTAATTTATTTTGAAGTATAATGTTATATTTTCAGGAAAGATATTAAAATTTAAATAAGATTTACTATTTAGTTAATTTGATCAAAATTGAATTTCTATTATCTTTATAAACTTGTTAATTTTATGTTCTTTTTACGAGAGATTTTCATTTTTATACATAAAAAAATCTGAAAAGATCTTTTTTTTTTCTATTTAAATTTGTAAATAATTATAAGAACTCATTTATGCATATGCACATAACTCCATGGTAAAGTGGCTTAATCAATTTCACTTTTTTTTTTGAATATATTGAACTATCACGAACGTTTGGTTTAAGGAATTAAGTGAGTTTTTTTTGTTTCAAGCATGAATCTTAACTTACCGAACTGGCTTAGTTTGACCCGATTTAAATTTTGAAATTTAATTTATTCTATACTTGATTAAAGGTACTAGTCAAAACCTATATTAGTTTTGTACAAAAATCTTAATATAACTTATCACATATAAAAGATAGAATAAGTCATACAAATTATAATCCTAATTCTAATCCCTAGATTATAATCTTGAGGTATCTCGATTTTAAACCAAAAAACACCTCGGGAGTTTGAAGACAATGATAATTCAGATAATTAATCCAGCTAGATCCAAGTGAACTTCCCCTTGAAGAACTCCTTTCGGGAAGCTAACCATGTAGCGGACAATCTTGCCTCCATAAGCCACTCCTACGAAGAGGCTCAATCCTTCAAGCACTTTGATGAACTTCCACATATTTATGATGTCATGATGTGCCCATTTTTATGGCTATTCCTTTAATTCTCCCGACTTTCAGAAGTTTCTTTGTAGGATACTTGGTTAAAGGGTGAACTGTTAGCCCGTACATAAATACTGTGACGAAACGATAGTTGCTCTCCTGACACGATCGTACGAGATCACAATTCACCCAACACGATTACTCAGGATGAACAAGAATTGAGGATCAGATGCAAGCAAAAATCCCGAACCCTACAAGTGAGCAAAAAAGGGAGGAGGAAAGAAGCCCTAGTGAACCGTCATAATTAGTGAACAAATGTAAGCTTCACGGTATGGAGTACTGAACACACCGGGGGACAAGCCCTAAAGCAAAGGACGAGAACAAGCGGAATCAATGTGTTCTAATTTCTAACCTTGCACCAAGTTCTTTCTTTTTTTAAACTCTCGCGTAGCCTTTAAGATGAATAAAATGCGCAGTTTTTGTTAAAAATGAAAAAGCTTTCTAAAAATTGAGATGTGATCATTGTTGTTTATCTATCAAGGTGGATGAATTAACTGCAACTATATTTGTTTCAAGAATAATATCATTTCTTACGATACGCACATTGGTGCAAATAAAATAGTTTGACAAACAATTATCCATCCAATTCCCTCAATTTAAAACAAACTGAATAATTAGTTTGTTTTTTTTAAAAAAAAAAGGGGTCAGATACGGATGATACTCATATTACCCATTAAACTGAATACTTGATGAAATGGATTTTACTATTCCAATCCCTTTCATCAGTAAATCATTATCAAGAAAATGTTTTCATACTTCAATATCAGCTCAACCTTTTTTAATCCGTATTAAATATGAGCAAGTAATATATTTTATCCACTTTTGTCTAACCCAACCGCTCATTTGCTAGCATCAAAGCGTTAGATAAGATGGTTACACTTAAACATGATATTTGAGCACACATGAATCTATTTCTCTTTCTGTACAACTCCAAAAAGTTCAATTTCAGAACTTCTTCAGTAACATATGATAAAAGAACACTTGCAATAGAAGCAGAAGGGGTGGGGGTGGGGGGTGAGAACAAGTGACCATACATAAAGAAGTAGCTCAACTGGTTATAATCATTGCATCCAAACCATAGCATAATATAGTTGAAGAGGCTAGACATAAAAGATAACAAATGGGCAATCCCTCTTGGGCATGGGGACGATGTTCGAAATCCAATCAGAATAATCCAGTGCTTTAATGAAATCAGTATAACAGTAATAAGACAGCTGAAGTGGAACAAATTGTGCAGTAATGATGTCATAGTGAAACTGTTTATAGTTTACAATACAATCAACCAAGACTCCATTTGAGTACATGAGCAATTACATTGCAATCAGTGTCACTTACCAGAAATCTAGCAATTCCTTATCCGTCCAGAATAAAAATGTTCAAGCATATAAAGCTGTCTTCGATGATTTATTAATCCCGTTTTGATATGGCTTGCAGGTTGTATCCTGAGGGAAATGCAGGTATTACGGTAAAAGCAAATTCTACAGTCCTATTATCATGTGCACCTTTTATTTGCAATTTATGAGGAAAGCACAAATAATAGTACAAACATTTAATAGCCTTGATCATAAAAATATTTGTTTACAATACCCTTTCTCTTAAACATCGTACTTAATTAACTCGCAACAATAATAAGTTGTAAGGATGAATTTGGAGAGAACAGGAAGGAACACTACTAAAGGAAACAAAATGTACACAAGATTTTATGCCATCTGTCTAGCCGTCATGCCGACCCATAAGGAGGGGGTGAGGGGGATAAAGATGGGACTACAGCAATATTTAACAAGTTTACAAAATAATAGGAGCATTCATATATCAATTTTCCCGAGGTTTGAAGAGTTTGTATTCTTATCTATTGTTCATTCTAACAAAGAAAAATGTGAAGTGATTTGCAAGTGTGTTAGGTCTAATTCCTATACTTTGGCTGAGTTATTTGGAGTACTATATATTTACAAGCCAACTAATTTAGATTGGGGCATAGTTGATTGATTTATATTGTGTTTTTCTTCTTATAGGCTACTACAGTTCAGAAAACACTTACCTCGCAGTCATATATGGCCCCAACACATTTGGAAAAACTAATACTAGAACTTCTTAGCATGCAGCGTTCAGTATTCTTTGGTGTACAATGGCCAGTCCCCATAGGACCTTCAACTGTATTAGCAATAACTGGTTTCTTGACCTTAGGGGAACTAGGGGGACTTGGAAGGCATCTCTGAGACATAGAAGCTACAACATGCCTCTCAAATTCACCATCCTTATCAGCTTCCTCATCTGTGGACGCACAGACTCGTTCTCTGCAGATAATTTATGAGGCTATTCAGGTAAGAAAAATTGGTTACGATTATTTAATATTTAAAACAAAAGAGAACATCAAGGACATTTCACCTGGGCAAAGAGGCATATCGTCTTGGAAAGAGAGTACTTCCACCTCTACCATTGTGCCCCTCGAGATGGTCAAATTGTTGTTTGAAGCAATCAACCCCACTAAAAATGTAGTTTTTCAATTAGCACAGTAAGTCAACATGCAATGCAGTGCATGCCCCAGATACAGGGAGGACTTCAGAAGCAAAATGGAGGTGAAATATAGAAAATAGAAACCTTTCAAGTAAAAGGAGAAAACACAGCAAAATGTAGTAGTTACAGATGTCAGTGGACAAACATTACTGTTACCTCCAAATGTAAAGCAAATTTTCTTATCAAATTGATTGATCTTGCCAATGGCCAGTGATGGTTAAAACTCAACTAGGTTAGAAATTCTACAGTTAACCTCGAGAGATTCTCTAGTCACGCTTCAAAAAAAATAAGATACTGTCTCCTTTCAGATCATGATTAAGGTAGAATCACCATATTTACTGGTATAAAATCTTTTGGAGAAATTACCTTAAAGAGGTCACCAGTAGTCTCACTCACTGTATAATCTATCGTCATAATTGTTTCAGACTACACTCTAGTAAAGATACAACAACTTAGTGACCGATCTACATAGATGTGATTGACTATACATGATGTTGATCACATAAAAGAGTGGTAATCCAATATGCACCCCTAATTGGAAAAGATATGTATTATGTGCTTCGTATACAAGGAGTTATAGAATTTGGGATTCACTTCCAAACTTCGTGTTTGCTCATCAGTGAAGCTTCATCAAGCACAAATAATTTGTAGACGTAGCAGATGGCAGATGCTACAATACGTCAGTGTTAAAAACTGAAAAATACACATGTTTGAGCATGACTCCTCAGCCTATGGCCTGTACCTCTTGCAGACATGGCAACTCACTGGATATGTAAGAGGAAAAATCACATCTTAATCAATTTGTGTAACTGATAACTCGTCCGAATCCATTTTTTTAATTATGTGCAATGGCAGCATCAATTTCCTTCAATGATCAGAACTGGTAAAATTAGTCCTATTAGTCCTAAAATATCTTTCCATTTTCACGTATTAGATGTGATATGACTCAAATTTAGTACAGTACTTCACAGGTTCCACCACTACCATTGGTCTGAAGCTCAAAACAGGCAAGAATACTCAACCTAGCCTGACTAATGGCAAGTCTAACATCCAGAGAAACATCATGGCAAATCTACTTGTCTTATACTTCACATACAAATGGCCCATTTTACACAATGAATAATTGTCCATTCATTCAACAATCTGAATATTTTTCTCTCACAAGTCACAATTATTCCATAAGTCCATTCCATCTACATATCACAACACAAGGTCAACACTTGTGTTGAATGATATCAGAACCTAGAAACACTTGTGACTCTCATTAGCAGCAGATTTCTCCTTTCTTATCACCATGAAGTATCCGTTAAAGATATATCAGATTGTATGCATCAAGCATCGGGAGGAACTGAAGTGCCAATGTAAGAATAACACGCTAAGTTTGCACGTGAAGAATAAATTTTGTATGAGAACATTAGTGTGAATGATATAGACGGAACTCGGAAGGATATGAATCATTGAAGAGGTTTGTGACTTCTATTACCATAGGTCTGCCAGTCCTTATCCTAAAAGGTTCAACTAATACAATACATAGATCATGAAATTTCTAGTTAATGCATGACAACACAGGTATTACAATAAGTTTTTTAGGATGCTGTTAGGCGGGGTGGAGACAATTTCACGAAGATCATGGAAAAATGAGTTAAATCATCAGATCAAAAGCTGTTCACAGTCATAACTAGCTAGCAACAAATATGAACTACTCCCTCCGTCCCATCTTATGTGGGAATCTTTGACTTGGCACAGTATTTAAGAAAAAAAGGAAGACTTTTGAAACTTGTGGTCCAAAATAATTCTTGAATATTTGTGTGGTTGTAAATCATTTAATTAAGGGTAAAAGGGGAATTTCAAAGTTAAATTTTTTTCTAATTATAGAAAGGTGACATTCTTTTTGGGACAAACTAAAAAGGAAAGTGTGCCACATAAAATGGGAAGGAGGGAGTATTTAGAGAGAAGTTTGCATTACCTTGGATACATAAAGTGAGTGTGATCAATGCCTTGAAGATGCTCCTGCAGCATTTGAGGGTGATATTCCAGAATCTGCCCACAGTTGAGAACAATGCACTCTATAAGTAGTAGAAAAAGATGCAAAAAGAGGGTCGAGGAATGATGAAAATGGTTGTTAACGCATATACCTCTCGGTAGATGAGGTCCCTTATATCCTCTTTTCCAAGTTTTCTTCGTTCAAAGTCGAATTCGAATTTTGAAATAGTCTGAGATGATGGTTCCTGTTCCTTGTTTGCCAAACCACGGAAATATGGATGTGCTAACGCCTGAGTGGATTAATGAATCACTAGTATTAGGAAATAATATGTTTTATAAAAACTAAACACAAAGGCCTAAGACCACTGCTACATCCTACCTCCTCAGCAGAAGGGCGATCTTTGGGATCAAATGCAATCAAACGCTCAAGTAATCTTAGAGCTAGTGGATCAACGTGTGGGAATTTCTGTGAGAGAGGGATAGGTGCCTTCTTCTTCATGCTGCTTAAATATCTCCTTGCTTTTTCATTTTTAATCTGCAGATATCAGGAAAATTGGGAACAAGATATATTCAAGATTCATTACTAGATGATACATTTATCAACTGTAACAGATTGATAGAAAGCACAAACCCTTGAAATGGCTTCAGTGGACGGCGAACCAAGCAAATCAGTTATGAGATCCAATTGGTGAACCGCATTCTTTCCCGGAAATAATGGTTTTCCTGTAAGCATTTCTGCAAATATACATCCTAGACTCCAGATATCAACTGCTGGGGTGTACTGCAATTAAGTCTTTTGGTTTAGAATTTGTCAAAATTTCTGAAAGATCATTTGCGTGATTTACCACAAGTGAGAAACAATGATGGCTTACACACTGTCCTTAGGCATATGCCAAGTTCAAATTAGAGCACAAAACCTAATGCTCATTGACACAGTATAACTTTATTATGCAGATGTTTGTGTAATGTTTTTGCACTTCACTTTTTTCCCCAGTTATGACAAGGAATGCCATAGAAACTGAAAACTGTCCGGAACTCGTCCGAGATTAGGAGAAAAAGTTCTTGAACCCCTACTACATGGAGTAGAGAGATGACTAAAACATATATGATAGTATATCTAAGCTCCTCCCCTTCACTCTCTCAGTGCACAGATTATTCTCTGCCCAAATATCGGGCATTCATTGAATCAGACCATCTTGATAAAAATATATCATTGAGGAGCATACTAGAAGCTCCTAGATCTAGCCAAGTGTGCCATCCACCAGTATAAATTTCAAAAAATTGATCTTTTCCCTTTGCTCGGAATGCATGCTCCAGGGTAAATTTCTCAAATACAGAGAAAAATATAAAAGACTGGATAGTTTTACTCTAGTGTCCCAAATTTACACTTCCGAATGAGCCTAGCTTCCTATCCCCCTTTCACTAAATTGACACAATTTCCATGTAGGGACATCCCAAATTGTTTTGACACATCTTAAATAATAGTGTTCTACATGGTTCCTATTTCTTTCAGAATTTCAAATTCTTTCAACAATTCAAATTTAAACAATGGTGTGATATTTTCCATCATACTGTTTTATCAAGTATGTCCTTAAATGGGTAAAAACAATCAAGTAGAAAGCAGGACTAGTTTTATATCTCTATCAACCAATGCTAGAGACAGTGAACAGAGAGAAGAAACTGATTCAAGGTAGAGGGGCTGTGACAGACAAACTTGGATATGGTAGAGTGATAGTAAATTAAAATAGAGGTATTAAAGAGAGGCAGAGAGCCAAGAGATTCCTACTCAACCAAGAAGTCTATGACTATTTTTACAGTAGTTCAACCTATTGCTATGCATCCCCCATCAGTTCAAGGGAAAGAAAAAATGAAAAGAATTGAAGGGTTGTTATTCGGAGGTGATTCAGAGAAAACAGAGAGAGAAGAGGATCTCTTCTCCATAATCAGAGAGTTACAGCCTCACATCTAATATTACGGACAAACTAGGAATATATGTCATTGTGGAATTGAAGAGGATAATGCTAGTAATTGAGATCAAATTGTTGAGACAGCACCCAAAGTACCCTTTTTGAGCATTTTGTCAAGGGAAGACAGTATCTTTTGAAACATAAGAGGTGACCTAATTTGAAACAATGGTTAAAGGACTAGGGCAGATGAATACTCATTCCACAATAATAGACATTTCTCTGGCCTAATTTGGGCTCACCGTTAAGCAATTGCTATATGACAAGATTTTTAGCCATTGCATGGAAAACCTTTACGCAATAATATGATTCAGAAGAAAAGGACAGTCAAATAACACAAACCTAAAAACCTAGATGTCTTCACATTATTTTTGCATAAAGAACATAAAATCGAGTATAAAATATCAGAAAATAGAGTAAAAGGAAACTATGGATATAAGTAATTTGCCCTAGACAGTTGGAGAAAAGGCTTTCTGTAATGGTATGACATCTTCATGCATCAATTCCAATAACTAACTGATCATTACACACTCAAAATGACTTAAAATAAATTTCCACACTAGCAAAATGAGGATTACAAACAAGAAATGAGGAAGCTAAGGAACAATGTCACTAGTTCATTAGATGAAAGAATATTGTAAAGCAAAGTCCCATAAAAAGTCTGACAATATGAAATTTAAGCTTCTTTTCCAACTTAACATGAGAACATGCACCTGAACAGTACTAGCAATCAGATAAATACAGAGTGAGAAATAAATTTATATAAACATGCACATTTACCTGTCTACCATCATACTTACTTTGGAAAAAAAGGAACCACAGAGTTCTGGAGCACGGTACCAACGAGTTGCCACGTAGTCCTTTAGAGAAAAAGGATGAAGTATTTTACTTGTAATTACAGATGTAACAAATTAACAACTTAAGAATGGTGTTGGATACATCATTTTCAATATTATTAGTGATAAAAGAATCATTAGAGAAGAGAGGAGCATTCCGTCTTTGAGAGATCAAAGAATCCGGCACTTCTATCGCAGGTGTATTAACTTAACACTTAAGTGTCAGCCTTGAGATATTTTGAGTGGCTATTGTAGACTGTAGTAAAGATAGACCAAGAAAACTTTAAAGTAGAGAGATGAAGCATACAGTCCAGAAAACAGCAGATGGGTTATCGCCAAGTGATACCCGAGCAAGCCCAAAATCACAAATTTTCAGCTTGCAATCTGCATTTGCTAGAATGTTCTTTGGCTTCAAATCCCGATGGAACACGTTTGCTGTTAAATCAACAAATATGGGAATGAGTCATCAGAACGTATGTCAAACAGAAGGTTCTTCAATTACCAGAAAACAAAAAAAGAAATCGCAACCTGTATGCATATACTTTAAACCTCGAAGAAGCTGATACATAAAGAATTGATAATGTTCAGCAGTGAGACTGTCATTTGCTTTAATTACATTCTGAAGATCACATTCCATCAACTCGAAAACAACATATATATCCTTGAATTCCCTCGGACATGGAGGCAACAATATATGCTTTATTTCTACAATATCTGGGTGCCGAAGCAACCGAAGGAGCTTTATTTCTCTAAGGATGCGGGTGGCTTCACAGACATGCTCAAAAACATCATTGATCTTCTTTATTGCTACCTTTTCTCCGGTATGAGTATCAATTGCTGCTGCAACAACACCATAGCTTCCCTTGCCAACGACCTCTTGGATTTCATATTGATGGGCTTCACCATACTCGGTGAAGAATTCTTTGAAATCCATTACCTGCAGTAATATGAGATACTATTAGAATTCCTCTTTACACAAAGAGGCAAGTTCCAAAAAAGATGCAGAAGGATATCAAAATTCCACTCTGTATAACAGAAAAATATAGATCTGGAGTGAAATGTTTTCCCTCTTTTCGTCCCCTAACTATGGTGTAAATGTCAAACTCTACCTCACACATTAAACAAAATATATTTGCCAGTGCAAGAAATCTACTTTTTACTGAATATTCTTCCACGGTTCACAAAAAGGACATGAAACGGATAGAAGAAAAGAATATGACAGGGATCCTAGGGGAGCCGTATAGGTGAAAATCTCACGTACAGTTCTGTAATAGTGATGGACACAGTGATGTTATCATCGACCCAGTCAGGATACAGAACCAGATGTATGCTAGAAAAACTGATCTAACTCTTTGACAGTAGTGGCTGTACTAGTCTACCAAATTGCAATAATTGACCCAAATATAGTGGAAAGAAAATTTTGGCTTCTGATATGAATGGAACCTTTTAAGGTGATGGCAAAAGGTGAGAATGACAGAATACTGTGAAAGTAAACAGTAGAAAAGGATTGATAGTTAACATGTTCTGTTTCATTTCTTAAGCATTTGATTTCCCTACAATGCCTTTATTTTTCTTATAGTGTTGAGGTCATAAATATAGGTTGAAAGTTAAATCATATATCAAATATTGTTTCCAATTCCTTTCCAAGATTGAAATTAAAACTATTCTTAGATTTTCAAAAGCCAATAATAAACTTACAGCATGAGTACTTCACTTGTCACATGAATCCTGCCTACTCTGACTTTCAAGATTACCTTAATTTTCAAGATTTTACCTTGAATGATAAGCTTTTACTGGCATATGTTAGTTAAGATATAAATCCTAACATTATTCTGGATAAATCAGACAGAAAGATACTAAAGATTGAGAAATGGGAAGAATCTGACTACTTAAAAACTCTGATAGGAAAATAGTTAAGTAAGAAGTTGGCTGAGATCAATCTTTTTGGCTGAGATCAGTTTTTTCAGCTAAATGGCGAGTCAACAAATCCAAGTAGGGAAAAATGTCTATATTTCAAACCATTGGGTGAGATTTATGAATAAAACAAGAGTACGGAAAATTTTGCTTTCATCCTATGAAAGTAATAATGGTTTCCAATTGTCTTAACAAAATGCAGGTCTTTTTGCAAGTATAAACAATATAGTGGCATTATAATGGCATGAGCGAGGGTCTATCGGAAACAACCTCTCTGCCTCCCCAAGGTAGGAGTAAGGTTTGCATACACATTATCCTCCCCAAACCCCACTTGTGATATTACACTGGGTATGTTGTTGTTGTTGTAAGCAATATAATAACTATATAACTAAAGACACTAGAATGAAATACTTCAAACTGCTACATTAATACAGTACAAATCAATTCAAACATCTCCTCCCCCCCCACAAAACCCCACCCTACCCTAATGGAAAAAGGAAGTTATAATTAGATGGTGAAGAAGAAGAAATGTTACCATGTTTGGTACTTAGACTTCTAAATAAGATGGACACCGTTTGAATCACTTTCAGCACCTGCAATGCATCAATAATTAGAACTAAATAACATGTAGGTGCTAATTACTCACTGATTAAAAGAACTAAGTGCTAATAACTCAAAATTCCACATCTTATGACAAATGGAAGATCTCTAATGAACACTTGAGAGATATCTAACACCAGATTTAAGTTATGTGATCTGCCAGACTTATACATAGTTACATATATACAAACATCAACCCCAGACTATTCTTTTTCTTTTTTTGATAACTCTGGTGTCTGAACCAGCTTGCGCACAACTCAACTAATTCTACGAGATACATGTCACCTCCCACCAACAGCAGGTACCAGGTAACTCTATCCAGTGTCACCTCCCACCAACAACATGTACCAGGTACTTTGTTCGGCAAGGATAGGACAGATGAGAAGAACCTTTATATTCCACCATTCAACTACATTCCAAATAAATCTCAATATAGTCAACTAAAAAAGAAAAACTATATCTTGAATCAAAGAATACCTCATCACCCAACTGCATTAAGGATCTAATATCTAAAACTCAACAAAACTAATAAGCAAAAAAAAAATGGATCTTGAATCAAAAAAATACCTCAACAATAATAGGTCTCTGAAGAGAGATAAAACAGCTCTTAGAGACAATAATTGATTCTCCTTTGCAAGTTCCCAGCTTTAAGGGATTGACAACTTCCTCTACTTGCTTATAACTCCAGAAATGAAAGGGTAATACCAACCCCAGTTGAAACCCTTTTATATTTATTACCTGTTATTAATAAAAAATATATTAAAAAATAAAGTTTTTTTTTAAGAAACAGCCAAAATTGAATATATCAGCTGTGTCTTTATCACAATCTTCCACTAGCATCAGATAAATAAATAAAGAAATGGGCGTACATACATTGTAGGCCAATCCAGCATATAAATAAAGAATTGATGGAACAGAAAAAAATGTTTTAAAAAACATTACATGGATTAAAATATAGTAAATGGAATGGGGAGTTGATCAATAATGGAAGAGTAGGATCCGATGCATATATATATTAGGTTAAACTTGGACCTAGTTTGGGTTTTGTTCTTTTTGAGCAATTCTTTTTTACTCCTTTTAAGAGCTCTCACTCTTTTTGCTTCCTCGATGATTCGAATCCACAACTTTAAAGGTGAAGAGAGCTTATTATCGAGCAACTCCTTCTTATTACCTAGCACCCAAAGGTGTGACCTAGTAGTTAATGAAGTGGGTTAAAGAACCATGAGGTCTGAGGTCTAGGTTCAAATCCCAGTGGAGATAAAAAGCACTAGGTGATTCTTCCCATATGTTCTAGCCTTGGTGAATAGAGTTACCTCATACCTGTTGTTAGTGGGAGGAGGCAAGTATCCTGTAAATTTAGTCGAGGTACATGAAAGCTGACCCGAACACCACAATCATTAAAAAAAAAACTCCTTCTCATCTAATTTGGATTGAATTAGACTAAACGTCATCTTTTTATATAATCATGGTGAAAAGAAATATCCTAGTATTTTGTCTTAATTGAAATTTGAATCTAACACCTTATAGTGCTCAACTCACTTCATTGATCACTAAATTACACCTTTTAGTATGATCCAAGAAATTGAATATTCTTTTTATCGTAATCTTAATGAACAGAATTACCTGCTATCTGCGATGAAAAGCATAAATATTCAATGAAATTTGACTGTGCAAAAGCTGATTCGAACACAATAATTATAAAATATATATATATAGTAGAAGACAAGAGTTGGGGAATTGAATGAGTAAACCCGACAAACCTTGAATAGCTAACCTTATCTTATCTCTATTTCTGGCAGAAATTTGTCTGCATCCACAAACTCCTCCGAAAATTACACAACACAGTAGAGATAGAGAGAGAAAAAGTTGAATCGGCTTTAGATCCGGAACAAGTTTATTTTTAGGTAGATAAGTGAGATAAAGTTGAAAGTTGAATAGAATATTAACGCGTCTTCAGAGTTTGTAAATCTAATAAATACGGCACATCAGAGCAAAGCAAAGGCAGCCATGGAAATTGGGGAAACATGATGTCATTGTTTTAATTTCTGACTCACAATGACATGCTAAATAATATCTTTCTTTCATTTTACTAAATTAATTTTATTACTTATATTCTAAAAATATAAATTTAAGTGATATTTTGTATAGTTATTTAATATTTAAAAAAAATTGATTCACAAAAATCAACAAGTAAAAAAAATATTCATGTATATATTTTATAAAAGGTCAAATAAAATAAAATGAAGGTAGTACTTATTCGCAGGTCGAGTATTTTACAAAACAATAGTAATTTATTATAATTAATTGAGTTTGTATTAAGATTAAGACATTGTAATCTGAATACATATTTACATGGTTAAAATATTATTTTAGATCTGAACATTAAATTATTAAAATAATTTATTTTTTAATATTTTAATATGCATAATTTATTTATTTATAAATATATATATATATATATATATATATATATATATAATTTAAATAAAAAAAGTAATTAGATATTTTTTTAAAATATAAATTTAATAAAATAAAATTATTATTTTATAAAAGTTAAAAAAATATTTATGTTTACTAATGATGGTGGAGATAGTTTGTAGTGATGGTGGTGGTGATAGTTGTAATGATGGAGGTGGTTATTGTTGCAATAATTGACTTAATGGTGACAGTTGGTAGTGATGATGGTGATTAGTAGTTGATTGATTGTAATGGCTGAAGAATGTGTGTTGGTTAACAATGTGTTAATGGTAGTTGGGTGGTGGTACTAGTTGTAAAGGTGATTGATAGTAAGTGTTGACAATAATGGTGGTAGTGGTTGATAGTTATTTTGAGGTGGCATCAGTGTGATGATGGTGGTGATAATAATGGAGATAATTATCATGACGAAGGTGATAAGTGTGGTAGCGACTGACAAAAATATTTATCAATTGTGATTGTTGTAACATTTTAAACTTTCGGGTTAAGATTTGAACGTTCTACGTATGTAGTTAGATTCGGACCGGTGAATTTAATTGTACCTAGGTTAAAGGTCAAGTCTTAAGTGTGGGAAGTATGTTGAATATGAATTAAAGTCATAATGAAACTCTAGCACAAAGTTGAGTTGAAAGCTTTCCTATCGATGAAGTTTTTCATATGAGTTTGAGCAAGGTCCAACTTCAAACAAGTATATCTCCTAGAATATGAATATTTACGTGATTCATAACTTATCAAATTAAAAGTCTACGAGTTTGATTTTCAACTATCAAAATATTTCACAATCTAATATATGTGCAAGAAGTTATGTCCATTTTATTAGACATTGCACAATCGACTGCGATCGCGTAGAAAAGGCAATGCTATTACTATTGCAGCGCGATCAAGATGTTAGTTGTGCTACTGCACGTGAAAAGCATTATAAAAGCATTTCAAGGTCGTGGTTCACTTCAACTTCGAAAAAAATTTCAAGAAAGAGAAACTTTCAAGAACCCAACTTCATTCAAAATTTATCCATTATCCAAGGTAAGATTAACCATAGAATATTGATGATTTCTTCATTTTAACACAAATTAATACCTCTAGCTCATGAAATTTATAGATTTTCAAGAAAACATCTCAAAAACTCACTTCTAGAATTCAACACTTGATTTTGAGCAAAACCCACTATTTGTCAAGGAAATTATACTTCCTTCCACATCAAGGTAAGCATACTCTTATAATTTCTTAGTGATTCTAACATATAATTATGTATCTCAGAATTTACGATACCTAGAGTTTCTAAGAAAACTCATCTCAAGGTTCAAGAATGGACTTTTGAGATTCTTCTTCAATACTAGAGTTTTAATTGGAACAATTCAAGATAGGTAAGGTTATCTTTAAGTGTGAAAGCATCATTGTTCCTGCTCACAATTCATTTTACATGTTAAATGTATTGATTTTCATAAACTATCCAGTTATGTATGAAATGCTATGTTTTCTATGAACTTTTATGTGTAAGCCAATTAGTGTTATTCTATGAATTTTGTTATATTTATTCATGTAGATTTAATCCAAACTCATGAACTCCTATGCATCATTTATCTATACTCATAATTATTCGATTTTATGAGCTGCATGAAATTTTTATAAAAAATATAATTTATGAAAAATATAATTTATATGATTTTTCCTTTAGAAAGAATTTCATAATTTTTTATCAGAGCTTATTTATAAAAGAAAATTTATGTGATTTGAGCCAGGCTTCACAGTATGACTTATGATAATGATTTTTATGCATGTATGTCTCATATTCGACAAAATATATGATGAGTTAGATGATAGAATTGAGATCAGATTTCATATCCTCCCATGATGATTATGTCAAATTAACCTAACAAGTATGATACAATATAAAATGAAAAGACTATTTGTATGAGTTATGATTTTGAAAGATGATTTTTAACCAAGGCTAGTTTCATGATTGTTAAAGCTTATAATTTTACTCTATGTTTTACTTATAATCTTCAATTATGTAGTTTACTTCATGTTTTAGTTATGTTTCATTCAGCCTAAATGATTTGATCTCTTAATCCTTTCATGTCACGATTATGATTTTTGTTGGTTGATCCTATTTTTCTTTGATATTTACGTTCATTTTTCTTCTGCCATTTTACATACGATACTATTTTACATGTACTTATATTTTTTATTGAAGCGCTGCATTTTTTAAGTAATGCAGACTCAGGTACGTAGACATGCGATCGGATAGCACGTTAGTTCTCCACCTCTTGCTTCCAGTGAGCTTCACTTTGACTCAAAAATTTAATCTTTATTTATGTTTTAGTAGTATGCCCAGCTTAAAATATGTCGAAAGCCTTGTCCCATTAGAGATTATTTAGTATGTAGTGACTTCATAGATAAACAGTCAATTATGTATTTTGAGTTTTGATCTTCATGTTATTTTTCATGGATTTCAATACTATAATACATTTATGAAAAGTATTTTCTTTACAAGATTTACCTCTTTAAATTTTTTAGATTATGTTTTCACTCATATCTAAATGTATGCTCATACATCATGTCATGTTATGAGTATGTTCGGACTAGCTATGACATCGGGTGCTAATTTCATCCAAGGTATAGACTTGAGGCATATGACAATTGTGATGAAAAATGTGATTGGCGATATATAATAACTACTGATTGACGACGATAATGGTGATTGACAATTATTGTGATAATTTGTGATGGTAAAAGTGATCAGCAGTAGTAACCGATGATTGTGAAAAAAATGGTGGTGAAAATTATTCGTACAAAAATAGTTTTTAATGATATTAAGACTTTATACAAGATCTTAATGATTAAGAAATATTCAAACTAAATAATTGCCTAAATTTTAACATAAATAAATGTACTTAATGATTTAAGGTGTGAATCATTTAGATTTAAACTTTATTAAGTGCAAACAAATAAGATATTAGTATAAGTAAATGCATTTAATAGCCTAAGATTTGAAATTTTCCAAATTCAAACCTCTACTAAATATAAATAAATGATTAGTTAAACAATGTCATATAAAATTTAGACCAAAAAAATATAACTTTCACAATTTGTTTTTGTAATTTTTCTAAAATAATATTTACTATAATGTCGCATCCATTCTCATTTTTTATTCATTAGGTCAACCTTTGATAATTAAAATTTTAAAAGCCAATTATTATTTTTTCCCTTACAATTTTAGTTATTAAATTATTAATTAAGTGAAATATTATTATAGAAATAAATAATAAATTAGACAAATATTTATATAATTAATGCTATTAATTTTTAAAAAATAATATTATAGATATTAAAAGATACTCTCTTTATCTTTATTTATGTAATGGTATTTGTTTAGACACAAAATTTAAGATTAAAAAAAATACTTTTAAACTTTGTTATTTAAAATAAGTTATAAATATTTTTTTCATTATAAAATTATTTTATTAAGAATAAAATAAAAATAAAAAATGTAACTATTAGTAAGTATATAAATATTTTTTAATTGATTTAAAAAAATATATCACAAATTAGGTATAATATATCTTATAAATATGTGGATGTGTGAATTCAAAACCAAAAATTTAAATGGATACTACCCAATTACCTCATCCAACTTGTCTACATTTGACAATTACACATTAAAAATTGTGGGGTCCTAATCTATGACCTACCTAAATTTGTTCAAAGTAAAATCATTATCCATTATTTGCTCATGTAACACAGAAAGTATTTATTTTTCTATTGAAAAAATGGCTATTTTATTTTATTTATTTATAAAAGCGCTGAAAGTAAAAACTTAATACAAATTGAGATTATTCTAGCTATAAATAATACAAGACGATCTTTTTTCAAAGCAGTAAATACATATTCTAGAGGGAAAGGGATAATGCAATGGTGTTCAAGGGTGTTGGTCGTCTGAAGGAGCTAAGCGTTTGTCAAACTTTATTAGTACATTAATTATTTAATTTCACTCATGATAAATATGACTAATCTTTATATTTATATGTTAATAGGTCATATCTATATCTAATTTTTAGTGAGATTATTATTTAATTTTTTAAATATATTTTATTGTGAAATTAGTTAACATCACATACCTTTCCAAAATTTTAATCATTGGGTTAGATTGATTTTATTTTAAAGTATTTGACGATTAAAAAATTAAAAGTATTACTTTTTGCGCCTACTATTCCATCTACTAGAACATTAATTAAATGAGACTTATTTTTATAGAAAAATAAAAGTTAATTTAGATAAATATTTTATGATTAAGATTATTAAATAGTGTCTGTAAATCTTAAAAGGTACTTTTTTGTTCTAATTTTTATAACATATTCTCCTTTTAAGTCTATTTTAGAAAGAATTATACTTTTTTTATATTTAAAAAAAGGTAAATTTAAACCCTTATTTTTCACTTAATAAGATATTTTATAATCATAGTACCACACAAATATTTGTCTATCGTCGATTTAGGACAGTTAGATTTGTTTGTGGGTCAAGTGCACGCGTTATAATTTTAGCTTCGTCGTTAGAGACGTGAGTTTGTAAAAGACAATAAGCGTAAAAGAAACACAAAATAAATCAGCGAGATAGCGATAAAGAATAAATCTGAGACACCGGCGAGGTGTTCAGTCCTTCTAGCTATGAGCGAACCATGGTCGTAAACATGCGCGATAACAATGAAACGTAACAAAATTAAGAGAAACACAGAGGAGAGACCGAGCAAGCTTAAGAAACAAGCTAAAAATATCTTATTGCTTTAGGGCTAGAGCTAACAGAAAATCGGATCCCTTACAATGAGGGAGGGGTCTCTATTTATAGGGTACAAATTATTCCTTGAGGCGAAAGGAATAGTACTATCTGGCTGAGCCAATAGTACCATATCTAATGGATAGCAGCCATTTGTCCCTGAGCCGTTGGAGGGTGCCAACCTAGTATTCTGCATCTGATGCGGATCTGCTAAGTGTTGCTCGCGCACCTGAATATTCTGACATATCGTTCTTTTTATTGTGATTCTTATGGAGTCGCTATCGCTGGCCTTCTCGGGCTACCTTGCTTTCGCCCGAGAAACCATTTCTTCATGACGGGCTCGCTCTCGAGATGGCTTCATTGTGGGCTAATTCTTCTTTGACCCGGCCCAAGTTAGTCTAGTCGGTCCAATCTAGTTTTACCTTAAACAAATAGTCCCTCCGTCTTTTGTGTGCAATACCTTTGTGGCCTAAAGACGGATAAATAGATCCTCAAAGTGTTCCTCTTTATCCTGCTGCAGGCTTTCTTCGAGAAGGTCGGCTATCAAATCTCCCAAAATGACCTCCCCTTTATAGTTAATCGATGGTCCTGAGACCGTATCTCAGAGCTTTACCCTTGTCGCTTCAACTGAATGGGTGACTCTTTATCTGATAACTTGCCTCTTTCCCATATTTTCCCTTCATTAATTTCAAAATCAGTTAAATCGTCTCCTTTGATATCTGAAACATTGTGTAATGCCCCAAACTTACAATACGCGTGTAACTCGTAAACGCGAAGGAATCGTTATGAACCAAGAAAATAAGATTGTGAATGAATAATTATGCAAAGGGACACTTATATTAATCCATTTGAAGTACTAGACTAAGGTTATAGACCAAAGGGAGACTTGAAATAAAATTTCAAATTGAAGGATTCACTACGATGGACTATTTCAAGCAAGCTCGTACAAGGTCTTACTTGTAATAGGTATATCTCCCAATATAAAAGGATTTAGAGGTCTTATGAAGTACTAAATTAAAGATATTTGAGTCTAGTTTGAAACGCAATAAAGTACTCACCTATACGAGTTCGGAGTAAAAGGTTATACGCATTTTACTACAAACACGCGCACTGCCCAATCACTGCGGGACATGTGGTAGCCTTGGGTAAGTCGGCCAAAAGTTGTGTATTTATATTGAAATTTTGGGATTTCATCTCCCATACACATCAAAACATAAGGTACCTGCTTAAAACTAGTTTTCTTAAGTTCTTCTTCATCTCAACCCCTCCCTAGCCTAAGGTAAGTGAATTCTTTCAAGAATCAAGTGTATTTTTCATCGTAGGTCTCGGAAACATACTTAGTCAAGTGTTTTCTTGAAGGAAAATGTGTTGTTCTTGAAGATAAAAAGGGTGCAGGGATGGTATTCTTATTGATAAAGGTATGACTGCTCTCCTATCCCTGTAAATATGACTCTAAGAGTTGTTTTAAGTATAATTTACGGGTAGGACTCACGGGACGGTGATAGGAAGTTGTGAGTTCGTGTTCTGCCCATTGTAGTTGATATAATTGGTGAGCAGGGAGTATGTAGAGGGCTGTAATGGTTGTATTATTGATGAAATGAGGTGTGTATTATTGTGTATTGAGGCAGCAAGCTTGCTGTGATAAGGAGGGACTCTAGGTATAGCAAACACTATTTTTATGACTCTTGCAAGCTTGTCGCTCGTCAAGTGTTTGATAAAATGCCTAAATGGATTGAGGATGTTGTTTATATGTTATTAGACTTTCTATCACTGTATTAAATATTATAATTCTCTCTCAACTTAATCTATGAGCTTAAAGGGGCATTTAAACGCTACTAGATAAGAAACTCCCGAGGTGGTGTTTGGAAGTCTAGGGGTCAAGTTTATGACCTTGTTTGGGATATGGAATGGGTTGTATATTGTAAGAAAAATATGGAGGGATTAACATTGACTTCATAGGTGGTCATAGTTTAGTTGATAAGGGGAAAAGAGTGAGGTGTGGCGATACACCATTTATTTATCTTATTTGCTAAGCTTATCGCTTGTAAGCTATTATCGTTTTTCCAACCTCGCCATATTTCTTGGTTAGTCGCTTATACTATTGCATATATTGTTATTTCATATATAAGAAGTGTTTGAAGGGAACCAACGACACGACATAAGGGAGAGAGAGTCTCGAAGTAAGGTATGTAAAGCTAAAACCTCTTTCGCCATCAAGGCACGATCTAGAGTCACATGTTCCTCCTATAGAGGTCGTCATAAATTATATGCCACTTGAAATCAAAGCTTATTACTATTATAGGTATCTCTCGTGTGGAGTTCTAAATCTATAGAGTTATAGTACTCATTTCTAGTCAAAGAAGTCATATGTTTCACACGACCATACGTGTCTTCAGTTGAAACTCCTAGAAATTATCGAGCATATATGTCACGAAACTTAGAGGAAGTAATTAGCCACAGAATAGCCCTGCATATATAGATCACATAAATATATGATTATTCAGCTAAAAAAAGTATTCAATATTCAGATAACAAGTTATATGATTTATAAGTTGCTTACTATGAGCCTTTACAAGCAAGATGATATTATAGCCTACTCTGCAGCGTGGGGTGGGTATCTTTAGGGCCACTACGTGCGATGCTATTCTGTGCACAAAATTCAGATAGAGTCAGCTGGAACTTCCCGTTGTGGATTCCCCTGACTACACAGGCCTGCGGCCAGACCTTACAAGAGCCCTGGAGGGCGTACCTTGACAGACCACGTTATCCAGACTATGAAATTTCAGACATGGTTGTGATAGTTGGCTACAGATGCCAAACAGGTGTCACCAATCACCGACAATAGGCTATCTTGTGACTTCCTGACAGTTAGTATTACATAAAGAATAGAGAAACTATATAAAAGGGTAAAGATGTCACCTAGGAAATTTTTAGGAATTTTAAATATATGTAATTAAGTAATGCATAAGACGTTATATAAGGACTCCTGATATTGGTCATAGTATCAGTTTCAGATTTAGTTTCAGATATGCCCTGTATGTGTATACTTAGATTTTCCTATTTTTTGATATTCAATTCAGTGAGCATTCTTACATGTCTACTTGTTATTCAGTCTGCTTTATATACCAGTACATATTTTAGATGTACTGATGTCCCTTTATTTTTGGGCGCTGCATTTTTATGAATGCAGGCTCAGGTACTCAGGCTAGCAGACATCCACAAGTAGACTAGTGCCTTTCAGTTGATCAGTTGGTAAGCTCCACCTCTCTCTGGAGATATCAGATGCCTAGGTCACATGTTTTAGATTCATGTATATATCGTATGTTAGGTATGTCGGGGCCCTGTCCCGACTAGTTATCAGATTTTCAGTTATAGACTCTTTAGAGGCTTCTTAGACATAGTTTTATTTCAGTTGTACAACTAGTCCAGTGGGCCCTTCAGTTATCTATGTTTCAGTATATGTAAACACATGTTGATATCCATGTTGTTGCTTGTCAGTTTACAACTTTAGCATGAGTTTGTCAGTTTCATTTTTGCTTCGGATGGCCATCCACGTGTCCTTCATCCATGGATTCTTTTCAGAGTTTTTTGGCCTTTAAATTCCATCCGCTTCTAACTCGTCTTCCTCACATTCTTAACTTCAAACTACCTCCAGTTAGCATCAATGACAAATTCCTTTGAGCTCGAATTTTTTACCCTTTGCGTCTCCTGTAGTCCTTGCCTCATTCTTGTTTTTGATCCGGGTGATTTGTTCGCAAGGAATTTGCTTAGGTCATTGACGAGATTAAGGTAAGGACTATGGGTGAAACCCTAGGTGAAGGTGGTAGATAATGCTTTGGCCAACCACCTTTCCTCATAGCCGCCACTACCTCTTCCTTTGATGCTATAGATAATGCATTGCATCCAAGGTACCTGGCTGTTGTGGAGAGGTCTGTGATTTGAGAGGCTATTACTAGCCTTCGATGAGAGAACTTGAGGTGCGGACAAGAATCCCCCTCCTACGTTGATGATGATACATTGTTCCTAGGACGGGGAGCCTGCCCTAGATGTTTATTTCCTGTATTACCTCTTCCTCCTTGTCAAGGGGTCGCAATATGGCTCCTGCCATTGTCAAGATGAGTGGATGAACTCCGGCTCTAGAAATTCCCTATTCAGACTACACGTGTTGCCTGTATGAAGATGTTTCCACATGATGATCTGTGGCACTCGCGTTTGCTTCTGTGGTAGCAAACGAGCTGAAGAAAGCTTTTCTAGTGCATCAAAATGAAGGAAAAATTCAACCCAGACGTATGGTTGGATGTTTCTTTCTTCTTTTCTTGTTTGTTTATTAGACTGCGAAAGCCTTGTACTTTGTACATTTTCCCGTTTCTGGGGTAGTATGATAATAAAGTCTTTTTTTCTCAAATCTGAACGGTGTTTCTTTAATTGTTATTGCTTTCAAATAACCTGCGTGGTCTGCCGGGGATGTTTCTAGGTAAACGATCATGTTTGATTCACTGTGTTAGGCAAAATTCTTTTTCTCTTAGAGAGATCACTTTTCCCCTTTAATATATTTGCTCGAGGTACCTAAACATCATGCTTACGAGGGGGCTAGGACCCCTTCAGAGTCCCTAGTGTCAATGGGGTGACATACTTTTGTTCACAGTCTCCTGAAGTGGTCTCGCTTGAGCCTCTGACGTGAGCCGATTAGGGCTTTGTGGATTCCCAGTTCTTAGTCAATCTTGCAGAATTTTCTCCCTTTGGGGATATGCGTCATTCTTTATCTCAGCCCCTCTCAAACTTTTTGAAGGCCGAGGTGATTGATGGTGCAGTTAATACTTTTGATCTGTCTTACTATGATTCAAACATACTTATGGACTTTGTGCTCGATACTATTTGTGCAGTACTTTATGCCAGCTGACAAGATTTGTTGCACTTATCGCTCCTTTGGTCCTCGGGTCAATGAAGAAGGTACAAAAGATTTCTCCCGCCTCGTGGCATGCGTCATAAGATCTCTTAATGGGATGACTCAGGCACATTGATCCCTGAGCATGGCCTCTTTGGGTTTTATCTTATTCGATCAGGCCGAACACGTGTCAATCATCTATGATCTTTCACCTTCCGTGCATCAATAGGGTTTTGACTATAAATGGTTGCTTTCAGCACCATATTCACCCCATTCTTTTAGTGAAGATATTTCATGAGAGGTTTGTTTCCTCCTCATGACACCCTCCCTGGACATCTTGATTTTGTTCCGGGGCTTTTCCACAGTTTTTGACTTTTCCTCATCTTTGATACCAGAGCTCATCCTCAGATGACATCTCCTGGGTTGGTGGCGAGGGTAAGGCGAGAACTGTGGGTGTGTCTCAGGGTAAGAGAAGCCTACGGCGGGCACCCCTACCTCTTGCCTCCTCTATTCCTCTGTTGCGGGGGACGATACTCCCCTCTTAGTTCGTACAGCTCTGGGTGCAGTGGGTCTGAGGACCGTGCGAATTTGTCTCATCGGTGTCTCTTTGCATGTTGAGATCTTTCTTTACACTCGTGAGAGTTTCCCCATGAGATCTTTTTTGCCTGAGGTTCCTCAGATCTGCTCCTTAAAAGCCATTTTGGAACAGATGGGCCTTGGAAATGAAAGGTCACCATTTAAAGCTAGAGCTGTCAATTTGTCGAGAGGAGGCCGTTAGTATCAAGCTTGCTTGCTTCACAGTAGATCATTATATGGACCAGATTTGAGCCCGTCGATGAGGATCATTTGGGTGGCTTTCAGATATTCAAGAAGGAAATCACTGTTTATTTGAGTAACAAGACCTTAGCGAGTCTTCCATCTTTTTATCATTTGCTTGTATGAAACCTTTGTATGGACTTCCCTTCTATAATAATACTCTGCACTTGACTCTGTAGCACTTCTCTTTTTCTTTTTTCCTTTTGTATATGTACTGTTCTTTATCTTCTTAGGGGTTTTGGATCATGTATTCGTATACTTTTTTGCAATAATAAAGAGGAGATTTTGGCTTAGTTGTTTTTGTTTTTTTGAGAGCCTTGCCATTTAATTATGTCTTTTTTAGCAATATATCTCCTGTACTATCTTTCAAAAATCTCGCCTTTTTATCTCTGAATAAAATCCGTTTGACCGTTCATATATGTGAACAAGCATCGCCTTCTCTGAAAAGTTTGTCGCTAGTCTTTTTGAAGGGTGCCCTCGTTGCGGGTTTTACATGACAGCTTCGGGTGGTTTTTTGGGGTCATTAGGCATTTTGATAATGAATACTTACGCTGAACGATTTTTTATTTTTGCGCATCTTTCTAATCATCTAATCGGGTCGGTCTGAAAGACTCGACCATGGGCACTTTTGGCCTTTCAAAACCTTGTTAATCCGAGGAGGGATCACTTTAATTTTAATTTTGCTGAGCGTCTAGTCTGGACGTCTGCGAGACAGTTTAGCGCATTGCCTTAGAGTATTAGACTCTGAATAGTTGATAATAGCTTAAAGGACCAATTTTAGGAACAAAATAAATTCATATGGGTCAAATTCAAATAGACCTCTTATTTGGGCGCATTAAACCGAGCATGCGATGACATAGTCTCAGGTTTTTCTTCACAATCAGATGATCAGTTCGTGTGGTTTTCGTGCATACGCTTCCTAGGGAGGTCACGGGAGGAAGATGCTTGCACTTGTGGAAGTAAGTTCCCAGTCCGTATATAGGGTTGTCCATACTTCTTTTAAGGCCTTTTGCACAAGCTTCGAAGTTGTCGCCTCATTTTCCTTTCGAGATTCGAGGAAATCACACGTAGGCCTTTCACTTTTTGGCTCTTATGGAGTAGAAGGCCCGGCCTTGGAGGCCCTGGTCGTTGCCAGTCATCTTTTGATTCGACTGAGGAGTCTTATTCCAAAAATTAAAATGAAATTCAAAACCAAAAGCATAGACATACGGTAAACTCTTTGAGTTCTTATTCATCAGTTGCCAATGGTCAGTATTTTTACAACAAAAAAAAACTTTCCCTAATTTTTCCCCGAAAGTTCCTTCTGCTACCTCATTTAAATCATGCCAGAAAACCCCTATTTGGGATAAAAATTGATCGAAGGAATAAAAAGTATAGTTTGTCCTTTCCGGGTCTTGAATTGTTATAATCATACCTATAAAAACCCTTGAAAGCAAGACACCATCAATTAAACATAACACAAGGGAAAGGTGGTTACCTGATTTTCCAAGGCTGCTGATCAGTTAATCATCTTTTGAGAAGCTCTTAGTCCGGCTGATGTCTGACTACTGTCGATGCCTTTTCCATAATGATCACTGTCTTGCTCATTCAGAAACTCCTTGAGGTATCCACCCTTGAGAAGCTCGGCTACAACCTCCCAAAGATGGCGGCAGTCCCCAGTGTCGTGGCCATGTGTCCCATGAAACTCACATCAAGAGGCTCTATCCCTAGCGTCTGGGTTTAACCGTAGGGGCTTCGAAAACTTGGTTTCTTTAATGTCTCTGATTGACGAGACTAGATGCTCGAGGGTGACATTGAAGCAATGTTTTGAGAGTATGGGAGCGTCTTCAATGGCATACACTATGGGTTTTGCCGCCTCTCGAGGCTATTACTCCTTTTGTGAAGGTTCCTTGTCCGTCTTTTGATCTTGCCTAGACTGGCCTGAACCTCAAAATCTATTACCCACGCTGTTGTTGGCCTTGACTTCTATTGAGTATGGAGTGTAACGCCCTTGGGTCGACCCCTTTGAGTCATTCCATCATTCAAAGTTCCTTGTTGACCTGTCCCCTGACCTCCAAGAGCTCTTTTGGGATCTCGGGTCATTCCACGCTCGTAGAGCCTTTCCATTAACTCGCTTGCAATCATCCTCGATTTGAATCTTTGACTCGTACCTGTTGTGCACGTCGGCCCAAGTCATCGCCTCGAACTCAATCAAACTCTCCTTGAGCTAGAAAGAGGCGATCAAACTTTCGGGGTTCAACCCCTTCGTGAAAGCCTTGGCTTCCCAGTCATCATGTACCATTGAGCGTTGTATTCTCTATTTTTGGAATCGAGCCAAGAACTCTCGAAGTAGCTTCGTATCTCATTTCTCTATCTTAAAAATGTCCCATCGGCGGGGCTGCACCTTCTTGTCCCCCTCATGGGCCCTTATGAAGCTATATGCCAACATGTTAAATAAGTCGATTGAATTTTCAGGGAGAAGGGAGTATCATACAAGGGATTCTTCTAAGAGCGTCTCTCCAAACTTCTTCACCATCACCGACTCAGCTTCCTCCTTGTTCAGGTTGTTACCATTGACTGTCGTGGTAAAGACCAATAGATGCTCCTGGGGGTCCGAGTTCCCATCATACTTTGAGATGTCCGGCATTTTAAACCTCTTCGGGATGGGCCTTGTTGCAGAAGTGTCCGTGAGGGTACCCTGGCATAGCTCTTAGAGTCTGGTCTCTTGACCACTGGTGGGGTTCCTGCAATGCGGTTCATTTGAGACTGAAGTTTAAAATACTGAGCCTTCATCTCTCTTCTTAGCAACTCCATTTCAGAAGCTGACGGAGTTGCATACATTAAGTTGACCATATTGTCCATCATCTTCACTCCATCCATTTGGTCATCCTTCTCACGGTCTTCCAGATCGTCCCGTTCGTTCCTTCTTGAAGTGCTCGGAATCACTTGCACCGCACTAGCTTGCATTTCATCCAACCTCTTGTCTTATGCTTCCACCCTAGCCATCAGCTCCCTTTGGGATTCAACAAGGTCCCTTATGAGGTCCTGCAAGTCCTGCAAACCGGGGTCTGCCTCATCCTCTTCTAGGTCAATGGTCCTCTTCTGCCTTCTCTGTGTGTTCACATGTGTCTTGTCCACGTTGAGAGGCGTATCACCATCCGAGAGAGTTGTTCTCGCCCCAAAAGTCGTAAGCATCGTGTCGTCAAACTTGGGAGTATGCTCAGGGGTTCCATCCTCCACGTGGTCGACGTTATCATTCGCCATAATCTATTTTCCTGCATAGTAACAACACAGAGAGAAAAATAGCAAGCAAAAACGAAGTTAAAAACCATGCAGTTGCTCTGGCCCCACGGTGGGCGCCAAACTTTTTACCGTCGATTTGGGACAGTTAAATTTATTTGCGGGTCAAGAGCAAGCGTTATAATCTTAGCTTTATTGTTAGAGACGTGAGTTTATAAAAGACAATAAACGTAAGAAAACACAAAATAACGAGATCGCGATAAAGAATAAATCTGAGACACCGGCAAGGCATTCAGTCCTTCTAGCTATGAGCGAACTATGGTCGTAAACAGTAAGTAAACGGACGCGATAACAATGAAACGATAAGAAAACTAAGAGAAACACATAGGAGAGACCGAGTAAGCTTAAGAACCAAGCTAAATATATCTTATTGCTTTAGGGCTAGAACTAACAGAAAATCGAATCCCTTACAATGAGGGAGGGTGTCTCTATTTATAGGGTACAGATTGTTCCTTGAGGCGAAACTAATATTACTATCTGGCTGAGCCAATAATACCTTGTCCAATGGATGACAGCCACTTGTCCCTGAGCCGTTGGAGGGTGCCAGCCTAGTATGCTGCGTCTGACGTGGCTCTGCCGAGTATTGACTGCGCACCTGAATATTCCGACACACCGTCCTTTTGTCTGTCCTTCTTATGCAATCGCTATGGCTGGCTTTCTCGCGCTACCTTGCTTTGCCTGAGAAGCCACTTCTTCCTGACAGGCTCGCTCTCGAGATGGCATCGTTGTAGGCTGATTCCTCTTTGATCCGGTCCAAATTGGTCCAGTCAGCCCAGTTCAGTTTTATCCTCTACAATATCTATTACTACTTATTTTCAAGTATAAATTATGAAATTTTTTCTTTTTTTTTTTAAAAAACAAAGTTCATATCCAATCGAAGTGTGCCAAATAAATTAAATCAGAAGAAGATAAAAATAAATATGGGAGAGTAATACTTTTCATAACTTATAAATATGTGAATTCAAACAAAAAATTGAAGGGCTAATACATAATTACCTCATCCAACTTGTCTACTTTTGCCAATTGAGCATTAAAGTTTGTGGGGCTCTTATGACTCGTGTAGACTTGTTTAATGTAAAATTATTATCCCTTAGTTGCTGATTATGACACAAAAAGTTTATGGCTTATGACAACTCCGTCGTTATATACCGACAAAAAGTTTCATTTAATTTTACGTCAATTATTATCCCCCTTTTTTGGGTGAAAGTTATTATCCCTTATTTGCTGATTATGACACAAAAAGTTTATGGCTTATGATTAACTCCGTCATTATATAAGGATAAAAAATTTCATTTTCATTTTACGTAGGATTAGGAATAGATTTAGTGTGATAATGTTGCTATTTTATTTTTTTCAATTATATCTTTGATAATTATTTTAATTATTTTAATTTATTTTATTTTATTCCTTATTTTGTATTTTTATAATAACTCTGTATCTTTTTAAAATTATATTGTAAGTTTATTATTTAGATTGTTGATATTTAACATTATGAAATAACGAAAATAATAGAATCTATTTAAATATTGTACTCATCAAATCTTGCAACAAAGTGATAAGTAGTCGGTATAGTTGAAGCAGAAAATTTACAACAAAGTAATACTTCAGGTGTGATTTTGACCATTATCTTTTTTTTCTTCTTCAAATTTGTCAGTTAATTTCTTCAATTATCCGCGTGGAGCACTTTGTCATCATTTTTAAACAAAAACAAGAAAGCATACACCACACACCATAAGATATTAATTGAGGTATATTTTGATAAATAATTGGTAATATAGTTTAAGTAAAAAATGCAAACACCTTAAAATTCAGATAAGAAACTTGCAAAAATGAGATACTTTATTTTGACCATTATCTCTTTTTATAAATTTACCTTCATGATTTAGCTTTTTGTGAAAAACACAAAGAAAATGAAGGGTTATGATAAATATTCTTTAGTTCTTAATCATCGGTCTCGTGTTCGAATCTTTAATATGAAATCGCCTTTGTTAGAAAATACTTTATCTCTAGTGTAATACTTCCTGACGCTAATCTAAATTCAGTCAGTCTCCAAAGCAAATTTCAAAGTCATTTTTTCTATGATTATTCCATTGAACTGCGTTTAATGTAGAAAAAGAAAAAGTGCTTAGACATTCAGTACATTGGCAAGTGGCAAGTAGTTCAATAGGACATCATTATTTTTATGGATGAAAATCTCTCCCCTAGTCTATACTTGGTTGAAATGTCTCAATCATTTGGTAAATTTCTTTATTTTATTTTATATTTTGCCTTTGTTTAGTTGGGAAAAAGTGAGGGTATTGTATATTTCTTAGCTACTCCCTATTACAACAACATACTAGTGAAATCCCACAAGTAGGGTTTTGGGACGGTAAAGTATACACAGACCTTACTCCTACCTCGTGGAGGTAGAGAGACTATTTTCGGAGGACCCTCGGCTCAAGTACAACAAATCAAAGTAGGTAAGCTACTCCCTATTGTATACTGGAAATATTGAAAAACATAAAAGCAAAAACGGAAAGGATGAATCATGAACAGGGCAATAACTCAAGAAGACCATGTTACAAGAAATCTAAGTTTAAGACAATATAATACCTGAAAGGAATAAGTCTGGCTTTTTACAGTATGAACAAATGTCCAGGTTCTGATATTACTAAAATATGCTAACTGGAATTCTACTTAAAGTTCAGAAGAATGACAGAAATGAAATCCATCCAAGAGAGAAAGCTTCATATACACACTGCTTTTTGGTATAACCATCCGGAATCTGGTACTCACTAACCCGACTAATCTGGATCCGTGCCACACAAAGTCCATTAAAGGGGTGAGCGTTTCCACCAATAACTTCTCCATTCCCAGGAGCTTTATATACACACCCGCAAGTAAGACCTGCAAAGCTCAGACAGATTTGCCTATAATTAGTTGAATTCCCTGAATAGACATGGAACATAAGTATCAGATTAGACAAGTAAATATATCAATCAATCAACTACACGTCAATCCCAAACAAAATGGAGAGATAAATCGGTTAAAGAAATGTACACAATAGCAAGACCAGGAAAGCATTTCAGAAGAATTAAAGGTGATGGTTCAGGAAAGCATTTCAGAAGAATTAAAGGTGATGGTTCAGACTTCAGAACGGAGAGGTGCAGCAAAGTGGTTCAACAGCTAAAAGAGATGCCTAGCAAATGGAACAGCCAGACTGAAACAGAAACTCCAGTCAATAAACCTAAACAATCAAAGTCTTCATCTTCCACAGTAACTCCATGATGACAAAGAGGTATGCAGAATTGATTTTTCGATCGATAAAAGAAAGCATTTTATATATTCACGGAACTAAACAGGCTAAGCCTGTAGAGAGTACACAAACTCTATCAAGGTCTCTACTTGATGAAGATTTTCCACTTTACACCAAAATGCTACTAATAAATATGAACACTTGTCTTTCAGGCTAAGAATGGATTGAGACATGCCGGACTTCGGACAGACCAAAAGCTTCTTAACCAATTAAGAATCAAGCACAAACTTCCTTTTCACAGATTAGTACTTCACTGCTGGATAACTGTATAAAGCAAAACTTAAAAAGAAAAGAGAACCACAAACGACTAGTAAAATAATGTTATAGCTTCTTTCAAATAAGTATGTCAGTCAAGCTATTAGTTCAAATTAATATGTAACTAATATTTAAAACATAAGAGAAATATAAGCAACTAATATTTATCTACTAACATTTGAACTTCTAAGATCTAACTCAATTTATACCTTTTGGCCTCAAGAGAAAGAATCAAGGAACTGCAAAGCTCACTTTACTGTGCGTTCCTACGCCTTCCTGGACCTCGGTCATTTTGTTTTTTCGTTAGCTTCTTAGGTAATCCCAAGTCCTTCAAAAGCGTAGTATCTGGATCAGTCCCATCCTCCTCCTTGCCCTTGAGAGCCCTCCCACGACGCTTATCTTTTGGTTGCTTCATGTGTGCCTCATCTTGATGATCATCCAAACGTAGCACCTCCTTCTTTGTTGCCAATGCCGAAATTGTACTATTATCTGTTTTGGCCCCCTCCTCCTTGTACTTAGGCAGCCTCCCACAACGCTGTTTTTTTGGTTGCTCCAAAGGCACCTCATGTTGAGGATCAGTCAAATTCAATGCCTCCTCACTGGTTGCCAATGCCAAAGGCTCTTCTATTGGCACTAAATGTTGATCCGCTGAGGCACATAATGGTTCAGAGGTGCTTAAAGGCTCTTCCGTATGTACTAAATGTTGATCTGCTGAGTCACACAATTGCAACTGTTCCACTTTAGAGGTACTGGCTGATTTAGGTTCACCTGGGATTTTGCTCCAGCGCTTCAGTTGCCTTTGTGCACGATCTGTTTCAGATGACTTCTCAATGGACAACTGCTTGAGTTCTGATGAGCTCTCTATTGCTGACTGCACTTGCCTTCTGTCTTTATCTGGAATAGGTTGCTCCTGTTGCTGACATTGAAAAGCCGGTACTATTGATGCATTTGGAGTTACTGTTCCTTTCCTTTGTGCCCTAGTCAATGTCCGCGTTGGCCTGTATGTTTGCTGCCAGCCATGGTGCTTCTTTTGCTGCTTCTTTTGCTGCTTCTTAGTCTTCAGCAGATCCTCAGCAACAGACTTCTCTTCACCAGGTCTCTCAGAACTCTGAGTCTTCAGCAGATCCTCAGCAACAGACTCCTCTTCACCAGGTCTTTCAGAACTCGGAGTCTTCAGCAGACCCTCAGCAACAGACTCCTCTTCACCAGGTCTCTCAGAACTCTGATGCACAACAGGATCTTCCTTTGGCAAGTCCAAACCTACTGACGAAGAGGCATGTGCTTTATTTGCTGTGGCATCCTCCAGCACCAGAAACTCAAAACCTGGAGGTGCTTCAGGACTTAAAAGTTGAGGCTGGTTATCTCCAGGTTGTTCATTTTCTAGAATTTCTAGTGGATATAAGTTACTAATATCAGCTGTTTCCTCAACTCTGCTGAGACTAAGCTTCGGTTGCTGCAATTCCGGATCCTCTAAATGCTCAATAGGCACAGACCCTGCATTACAATTTATACCACTCCCAATAGCAATGGAGGATTGCAGTGATCCTTCAGTAGCATCAAGCGGTTGTTCCCCTTTCTGTTTATGTACTCTATTCCTTTGAACTCTTCTACGAAAAACTTTATTTCCAGTTCCATCATTTTGCTGGCCAACAGTGACTTCATTTGGTTGCTCATCCAGCTTCTTTTGTTCTCCAACCACTTCTACCTCATCATGCTGCACCCGCTTTTCCTCCCCCTTTTCCTTGTGCAGAGGCTTCTTTTGTTTAATTTCCGAATTTCCCCTTCTCTTCCTCTTTAAATACTTCCTCTTCCTTTTTCTCTTTGGATTCAAGCTTTCGCTGTCACCCGGAAGCAAAAACCGTCCATCAATCATAATGATTTCTCCCTTTTCAGTCATCTTTTGTAGATGATGTTTCAGTAGGGTCATATGAGCCCATGGCAAACTCTCATGCTCTTTCTTGATAAATTCAGATATTGAGTCTTCAGTGGATCCACCTTTTTCATCCAATTCCTGCAAGGCCTTTTCAATCATCTATAACAAAAGAAAACATTCGATTAGACTATAAACTCACATTTGTGCCTGGAAAAGCTTCAACCATGTGGGAACTTTGGAAAAATCCAAATACAGAGATTTCAAAACTATTCACTGTTACTCCTTAAGCATGATGGGAAACAGAGAAATCAAGCTCTTATGAAGAAAAGAACTTTCAAAAGCAAATCTTTTCGGCTAGTGTCTGGGGAATGTATTAACATTGTAATAACAAAAGAAATCTCACTTTTTCCTGGATACATACAAAACCAATAACATAAAATTAACAGAATCGACAAGAATCTGACAGAAACACATTAAAAAAAATGAGAATGAATATTTCCTTTTTCAAAAGAATAATTATTACTCAACAATTTTAATCAAAAAGCCCAACACGTAATCACAGAAGAAATTCTCTTATCTCTGAACTCACACACACGTAGGAACTAGGAAGGCTAACTTTCCAAGCAGTCACAATGAAAACTATAATCCAAGAATTCATTTTTTCCTGCAGACCCACATGATACAGGCACAAAAACCTCCTGAATACTTGCTTTGCTGCTAAAAAGCTTAGGCAAAGTTTCAACAACATCCCCAACCTTACCCCTGTGGGTCAAGTAAAGAATCTCATATGGAACAGTTTCAATAGCGTACTAATTTGAGTCATCTAAGAGGTAAGCACTCCTCCAATCAACCCTAAATTTTTTCGAAAAAAAAGACTAATGGGTTAAGTAAAACTTCATACAAATCAACAACAACATACCCAGTGAATTCCCACAAGTGGGCTCTGAGGAGGGTAGATTGTACGCAGACCTTGCCACAAATCAGTTACAACAATTAATTATAATGAAAGACTATAAATTTACATGAACAGATCAGTTACCCAAGAACTCAAAATGAAAACTAATCCAAGAATTCATTTTTTTTTCAGCAAACCCACCCACATGATAAAAAATTTGTCCAATTATTTACCAAACACAATAAACACAGGCAAGTTACAATAGCCCTCCTCCAATCAACCCTAACTATTTTTTTTTCAAAAAAAAATTAAATTTGTACAAATCAGTTAAAAAACAATGAAAGATTCAAAATTGAGATAAGTTAACCAAGAACTCAAAATGAAAACTAATCCAAGAATTCATTTTTTCCCCAGCAAACCAACCCACATGATAAACTTTTGTCCAATTATTTACCAAACACAGACACAAAAACTTGGTACAAATCAGTTAACAACAATGAAAGATGCAAATTGAGACCAAAAATTCATTTTTTTTCCAGCAAACCAACACACATGATAAATTTTGTCCAATTATTTACCAAACACAATAAACACAGACACAAAAGCTTGGTACAAATCAGTTAAAAAACAAAATTAAGATGAGTTACCCAAGCATAAGGAGGATGATCAGGTGCAGTATGAAGACAAGAGAGGAAATGGTTAAGGTGTTGTTGAAGAATGGTGTTTTGGGTCTTTGACAATGGCACATTTGGTTCACTATTCGAAAGTTTCAAAATGGTTTCTCTCAATTTCTCCATTGATTTCTCCTGATTTTTCTCCTTCTGCGGCTGCTGCACTGTAGGGTTTTGTAGTGGTGACAGTTTCATAACTGCTGCTCTTATTCTCTGTTTGGACCAGTTTTTCCAGGTTTTATTTAGTTGTGTGCTTTTATTTGCAGAAAAGACCCAAAATTTGTTCCTTATTTTTGTACTTTAAGGGGTCGTTTGGTTAGGAACAAGTTATCCTGAGATAATTAATCTCGAGATAAGCTATCTCGAGATTAGTTATTTCACCATGTATATGAGATAACTTATTCGATCACTATGATATAAATGGTGGAATAAATAATCTCGGGACTAACTAATACCTCCAATCAAACACATGATAAAATAGTTCTGCATTTTATCCCGAGACTATTATACTTATACCTCACACCAAACAAACCTTAAGTCTTAAACTCATCCCTATGCTTTAATATAGAGCACTAATAGTCATTATTGTTTGGCTAATTGGTGCACTTTTACTCCTTTCATAATTGATATTCTATTTTTGTATACTCTCTTTATCTCAATTTATATGACATACATTTTTTTTTAGTTCATCCTAAAAAGAATGATATATTTCTATATTTAGTAATAATTTAATTTTAAAATACTCATTTCATTTTTAATCAAATAATTTATAGGCACACAAATATTTATGACTTATATTCGACCACAAATTTTAAAAGTCTTTCTTTTTTCTTTAAACTTCAACAAAAAAAATTCTTCTAGAACTTCTTTTCCTCAAGAATCAAATGAGCATTGTTGTTTTGAGATGACATATGTTGAGGATCAGAGATGAAATACAAATATATGTTAAAGGTTTTAGAAAGAGAAAATATATAAAATTCCCCTCAAACTAATACTCTTTTTTTAAAAAAACACTTAAACTTTGCAAGGGTCCTAAAACTTCTTTGACCAACTTTAAAGTAGTATCTATAGCCCTTTTTTCTGCCAACACCAGCTATAAGAAAATATGTAAAATCATGTGCCAATCACCACTTGCCACATGTCGAAGTAATTTTTTTATTAGGAATTATGACCATGGGTCAGACATCATTCCTTTTATTTCTCTTTTTCTCTTTTTTTTTCCGTTCTTCTACACCTCAACTTCCATAGAAACTCCTCCAATGTAGCCACCTAGCCCCCACCATCGCCATCTACAACAATCACCAATTCTGTTGTAGGGTGACCAAATAGTTGCCAAAATCAATTAATTTATGAAAATCAAAACCACCAAATAATCAAAATTTGAATACTCAAATACCACCAAATAATCAAAATCCAAATACTCAAATTACCACCAAACTATAATTTAAAATTTAAATCATCATTTTTTCCATCTTACCTCCAAATTGAGTATCTAACGACATTACCACTCCCAATCTCCATTTCTGAGTATTTCTCTCTCACTACTACTAAACTCACCTACAATAACAAGTTATTAGAAAGAAAAAAAATAAATAAAGAAAAACAAGGATGAATGCGAGAGATCTCGAACCATAGAAGGAATAGAGTTGGTAAGGTATTGATGGTAAGGAAGATTAGGAAAGAGTAAAAAAAAGAAGATGTAACAAAGTGGTTCAACAACTAAAAGAGATGCTAGCAAGTGGAAGAGTCGCACTGAACCAGAAACTCCAGTCTAATACCATAAACCTTAGCAATCAAAGTCTTCATCTTCCACACTAAATCTACAATGAGATAGAGGTATGCAAAATTGATTTTTGATCGATAAAAAAAGCATTTTATTAATTTCACAACACTAAACAAGCTAAACCTGTAGAGAGTTTACAAATTTTATCAAGGTCTCTACTTCAAGAATTTTTTTAATTTTACACCGAAATGCTAATAAATATGAACACTTGTATTTTAGACTAAGAATAATTGCGATTGATCAAATGTCAGTAAATGTCTTGGAGATGAATAATGTAATACAAAAGCTTCTGAACTAATTAAGAATCAAGCACCAACTTTCTTTTCAAAGAATTAGTACTTCACTACTGGATTACTCTATCATAACCTCTACTGTATAGAGCAAAACTTAAAGAAATAAGAACTACCTGCGATTAGTAAATATGTTATAGCTTCTTTCAAATAAGTATGCCAGTCAAGCTATTAGTTCAAATTACTGTATTGTACATAGTACCTCTACTGTACGGGCCAAGTTTGAAAACATAAGAGAAATACAAGCAACTAATATTTATACATTAACATTTGCACTTCTGCGATTTATCTCAATTTATAATATTTTCCTCTTAAGAGAAATAATCGAGGAACTGTAATACTCACTTTACTGTGCATTCCACGCACCTAGATCATTTTGTTTCTTCATTAGCTTCTTAGATAATTCCAAGTCCTTCAAAAGTGTAGTATCTGGATCAACTCCATCCTCCTCCTTGCCCTTGAGAGCCCTCCCACAATGCTTATCTTTTGGTTTCTTCAAGTGTACCTTATCTTGATGATCATCCAAATATAATACCTCTTTATCTGTTGCCAATGCTGAAATGTACTATTATCTATTTTAGCTCTGTCCTCCTTGTACTTAAGCAGCCTCCCACAATGCTGGTCTTTCGGTTGCTCCAAGTGCACCTTTTGTTGAGGATCAGTCAAATTCAATGCCTCCAACCTTGTTGGCAATCCTAAGGGATTTTTCCATTTGTGTTAAATGTTGATCCACTAAGGCACATAATGGAAATTGTTACACTTTAGAGGTACTTATTAATTTAAGTTCTGGGTCTTCGCTCCAGCCTTTTATTTGTCTTTGTGCACGATTTATTTGAGATGACTTCTCAATGGACACTGCCTCAAATCCTATAGGGCTTTGTAGAAGCAAAATATCAGGTTTATCATTTCACTTTATTTTTAGTTATATAATTTTGTTGGCCACTTGATTTCCCATCTTCTTTATCTATGTTAGGTTCATTATTCAATTCACATTCTTCTTCATGTATTCAATTTTTGTTTTCATGATTTTCATTAACAGTGACTTTAATTTGTTGCTCATCCAACTTCTTTTATTCTCTAACAACTTCTATATCATAATGATGCACACACTTTTCCTCCTTTTTTTTCATTTTCCCACGATTTTCATTAATCGTGACTTCATTTGTTGCTCATCCAACTTCTTTTGTTCTCTAACAACTTTTACATCATCATGTTCCACACATTTTCCCTCCTTTTTCTTTTGCACGGCTTCTTTTGTTTAATTTCCGAATTCCTCCGTCCCTCCGTCTCTTCCTCTTTCTTTTCTCTTTGGATTCAAGTTTTCATTGTCACAAGGAAGTAAAAACTGTCCTCCATCAATCATAATGATTTCTCCTTTTTAGACATATTTTGTAGATGATGTTTTAGTAGGGTCATATGAGCCCATGACAAACTGTCATGCTCTTTCTTAATAAACTCAGATATTGAGTCTTCAGTGAATCCACCTTTTTTATCCAATTCCCGCAAGACCTTTTCAATCATCTAATAACAAAAGAAAACATTGATCCAGACTATAAACTCGCATTGGTGCATGGAAAAGCTTTAACTATGTTAATTTCATGTTATTGGTGTTGTATGTATTTAGGAAAAAAGTGAGATTGCTTTTTTTATTACAATGTCAATACCTTCACCAGGCCTTGTTATTGGTTTTGTATGTAGACGAAAAGATTTCCTTTTGAAAGTTCTTTTCTTAATAAGAGCTAATCAAAGTAGCAATCCAAGTTCAGACCTCAAAGACTTGATTAACCAATTCTCTTTTTCCTATCATCGCTTAAGGAGTAATAATGAATAGTTTTAAAATCTTTATATTTGGATTCTTTTTCAATGTTTCAACATAGTTGAAGCTTTTCCATGATCAAATGTGAGTTTATAGTCTAATCCAATGTTTTCTTTTGTTATAGATGATTGAAAAGGCCTTGCTGGAATTGGATGAAAAAGGTGGATCCACTAAAGACTCAATATCTGAGTTTATCAAGAAAGAGCATGACAGTTTGCCATGGGCTCGTATGACCCTACTGAAACATCATCTATAAAAGATGTCTGAAAAGGGAGAAATCATTATGATTGATGGAGGATGGCTTTAACTTCTCGGTGACAACAAAAACTTGAATCCAAAGAGGAAAAGAAAGAGGAAGAGAAGGAGAAATTCAGAAATTAAACAAAAGAAGCCGCGACAAAAGGAAAAGAAAGAGGAAAAACGTTTGCAACATGATAATGTAAAAGTTGTTTGAGAATAAAAAAAGTTGGATGAGAAACAAAATGAAGTCACTGTTAATGGAAATCACGGGAAAATGAAAAAAGGAGGAAAAACGTGTGCATCATTGTGATATAGAAGTTGTTAGAGAATAAAATAAGTTGGATTAGCAACAAAATGAAGTCACTGTTAATGAAAATCATGGGAACAAAAATTGAATACGTGAAGAATAATGTGAGTTGAATAATGAACCTCACACATATAAGAAGATGGGAAATTAAGTGGCCAACAAAATTATGTAACTGAAAATAAAGCGAATGATAAACCTTATATTTTGCTTCTACAAAGCTCTATAGGATTTGAGGCAGTGTCCATTGAGAAGTCATCTCAAATAGATCGTCCACAAAGACAAATAAAAAATTCGAGCAAAGACCCATAACCTAAATTAATAAGTATCTCTAAAGTGTAACAATTTCCATTATGTGCCTTAGTGGATCAACATTTAGCACAAATGGAAAAAGCCCTTGGGATTTCCAACAAAAGAGGAGGCATTGAATTCGACTGATCCTCAACAAAAGGTGCACTTGGAGCAACCAAAATACCAACATTGTGGGAGGCTGCTTAAGTACAAGGAGGACAGGGCTAAAATAGATAATAGTACAATTTTAGCATTGGCAACAAACAAAGAGGTGTTATGTTTGGATGATCATCAGGATGAGGTACACTTAAAGCAACCAAAAGATGAGCATCGTGGGAGGGCTCTCAAGGGCAAGGAGGAGGATGGGGTTGATCCAGATACTACACTTTTGAAGGACTCGGGATAATCTAAGAAGCTAACAAAGAAACAAAATGATCGAGGGCTAGGAAGGCGTAGGAACACACAGTAAAGTGAGCATTGCAGTTCCCTGATTCTTTCTCTTATGAGAACAAATAGTATAAATTAATGTAAATCCCAGAAGTTCAAATGTTAGTGGATAAATATTAGTTGCTTGTATTTCTGTCATGTTTTCAAACTTGTCCCGTACAATAGAGGTTCTATATACAATATAGTAATTTGAACTAATAGCTTGACTGACAAACTTATTTGAAAAAGCTATAACATTATTTACTAATCGCTTGTAGTCTCTTTTCTTTAAGTTTTGCTCTGTAGAGTAGAGGTTATGATAGAGTAATCCAACAATGAAGTTAATCTATGAAAAGGAAGTTGATGCTTTATTCATATAGCCTATTTGGCCAAGCTTTTGGAAGACCAAAAGTGCTTATTTCAAAAAGAAGAAGAAGAGGTATTTGGCCAAGCTTTTGGGAGCAAATAAGTGTTTCTGGGGAGTAGCTGAAGTTGTTTTTCAAAAGCTAAAAAAGTAGTTTTTTCCCAAAAGCACTTTTTAAAAAAACACTTTTGAGCAAAACATACATAGAAACACTTTAAAAAAGCTTGGCCAAACACTAGTTGCTATCTATAAGTACGTTTTAAATTTATTAGCCAAACACAAATTGTTTCTCATCAAAAGTATTTTTTTGAAAAGCACTTTTTGAAATAAGCTAATTTTAGAAGTTTGTCCAAACATGCTATTAATCAGTTAAGAAGCTTTTGTATTACATTGTTCATATCCAAGTTAGTTACAAACAATTGATATGATCATATTGCACCTAATATTAATTTATAGATGATTTTAACACTCAACAATCAACTACCTACTAACCTTCTACCTAATCCCCGACCTCCATACCTTTCTATCTAAGGTCATGTCTTCAGTTAGCTGAAGTTGTGCCATGTCATATAAAATCACCTCCCATATTTCTTCTTCAGCCTACGTATACCTCTCCTAAATCCTACTACGATCAACCTCTCACACCTCCTTACTGGTACATCCTCACACCTCGTATTCATATGTCTAAACTATCTCAGCCTTGTTTCTATCATCTTGTCTTCCATGGAGGGCATTCCCATCTTGTCTAGTATAACTTAATTCTTATCTCTCCTAGTATGATCACATATCTATCTGAGCATTCTCTTCTCCGCTACCTTCATCTTCTAAACATGGAATTCTTGATTGGTCAACACTCTTGTAACACCTCAGGTGTTTAAAATTGTCCTTCATTCCATGTTGGAGACTTACGAGTCTAAGTATGAGAGTTTTATTAACACATTGTTCCTTCATATGTCACTTGAAAGGAGCTCCCTGTATATATATCCTAAAGCTATTGTGTTGTTTTTCCCCTTTTTGGTCTATAATTAAATTGATTACTTTTCTTGCTTTTTCAATATATATATGCATACACATGTACACATACATATCTTCAACAAATTATGAGTTTTTGCCAAGGAAAATGGGTAGATGGAGTTTCAAGCTTGAGAAATCTGAGCTGCAGCAGGTGCGTGAGTGGAGTTCGTAGTAGTTTGGAGAAGAGAGTGGTAAGGTATGTAATGGCTATTTCCTTCTTTTCATGGCATGATTCTTTAATTTCAAGAATTTTTCATAGCGTTTTTAGATTATATTGTTCTCACTTATTTTGAAATAGTTATCCCTTGTCGGAAACTCATACTCAGTTAGCATGGAGGTAGTGCCTAAGCGAAGAGTAAGGAAATGGATAAACTCTAGTCATAAGGATAGATTCTATGTGAGCAAAGGCTATAATCGATAAAATATCGGGGGCTTAGATATAAGATAAGGTCCATGTGAGTGCTAAGAATAGCTGAAGCTATAAAGTTAATAAAAATAATTTATAGTTGAAATTTGAAGGAAGATATAATATTGATACGTATCTTTTTTTAGTTAAACAAACGTGTTTTTTGTTCTTATTCTAATACATATGCTCTAGCTCCACAATGTGCCGAATGGTTCCTAATTTCCCCACATTATCATAAGTGTCCAAGGGTCGTATATATCTTGTAACAGAACATGTTCATGTTCTAGTATTAATGCTCCTCCACTTTAAAAGAAAAGCCACACTGGTGATGATGTTATATTATCTGTTACAATTTAAATAGGAGAAAGAACGATTCTTTGGGAAACGGGTATTACAGAGAGAGTTATTTGGGAAACCCGTAGTAAGAAAGTATATGAGTTTAGCTTGTTGTGGTTGATACATGTGTACGAGTGAAGGTAGTATAGGCTACTTTTGCGATTAACAAAAAGGTATGTAAAAGCGATTCCTTTCTCTTTTGGCATGACTCTTTGATTTTAGAAGTTCCAAATTTAGCGTACTTTTAAACAGCTATTTGTAGAGCTTTTGGATAAGTATGTTGCTATATTCCTTCTATGGTGTGTGTCCAAGGAACTACCTATAGATATCATAATTTGGGATGTTTTATCTTGTGTTATCGTAGTAATTCATTGTCGAGGACTCATAGTCGCTATATGCAAATTTAGTGTCTAGTTATGAATTAGAAAATGTACACTTTAGTAGGGTGTGGATTTATTGTTTGCCTGCAGGGCAATGTGTGATTGTCTTTGGGGCGATGTGCGTTGGTGTGATTACCTTGCATAAAATCTAAGGTTTAGTATGTGTGCTCCTTAAGTGAAGGGATTTGTCTAAGTTGAAGTTCTAATCATATAGTTCCTTGGGTTTAGTTGAGAATGATGTTTGAGGCATAGACGATGATCATAACATAGAAAATGTGTTTTATTATAGCTTCTATAGACTTCTAATCTAGTGCGCCTCCATAAATGCATTCTTAGAATTTTTGGGTTGGTGTTATCCCACTAGAAGTCGGCGTAAAAAATGTGCTAGGGCTATTCCCTTCTTTCGGCAATTCTCCTTAGAGCTTAATGGACAATAAAGCTAGTTGTTGTAGCCGAATCACTCGTAACCTTATTTGAATTGGTTGGATGCTTGACTTGATATAGTTGTCCATCATGGGGGTTTGTATTCTATTGATAGCGACCTCGAGCTTAGATATGACTTAGAGATTATTCGTATAGGTCACTTATAACTATATTGCTTGTCTTTGGGCCAATCAGTTATTTGTTGTTGCCCTTGGGGATATTATAGTTAGCTATAGAGGTATCATTAGTGCCTTACGAGCTATATGCATGTTGCCTAAGGGGCTATTAAGAGGAGTTGAAGCCTATGAAATTCTTTGATCGAGTATGGGGCTATAGTAGAGCCGACAGACTATTCTGATTGCCTAAGAGAGCTATAATGAAGCCTGTTCACTCACAGGCTATAATGTTTGCCTAGAGGGGATAGATTGAGGCCTACAGGCCCCACAATTGCCTTATAGGACTAGATTGAGGCCTAAAATCCAAAGGGTTGCCTTCGAGGCTATAATGATATAATATAAAATTGCCTTCGGGGCTATATGATATGCCTTAAGGGATTGATATGAAGTGCCTTAGGGGCTACATATATAGTTGCCTTTGGGGCTATATAGATATACAGTTGCCTTCGAGGCTATGTGTAGAGTTCCTGAGAGGCTATCCAGATATAACGACTGCCTACAGGGCTAGGGGATTACCGATAGAGGTATTCATATTGAATTAGAACCTCTCAGGCTTATAAGGGACTGCATAGGTGGTCTTGTTTGCTGTTTGTACCTACTAAGCTTAATGGGGACCGGTCGGGTTATATTGATTGTTTTTATACCTATCGAGCTTATGGGGGCTAGTTAGGTTATTATTTGATTATTGTATGATTTGTGCAGGAGAAGTTAGGCTATATTATGATGATTTTAAATTTTTTTCCCCAGGTAATTCATTATTTGCTGATATTAGTTAGCTCTATTCGAGAAACGGGCTGCTCAGTTAGTTATGTTTTGTAAGGCTTAGGTCAAGGACATGTAAGTATGTTTTGGCTAACCTTTTACTCCATGCTTTAGCATTTACAGTACTTATGTTATCAGTCTCAACTATTTATAGATTCAGGAGCAGGTAAGTATGCTCAAATTATCTTGACCCTCATATCTGATTACTTATAATATTTATGACATTAGATTCAGTTTCAAATTACAGCTTTTATTTACCTTACACACTTGGTATATTATTTCTTACTAATGCCCTATTGCCTGGGGCACTGCATTCATGCCTCCAGGTCCTGAGCAACAATCAGACATACATGCTAAGTAGCACAACTGAGTTTTCAGCGAATTGGTTAACTTCTTTTCTTTCCAGGGATCGCCGAAGTCTCAGAAGTTTGCCTGTTTTTTTGTTAATATCTTTTGTGTAGGCCGAGGCCTTGTCCTACCAAGTATAGTATTCATAGAGGCTTGTAGACTAGTATGTTGGGTTGTATAGCTACGTTGTTAGCCAGGTTGGCCTTGTTGTTATTGTTGATGGTTCTGTAGCCTATTGGCCTAGCTTATATTGCATAGCGTTTATGCTTTTATAGATATCATGGTGGCCTTGACGGACCAAACAGGACTTACGTGCTACCTGTTTATTGCTTTATATGAACTGTTGGGAGTAGCTTTTTTCTTTATAAAGTTGTTGACAGGGGCCTTGCTGGCTGAGGGCTTATTTTTAAGCCGAGATATACTTGTTTGTTTTCTTGATTGTGTGTGGCTGCTATACGCCATTGGCAAATGATTTAGCAGAGTTGGCTCGGGCCTAAGTTTTGGCATAAGGTGCCAGTTGTGCCCCTCAAATTTGGGGCGTGATAACTCTACCCCATATAATAGTGCTGGTTTAACCACCACTCTCTAGAACTTACCTTTAAGCCTTGGTGACATGTTCTTATTGAACAATACCCTAGTTGTGAGCCTTCATTTCATCCGTCTTCTCTAATACGGTGTGAGACATCATCGTCAATTGCTTTGTCTTCTTGAGTTATAGACTCAAGATACTTGAAGCTTTCTCTCTTGGGTATGACTAGTGCATCGATCTTTACTTCTACCTCCACCTTATGCACTACATCACTCAACTTACACTTCATGTAATCTATCTTAGTCCTATTTAATTTAAAACCTCTACATTCTAGGGTCTATCTCCAAACTTCTATGCTATTATTGATTCTACCTCGCGTCTTATCCATCATTAATATATCATTTATGAATAACATATACCACGGTACCTCCTCTTGTATATATCGTATAAATTTCTCCATCACTAAGGAAAAAAATGGTTTAAGATTCCTGGTACAACCCCATCACGATCGAGAAGTGTACCAAGTCACCTCCCATTATCCTAATTCAAAATTTGACTCCATCATATATGTTCTTAATAGCCTAACATAAGCCAAACAGGACACCTCCAAACTTCAAACACCTCTTTAGGTACTTTATAATATGTTTTTTCTAGGTAAATGAACACCATGTGTGAGTCCCACTTCTTGTCCATATATTGCTCCAACAATATCCTTACAAGATGGATGACTTCTGTGGTGAACGCCCTGGAATGAGTCCAAATTGGTTCTCAAATATAGACACACCCCTCCTTATCCTCATGTCGACCACCCTCTCCTAGACTACCACACTGTGTCTCAGTAGCTTGATACTACTATATTTATTTTAATTTTAAATATCACCCTTCTTCTTATACAATGGCACCATAATACTCCACCTCCATTCCTCTAGAATTTTAGTCGTCCTAAATATGACATTATACAACTCACTCAACACTTCATACTTGCCTCTCCTGCGTTCTTCCAAAATCCCATCGGGATCTTCTCTGGACAGGTTGCTCTTCCCATCTCCATCTTACCGATATCCCTCTTAACCTTCACAACCTTTATGGACCTACAATACCTGTTATTTTTATGCCTCTCAAACTTCTCTAAATCCTGTAGCATGATATCCTTGTCCCCCTATTCATTCAATATCTTATAGAAATACGTTTCCGATCTTGGTCTAATGTGTGCCTCTTCTACTAATATTTTGTCATTTTCATCATTGATTCACTTCACTTAGTCTAGATCATATGCCCTTTTCTCTATCGCCTTGGCAAGCCTATACAACTTCATATCCCCACTTTTTCACTCAACTCTTCTTACAAACGCTTAAAGCTATCATTTAGTCTTTGCTTCTTTCTTTACCATCTTATATTTCTCCTTGTTCCTCCTCTTGTCCTCCTCATCTAGGCTTTTACTAAATCCATACAAACAACTTTCCTGGCTTCAATGTTTTCTTGGGCTTCTCTATTCCACTATCAATCCCCTTTATGCCCACTTGGGTTATCCCTCGAGACCCCTAATACCTCTCTAGTTGATTCCCTGATGCGGACAACTATTCTAGATTACATACTATTTACGTCCCTACTACTCCCCCAAGCTCTCAAGCCACCAACTTCTCCTTAATTTCCTGAGCTTTGGCCAAAATCAAACCTCCTTATCTAATCTTTGATTGGTCACATGCAACCTTTTTCTTCTTCTTGCTCCTAACATCTAAATCCATAACCACAAACTTATATTGGATTGTAAGATTCTTGTTTGAATAACCTTTCAATCCTTAGATACACCTTTGTCACCCTTCCTAAGGAGCAAGTAATGTATATGAATCTTAGCCATTGCATTACAAAATATCACCAAATGTTTCTCCCTCTTTTGGAAGCTCGAGTATTGATAAACTGACTAGGCCTACTTACCCTCACTGTTTGTTGTTTTGATGATAGACAAATGTTGCAGGAAGAACCAAGTTCACCGATATATACAGTGGTAATGAAATTCAAAGACCAACATGGATAGTCAAAGTACCAGGTGCATAAAAGGGAAATATCTTGGCACAATATATCATCAAAGGAAATATAATCTTAGATGGGTTCTATTTATGGAAGTAGTGGCCAACAAGGAAAGGAATAACCTTATGTGAAATAATTAGGGTTGCAGAGCAACACCCATTATTATCTCCACTATATAAGGTAAACCCTGTGCAAGGAGACAATATCTTTTCACACGCAGAAAAAGGTATTGAGACTTCTCTCAAGGCATTGACGAAAAGCAGTAAAGACAAAGAAAAAAGAAGCAACATCCTAGAACGAGTAGAATAAGTTATTGTTATTGTGAAAGTTGTCATAGGCAGGATTATTGAGTTGTAATCTTTCCTAAGTTGTGCATAGTGTTGTTAAGGGGGGTTAGCATTGTAAAAAGAAGATAGTTCATCTTCTTTGAGTGTAGAAAAACAGTTAGAGTCAACTGTGGATTTAGGTACAAGAGGTAGTCCCTTAGATTATAGAATTATAATCTGAAACCACTCTTTAAAGTTAGTGGATTTGGTTGGAAATTCTACATACTGTAGGTTGTGGTTTTTGTTCCATTGAGAAAGAAAATTTTCCACGGTAAATCGTGTGTTCGTTACTTTACCGTAATTATTTTTTCTAAGGAACTTGGTTCCTAAGCCAAGCAGTTCATACTAGTTTATTTCAAGTAAGATATGACCAACTCAAAAGCATTTGAAGTCTAAAATCTAAAATCCTCCTTCATATTTATCTCCAAAGTTGAAATTGTCGTGTACGCCATCATAACCTCTTGAAGTGGTCCCTATGTGACCATTAAAATCTCCTTTTCTTAAATTTTCTCTATCTGCGGTATACCCCATACAACCTCATCCAACTCTAACCAGAAGCATTTTTTGTCCTCCTTGTCCAAACCCGCCTCGGTGCATATGCACTTAATGGCCATATTCTTGTTGTTCGCCCTTCTAACCTCCAACATTTGCTTCCCGAGTTCCCTGCCTATTAAAATGCCTAATCCATTCCTATTGCTTGAGCTTCTTGAGTACCACAACTTAAACCCTTTACATCCCTAGACTTGTTCCTGCCCATTTGGTTTCATGGACACAAGCTAGATTGATCTTCCTCTTCTTTAGAATTTTCACTAACTCAATCGGCTTCCTTGTTAATATCCCTGTCTTCCAAAACCCAACTTGCAATCTAGGAGTTTCACCCTTGACCGCAATCCCCATCCCCAATAAAGGACACGACTTTAAACTACTACCATACTCCAAAGCCACTAACACAGGTCCAATATAAACAAATTAAGCAAGAAAACAACTGACATGCATAAAAGAATTAAAATAGTTAGACTAACAAGCCAACAACAAAATGGGAAAGCAAAGAAGGTAAAATAACAAAGCAAGAAAGACAAAATACCTAAATAAGATACAAGCAAAAATGATTGAACACAGATTGAACAATCAATTCAAATGAATACAATATATCTAATAATGATAGAAAGTGGCATATCAAGAATGCTAAAATATCAAAGCAAGAATCACAAAATTATCTACCTAATATAACACAACAAGAATGGTAGAATATAGATTGAACAATTAATTCAATGCAACTTAATTCAAGATACCTAATATAAACATCAAATTCAATGTAATTTAAATCAAAATACCTAATAAAAACATCAACTAACAGAGCAAGAACACTAAATAACTAGGCAAGAATAACAAAATACCTAAATAAAATATCAAAACAAGAACGACAGAACCTGAGATATAGTCGAGGACTATCTAGACAATGTCGAAACCATCAAAGCTCACCAGGAGGGTGGATCGAAGGAACTAGGTCACCTCAAAACTCATCATCGAAAAAGGTTTGATTCTACCAAACCTGTTGCTGCTCGTAGACACACAAAAAAACACACACCGAGCAAGATAGGGGGAAAGAGAGAGAGTTAGAGGGGAGATCTATGTCGCTGAACTCAGACAAGAAAGTAGAAGAAGAGAAGGGGTAAGGAGAGAAAGGAAAAATGGGAGAGGCGCGCGCGCGCACACACACACACAAAGAGAGATAAAGAGGAGAAGAAGCCCTTACTAAGTGGAATTCACTTTATTATCTTATTTGTCTAACTAGTGAAATTGACGCGCTTCACGCGGCTATAAGAAAAATTAATATATTTATATATTTTTACTCTATATATATAAAAATAATTTTTATAGATTAATATTTTTTGTTTTAATATAGTAGTATGAAACATTTATATATAAGTAAGTGGTAGAAAAGAAAACATAGATTTTGATTTTCATCCGAGACATGATTTGTTCTTTAATCTTGTTTCAATATGCAATATTAAGTTGAAAATATTTTTTTAATTTTTATTTTCTCTATCTTTTATAGGAGTACTTGATCTTCTATGCAAATAGTATTTTCTTAATAAGGACTTTTAAACTTCTATGTTGTATCTTTATTATTACATTTGTTTAGTACAACTTTTTATACATTAAATAAATATTATAAAAATAATAAAAATGAAACACATAGGAGTTGTGAATATCAATATTTAAGAGTAAAGTTATAAGAGAGATGAAGAGATATGATTTATAAACAATTTAGCAATTTTTCACTTTTTTTTCACTATTTTTGAACTTCTAGAGCTCGAATTTGGACACTTTTTGGTGTGATTATTTCATTATTGAAAGAGGGTAAGTTTCTAATCTCTAATTTGATGATTCCCCACTATTTTTTCTTGGATTTTTGGCTTAAATCAAGGAATGGGGATTTTGAAATTGGGGGTTTTCATCCTAAAGTTCTTCAATCGATTTTTAATGATTTGAGATCCGTTATGAGCTTTTTTTTTTGGATGAAATTTTATATTTGAGTTTCTTATGTTATGGGTAAGATGATTCCAAAAAATTCTCAATTTCGTTATCAAATCCTGAGGGTTAATTTTTGACCCCAAATTTGACCCAAACTTTTATATTGTGATATGAGTATTGATGGGCTCGTATTCACGTATAAAATATGTTTTTGATATATTGGGAGTGTATTGAGGCCATTTGAAAGAAGAAAGTCATTGTGTGATCGTGTAGACTTGTGATTCGGCATCGAGATATGTTATGACTTACTCTTCTTCAGACTTAGCTTGGGTGAGAACTTATTGTATAAACATGTTATTGGGTTGGCCGAAGTATGAACTTAAGTAATTATTATGTTGATTTAATTTTGCAATGCCCGAATTGGGGTCTATCTGACGAGCGCAAAACACAATATAAATTAAGCGCTTCGCTATTCAAAGATAGTATAATTTCAATCGTCTCCACAGAGATTGGTTAGAGTAATGTGTCAATATAATCTTCCTCTGTTTATTCAGGGAATCATACTTGATAGTTGGTGTGGTGAAACCACGAGTTTAGAAACAGAAAATTAAAGGAAATTTTGCAACTTGAGTTACAAACATTCTTTGCAAATGGAGAAACAAGAAAAATTGGTGATCAACATATATGCTTTCGATAACTGAAATATTCCTTCTCACTCATCCTTCAAACCCAAGTTATAATTAATTCTTACGAATTCAACCGTTACTTATTCTTCCCTAAAAGTATGAGATTTTTCTTCGAATAATCTATTCTTCCTTACCACAATAGTCTAAATAATAAAGCATTTTCCAACTATTTTCCTTGAATGATTCTCACACTAAATCAAAAAGCTTCTTCTGAATACTTAAGAGAAATAATCAAGAAAGTTCACCTCAAACACATGTAAATTAAATCATAAAAATAATCCTTCTTTCGAATAGAAAGTTAAAATGAAATAATCCACATCTAGCATAAACTATGGTAAAATTTGGCTATTGAATGAGAAGTTCACACTTAGTTAATGATTACATATAGTTTCACTCTAAATTCCCTATAAAAAGTCTACTCTATTGAGGAGAAGAAGTTCATCAAAAGAGATAATAAGAAAGAATACATTACAACTGAACTCTCAATCCCAACTTTCGTTTGGATTTCGAGTTGTGTTCCATTTTTGTTCTTCATCGCTCCTTTCCCTTTTCTTGCTCCAAGGTTTGATACCCTAATTGCTGGGACAAGTTTCAACTTATAAAGTCTGGGGTCATGTGAAAAATACCAAAAAATACCTCAACTTTTGAATTTATATCGCAGCGTTGCTCGATGATTGCGCACTGACCGTGTAGGCTTGCCAGTAAGTGTCAAGTTTCTGCCAGCCTTGCACGGTCGTAGCTTTCCTCTCATGGTCAAGCGGGCCTTCCAGTGGAATGACACAATCTATTTTGTATTCTTTTGCTTTCGTTAGCTCTAACTCCAAGTCTAACTTCACCTAAATATATTCAACAAAGAATGGCATAACATCTATATAAACAAAGGCCAATAATGCTAAAAAAACCCCATCAATTACTCCCAAAAAACGTAACAATTTTACAATCATCAAATACCCCCACACTTAAGTTTGTGCTCATCTCGAGCAAATTAAAACATAACATATGCTTCAGTAATCTTGACGCACAAGTATTAGAAACACAAATCAACTCCATCCATTCCCAAAAGTGCATACTACACTCCTCATTGTACGACAACTTATTGACACCCGAAGTTAAATCATGCACCAATCTTTGAATAAAATTTACAGAAAAGAAGATGCAACACTCTCAACAGATAAAGTTATAACATGCATCTGGGACAAGATGATTCACATCACTCACTCTCACAAAGAAGTACTTTATGTTATTTTGGGATACCATAGGCTTGGCAATCGAGTCACTCTCCACTAATGAAGGACCTCTCAAGTCAGGATCATATAGGACTTGTATTTGGTTGTAATGTAGGGTAAAGGATTTATAGGATAGGATTAACAATCAAACATCCCTCTTGCGCTACATGCCTTAAGTCTTCTATATCCCCAAACAACAAAAATTTTACCCACCATTCTGTAATTTTTTATTGATTCACACTTTTATCAACCCTTTTTCTTATTCAAAACATCTTCAAAATGAGACTTGCAACTCCCTTTTCACACTTCTCTTTTTTTCATTACAATTCTAGCACACTTCATTTCACTTTCCTTCTTTGCACAGTTAGTTCCTCACACTTTTGCATAAGACTCAAGTGCGCTCACTAAGTAGAGGACAAAGTCACAAAGGGAAATTTGGCTATCAAAGAAAGTGAATTATTACAAGGCACAAAGTGGTTGACTAAGGATAATTATAATTAATGGTTAGTCAGTATAGGCTAAAAGGGTTAAACAAAGAAAGCCTACAATCATGTCCTTCCCCAAGAGAGTCCTCAAATCTTGCCTCAAGTAACTATCAAGACAAGCTCTAGATCCTTAAAAACATGAGTTAAGCAACATGTCCTCACCACACCATGTTCAAAGATTGGTATGACCTAACTTCAAGCCCCAACAAGTGTAACTATGACAGAAAGAGTAAGCGATACAATCTCTATGTAGGAAACAATTAATTCTGCCTCTAACACTTGTTCAAACACTAACTTGACTCGACTTATATCCTATAAAATGTTTGATTAAAAATATTATGACTATGGTAAAGAATCAAACAAGAGACCCATAGAAGAACCAGTAAGAAGCTATTCTATAAAAAAATAAAATAAATCTTTTTGTAGTTTTTTTTAAATGAGAAGAACAATCCTAAAAATGATAGTATATATTTACAAACAATCCCTCACCCCCACACTTAAATTGTGTCATGTCCCTATTACACAAAGAAAATACAAGAGCAAAAGAAAACTTCCCTGAGGGTTGAAGAATAGTCGCGGATATCATTAGGTGGCTTTGAACCACCTTTCTCCACGCCTTTCTCCACGTCAATATTGAAGCATGAGTAAGAAGTTGATTCTTCCTTAGAGTCTTTCAAAATCTCTCATCTAGAACACCACTTTTTCATCTCCAACTCTAAGCGTGAGTCGCCCTTCATAAACATCCAGTATTGCTCTGCCAGTGCATAAGAAAGGTCTCTCCAGTATTAGAGGTATATTTTTATTCTCCTCCATATCCAACACAATAAAATCTGCAGGGAATACAAATTTATCACTCTAATCTTGACATTTTCAACAATCCTTTCCGGTATGATGGTAGTTTGATCTGTCAGCTATAGTGAAACTAGTATAGTCTTGAGTAGTCCCAGTTCTCCTTCTAGCCTTTTGAAAATAAACAAGGGCATAAGATTGATTGATGGTCTTGAGTCACATAAAGCTTTGTCAAAATTTGTACTTCCGACAGAACAAGGCATAGTGAAACTGCTAAGATCTTTGAACGTCTGGGCATCTTTATTTATAATATGGCACTGCATTGGGCATTTAATTTGACCACCAAAATTTTCTCAAACTTTCTTTTGCTAGTCAAGATCTCTTTTAGAAACTTAGTATATGAAGAGATCTGAGTGAGTACCTCCGTAAAAGGGATATTAACGTACAATTCCTTCAGCATCTCCAAGAAATGACCAAAACACTTATCTAATTTCTCTCTTTTGGCTTTCTGCAGAAATGGCAAGGCAGACATATATTTGCTTTCTTTAACTCTCTGTTCTACCTTCTGCACACCCTTATATTTTTTAATGCCTTTTTGCGTAACTATATTTTTCTCAGACTCTCTCCCCTCAATCTACTCACCTTGCTCTAGGAACCCCCCTCCCCCCCCCTCACTTGAATTTTCACATTGTTCGGGCAATGACTTCCCACTTCTAAATGATATTACACTCATAATTTCTCTTGCATTCGTATCTAAGCTACTTGTGGATGTTTCTTGAGCTCTCTTAGATATAGTGGTAGCAATCTGCCTTATTTGCTTTTCCAAATTTTGTATAGCTGCATCCTTATTAGCAAATTTCTCATCTAACTTGGTAATAAAAGCCATCATCAGTTGCTCAAAACTTGATTGATTCTGTTTGGGGGGCTGATATTGCTGCCTCTGATAATTCTAGAAACCTGAGGATGCTTGTTGTTGTTACCACGAATTAGCCCTACTATTTGGGGAGCTCCAAGAAATTCTAGGATTTCTTTTTCCCATAGAATTAAAGTTGTTCGCCCCTTGGTAGTTATCTCTGTTGAAATTTCCTACAACATTTACCTTTTCTTCTGACACAGGTCCCTATTGACACTCATGAGTAGGATGTCCCTGTCCACAAAAATCACACCTTGTTGGTGGTGCCATTTGATCTTGGGCTATAGTTAATTTTTTCACATCTTTCGCAATAGATGCGATCTGAGCCTGCACTGTAGTGTTAGTATCAACCTAGTGTACCCCAACAATCTTCTTTCTCTCCGAAGCATCTGATACCCATTGATTAGCATCCTATGCCAACTCATTCAGAATTTCTACAGCTTCTAGGTATGTCTTTCTCATTTTAGGACCTCTCACTATATTGTTAAGTATCCTTCTTGAGGCTGTCGATAATCCTTCCTAGAAAATTGTCAACTGCATCCACTACTCTATCCCATTATGTGGGCACTTCCTTACTAATTCCTTGAACCTCTCCCATGCTTCAAAGACAGTTTCTATTTGAAGTTACAAAAAATTATTGATTTCCTTTCTCATTCTAGTCGTCCTTGCTGGAGAGAAATACTTATTAAGAAACTTTGTGGTCATTTCCTCCCATGTATGAATTGATCTTGATGGTAAACTTCTCAGCCAGATCTTTGCATTATTTTTCAGAGAAAAAGGGAATGCCCTTAAATATATGGCATCATCAGATGCCTTATTGTATTATAATGTGTGCAAGATTTCATTGAAGTGTAATGACCCTTCCGGTCATTTTCACGTTTAAGTTTTGAAGTCAAGCAAATCGACAAAAGATATCGTAAGACCTTTAACAAATTTCCTGAACTTTGGGTCAAATGTCTCGGGGCTTTTCTCCCTGTATATAAAGAGTTAGAAGTCCCTCGAAATACCAAATCGAAGGTCTACGAGTCTAGTTTCCAACGCACAAAACCTCACGTCCAACTGATCTTGGAGTAAAGAGTTATGACTGTTTTACCGCGGACTGTCTGGCAGAAAACGGGTTGCGAATCGGGTCGCGAACCGGGTCGGGTTAAACGCGATTTTAGCCTCGACGTCACGTTTTAAAATGCCATTTCAGTTTCGAAACAGTGATAAAATATAAGGGAGGATCCCGAGATAATTCTTGAATATCGAAATCGTGCGTAGGCGAATTACGAGCCTAAACTTAAGAACTTTATTAGCATCGTGCGTGTATTTGAAATATTTATTTAGAAGTGGAACTTGGTAAAAAAAAACTATATTATTATTGCCTTTCCAAAATATTTTAAAGGTTTATGAAAATATAGTGATACGATATAAGTGTATACGTATTTATTTTATAAGGTTTTTATACTCTGTAATATTTTAACGGAGATAGAAAAATTAGTTATGTTGAAATTTATTATTATAATATAGTAGGCTTTATTCTAAATAATTTTCTATGAATTACGGTATATTTAAAATATAATATTTATTATACCATGAATTTATTCAATACCCGAATATATACGTAGCGGGGACTCACCTATCATTAATTGGATAAGGGGGAGATGTGGTGTTGACACACACCCCCCCCCCACGTGGAAACCAACTAATGTGGTAGGCTGCCACTTATTATGCAATATATATTCTATAAATACACTCTGCCTAACTTGTTCCACTAATGTTCCATATATACACATACTGCCTAACTTTCATTACTTATCATTACATAATTGGGTTTGAAAAGATCACTGAGTTAATGGAGCAAGTTGTTATTTAATTGCTGCCAACAGCACTTAATACTTCTTGAAATATAATTGTGGTGCAAAAATTACCACAGTACATCAATTATCTACGTCAAGTTATTCCGTCCCAAATCCGAATTCGATTTCGATATAGTTTTGGATTTTCTCGGAGTGGTTCGAGCTTGGACATCGTTGTTCCAGCAGCTTGTCCTCGGACGACAGGTAGGTTACGGTTTAATTTCCCTAGACTCCGTATATATGAAATAAAATTGTATTAATGGGCATCCTTGGGTTGGTTTATTAGGTTGGTACCACAGACCTCGACCGCTTTATTCATAACCGCCTACTTTTGTTCCTCCGTTGTTTGTAGTATTTACGAATATATTTTATTTACCCTTGTGGTCCTGCGAGGCCTTGTTGACTCTGGAACATAGCAGGTGGGATTTTGGGAATGTCCGCGAGTCCCGGGCATAGAATTATCCTTCTAGGCTGGTTATGCTTGCTGAGTAGCTGTGGGCCTGTGCAGGGTCGATAGGTTGATTGTGAGCTGCGGGCAGCTATTGTGTGTGATCATACCATACATTTCCATGCATATAAAGAGGTTTTATCGCGTGTTTTTAACTGTGGTTTCTGGGCTTTACGACCTAACCTGGCATGAGTTTCTAAACCTTGCATGGCCCAGGGGGGCCCGTTTGTTGAGGAAAGAATTTGGTAAATGGTTGATTTCACTTGTGGTTTAAAATCATCAGTTTTATGACTTATCTGCAGACCGGCAACGGGCGGAGTGCTAGTTGAGTTTTCTTGCTACTTGAGATGATTTTTAGCCTCGGTTGGACCGAGCACCTGAGATGACTTTTTACTGTTTAGACCCGGTTACGCCCGGGCACCCTTGGAGGGTTTTTGAGATATTTTCCTACTATTTTTAGTCCTGGACAGGGTCTGGGCATGCATATTCGAGACTGGGTCTCTATCTTGATATCGAGACTGGGTCTCTATCTTGATACATGTTCTGATACTGAGTTTTGGTATGGGGTCTGGGACCTCCATGGACCTTGCTCTCCGGGCCAGGGGCTACGGGCTGCGTGTGCCGGAAGAGGGGTATACGGGGGAGTAGAGGTATACGGGCAGAGTCCTTCCATGGAACCTACCTGCTGGGCCGGATCGGCGCCGGAGGAGGTACATACAGAGATACTATGGCACTTGAGATCTTCATGCATCATATCATTCATGGTTCGAGGTTCTACCCTTGTTTGCTGTTTGCTGATTGTACGCTCCGGTAGTATGGGATGCCGGAGGGTTTGTTTTCACTTGTTTGTGTTCCTCGGTTGTATGGGCGGCCGAGGGACTGTAGGTAGACTTTTGCTTTTTACTTATAGAATTGTTCTCTATTATGGATAAGTATGAGATTGGTGTGATTAGTTGAGTTTGATTCATGTCTCTGAGCATGCCTATTGTCACTCTTTCTCTCTTCTTCTTACACTTGAGGTTACCGGTATACCGTCCATTTCGTAAACTTATTTTGTATACACTGTTATTGCAAGGACCCCAGGTGCGTTATTTCTTACTTTCACCTGTGCCTTTGGTGTGTATATTCTGTTTACTAGCCTCATATGTGGTTCTGTTGATTTCCCTCTGGGCTAGTTCTTGTGTACCTTTCGTTGATTTCTGTGACTACTTGCTTCTATTCTGTCTATTACTGCGCTTTTATCTTATATGTGCCCAGTCGGCCTATGATACCTACTGGGTACCTTATGCTTCGCATTTGGTGCTCACCCCTACCCCCTGCATCTTTGGGTGCAGATCCTAGCGTGGGCCATCGCCGTTAGATCGCTGTGATTCGTGCTTGGAGATCTGTTGAGGACTACTTCAGGCTGAGGGTGAGCTCTTGGCGATCGGAGCTTAGCTTTAGTTTATCTTTTGCTTCATGTACTCTATTAGCATTCAGAGACATTTGTATATATAGTTTTGGTTATTTTGCACTCCATGTATGTAGTTTGGCTCTGTACTATGATACCAGGTCTTGGGGTTTGGTTTAGTTTCCGCATATGTATATATTTATATACCTATTATCTATTTTATTCGTCTTGTTCTCTTATTTGTTGGATAGTAGCCCATTACTAACTGTTCTGGGCTATAGGGATTGGTTCACCTACCGGGGGTTGTAGGTGCCATCATGACCGAGAAATTGGGTCGTGACAACTTGGTATCAGAGCTTTAGGTTCACCGGTGTCATCAGTATAGGAGCCAATGTCTAGTAGAGTCCTGCGGATCGGGGCGGAGACGTTCGTACTCAATCTTTGGGAGGCTACAGTGGCATTTTAGGAAATTTAACTCTTTCATTGCTTCTGTGTCGTGCGTTGTACCCTTGCAGTTTCTGGAGATTTCATTTATTCTACTTCATTCTTCCGCAGATGGTTCGTACGAGATCATCGGCAGCACGCGAGGATGAGCCTCCCACTCCAGCTAGGGGTCGAGGACGCCTTCGAACAGTGGCACCTGCTAGAGCTGCTAGCGTGGAGATAGAGCCCGAGCAGCATGTGGTTCAGGGGGCAGCCCAGGTACCACCAGCTCCAGTACCAGCTCCAGTGCCCACTTCTGTGCCAGCTCCACCCACAGCTCAGTCTCCAGATATTCGGGGATTACTATTGCAGCTTTTGGGTGTGATTGGAGAGTGGCCTTCTGAGGTAGCGCAGACATCCGCTCAGGGGGCAACCCTGGGTGCACAGAGCTTAGGAGCGCATCCTGCTACTATGGCTCCCCGTGCGGAGGTCATTCCGGTCCCATCTGTTGCACAGCCTCTTGTTCCTCGCCCAGTTATGACAGAGACAGAGCAGAAGGCGTTGGGCAGATTTTTGAGGTTAGCACCCCCGAGATTTGCGGGTACTTTTGGGCAGGATCCACATGATTTTATTACCACCTGTGAGGAGATGTTGCATCATCTAGGTTTGTTGGAGACTCACGGGGTTGGTTATACTACCTACCAGTTGGAGGGCCCAGCGAAGTTATGGTGGAGGGCTCAGGTTGCTTGTAGACCACTGTCGTTACCTCCTTTGACCTGGTCTGAGTTTTATGAGGCCTTTATGGCCAAGTTCCTACCCAGAGTGATCGGGAGCGTCGCAGGGAGCAGTTCACTCACCTTGTGCAGGGATCTACGACTATCTCGGAGTATGAGACCCGTTTTCATCAGCTAGCACCGTTCGGAGCTATGATCATTCCTACCGAGGCTGATAGGATTCGCAGATTTGTATGGGGTTTGAGGCCAGAGATCAGGCAGCCAGCTGAGATATTGATTGCCAGTGGTCGGTCATTCCAGGCTATTGTAGATTATGCCCGCACTGTGGAGGCCCTACAACGACATGATCAGGGGTCCAGAGATAAGAGGCCTCGACATCAGGGTGTCTATGGTGGTTCCAGATATGGCGGTAGAAGTCCTGGCCAGTGGAGTCGGAGTTATCAGCCACAGCAGTACCAGGGTCAGTCCAGCCGACCGGTTCAGGCTTCCCTTCAGACTTTCGGTAGTACCCAGTTCGAGCAGGGTCAGCCATCAGCAGCGCCAGTCTTCGAGGGGTACAGTTTCTGGGGCATCAGGTCGTGGTGGTCATACGGGATTTGCTGGTTCATCTCGACTGAGTAGGCCGTCAGGGGCTTGTTTTACTTGTGGTGCGATGGGTCATTTTGCTAGGGATTGCCCTCAGCAGGGTACAGTTCAGTTAGCCGAGCCTTTACGGGTAGTTCAGCCCCCGGCTAGAGGGGGTGGTCGTCAGAGTAGAGGTGGTGCGCCACGCGGTAGAGCAGGTGGTAGGGATGGCGGTCGGGCAGGTGGAGGTCGCCGTCAGTTTTACGCGGTCCCTAGGAGACCAGAGGCAGAGGCCTCAGATGCTGTGATTACAGGTACGATTTCTGTGTGCCATCAGTCTGCTATGGCTTTATTTGATCCTGGATCCACTTGTTCATATGTATCTGCCTACTTTGTGCCTTGTTTGGGGTTGGCTAGTGAGCCATTATCTGTTCCTGTTTCTGTTTCGACCCCAGTAGGAGATTCTTTAGTAGTGGATCGGATTGTGAGATCCTGTATGTTATCTATTGGTGATTCAGAGACTTGGGGTGACTTGATGATTCTTGATATGCTAGATTTTGATGTGATACTGGGCATGGACTGGTTATCCCCTCATCGTGTGGTTTTGGATTGTTATGCCAAGACCATTACCATAGCTGTGCCCGGTGTATCCCCGGTTGTGTGGCAGGGTTCTGTTAGCCATGCACCATCTGGGATCATCTCTTGTCTTCGAGCTAGAAAGTTGATTTCCCGTGGGTGTTTAGCTTATCTAGCATATGTCCGAGATGTTAGATGACCCCACTTCTCCTGAGTCTGTTCTTGTGGTTAGAGACTTCCTCGATGTATTTCCTACCGACCTGCCAGGCCTTCCACCTGAGAGAGATATTGATTTTGCTATTGAGTTGGAGCCGGGTACTAGGCCCATTTCTATTCCTCCTTACCGTATGGCTCCTGCTGAGTTGAGGGAGCTTAAGGAGCAGCTCCAGGATCTGTTAGCTAAGGGGTTTATTAGACCTAGTGTGTCACCGTGGGGTGCTCCTGTTCTCTTCGTGAAGAAGAAGGATGGGTCGATGCGCATGTGTATTGATTATCGGCAGCTGAATAGGGTGACAGTGAAGAATAGGTATCCGTTGCCGAGGATTGATGATTTGTTTCGACCAGCTTCAGGGTTCAGTCGTGTTTTCGAAGATTGATCTGAGGTCTGGCTACCATCAGTTGAGGATTAGGGCGGAGGACATCCTAAGACAGCATTCAGGACACGTTATGGCCATTATGAGTTCCTGGTGATGTCTTTTGGGTTGACTAATGCCCCCGCAGCCTTTATGAACTTGATGCACAGGGTTCTTGGCTCGTATTTGGACTCATTCGTGATAGTTTTTATAGACGACATCTTGGTATACTCGCGTAGTAGAGATGAGCATGAGCAGCACTTGAGGGTTATACTCCAGACTTTGAGAGATCATCGGCTTTATGCCAAGTTCTCAAAGTGCGAGTTTTGGCTTGAGTCAGTTGCATTCCTAGGGCACGTGGTGTCTAAGGATGGGATTAGGGTTGATCGGGAAAGATTTCAGCGGTTTGTGAGTGGCCTAGACCTACGACTGTTACTGAGGTTCGCAGCTTTATTGGGTTAGCTGGTTACTACAGACGGTTCGTTGAGGGGTTTTCTTCCATAGCAGCACCCTTGACTATGCTGACTAGGAAGGATATCCCATTTCAGTGGTCGGACCAGTGTGAGGATAGCTTCCAGAGGCTTAAGGCCTTATTGACTTCAGCTCCAGTTTTGACTTTGCCGGTTGGGGTCAGAGCTTCTCCGTGTATTGTGATGCTTCTGGGGTTGGTCTTGGTTGTGTGTTGATGCAGCAGGGACGAGTAATAGCATATGCGTCGAGGCAGCTGAAGGTTCACGAGCGCAACTACCCCACTCATGACTTAGAGTGGCGGCGGTAGTTTTCGCGCTCAAAATCTGGAGGCATTACTTATATGGAGTTCACTGTGATATCTTCACCGATCACCGTAGTCTTCAGTATATCACGAGTCAGCGGGAGTTGAACTCGAGGCAGAGGAGATGGGTCGAGTTACTGAAGGACTATGACTTCACTATTTCTGTATCATCCGGGCAAGGCAAACGTGGTAGCGGATGCCTTGAGTCGGAAGACAGTGAGTATGGGTAGCCTAGCTTCTCTTTCAGTTCAGAGCGGCCGTTGGCCTTGGACATTCAGTCCTTGGCTAACCGTTTGGTTAGGCTTGACTTGTCGGATCCTAGCAGAGTTCTCGCCAGTGTTGAGGTTCGTTCTACTTTGATTGATCAGATTCAGAGCCGTCAGTTTGAGGATCAGCAGTTGTGTGATCTTCGTGATCGGGTTGTTCAGGGTGAGACCAGTCGGGCTACTCTAGATTCAGATGGGGTTCTGAGGTATGATAGTCGCCTTTGTGTTCCGAGGGTTAGTGATTTGATTCAGTTGATACTTCGTGAGGCACATTGCACTAGATACTCCATTCACCCTGGCACAGCAAAGATGTATAGAGACTTGAGGCAGCTTTACTGGTGGAGTGGCATGAAGCGGGATATAGCAGAGTTCGTATCTCGGTGCTTGAACTGTCAGCAGGTTAAGTTCGAGCACATGAGACCTGGTGGTTTGATGCAGCGACTTCCCATTCCTGAGTGGAAGTGGGAAGGGATTACTATGGACTTCGTTGTTGGTTTGCCCCGTACTTCTCGTGGGTTTGATTCCATATGGGTGATTTTTGATAGGCTGACCAAGTCAGCACATTTCTTGCCGGTTCAGACTTCCTATGGAGCAGAGAGGTTAGCTCAGATCTACCTTCGTGAGATTGTTCGGTTGCACGGGGTTCCAGCTTCCATTATTTCAGACCGCGGCACTCAGTTCACATCTCAGTTCTGGAGGGCTATTCAGCGAGATTTGGGTACAGAGGTTCATCTTAGTACCGCTTTCCACCCTCAGACAGATGGCCAGTCCGAGAGGACCATTCAGATTTTGGAGGACATGCTTCGAGCCTGTGTTCTTGACTTTGGAGGTTCTTGGGATCAGTTTGTTCCCTTGGCAGAGTTTGCTTATAATAACAGCTTCCATTCGAGTATCGGCATGGCACCTTTTGAGGCTTTGTATGGCAGGCGTTGCAGATCACCGGTAGGTTGGTTTGATGGTTTTAGTGCTGGGCCACAGAGCACAGATTTGCTTCGAGATTCCTTAGACCGAGTCCGAGTGATTCAGGACAGACTTCGGGCAGCTCAGAGCAGGCAGAAGAGTTATGCTGATCATAGGCTTCGTGCCTTGGAGTTTTGTGTCGGTGACTTGGTGTTTCTCCGTGTATCGCCCATGAAGGGCGTGATGAGATTTGGTAGGAGGGGCAAAGCTTAGCCCCAGGTACATTGGGCCGTTTGAGATTCTGCAGAGGGTCGGCAGCGTTACCTATCAGTTAGCCTTACCTCCGATGTTTTCAGCTATACATCCTGTATTTCATGTTTCGATGCTGCGTCGGTATATACCAGATGAGTCTCATGTGTTGCAGTGGGATTCAGTTCAGTTGGATGAGGGTTTAGCCTTTGTTGAGGAGCCGACAGCTATTTTGGCCAGAGATGTCAGGAGATTGAGGTCTCGAGAGATCCCGTTTGTTAAGGTTCAGTGGAGGCACCGTCCAGTCGAGGAGGCTACCTGGGAGATCGAGAGAGATATGCGGGATCAGTATCCGCAGCTATTTTAGCCTTCAGGTACCCCCTTGACCTTGACTTTCGAGGACGAAAGCCCTTTTTAGTAGTGGATGATATAATGACCCTTCCGGTCATTTCCACGTTTAAGTTTTGAAGTCAAGCAAATCGACAAAAGATATCGTAAGACCTTTAACAAATTTCCTGAAACTTTGGGTCAAATGTGTCAGGGCTTTTCTCCCAATATATAAAGAGTTAGAAGTCCCCCGAAATACCAAATCGAAGGTCTACGAGTCTAGTTTCCAACGCACAAAACCTCACGTCCAAATGATCTCGGAGTAAAGAGTTATGACTGTTTTACCGCGGACTGTCTGGCAGAAAACGGGTTGCGAACCGGGTCGCGAACCGGGTCGGGTTAAACGCGATTTAAGCCTCGACGTCACGTTTTAAAATGCCATTTCAGTTCCAAAACAGTGATAAAATATAAGGGAGGATCCCGAGATAATTCTTGAATATCGAAATCGTGCGTAGGCGAATTACGAGCCTAAACTTAAGAACTTTATTAGCATCGTGCGTGTATTTGAAATATTTATTTAGAAGTGGAACTTGGTAAAAAAAAACTATATTATTATTGCCTTTCCAAAATATTTTAAAGGTTTATGAAAATATAGTGATACGATATAAGTGTATACGTATTTATTTTATAAGGTTTTTATACTCTGTAATATTTTAACGGAGATAGAAAAATTAGTTATGTTGAAATTTATTATTATAATATAGTAGGCTTTATTCTAAATAATTTTTTATGAATTACGGTATATTTAAAATATTATATTTATTATACCACGAATTTATTCAATACCCGAATATATACGTAGCGGGGACTCACCTATCATTAATTGGATAAGGGGGAGATGTGGTGTTGACACACACCCCCCCCCCCCACGTGGAAACCAACTAATGTGGTAGGCTGCCACTTATTATGCAATATATATTCTATAAATACACTCTGCCTAACTTGTTCCACTAATGTTCCATATATACACATACTGCCTAACTTTCATTACTTATCATTACATAATTGGGTTTGAAGAGATCACTGAGTTAATGGAGCAAGTTGTTATTTAATTGCTGCCAACAACACTTAATACTTCTTGAAATATAATTGTGGTGCAAAAATTACCACAGTACATCAATTATCTACGTCAAGTTATTCCGTCCCAAATCCGAATTCGATTTCGATATAGTTTTGGATTTTCTCGGAGTGGTTCGAGCTTGGACATCGTTGTTTCAGCAGCTTATCGTCGGACGACAGGTAGGTTACGGTTTAATTTCCCTAGACTCCGTATATATGAAATAAAATTGTATTAATGGGCATCCTTGGGTTGGTTTATTAGGTTGGTACCACAGACCTCGACCGCTTTATTCATAACCGCCTACTTTTGTTCCTCCGTTGTTTGTAGTATTTGCCGGTATATTTTATTTACCCTTGTGGTCCTGTGAGGCCTTGTTGACTCTGGAACATAGAAGGTGGGATTTTGGGGAATGTCCGCGAGTCCCGGGCATAGAATTATCCTTCTAGGCTGGTTATGCTTGCTGAGTAGCTGTGGGCCTGTGCAGGGTCGATAGGTTGATTGTGAGCTGCGGGGTAGCTATTGTGTGTGATCATACCATTTCCATGCATATAAAGAGGTTTTATCCGTGTTTTACTGTGGTTTTGGCTTCGAGCCTACTGGCACTGTTTTCTAAACCTTGCATGGCCCGGGGGGCCCGTTTTTGATGGAAATGATTTGGAAATGGTTGATTTCACTTGTGGTTTAAAATCATCAGTTTTACGATTATCACTAGCCTCGGCAGGGCCGGAGTGCTAGTTGAGTTTTCTTACTACTTCAGATGATTTTTAGCCTCGGTTGGACCGAGCACCTGAGATGACTTTTTTACTGTTTAGACCCGGCGACGCCCGGGCACCCTTGGAGGGGTTTTTGAGATATTTTCCTACTATTTTTAGTCCTGGACAGGGTCTGGGCATGCATATTCGAGACTGGGTCTCTATCTTGATATCGAGACTGGGTCTCTATCTTGATACATGTTCTAATACTGAGATTTAGTATGGGGTCTGGGACCTCCATGGACCTTGCTATCCGGCCAGGGGCTACGGGCTGCGTGTGCCGGAGGAGGGGTATACGGTGGAGTAGAGGTATACGGGCAGAGTCCTTCCATGGAACCTACCTGCTGGGCCGGATCGGCGCCGGGAGGAGGTACATACAGAGATACTATGGCACTTGAGATCTTCATGCATCATATCATTCATGGTTTCGAGGTTCCACCCTTGTTTGCTGTTTGCTGATTGTACGCTCCGGTAGTATGGGTGCCGGAGGGTTTGTTTTCACTTGTTTGTGTTCCTCGGTTGTATGGGCGGCCGAGGACTGTAGGTAGACTTTTGCTTTTTACTTATAGAATTGTTCTCTATTATGGATAAGTATGAAATTGGTGTGATTAGAGTTGAGTGTTTGATTCATGTCTCTGAGCATGCCTATTGTCACTCTTTCTCTCTTCTTCTTACACTTGAGGTTACCGGTATACCGTCCATTTCGTAAACTTATTTTGTATACACTGTTATTGCAAGGACCCCAGGTGCGTTATTTCTTACTTTCACCTGTGCCTTTGGTGTGTATATTCTGTTTACTAGCCTCATATGTGGTTCTGTTGATTTCCCTCTGGGCTAGTTCTTGTGTACCTTTCATTGATTTCTGTGACTACTTGCTTCCTATTCTGTCTATTACTGCGCTTTTATCTTATATGTGCCCAGTCGGCCTATGATTACCTACTGGGTACCTTATGCTTCGCATTTGTTGCTCACCCCTACCCCCTGCATCTTTGGGTGCAGATCCTAGCGTGGGCCATCGCCGTTAGATCGCTGCGATTCGTGCTTGGAGATCTGTTGAGGACTACTTCAGGCTGAGGGTGAGCTCTTGGCGATCGGAGCTTAGCTTTAGTTTATCTTTTGCTTCATGTACTCTATTACCATTCAGAGACATTTGTATATATAGTTTTGGTTTATTTTGCACTCCATGTATGTAGTTTGGCTCTGTACTATGACACCAGGTCTTGGGGTTTGGTTTAGTTTCCGCATATGTATATATTTATATACCTATTATCTATTTTATTCGTCTTGTTCTCTTATTTGTTGGATAGTAGCCCATTACTAACTGTTCTGGGCTACAGGGATTGGTTCACCTACCGGGGGTTGTAGGTGCCATCATGACCGAGAAATCGGGTCGTGACATGAAGTCCATCAGGTAACTATTTGGATCTTCATTCTGCTTTCCTCTAAAAACACAGTTATTCTGAATTGCTTGGAGAACACTGTGCTTTATTTCAAAATTGTTGGCCGCAATAGGTGGGCATCTCACACTTGATTGCATTCCATTGTAATTCGGCCTGCCGTAGTCACCCAAAAATCTTCTTGCCCTATTGTTATTCTGGTCTACATGGTCCTCCATATCAACGGAGGGCAATTGTTGCCACAATTAATGACCCCCTGATCATCGGCATTCTCAATATCATCCACACCATAAGGGCAGTTATTTGGGTCGCCAAGTGCAGCAATTCAAGCATTGACTATTATGTTATGGTCTTAGAACTGCCCTGGTAACCTCTCTACAAGTTTTATTTTGAGCAAATGTAGAGTCCTTTCTAATTTCAGATTAAACTTGACTATTTACCGGGAGGATGATCGTGTCATACACTAGAATTAGAGATAGTACCTATTACCTGCGATACAAGGGGACTTGAACTATTTAGAAAAATAAAAATAAAACCTAAAATAATATATAAGAATTTATTGAAAACTGCTTGTTGCCAATCCACGACAACAATGCCAAAATTTGACGAGCATAAAACAACAAACAACAACAACAACAACATACCCAGTATATTCCCACAAAGTGGGGTCTGGGGAGGGTGAGATGTACGCAGACCATACCTTTACCCCAGAACGAAGTAAAGAGGTTGTTTCCAATAGACCCTCAGCTCAAAGCAATCCAGGAGATATAACCAATAAAAAAAATAACAGCTAACACAAAACTATACTACTACAAAATAATATAAAAATCTAGTTACACAAGGCACTAGCAAGTAACTGGCGCAGAAGAAACAAAAGCTACAAGCGTAGCCTTTCAACTACTAAAAGGACAACAAAACCCCGCACTCCTCCTTACAAAGAAACCAACCAACCTACTAACCTACAACCCTAATCTGAGCCCTCCACACCTTCCTATCTAAGGTCATGTCCTCGGTAAGCTGCAAATGCGCCAAATCCCGCCTGATCACCTCTCTCCAATATTTCTTCGGTCTACCACGACCTCTCTTAAACCCATCCATAGCCAGCCTCTCACACCGCCGCACAGGGGCCTCTGAACCTCTTCTCATCACATGCCCAAACCATCGCAACCTCCCTTCCCTCATCTTATCTTCCACGTAAGACACTCCCACCTTCTCACGAATATCCGCATAAAACATAATGTAAATTAAGTGCTTTGTTAGTCAAAGATAATATAGTTTAAATCATCTCCACGGGGATTGGTTAGAGTAGTGTGTCAACATAATCTTGCTCTGTATATTCAGGGAATCAAATTTGATAGTTGATATGGTGAAACCACGAGTTTAGAAATAGAAAATTAAAGGAATTTATGCAACACGAGTTACAAACGTTCTTTGCAAATGGAGAAACAAGGGAAATTGGTGATCCACATATATGCTTTGGATAACTGAAATATTCCTTCTCACTCCTCCTTCAAACCTAAGTTATAACTGATTCTTTGGAATTCAACCATTACCTATTATGCCCTACAAGAATGAGATTTTCTTTTGAATAATCTATTCTTCCTTAACAAAATAGTATAAGGACCGTGAGGGTTAGCCTCTATAGTGCCACAATGGCCTAAATAAGAAAATATTTTGCAATTATTTTCCTTGAACAATTCTCATACTAAATCAATAAGCTTATTCTGAATATTTTAGAGAAATAAGCAACAAAGTTCACCCCAAACATATAACACCCCAGAATTTGATCCAGCTTTTAAACTTGGGAAATCTAAATTTTTTGTTTCATCTCAGGAATTACGGGTCCAAACCATGGACCGTGGTTTGAACCATGAGCCGTGGAATGAACTCGTGGTTTGTATCTGCCGGTCAGCCTCTGTTTTAAGAACCATGGGTGGGTTCTACGGACTGTAGTTCAATCGATGGCCCATCCTGTCCACTCATGGAATCAGATCAGAGGGCTGACTGTTTCCCTCGGAACCACGAACTACGACCTGTAGTTTGAACTATGGACCATCCTGTTGACTCGTGGAACTTGATCTGAGGTTTGCCAAATTCTCCAGGAACTACGAATGGGTCTACTGATCGTAGTTTATTCTACGATCTGTCCTGTTGACTCGTAGAACATCTTCTGCAATTGATAACTTAGGCCATGAACCATGAGTGGAAACCAAGAGTCATGGTTTAGTCTACGGCTGGTGGATTGCACCCGTGATTCCTGAATTCGAGATTTTTAACAGCTTTTCTTCAATTAAATCTCAGGGGTATTTTTGTAATTACCCACATTTTTAACTCTTAAGTGAGGTTATTTTGGCCACTTTTAGTAGGGTTTCTACTCTTATTAGCCTATGTCTTTCATTATTCCTCAATCATCTACCAAAAGAGGAAAAGAACTCCTTCAAGCTCCAAGTCTCAAGCTCCAAGTTCAAGCCTCCATTTCTTTTCATCTTAGATTAAGCAAGCTTCAACAAGTTATGTGGATATTCAATGAGGGATTTCTTTCACCCTTATTCCCAAAATCCCATGTTTTACTTTGATTTATGAAAATGTGAAATTAGGGTTCTTACCCAAATTGGAGAAAAGTTATGGGTCTTCTTTTTAAGCATCAATTCATAGTTTCTCATTACTTATCTATGATTTATTTGAGGTTCTTTAATTTATTTTAAAAGCTCATGCATTAAAGATGGTTTCTAGCATGATTCCATTGAATTACATATTTTCAAGTGAAAATTGGTATGTTTAGATAACATGACCATGTGTATTTATGAAATTGCATGCCTAATTCTTCAAGTTATGAATTTTGAAAGAAAAGTATGTTTTGAATTATGGTCATGCTAAATTTCAAGACTTATGATATGTGAATTGCATGACATTAGATATGCCCTTATGCTTTTCAAACAGATTTGGCATTAGATATATCACAAGTATGAATTAAGCTATATGTATATTTTGGAAGTAGTATTTAGCACTGACTTGGACTAGGGTTTAGCGTACCCTTAAGTTCCAAAAGTATGTTGCCACTGTAGGTTTTCCTCTATGGCTTATGACAGGATCCTAATAGATAAGGTTCTAACCTTGGCCAGTTAGGACAACCTTTTTCGGTGTGAGTGTATAACACTGGACTCCATGTATGTCATCATGGTTTATGTCGGTTAAGAGAAACTCCCATATGAATGTTTATAAGTCCTATGCTATGATATCTCTTACGTTATGCTTAAATTGTGATATTTCTTATGATTTCTCTTATTATGCATGGATTCAGTTTTAACTATGTTTTAAGTATGTTTTACTATATTTATGCATATCTCACATACTCGGTACATCCTATAGTACTAACGCATATTTGCGCTGCATCCTCTTGATGATGCAGATTCAAGCTCCTTCTCTCTAGTTCGTGGCTAGACGTTGTCAGTCCTCCAGATTTGGTTGGTGAGTCCTCATTACTCGAGGACTATATCTATGTTAGTTACTTTTATGTTCTTTCTTTGGATTTCTGAGTTAGTTAGGGTCTTGTCCCATCAACTCTTTATGACAATTTAGAGGCTTCAGACATAACTAGACTTATACTTCGTGTTTTGGGTTTGGTATCTCTTAAACCTTGTTTCTATTTAGATATGGTTGCCTATCTTCATTAGTATGATTCCGCTATGTTATCTTATGATTATCTGAGTTATACTATGACCAAGGGTTAACTTGGGGCACTTGCAGTCTCGAGTCCCGTGTTACGTCTAGGGGGTAGTCTTGAGGCATGACAAGCTTGGTATCAGAGCATAAGGTTCAAGAGTCCTAGGGTGTCTGAAAGCTGCATCGAGTAAAGTCTCTTTCATATGTGTGAAGCACGCCACACTTATGAGAAGGAAGCTACGAGGTGTCTTAGGAAAAACTTTACTTCTTTCATGATCAATATCGTGTGATAGAGTTTAACTCTATTAACCCTCTAATCCGTTCTTTATGCATTTTATTTTAGATTATGCCTCCTCGCCATTCCATGCCTCACTGAGCTGCCCAAAATGTTGACCCCCCGATTTAAGACCCCGAGGTCACAAATATGGAGTTCAGGAATGCCATTCATATGCTAGCTCAGACTATGTCCGCTCAGGACAATCAACAGGCTCCTATCCCCGCCCACCTTAAAGGTGGAGTAGCGGCCCAAGTTTGAGATTTCATTCGCATGAACCCACCTGAGTTCTGGGGTTCAAAAGTTGGTGAGGATTCAAACAATTTCTTGGATGAGGTAAAGAAGATCTTTGGTGTAATGCAAGTGGGCAGTGTTGATGGTATTGAGCTAGCTTTCTATCAACTCAAGGACGTGGCTCATATTTGGTTCACTCAGTAGAAAGACGCTAGAGCTAGGGATGTGGTCCCTATGACTTGGGAATGCTTTGAGAGGGATTTTATTGACCGGTTCTTCACGAGGGAGTTGAGGCAAGCTATGGTCGAAGAGTTTGTGAATTTGAGGCAAGGTTCTATGTCATTCAGGAGTACAGATTGAAGTTCACCCAGCTTTCTAGGTATACTTCTTCCATGGTGGCTGACCCGTGGGATGAGATGAGTAAGTATGTGTAACAACTCAGAAATCAAACCAGCTATCTATGTATGAAACTCTGAGAAATTTCAAGTTCCCAAAAATTACGGGTCCAAACCACGGACCGTGGTTTGATCCACGGGTCGTGGAATAGAACCACGAGTTGGTTTCACGGGCTGTGGTTCTGACTACGGCCCATCCTATAAACTCGTGGAACCAGATCAGGGGGTTGATAGTTTCCCCTAGGATTCACGATTGGTTTCTACGGTCCATAGTTCCTGTAACTCGTAGAACTTGTTCAGAGGACTGCATGTTTCCCAGAAACTACGGCTCAGGTCTATGGGTTGTCGATCAGTTGACGAGTTGTCTTGTTGATTCATAGTTTACCTTCTGCAGCCTGACTCTTTGGCCAGGAACGACGGATGAAAACCACGAGCCGTGGTTTGGTCTACGGTTCGTGGAACCCATCTGTGGTCCCTGAAAGTCAACTTTTTCCAGCTTTTTCCTAATTATGTCCCAGGGGTATTTTAGTCATTACCCACCCTTTTAACTCCTAAGTGAGGTCGTTTTGACCATTTTTAGCATGATTTCTAAACCTATTAGCTTAAGTCCCTTCTCATTACCTCATTCATCTACCAATTGGAAAAAGAACTCCTTCAAGCTCCAAGTCTCAAGCTCCAAGTTCAAGTCTCCTTTTCTTTTTAATTTCAAGTGGGTTAGCTTCAATCAAGGTATGTGGGTATTAAACAATGGGTTTCTCTCACCCTTGTGCCTAAAACCCCTAATTTCTATTTTTGATTTCATGAACTTTCAAATTAGGGTTCTTACCCAATTCTTATGGATTTTACTATAATTTGCCTTATCATGACTTTATTATAAAATTCTATTAAATTGCATGATTTTGCATGGGTTTTTATATACGAACTCCTATTTCATGAATTGAAAGCTAATCATGATAAATCCTATATGCATGGATTGATTTAAGGAAATTGGGTATTTGATAGCATGTATTCTCATAAATTTTTAAGCAAGTGCATGCCTAGTTCCTATGTTTTATATAAATATATGTTATTATGAAAGTGAACTAGTGCCATGCAAATTTTTAAGTCATGAACTATTATGTAACGCAAGACAACTAATGTGCCATCAATGCTCATGAATTATTTTCTAAACCAAGATTCGTGAGTAGTATGAAGATCCGGGTTATGAACATGTTTATGAACAAGCTTGACATCTAGTTATGTCACATGTATGTGAGCCTCATTTTATATGTTTTGGGAGTAGTATTTAGCACCGAGCGCTGAGGGTTCTAGATAACCCAAGTCCAAAACTATGTTGCCACCATAGGTTGCTCTCTGTGGCTTATGAAAGGATCCTTATGACATGGTTCTAACCTTGGCCGGTTAGGACAACCTTTTTCAGTGTGGGTGCATAACACTGGACTCCATGTAGCTCAGCATGGTTTATGTCAGTTAAGAGAAACTGCCACATGATTATTTTCAAGCTATGAAGTTATATGATACCATACTTTGAACCTTGATTTTTACTTCATGATTTATATATCTTACGTTGATGATTCTTATGCTATCTCTTTTATGAACAAGCTTATCTTAAGCATGTTTTAAGTACGTTTTTATCATGATCATGTTTATCTCACATACTCGATACATCCTATAGTACTGACGCATATTTTGCGCTGCATCCTCTTGATGATGCAAATTCATGTTCCCTCCCTCAGGCACGTGGCTAAAGATCGTAGGCCATTTCCAGTCGGTGTTGGTGAGTCCTTATTGTTCGAGGGCTAGTTATTATTCTAGCTAGTTTTGGTTATTTACTTCCATACCTTGAGTTAGCTAGGGTCTTGTCCTAGCAACTCCTTATGTTATATGTAGAGAATTTTTAGACATAGACAGTATTCAGGTCTTTTTGAATCATGTTCCTCTTGCTGATTATCTTATGGATTGAGTATCTAATTCTTACTATGCTTCCGCTATGTTTAATTGGTATACCTGAGTTATGTTATGACCAAGGGTTAGCTTAGGTCACTTGTGGTCCCAGGTCCCGTATTATGCCTAGGGAGTAACCTCAGGGCATGACAAACTTGGTATCATAGCCTCAAGTTTAAGAGTCCTAAGACGTCTAAAAGCCGCATCGAGTAGAATTTCTTTCATGTGTGTGAAGCACGCCACACTTATGAGAGGGAAGCTATGAGATGTCTTAGAAAAACTTCACTTCTTTCATGATCATATCATGCGACAGATATTAACTTTAATATCCCTCTAATCCTTCCTGTGTATGTTTCAGATTATGCCTCGATGTGCTATCCCTCACCGAGCCACTCAGAATATTGTTCCTCTAGTTTTGGCCCCCGAGGTCATGAATGAGGAGTTTAGGAATGCATCCATATGCTAGACCAGACCTTGGCCGCTCAAGCAAACCAATTGACTCCTATCCCCGTCCACCCTCAAGGTGGGGTAGCAGCTCGAGTTTGCGATTTTATCCGTATGAACCCACCAGAGTTCTGGGGTTCGAAAGTGAATGAGGATCCGCTAAATTTTATTGATGAAGTGAAGAAAATCTTTGATGTGATACAAGTGGTTGGTATTGATTGTGTCGAGTTGGCATCCTATCAACTCAAGGATGTAGCTCATATCTGGTTTATGCAATAGAAGGAAGCTAGAACTAGGGACGTGGTCCTTATGAATTGGGAGTCTTTCGAGAGGGATTTCCTCGATCGGTTCTTTCCCCGAGAGTTGAGGCAAGCAAAGGTCGAGGAGTTTGTGAACTTGAGACATGGATCTATGACTGCTTAGGAGTAAAGTTTGAAGTTCACTCAGTTGTCTAGGTATGCCCCCTCTATGGTAGCGGGACCCGCATGATCAGATGAGCAAGTTTATCTATGGGGTTTCAGATATGGTGTAGAAGGAGTGTAGGTCCACTATGCTGTTGAGTGATATGAACATTTCCAGACTCATGACCCACGCTCACCAGATCTAAGGAGACAAGTTTAGGGAGATGGCTAGGGAGAACACGAGGGCTAGATACGAGGGTTCAGGTTTTGGCCATCAGAGGTCTGGTGGCGGATATCGCTCCTCATTTTAGAAGAAGTCATCAGGACCCATTCATTTTGCTGCTAGTACTCCTACCCAGTCCCCGAGGCCTCTTCATGATCAGACTGGTAGATGATCTGGTTCCTATTCACAGTCTCAAGGGAGTGTTGCTAAGGGATCTTCCTACCTTACTTGTAGCAAGTGTGGGAAGAATCACCCGAAAGAGTGTCGTTTGGGCACGGGTGCATGCTTTGGATATGGACAGGCTGGGCACATGATTAGAGATTGCCCTTCGGTTAAGAAATGGAAGGGAGGTGGTAGGGCTCAGTCTGCTCCAGCATCCCTAGGAGGTCGACCAGCCCCGCAGGGCACAACTTCTAGTTCTGGTTGTCAACGCCAGAACTGCCTTTATTCTATGTCCTCTCGTCAGGACCAGGAGGGTTCCCCAGATGTTGTTATTGGTATGTTTAAAGTCTTCTATTTTGATGTGTATATTTTGTTGGACCCCGGTGCATCCCTATATTTTATGACCCCTTATGTAGCATGCAAATTTGAAATTTGTCCTAAATATCTTTTAGAACCCTTTTGTGTTTCTACTCCTATCGGTGAGTCAGTCCTAGCCAAAAGAATCTACCAAAATTGTCCTATCTCAGTCCTTCATAGAGTCACTTCAGTGGATTTGATAGAGTTGGAGATGACTGATTTTGACATTATTCTTGGTATGGATTGGTTGTATGCTTGTTATGCTTCGGTTGATTGTCATACTCAGATTGTCAGTTTCAAGTTTCCAAATGAACCCTTCTTAGAGTGGCAAGGTAGTCCCCCATTCTCGAAAGGTTATTTCATATCTTATCTTAAAGCTAGGAAGATAATTTTGATGGGTTATGTCTATCATATAGTTCAGGTGATGGACACGGAATCTGAGACCCCATCCCTTCAGTCTGTTCCTGTTGTGAATGATTTCCCAGAAGTGTTTCCCAAAGATTTTCTCGGAGTCCCTCCCGAGCAGGAAATCAACTTTGGGATCGATCTTCTTCCAGATACGAATCCTATCTCTATTCCTCCCTATAGAATAGCTCTCGCAGAACTTAAAAAGTTAAAGGATCAGTTGAAGGATCTTCTTGATAAGGGTTTCATCAGGCCTAGCATTTCTCCATGGGGTGCTCTAGTCTTATTCGTGCAAAAGAAAGATGGTTCCCTCAGAATGTGTATTGACTACTATCAGTTGAACAAGGTCACAATCAAGAATAAGTATCCCATTCCTAGGATTGATGACTTGTTCGATCAGCTTCAGGGTGCTAGTTTCTTCTCCAAAATAGACCTTAGATCCGGTTATCATCAGCTTCATATTAGAGAGTGTGATATTCCAAAGATAGCCTTTAGGATTCAGTATGGTCATTATGAATTTGTTATGATGTCTTTTGGTCTAACAAATGCTCCTGCAGCTTTTATGGATTTGATAAATTGTGTGTTCAAGAAGTATTTGGATATGTTTGTGATTATGTTCATTGATGATATCCTTATCTATTCTCAGAGTGAGGAGGAGCATGCAGACTATTTGAGAGTGGTGTTACAAACTCTTAAGGACCGACAATTATTTGCTAAGTTTAGCAAGTGTGAGTTCTGGATGTAGTTTGTTACTTTTCTGGGTCACATTATGACTAGAGATGGTATTCAAGTTGATTCTCAAAAGATTGAGACAATAAAGAACTGGTCTAGACCCACTTCCCCGTTTGATATTAATAGCTTTTTGGGTTTGGCTGGTTACTACATGAGATTTGTGGAAGGATTTTCTTCCTTTGCTGCCCCTTTGACTTAGAAGAAAGTGAAATTTCAGTGGTCTGACATTTGTGAGAAGAAGTTTCAGGAGTTGAAGACTAGATTGACTACAGCTCCAGTGTTAGCTCTATCCGAGGGCCTAGATGGCTTTGTTGTGTATTGTGATGCTTATAGGATTAGTTTAGGTTGTGTTTTGATGCAGTGTGGTAAAGTGATTTCTTATGCTTTGAGACAACTTAAGACTCATGAGAAGAACTACCCTACTCATGATCTTGAGTTAGAGGCCGTGGTCTTTGCTTTGAAGATTTGGAGATATTACTTGTATGGTATGCACGTGGATGTATTCACCTATCATAAGAGTATTTAGTATGTGTTCACTCAGAAGGAATTGAATTTGCGACAAAAGAGATGGCTTGAGCTTCTTAAGGATTACGACATGAGCGTGCTTTACCATCCGGGTAAGGCTAATGTTATGGCATATGCACTTAGTAGATTTTCTATGGGTAGTGTGTCTTCAGTCAAATAAGGGAAGAAGGAATTAGTTAAGGAGGTTCACAGGCTTGCTCAGTTGGGAGTTCGCCTTATGGACTCGACATAAGGTGGTGTTATTGTTCAGAATGGTTCCGAATCATCTCTGGTACCAGAAGTAAAGCCAAAGCAAGATAGTGATCGTATTTTGCTTCAGCTAAAGGGTGCATTCCTTTAGCAAAGAGTTGAGGTTTTCTTTTAAGGGGGAGATGGTGTGCTTCCTTATCAGGGTCGGTTGTGTGTGCCAGATGTGGATGGGTTGAGATAGAAGATTTTGACTGAGGCTCATAATTCCAGATATTCTATTCACCCTGGTTCCACCAAGAAATATCGTGATCTACGGGAAGTCTATTAGTGGAATGGTATGAAAAGGGACATAGCCAGTTTTGTGGCTAAGTGTCCCAATTGTCAACAGGTGAAGGTAGAGCATCAACGATTGGGTTGCATGATTCAGGATATTGACCTTCGTACTTGGAAGTAGGAAGCTATCAATATGGACTTTATCACTGGGTTGCCTCGTACTCGAAGGCAACACGATTTGATTTAGGTGATTGTCGTCCGGATGACTAAGTCATCTCACTCTTGGCTGTTAAGACTACGGATTTAACGGATGACTATGCCATGCTCTATATCCGGGAGATAGTCCGATTGCATGGTGTTCCTTTGTCCATCATTTCAGATAGAGGTATTCATTTTACTTCTCAGTTTTGGAGATCGTTTCAGAAAGGTCTTGGTACTCAGATGAAACTTAACATAACTTTTAACCCACAGACGGATGGCCAGGCAGAGCGTACTATTCAGACCTTGGAGGATATGTTGAGGACTTGCGTGATTGACTTCAAAGGTAATTGGGATGATCACTTACCTCTTATCGAGTTTGCCTACAACAACTGTTTTCACTCTAGCATCCAGATGGCTCCTTGTGAGGCCCTCTATGGACGGAGGTGTAAGTCACCTATTGGTTGGTTTGAGGTAGGTGAGTCAGCTTTGATTGGTCCAGATTCGGTGCATGAGACTATGGAGAAGGTTCAGCTTATTAGGGAGAGGTTGAAGACCGCTCAGAGTCGACAGAAATCATATGCGGATTGGTTCGGGTCTCGAGGCATTCAGATGCATTTTGGATAGTTGAAAGTTTTGGCATATATTTGACTTTAATCAATATTTGGTGATAACTATATCCGTTGGTGAATCCAATGATTCCATTGAGTCTAGAATGCTAATTTTAGTCTAGTAGCATAGTTAGTTTGTGTTCGGCAGGTTTCCTATGAGTTCTGAGGGTCGAATCTAAGTTTTTCTATGTTTTGACTGTTGCTGGTGTCTGGTGTCCGCTTTTACGGACATGGACTATTTTTGTAGTTTCCACTTTTGCAAACATAGGCTGCTTTTGCAGGCCTGGGCTACTTTTATGGTGTTCGCTTTTGTAGACATGGGCCGCTTTTGCGGTGCCTGAGACCTTTTAAAATCTTATTTCCTTTTTAAAAAGTCACTTTCCAAATTCGTTTTTGGAGCTCTAGAACTCAATTTTTGGTAATTTCAAAGGGGATTTTCAAGATTTCTTCATTGGGTAAGTTTCTAAACTAATATTTTAATATTTCTCAGTGAGTAGTTCATGATTTTACCTTCAAATCTTGGTTTTTCAACTTGAAATTTTGGAGATGTTTTGGTAAAATTAAGAAATGGTATTTTGATGATTTTAAGCTCGATTTTAAATAAAATTTTATATTTGAATTCCTTAAGTTATGGGTAATGTGATTTTCAAATAAATTTCTAGTTTTGCCTTTTTTGAGCCCGGGGTTAACTTTTGGATTGACTTTTGGACCCGGAACCTAAGTCTAGCAATATGGGTGTCTATAGTCTTATATTCTTATGTAAAATCCATATTTGAATAGATTTGACTCATTCGAAGGCAATTTGGAAGGTCAAAGCTTTGTGCTGATTGTGCGGGTCTTCTATTAAGGCAAGTTGAGATTTTTTTTTGACTCTCTTTCAAAGTTTTATGCGTTATATGTGTGTATGAGGAGTAATGGTGGATGGGGGTCCTACATAGATGAGGTGACAAGAATCTATATGGGTATCAGGGGTATTAAAAAGGTGTTTAAAAATGAATAACTTAAAGTGAAATTGCTTACCCTCCCCTGTTCTTGTTGTGAGTTGAATGTGGCCTTGTGAGCCTGGATTGAGATAATTGTGTTGTGACCCAGAATTGAGATAATTGTGTTAGTTGTACTTGTGAGACTGAATTGAGATAATTGTGTTAGTTGTCCTTGTGAGCCTGAACTGTGAAATTGTGTCGTTTGTTATCTCCATATCTCATTCAAACTCACTCATATTCATATTCTGGTTTTGTGAAACTGATAATTGGGGAAAGATTGATTTGAATTAACTTGCACACCCGATGGAAAAGTGTTCTGGGTGATTTAATGGTTCTTTGACCTACATACCCAATGAAAAAGTATTTTGGGTGGGTTTTACTTATTTGATTTACATATACCCGGCAAAGAAGATATATGTTTTCAACATATTTTGGGAAAAGGTTATAATTTACGGCATGCTTATACATGGTTACTATGATAATTGTTCTTCTGTGTCTGAAGCATCTCATTATATCTCATATGATTTTACATGCATATTATGGGTTGTATCATATGGTTACTCTTTGATGGCCTTCGGGCAGGATCCATAGGTTTTAAGACACAGAATTTGCCATTACATTACTCTTTGATATCTCTAGGGAAGGATCCAGATTGAGTTCCTTCGTGGGCACAAAGGGGCAGGAATCGGAGGGGGTATATGGATCTCGCAAGTCCCCCATGGTCCCAGCTAGCTATACAGGGCAATGAATGTATATTGTAGCATATATTGCATCATATACAACATTCTTACTTGGTTATGTATTGCAATGGTATGCTGTAACTGGTGAACTATCTTTGTTACCTAGATTTGAGTAGTTGTGCACCCTGATATTGCTTGCTCTATTATTATAAATATCTGCTAGTCTAGATTGTCTTTTCTGTGTGCAGGTGTTGGGAGTAAGTTTTGATGTTAATGGTTTAGGTGGTAATTGCCGCCACTTTGAATTAGGGTCAATCGAGGATGCTGCTGAGTACATGTGTTTTTGTACTCATGCTTGTTTATTTCTGCACCTTATGTGTAGGTACTGAGTCGGCTCCTCTTGGACACTGATTTCGAGTTGTGTTGCGTTCCTTATGGAGGTTTCCAAAGTAGCGACTGTTGTCCTTGGAGGCTACCGGATCTCCTTCTATCCTTATCTTATGCACTTCTTTTTGCATTTTGAGATACTTTCAGACTCTTTTGTTGTACTCCTTACTTAGAGGCTTGTATCATGAGACTATCAGGTTTTGGAGATTTATTTGTTGTTTTCGAGTATTTTTTTGTTGTTACTTTATGAAATCTAGTTGAGACTCAGTTTTGTTACTATTTTCTTTTGCGTATTTATTTCATGTCAAATATGGGTTTGAGTTGGCTTACCTATCCTGGAGGTTGAGATAGGTGCCCTCATGACCGATTTTAAGTCGTGACAATACATAAAATATGGAATATGCAAAATTTTCACCACACAATGGTACACAATGGTATATGATGTGCCATCATCCTACGACACATTTGACTCCTTTAACTAAGAATAATCCTAAATTTTCAAGTAACCGTTGTTGTTTTTGATGGTATTTGTGTTGTAATTGCAGGAACTTGAACAAAAATGGAAAGAATGGAGATTTTGCACTTGAAATGGGCTTACTGTTTTACGTGGTGACTCACCTGACGAGTCACCACGAGTGTGACGAACCACCAAGTGAAGCCACCAAAGTAAGGCAGTCCAAAAGCAACCATGGTTTAGTAGTGATGACCCCCATGACGAGTCTCCAAGGCCATGGGGAGTCATCACACAAGCCACCACAAAGGACAGAATTCAAGGAGCTACTGGTTCCTTGTGATGACTCACATGATGAGTCGTCACAAGGCTGACGATTCATCAAACAAGCCACCACATCGCAGAGAGGTGAAGAAGCTACTGGATTGGGGTGATGACTCACCTGACGAATTGTACATAAAACTCATTTGATAAATGTGATTTACATATTTACTCGTTAAGTTGAAGCATAGGAGGTAGCTCACTGGATAGGATGATGACTCGTTGTGAGCCTGACGGAGTCGTCAAGCCAACCCGTCAAAGTGAAGCGGGATTCCAAAATTCTATTTTTGGAACTTTATTTCCTAGACTACTATAAATACCCAGTGTTAGGGTTATTTTATTATTCATTATTCGACACTTTGGATATTTTTCTCTCTCGTTTTGGATGACTGGAAACGTAGAAACACACCTAAGTTTCTTCCTCTTCTTCATTCCATAACTTCTGGGAACTTTTGGCTTAAGTGTTCTTATATAAAGTGAAGGGATTTTTATATTATTTGTAAGCTTCTTTACCTTATTATGATTGTCATTATATTCACTTCTTTTATTAGCATGAGCAGCTAATTTTCCACAATTAGGGTTGTGGGAGCCATGGCATAGCAATGATCTAAGGTTCGGGCGATATTGGGTTCAATATATATTGCATAATATGTTGTTAATCTTATGTTTTTAATGTATATTGGGTTCAATATATATTGCATAATATGTTGTTAATCTTATGTTTTTAATGTTTTCTAATGGTTGCAAACATTAGAACAAGTCTAGGTTTGATTTGCTTGAACAAAAGAATTAAAACCCAGAAAATTGAATTAACAAACAATGATTCGGGACTACTAACTTCGTCTAATGATTGAAGCTCTAGCGAGGTTAATCTACTTAGGGTATAAATTGAGTTTAGTAATTGTAATCTTTTCAAGTTTGAAAGAATTGAAAGATAATGCATCTATTTGGTTGATAAACGCTTAGACGTAAGAACGATTTCAATTACTTCATATTAGGCATATGAAAAGAACCCCGTTGAACTCTAGCCCGAGGTTGTTGATTGAGCCATGGTGAATATATCCCTAGTTCACCTCTTCTATTGAATTTTACTCGTTGAAATTTGTCCATTGTTATTTGAAACAAACAAGAAACAATCAAATCTTGATCAATACAACCCCCCCCATTTACCAGAAACTATTGATTATTAGTCATCTAAGTCACTAACGACTTAATTTGCACCTTATTCCCTGTGAGATCGACCCCAAACATTGTTGGGTTCTATAATTGACAACTACCGCTTATGCTTCTTAATTGAAGTGTAATTTGGGCGTATCAAATTTTGGCGCCGTTGCTGGGGAATATGGTTGTTCATTAAATATCAAATTTTGGTGCCGTTGCTGGGGAATACGGTTGTTAATTAAGTCCGGTGTGTTTAGTTGACTCTTAGTCATACTTTCCTGATTTTATTTTATTTGTTGTTTTTGATTGTTACAGGGTACAAAGTTGTGCATGCCAAGTACCCGATGCTTGGGTGAACCAATATTACCCTACGACCTCGAGCTTTCTAGAACTTTAAGGAGAAACATGAATGCACAACAACAAGGGGCAGCAAGACTCGCTGCAGCTCAGCTGGCCCAGCAGTACTTGAATGCTGATGATATTGAGGATGATGTTGAGTTGGATAATGAGGCTGCAGTGGGTGATGGTAGAATGGCGGATAATGTTGGTAATCTTTCTCCTACCAAGCAAAGGCCGTAACAGAGAGGTAGAGGTCGACAAAAAACAAGGCAAGTTTCTTTGGATGATGATGATGACCTTGACTTAGATAGAGTTGGTGCTACCAGCGCCATTGTTATTCCTCCATTAGCACCGGGCGCTAAGTTTAATATCACCCACACAATAATCCAGTTGTTAAATCTAAAAGGGTTGTTTAAAGGTGTAGCTGGTGATGACCCTAACAAGCATCTGATGAATTTTGTGGGGTTCTATAAATCATTTAAACTGCCGGGTGTGAGCCAAACAACTATCAGACTTAGGTTGTTCCCGTTGTCTCTGTCTGATAAGGCAACACTATGGTTGACAGAGCTAATTCCGGATTCTATAACAACCTGGGGTGAGTTGAAAGGAGCTTTCCTAGAAAAGTTCTTTCCTCCCTCCAGAATGTTATAGTTGAGGGACAAGATTAGTAATTTTCGACAGTAACTGAATGAGGCCTTGCATGGTTGAGGTTTAAAAATAAGTTGACCCAGTGCCCGGACCACCAGCTGACAGATGTATTTTTGATGCATACATTTTACAGATCGCTGAATTCGGCTACCAATCCAACGCTTGATAATGCAGCAGGAGGAGCATTCATGGGGCTCACTTTTATTGAGGCTACTAATATTCTGGACCAGCTCACCAAAACAAACAGAGCCTGGCCACCTGAGATTCAGAAGTGGCCACAAGTACTTATACTACGGGTATGTCAGCTGAGCAATATCGAAAAGAGGAAGAGCGGGATCAAGATATGGCCCACTTGAAGACACAAATAGACTTGCTAATGAAACATTTGTTGGCAGGTGGAATTGAGAAGGTAAAAGCTGTAGGGTCACAGGGTAGAGCAACTGAGGAAGAATCTGATGAAAAAGCTAATTACTTGGGGGGTTTCCAGGCTTATAGCCAAGGAAACCAAGGTCATAATTACTATGAAAAGTCGGGTTATAAGAATCGAGAGCAAGGTGATTGGAGGAGAAAGGATGACAGAGTTGGATTGTATGTACCACCTGGGAATCGTGATAAAGCTAGTAGCAGTGCGAGGACTTCCAATATGGAAACCATGTTGGCTAAAGTGTTAGTGAAGGTGGAGTCTACCAATGCTGGGCTACAAGATATAAAGAGGGATCTATCTTCATTGAGTCAGCTGGTGGATTCACACTCTACATCCATTAAACAGTTGGAGCACCAGATGGGGAAACTATCCACCACTCTGAACTCGTGAAAGAATAGAACCTTGCCTAGTGATACCATACAAAATCCTAGGAAGGATAGAAGTTGTATGGCTATCTATACAAGGAGTGGAAAAGTCTTGTCAGACCCACACCCATTGATTCAGGTGCAAGAAAAAAGTGCAGAAGATGAGAATGAGAGGGTAGGTGATGACTTGGGCACTAATGATGCTCCGAAAGTAGGTGCTAAAAAATCTACTGTGGAAAAAGATTCTGAGCTTGTGCTTGAAGAAAAAGGAAAGAAAGTTGAAAAACTTCTAAATACGATACATAGGCTTCCTCCTCCTTTCCCACAACAGTTGAAGAAAAAAGTGGAAGATGGCAAGTTCCACAAGTTCATGACCATGCTCAAGCAGATATCAGTGAACATCCCACTGGTGGACGCTCTTGAGCAAATGCCCAGATATGCCAAGTTCATGAAGGACTTGATTTCCAAGAAGAGGTCAGTGATCTTTGATCCAGAAAATAACCTCCACCACTTGTAACGACCGAACTCGTCTTTACGAGTAAACCATTTGTGCGAAGTTTCGAGTTAGAAAACTTTCGGGTTTGGGAGTTGAAAATTCAGGGCTAGGCTAGTCTCAACTGATTTTGGAGCAAGGTAAGGTCTAGGGCAATTCGAGTAAGGATTGGTTAGATATCTCGGTTCGAGCTAGTTTCGGAATATCGGGAAAATAAGTGTGTTGTAAAATGGACCAATTTTAGAGATTTCTCAACATTCTATCTGTGACGAGCACTACCGCTCAGCCACGAGACCTCTACTATAGAGGAATAATTACCGCTATAGCAGAAGTCAAGACGGTCAACCTATACCATAGCGGTTAACTCCGTTACGGCGGTACCGCTATAGCGGAGTAGGGACCGCTATAGCGGAGTGACGGGACCAGAAAACCCAGAAAATAGATTTTTAATTTCATTCTCTTCCATTCAGCCCCAAAAACAGACGAGGGTTACTCCAAGAACCCTCCTAGGCTGCTCTAATGCTTGGGAGCCATGGGGAAGAGGAATTCTGGTAAAAAGGATGCGGAACCACGGTTTGGGCCTGCAGAATCATCAGAGAACGCCTTCACGGAGCCAAAAGGGCATGGAATAGCTGCTCGACATCCAGTTAGGCTAGGTTTCTTCCAAGAATAGATTGACCGCTTTCATTTTCGTATTATTGTATAGAATGAAAGGGAGAATCCATGGTTAGGCCTTCGGGCACGGAGTCTGGAGGAAGTTGTTGAACTGTTGGATTACTTTGAAAATGGTAGAATGGGTTTAGGGTGTTGTGATATTCTAGGCATTTCTTAAATTGTGTGATTTTGCTAATAAAAATGTGGAAACTAGAATATCGGAAGGTTTGGGGAACCAGAAAAGGGTTAGTAATTAACAAATGTGTAAAGAACGAAAGTTTAGGACTAATTGGTATAATTAGGATAATTGTTTAGTTGTGTTCTAAGGCTAGGAAGGGTTTTCCCAGGTTGTATTTGGTCCTAGGAAGAGGATCAGGAATAAATGTAATTAACTGCATGTTTAAAGGGGAGAAACGGGGTTAGTCTTTGGACGGGATTTGACGGTTCATAGTGTACCCGAAATGGGGTAGGTGATGGCTTACGATTCCTGTGAATGTTGTATATTTTGTACTCTTATCTAAGTGTTTGTATGAATTGCATGGCTTAGAGGATTTGTGTAGAATGTCTAAGGGTCCTTTTTTACAGTCTGTAAATGGAACGGTGTGCTGCTTGTTGTTTTACAAGTTGTTTGTTCATTAATTGACTGTGGATTATTGACATTTGGTTGGCTCGGGTACCACGCCTGGTACGGGTATAACAAATGGTTGGCTCGGGTACCACGCCTGGTACGGGTATAACAATGGTTTGCACGGGTATCACGCCTGGTACAGGTATAACAAATGGTTGGCTCGGGTACCACACCTGGTATGAAATACTAACGGTTGGATCGGGTACCACGCCTGGTACGTGTTTATTTTACTGCATTATTGCATGGATATTGTTGTAATGCATTAACTGTTATTGGTTTCGTGAGTGGACCGGGCTGTTCTATTGAAATGTGATAATTGCTTATGGTCCGTGAGAGGCCGGGTTGTTATATGATATTGTGAGTTTGGTCTTGGTGTAGACCGGGTTGTTATATTGTGTTGTCGGTTGGTCTTGGTGTAGGCCAGGTTATTATGTTGGTTATTAGTTGGTCTTAGTGTAGACCGGGTTTTCCATGTTAACACCTAGATGTGTTAGGGGGATCCAGGTGGGTTCGGACTATGTAAAAGAGGTTATAAGTTCACAATTGTTGTCATTAAGTGTACTAATGGCGGTCATAAATTATTTGTGGTTAATAAGCTAAGGGTGGGTCTTGTCGTAGACCGGGTAGCCTATTGACCACTTAGGTGTGGTTAGAGGATCCTTGGAGGGTCCGGGTTTTGGGATTAGAAAGGGATTTATATATAACTCTATTATTGTCATTGAATGTGTCAATGGTTGCTAGATGAATTCCATGTGATTTGTAAATTGGGAGTAAGACTGGAAGTCTGGGGTTGTAGTTGTTGTAACCAGGGTAGAAGGTTGTCCTAGGGGTCCGTGAAGGGTCCGGACACTGGTAAGTAATACTACGGGTATAAGTGGTTTGGTTGGGCAGTTAGTCAAGTTAAGTCTGAATATCTAGTCAAGGAGGTAACTTGGGAAGTCTAGGTGACAAGGTGACTTGGTAAGTCTAAAGATTAGGATGGTCGGTTCCAAAAATGGGGGATTGATAAAAGTGATGTTGAAAGGGGTGAATTATTTACCTTGTGCATTTTATCTTGATTTTTATATGATGGTAGGAGTGAATTTGGGTCAGCCGATGATGCCTACCAGTACGTGTGTTTTTACTGATTCTACTCGTGCTATACCTTTTTGGGTATAGTCTGGTTGCAGGGTTGGTGATGTTTCACAGGTTCAGGATTGCGGTAATCTTGCAGCACCTCCTACTTCCTTCTATGGTGGGAGTTGTGTTCATTTTATGTTATAAGCTCATCTTGTAGAAGCTCTTGTACTAGATTAGACAAGGTTCTAGGAAGGGTTGTCTCATATTGTAAATGATTTTCCGCAAGTTTTGTAAGTCGTTATTTCTTGAAATTTTGTAAAGGAAGTTCCATGTATAAAAAGGGGTTTTATTTCATGATTTATTTCTTTTTTCGCATTACCTGTTGGTTCGGGTGGTAAGGGTTCTCCTATCTAGGTGGATTAGAGTAGGTGCCCGCACGGCTCGGTGGTTGGGTCGTGACACCACTGCAGTGCAATTTCTTCGAGATCATTAGTGCAAAAGAAGGAAGATCCAGGTGCTTTTACTGTTCCTTGTATAATTGGGAAATTCAATTTCGAAAAAGCCTTATGTGATCTTGGTGCTAGCATCAACTTGATGCTACTAGCAGTCTATAAGCAGTTAGGCTTGGGAGCCTCCAAACCAACCACCATGAGGGTGTTAGTGGCCGAACGTTCAGTAAAACGACCAGTGGGAATATTGTATGATGTACTAGTGAAGATTGGCAAGTTTATATTCCCAGCTGACTTTGTGATCTTGGATTGTGAAGTGGACTTTGAAGTTCCCATAATTTTGGGATGACCGTTGTTATCCACTGCAAGAGTGTTGGTCGACATGGAAAGAAATGAATTGACATTCAGACTGAACAATGAATTAGTCAAGTTCGATGTGTGTAAATCAATGAATCTACCAAGAGACATGAGGGTGGTCTCAGTTATTAATGTTATTGATGAAGCCCCTATGGATGTGCATATTGAGGAAAAGGGTATTGTTGAGACCCTAGCTGTTATGAGGATGATGTTGGGATCACAGGAAGAGAAACCTATAGAAGAAAGCGGTGAGAAAAAATCAAATCAAAGAAAACACCACAAGAGAACCAACAACGAAAAGGAGTTAGAAAGAGTGACGAAGCTGTCTCGAATAGCTGAGGAGCCAAGAAAAGAGAAATTTGGAGCTCAACTGGCTGATGTTGCTAGCACCTATTCCAGAGATTACTCCTGCCTTGGAGACACCGACGGTCTCCAATATCGTACCAAATTTTGAGGCCTAGAGGCTTCACAGGTATTCCTTTCTCTCACAGTTTTAGCTTTCACATGTATGCATTGGAGACAATGCATGAGTCTAAATTGAGGGTGTTGGGATACCTGTGAGTCTATCACCACCGAGGGTTTTTGTTGTCATGTTTCTTTTCCCTCGGTGTGCTATCTAGTAGAACCGACATATTTAGGTTGTCGTTTAAGTTTTTTTTGTGTTGTGTTGTTGTGTCTATAGCAAGCATGGCTTTTTGCAAGTTGAACTAAAAATGAGCCCCCTCCAAAAAATATTGATTTTGTACTAATGTTTGAAATGATTAAATGTTCTGGATCCCTGAATGTCATTGTATGGTTGTGATTGTAATAATTGTTCTTAAGCTGAGTTGTTGTTTTGATAGTTGGTAGTGGTATGGTTTCTTGATGCCAAATGTGTGTGAGCTTATTATTATAAACTCTTACTCTGTGCATGCATCTAGAACTTGCCCGGCCTATTTTGTTAAGTTCAAAGTTAGTTGCTTAGGAAACGATCACAGGCCCTTTTTGTGTGCAGTCCACTTAGCCTAAAAGACCATCCAAATGTAAATAACACCTTTGATCTCTGTTTGAGCCAAAGTTGACTTTATTCCTTCGATAACCTCTTACCTTTCCCTTTTTAACTTTGAATCTGTATTTTGGCCCTGGTCCCTTCTTGGACATCGTGCACCTCAACTCAGGCAATAAGCCTAAGTTGAGGGTGGCTACTGTAGAGGTACATGATAAGAAAAATGGGGTTGTGCTCAATTGGTTGTTGTTAGGATAGAAAGTGCAGGTGTGTGCCAAATGAAAAGATAGAAAATGAACTAAAAAAGAAGTGAAAAAGAAAGAAAAAAAGTTATTAAGTTAAAAAGGCCACACCTGTAGCAAGAAATAAGAAAACCAAAGGTGATTAAAAGTGGATGTAATAAGGTTGAATGGAAATAATAGGTCGGTGACTACAAGGAGGGTTTAGTCACTATTCCCCAAATGTCTCCTACCTACACCTGAAGCCTCATTATAAGCCAAAACAAGTCCTGTAGTGATCCTGAGCGGCTTTCTAAAAAACTGAAATAGAATAGCAAGGGCAAGATTATGGCATCGCATGTGCACAGTTTGAAATCGTTTGTGAGTGTGAGCGTCTTACCTAGTCTCAAATCTTGTGTGTGGGACTTCTTTGTGGTGAGGGCACCGAGATTTCGGTTTTATCTACTGATTGTTAGGATAACTGCTTTGTGTGTATGTAGAATATTCTATCATATCAGAATGACATGCTTGGAACCTTACAAGTTAATTTTTCAAACACTTGTGTAGTACCAGGGGGCTTGGTTTAAATTGATTAAACTGTTGAATGGCCATGGTTTGTTGGAGACATGTGTTTGTTTTTCTTAGTTGAGTCATCTTTTGTTTTTGTTATCTTGTTTCTTGAGGATAAGTGAACGTTATAAGTTGAGGGTGTTGATGCGCCGGCATCCTACGACACATTTGACTCCTTTAACTAAGAATAATCATGAATTTTCAAGTAACCATTATTGTTTTTGATGGTATTTGTGTTGTAATTGCAGGAACTTGAACGAAAATGGAAAGAATGGAGATTTTGCACTCGAAATGGGCTTACTGTTTTGCGTGGTGACTCACTTGATGAGTCACCACGAGTGTGACGAACTACCAAGTGAAGCCACCAAATTATGGCAGTCCAAAAGCAGCCACTATTTAGTGGTGACGACCCCCATGACGAGTCTCCAAGGACATGGGGAGTCGTTACACAAGCCACCACGAAGGACAGAATTCAAGGAGCTACTGGTTCCTTGTGATGACTCACATGATGAGTCAGCACAAGGCTGACGAGTCGTCACACAAGTCACCACATCAGAGAGAGGTGAAGAAGCTACTGGATTGGAGTGACGACTCACCTGACGAGTTGTATATAAAACTCATTTGGTAAATGCGATATACCCATTGACTCGTCAAGTGGAAGCAGATGAGGCAGCTCACTGGATAGGCTGACGAGTCATCAAGTCAACCCGTCAAAGTGAAGCAGAATTCCAAAATTCTATATTTGGAACTTTATTTCCTAGACTACTATAAATACCCAGTGTTAGGGTTATTTTATTATTCATTATTCGACACTTTGGATACTTTTCTCTCTCGTTTTGGATGACTGGAAACGTAGAAACACACCTACGCTTCTTCCTCTTCTTCATTCCATAGCTTCTGGGAATTTTTGGATTAAGTGTTCTTAGATAAAGTGAAGGGATTTTCATATTATTTGTAAGCTTCTTTACCTTATTATGATTGTCATTATCTTCACTTCTTTTATTAGCACGAGTAGCTAATTTCCCACAACTAGGGTTGTGGGAGCCATGGCATAGCAATGATCTAAGGTTCAGGCGATATTGGGTTCAATTTATATCACATAGTACATTGTTAATCTTATGTTTTTATCGTTTTCTAATGGTTGCAAACAGTAGAACAAGTCTAGGTTTGATTTGCTTGAACAAATGAATTAAAACCCAGAAAATTGGATTAACAAGTATTTGGGACTACTAACTTCCGTCTAATGATTGACGCTCTAGCGAGGTTAATCTACTTGGGGTATAAATTGAGTTTAGTAATTGTAATCTTTTCAAGTTTGAAAGAATTGAAAAGATAATGCGTCTATTTGGTTGAAAAATGCTTAGACGTAAGAACGATTTGAATTACTTCATATTAGGCATATGAAAAGAACCCCGTTGAACTCTAGCCCGAGGTTGTTAATTGAGCCATGGTGAACACATCCTTAGTTCACCTCTTCTATTGAATTTTACTCGTTGAAATTTATCCATTGTTATTTGAAACAAACAAGAAACAATCAAAGCTTGATCAATACAAATCCCCCCCCCCCCTCATTTACCGGAAACTATTGATTATTAGTCATCTAAGTCACTAACGACTTAATTTGCACCTTATTCCCCGTGGGATCGACTCCAACCTTTGTTGGGTTCTATATTTGACAATGACTGCTTATGCTTCTTAATTGAGGTGTAATTTGGGCGTATCAATATATTATTTTACGTTTCTATCAGGTAAGCATTGAAAATGCTAGTGAATCCAAAAAAGGTAAAAATAATTATAAATTTCTCATTTATATATATATATATATATATATATATATATATAATTTTACGTATAAATTTTTGTTATTGTGACAGTTTTACTTTTGTAGGTAAGGATAAACAAAATAAAAATTAACAAACAACAAACAACAACAACATACCCAGTGTATTCCCACAATGTGGGGTCTGGGGAGGGTAGAGTGTACGCAGTCCGTACCACTACCTCAGAGGTGAGGTAGAGAGGCTGTTTCCGATAGACCCCCGGCTCAAGACAAAAACAGTCTAAAAAAAGGCTAAAAAGGACGTAACAAAGATACATGATAAAAAACATGATAAAACTACAAGAGACGATAGGAAGTAATATGTAGTAACAAACAACAGACAGAAACAGAGCACTGCCACAAAATACTACTACGAGGAATCTAAGAAAAGAAACTATAAGCGTAGCACTACGATTACTAGCCTACCTACTAGCCTACACACACTTCTACCTACTACCCTTCTACCCTAATCCGCGTCCTCCACACCTTCCTATCTAGGGTCATGTCCTCGGTAAGCTGTAACTGTGCCATGTCCTTTCGAATCACCTCTCCCCAATTCTTTTTCGGTCTACCTCTTCCTCTCCTATAACCATCCATAGCCAACCTCTCACACCTCCGCACTGGAGCATCCGTGCCTCTCCTCCTCACATGTCTGAACCATCTCAACCTCGCTTCCCGCATCTTATCTTCCACCGATGCCACACCCACCTTATCCCGGATATCCTCATTCCTAATCCTATCTCTCCTAGTAAACCCGCACATCAATCGCAACATCCTCATCTCCGCCACCTTCATCTTTTGAATATGGGAGTTCTTTACTGGCCAACACTCTACTCCATACAACAAAGCTGGTCGAACCACCACTCTGTAGAATTTGCCTTTAAGTTTAGTAGGCACCTTCTTATCACACAACACTCCAGATGCGAGCCTCCATTTCATCCACCCAACACCAATACGGTGAGTGACATCCTCATCAATCCGATGTTACTAGAATATTTATGCAATTAACAAAATATTGTATCTATATATATAATAAAGGAGAAAACTTTGAATGTGGTTAACCCAAGCTATTGAAAAGCTACTTGGCAATTATAAGACAAAGGTTAAAATATTACAATAAAATTTTTGAATTAAAAGATTAGAAATATTTAAATTTCAAAATATTAGGCTTTTAAAAATAAAGATTTTTGGTTAGCTTAAAACTAGAAACCCATGGTTAAGGCGTTTTAAATAAATTCTTACTATCTCATAAACTTATCCCTTTCAGATATGTAAAATATATTTAAGTATAACTAATTTAAATATTAAATAAAAGATGAAATATAATAATAATAATAAATAATAATAGTGGTGATATAATAAAAAAGACTTATAAGATGCATATTAAGCACCTTGGTATCTTCAAGAAAATTGTTATACAAAATGGTTTGGTGATATCTAAACCAAAAATGAGTTTGTTCTAGACAGAAGTCCGCTTTCTAGGACATCTAATTTGCCAGGGAAAGGTCACTCCAATACAGAGGGCTATCGACTTTGCGTCAAAATTTGCCGACACTATCACTGATAGAACACAGCTGCAAAGGTTCTTGGGAAGTTTAAACTACATTTCCCCATTTTATAAAAACCTTTCTCGCGATTTAGCCCCATTATATGACAGGTTAAAAAAGGATTATAAATTGCCATGGACTAATAGTCACACTACTTTGGTAAAGAATATCAAACTTCGTGTTCAATCTTTACCTTGTTTCACTTTGGCTAACCCTGGTTGGCAAAGAATTATTGAGACAGATGCGTCCAATATTGGTTATGGTGGGATATTAAAGCAGATTAACCTCAATGACAAAAATGAGTATCTTATAAGATTTCATTCAGGAAAATGGACAGAGGCCCAGAAAAAATATGCTACTGTGGCCCATGAAATGCTTACAATTGTTAAGTGTGTTCTTAAATTCCAAGATGATTTATATAATCAAAAGTTTTTGATAAAAACTGATGCTCAATCAGTCAAATATATGTTTGGCAAAGATTTTAAGCATGATGCCTCTAAGGTTATATTTGCAAGATGGCAGGCACAACTATCCCCATTTGATTTTGATATTCACTATAAGAAAGGAATTGATAATTCTTTACCAGACTTCTTATCCAGGGAATATATTCAATAATGTTTTACGAATCTTTTGTTGAAGAAAAAACCTTGATTTCCATTTTGAAGGTAATTATATTACCTGAAGATCTTAAAAAACACATTGTTGAAATCATTATTAATGATTTATTAAGAGAAGATTTCTCTATTCATGACTACTCAGAAGTAGTCCGAGAGGATTTAACAGACTATTATTCAGAATAAACTAATCTGTTTTCCTACAGGATGGACCCGCCTTGGAGGCAAGTTCGAGGAAGAGGACGGGGAAGATCAGCCCCAGGAAGATCCTCTGGACGTTCCAGTTCTCAGGGATCGTCATATCAATCCAATTACCCGGTTATACAGATGGGTAATAAAAGTTTGGTCAACAAGAAGATTTCTTGTGAGGGTGAATCATCATCATCCGGTCCTGAGAAAATCATCTATTTGGAAGATATTCGAAAGGACAGCCCGTTATACGAGCATATGCAGGAATTTCTTCATGCACAAAAGCAAAAAGATACTTTTGCTTCTATTATTAAAGAGGATAATGATAATATCATATTCAGAGAAAGAACGAACCATGGAAAATATTCCAGAGGTACTTGATCAAGGGTTTATATTACCCAGGAGAGTCATATAAGACTCGAGCATATTATGAAACAATATTGATACATACTGGTAGTGCAGAGATTCAGCACTTTTCTCCTATGAGTTATAGCCCTGAAGATAAAGTTTATAACTTCTCCAAGATTATTATCAAGCAAGTTATATCTGCTGAAGAATGGGAAATGCAAACCTTATTCTAGCAGATTTTCGTATTTGAAAGTTTATACTTTATATCTAAAGCATGTCCTGATGGATCAGAATGTTAGGTATTCATCTCGAGCAATGGATCAGAATGTTAAGAAATTCCATATTCTTAGTTGCATATCTATGTCCATATCTATCAAGGTTCTTAATATGCATCTCTAGAGTTTTGGAGAATACCAAAATATCGTCAATATACACAATGATCAAAATTCTAAATATGGATTAAATATGTCATTCAAGAATTTTCTGAAAAAATGGAGCAAACTGGAGGGTATAAAAAACATGTGTTCTCTGAGCTTAATAAGCTTAAAGGTTACCCTCGTAAGAATAGTGGCTATGCTACTAAACCTATGATGAATACTTTTTACTATCCTCGTCCTACTCCCCAAGATGTCTTGATAGAGGAACGAGATTGGAATTAGACAAACACGTCTTACAGCGGTTCCGAGATTTATAAATGGAATCTCGATGGATTAACAGATAGGCAGTTGACCATCCTTGTTCACAAAATGCTTATGTATGCAACTATTTGTAAAAGCACTAAAAATAATGATAGGACTGTCTGCAAGATGATTATTGCAGGTTTTACAGGACAGCTCAGAGGCTGGTGGGATAACTACTTAAATGTAGAAGAGAAAGCCTCTATTATTAACGCAATTGCAGATAATGAATGTGTTGATAACCTAGGCTTTGCTCTCACTAAAGACAGAGAGGATGCAGTTTATACACTGATTCTTACCATTTTGGAACACTTTAATGGTAGATTTACCTCACAACATGAAATGATTCGTACATTACTCAATGGTCTTAAGTGCCCTGCGTTGACCAAATGGAGATGGTACAAAGATACGTTTCTTAGTCGGGTTATGGAATTACCCGAAAACAAATATGAATATTGGAAAGCTAATTTTATAGACGGCCTTCCTTCTTTATTTGCAGAAAGGGTTAGAAAGACCCTAAGAGGAAGCCACAGTGAAATTCCTTATAAGGATTACACCTACGGCAAGTTAATAGGAGTTTGCACTCAAGAAGGACTAAACTTGTGCAACGAGCTCCTTATGTCTAAACAACTTAAGATGAATCTCAGCTTGGAGACTTTTGCACCCAGTTCGGTCTACCTGAACCAGCAGCCTATGGCAGCAAAAAGGAGTATTACTGGTCCCCTAGAACTGAAGGTTCTAACAGGAGACGAAGATCTAGACGAAGATCTAAGGACGAAAGAGATGCTAAAAAAAGCTATCGTAAATATAATAGATTTACTAAAGATCAGTCAGGAAGAGACCTTTCAAAAATCAAGTGTTACAAGTGTGGAAAGCGAGGGCATATTGCCCCAAATTGCAAACTGAATAAACTCAAAACCTTATAACTTGATGCAGAACTGCATGATAAGGTTTATAGTTTGTTATACACCTCCGGTTTCGATGATGATTATGAATCTTATTCAGACGCAGGATTAGAACAGTGGCAAACATTTTCTGCTGTTTTCTTTACAAAGCTATTCTAAAGAGAAGAGAGAGATTGTAAGAAAATTTTGTGTGCTCCTACTTAATAAAAATGAGCACTTATATAGAAAGAAAAAGAATCTTTGTACAGTAAGGGGGGTCCCATATGGGTCCTTAAACAGTGAATCTACTGTTAAAACAGTGTATATACTGTAAAGCAAGGATGACGACAACCTATATTCTGCACCCCATTTTCTTTTAGACTTTTTCTTTGCCACGTTTCTTTTCCATGGCCTTTAATGACTGCAACAAATCTTCTGCTTCATTTAAATCTTTTGTAGACAGCATAATGTCTTCTTCATTATGTTGCGCCTCCTCGTTACTGGTTTCGCTCTGCATTGAAGTATCAGATTTATCAATCTGAGTGATGTTCTGGAGTAGACTCCTTTTTACTTCTTCGAGATACTCACTGATCATGGCTTCCTTACCTCCATCTTGACCGGAGATTATCCGGGCAATATGCCTGACAGAGGGATTATCAACACTAATTCCCTTTTTGGGAAGCTCTTTATAAATATTAATGGTGTCAATAATCGTATCAATAAGTTCTTGTCCATTTAATTGCTTGGACCTGGGATCCTTTCTTAGCAATTTTTCCCAGAAGTTATTATAATATACTCGGTAAAGACAAGGAATATTTTCCTCTGTGAATCCTATCTCAGGAGCCCATTTATGGATCCAAGGTATTGAGAACTCTATAAAGAAATATATCTGATCAATCTTCTCTAGCCAGCAGATATGATCTGCATGGTATAACTCGTTGAGATAAGGAGAAACCTTTGTCCGATATCTGTATAAATGAGAAAATGGTTCTGGTAAAATTTGAACCGTAGTTCCGTGGTATGACCACCAATTAATGAACTAATTGGGTATTGGCTCTGCAAATATTTTTGCACAGATTTTTATAAACCAAGTGTTCTTTTGTTTTTCATTATTATAATAAAGTATTTTACTGAAGGCTTGGATATAATCCCAATAAGTAAAGTTCATTGCAATAGTATTGAGGCTTATCTGCCTCTCTTTCATGGTTGACATTCCCAATTCTTCAGCAGATATAACTTGCTGGATAATAATCTTGGAGAAGTTATAAACATTATCTTCAGGGCTATAACCCACAGGAGAAAAATGCTGAATCTCTGCACTTCCAGTATGTATCAATATTGTTTCATAATATGCTCGAGTCTTATATGACTCTCCTGGGTAATATAAACCCTTGATCAAGTACCTCTGGAATATTTTCCATGGTTCGTTCTTTCTCTGAATATCAGAGTTTTCTAAAAGAAATATAATTTCTTTTTTCTGAAGTTTCTCATAGGATATGATATTATTATTATCCTCTTTAATAATGGAAGCAAAAGTATATTTTTGCTTTTGTGCATGAAGAAATTCCTGCATATGCTCGTATAACGGGCTGTCCTTTGGAATATCTTCCAAATTGATGATTTTCTCAGGACCGGATGATGATGATTCACCCTCACAAGAAATCTTCTTGTTGACCAAACTTTTATTACCCATCTGTATAACCGGGTAATTGGATTGATATGACGATCCCTGATAACTGGAACGTCCAGAGGATCTTCCTGGGGCTGATCTTCCCCGTCCTCTTCCTCGAACTTGCCTCCATGCGGGTCCATCCTGTAGGAAAACAGATTAGCTTATTCTGAATAATAGTCTGTTAAATCCTCTCGGACTACTTCTGAGTAGTCATGAATAGAGAAATCTTCTCTTAATAAATCATTAATAATGATTTCAACAATGTGTTTTTTAAGATCTTCAGGTAATATAATTACCTTCAAAATGGAAATCAAGGTTTTTTCTTCAAAGAAAGATTCATAAAACATTATTGAATATATTCCCTGGATAAGAAGTCTGGTAAAGAATTATCAATTCCTTTCTTATAGTGAATATCAAAATCAAATGGGGATAGTTGTGCCTGCCATCTTGCAAATATAACCTTAGAGGCATCATGCTTAAAATTTTTGTCAAACATATATTTGACTGATTGAGCATCAGTTTTTATTAAAAACTTTTGATTATATAAATCATCTTGGAATTTAAGAACACACTTAACAATTGTAAGCATTTCATGGGCCACAGTAGCATATTTTTTCTGGGCCTCTGTCCATTTTCCTGAATGAAATTTTATAAGATACTCATTTTTGTCATTGGGGTTAATCTGCTTTAATATCCCACCATAACCAATATTGGACGCATCTGTCTCAATAATTTTTTGCCAAGCAGGGTTAGCCAAAGTTAAACAAGGTAAAGATTGAACACGAAGTTTGATATGCTTTACCAAAGTAGTGTGACTATTAGTCCATGGCAATTTATAATCCTTTTTTAACCTGTCATATAATGGGGCTAAATCGCGAGAAAGGTTTTTATAAAATGGGGAAATGTAGTTTAAACTTCCCAAGAACCTTTGCAGCTGTGTTCTATCAGTGATAGTGTCGGGAAATTTTGACGCAAAGTCGATAGCCCTCTGTATTGGAGTGACCTTTCCCTGGCAAATTAGATGTCCTAGAAAGCGGACTTCTGTCTGGAACAAACTCATTTTTGGTTTAGATATCACCAAACCATTTTGTATAACAATTTTCTTGAAGATATCAAGGTGCTTAATATGCATCTCTAGAGTTTTGGAGAATACCAAAATATCGTCAATATACACAATGATGAAATCCAAATATGGATTAAATATGTCATTCATGATTTTTTGAAATTCTGATGGGGCATTTTTCAAACCGAATGGCATGACATTCCACTCGTATTGCCCAAAAGGAACATTAAAAGCAGTCCTATAAGAATGCTCTTTAAATATTTGAATCTGCCAATAACCTGATTTTAAATCAAATTTTAAAAATATATTGGCGTCGTATAACCTTGAAAGTAAGTCTCTTTTATTTGGAATAGGATACTTAATCCATTTTAAACATTTGTTTAAAGGCTTGTAATTTATTACTAACCTGGGAGTTCCCCGTTCCTTTTCTGCAGCATTGTTGATATAGAATGTTGTGCATGACCAAGGAGATTTAGAAGGTTTTATCAAACCCTTTTGTACTAAGTTATCAATTTCTTTTTTGCAGAATTCTACTAATTAAGAATTCATTTGGCAGGGACGAGACTTGGACGAGACTTGGTCGGGATATGAATTCTAAGGACGAAAGAGATGCTAAAAAAAAGCTATCGTAAATCTAATAGATTTACTAAAGATCGGTCAGGAAGAGACCTTTCAAAAATCAAGTGTTACAAGTGTGGAAAGCGAGGGCATATTGCCCCAAATTGCAAACTGAATAAACTCAAAACCTTAGAACTTGATGCAAAACTGCATGATAAGGTTTATAGTTTGTTATACACCTCCGGTTCCGATGATGATTATGAATCTTATTCAGACGCAGGATCAAACATTAATCTTATTGATTTATCTAACCATGAAGAACAGTCTGATAGCTCATGCACCACTTGCAAAGGTAATACATGCAATTGTGAAGGAGATGAAATCTATAAACTACAATCACAATTTCAGGATTTCAATCTTAATATGTTCACTTCTGATAATGTGATAGAATTGTTAAAAGAAGTTACTGATAACAAACTTCGAGAAAAGATTATTAATCTTGCCACTGCTAATGAGTCTAGCTCTTCAAAACCACCTGTTGATAACAAGAAAAATGATTTTGAATATTACGCACCTTATTCATTAAAAGAGATTGATAATCGTTTAATGATGAAAAAGGCTTTTATAGAAAATGATGCTTCTTTTGATGATCTAAAAGAAGAGGTTGAAAATCTCAACATAGAAATAAAAGCTCTTAAACATAATCAGGCTATTTGCGACAAGATGATTTCCCAGATTGAAGACAAAAATCCTATGCATATCAGTCCTGTTCAAGTCAATTCTTCAAATGGTAAAGAGGTTTGCCATGATGAACCTACTACCAGTGACCCTGAAACTAATATGTTTTTGGGAATGATGCAGGTTGTCACTGCCCACAAATGGTATGTTAAATGCACCATTTTAATTGATAATAGTTTCTCTATTTCTAACATTGCTATGATCGACAGCGGTGCCGACGTTAGCTGCATTCAGGAGGGTCTTGTCCCCTCAAAATATTTTCAAAAAACTGCGCATATGGTCAAATCCGCATCAGGACATGCTTTAGATATAAAGTATAAACTTTCAAATACGAAAATCTGCCAGAATAAGGTTTGCATTCCACATTTCTTCTTTCGGGTAAAAAATCAGTTGCATCCTCCAATTATACTTGGAACGTCTTTTATAAATGCAATCTATCCTTTTACTCATATTGACTCAAAGGGATTTTTAGCTTCGTACAAAGACGATGAAATAAGTTATACTTTTATCACAGAGCCTATAACTCGTGAAATTAATGCTTTAATTGATATGAAGCAAAAACATATCGATTCATTACAATATGAACTCTTTAGCATGAACATATTTGAGTCTCTTAAATCTGCTAAAATAAAAGAAAAAATTAAATTAATTTTCGAACAGATCGCCATTGATATTTGCGCAGATCACCCCAGTGCTTTTTGGAATCGCAAAAAATATATTGTCACTCTTCCATATGAGGAAGACTTCTCTGAGGAAAATATCCCGACCAAGTCTCGTCCCTGCCAAATGAATTCTGAATTAGTATAATTATGCAAAAAGAAAATTGATAACTTAGTACAAAAGGGTTTGATAAAACCTTCCAAATCTCCTTGGTCATGCACAGTATTCTATGTCAACAATGCTGCAGAAAAGGAACGGGGAACTCCCAGGTTAGTAATAAATTACAAGCCTTTAAACAAATGTTTAAAATGGATTAGGTATCCTATTCCAAATAAAAGAGACTTACTTTCAAGGTTATACAACGCCAATATATTTTCAAAATTTGATTTAAAATCAGGTTATTGGCAGATTCAAATATTTAAAGAGCATTCTTATAGGACTGCTTTTAATGTTCCTTTTGGGCAATATGAGTGGAATGTCATGCCATTCGGTTTGAAAAATGCCCCATCAGAATTTCAAAAAATCATGAATGACATATTTAATCCATATTTGGATTTCATCATTGTGTATATTGATGATATTTTGGTATTCTCCAAAACTCTAGAGATGCATATTAAGCACCTTGATATCTTCAAGAAAATTGTTATACAAAATGGTTTGGTGATATCTAAACCAAAAATGAGTTTGTTCCAGACAGAAGTCCGCTTTCTAGGATATCTAATTTGCCAGGGAAAGGTCACTCCAATATAGAGGGCTATCGACTTTGCGTCAAAATTTTTTCCAGAAGTTATTATAATATACTCGGTAAAGACAAGGAATATTTTATAGACGACCTTCCTTCTTTATTTGCAGAAAGGGTTAGAAAGACCCTAAGAGGAAGGCACAGTGAAATTCCTTATAGGGATTACACCTACGGCAAGTTAATAGGAGTTTGCACTCAAGAAGGACTAAACTTGTGCAACGAGTTCCTTATGTCTAAACAACTTAAGATGAATAAACACAAAGAAAGATCTCAGCTTGGAGACTTTTGCACCCAGTTCGGTCTACCTGAACCAGCAGCCTATGGCAGCAAAAAGGAGTATTACCGGTCCCCTAGAACTGAAGGTTCTAACAGGAGACGAAGATCTAGACGAAGATCTAATGAAGAAAGAGATGCTAAAAAAATCTATCGTAAATCTAATAGATTTACTAAAGATCGGTCAGGAAGAGACCTTTCAAAAATCAAGTGTTACAAGTGTGGAAAGCGAGGGCATATTGCCCCATATTGCAAACTAAATAAACTCAAAACCTTAGAACTTGATGCAGAACTGTATGATAAGGTTTATAGTTTATTATACACCTCCGGTTCCGATGATGATTATGAATCTTATTCAGACGCAGGATCAGACATTGATCTTATTGATTTATCTGACCGTGAAAAACAGGCTGATAGCTCATGCACCACTTGCCAAGGTAATACATGCAATTGTGAAGGAGATGAAATCTACAAACTACAATCACAATTTCAGGATTTCAATCTTAATATGTTCACTTCTGATAATGTGATAGAATTGTTAAAAGAAGTTACTGATAACAAACTTCTAGAAAAGATTATTAATCTTGCCACTGCTAATGAGTCTAGCTCTTCAAAACCACCTGTTCATAACAAGAAAAATGATTTTGAATATTACGCACCTTATTCATTAAAAGAGATTGATAATCGTTTAATGATGAAAACGGCTTTTATAGAAAAGGATGCTTCTTTTGATGATCTAAAAGAAGTGGTTGAAAATCTCAAGACAGAAATAAAAGCTCTTAAACATAATCAGGCTATTTGCGACAAGAGGATTTCTCAGATTGAAGACAAAAATCCTATGCATATCAGTCCTGTTCAAGTCAGTTCTTCAAAAGGTAAAGAGGTTTGCCATGATGAACCTACTACCAGTGACCCTGAAACTAATATGTTTTTGGGAATGATGCAGGTTGTCACTGCCCACAAATGGTATGTTAAATGCACCATTTTAATTGATAATAGTTTCTCTATTTCTAACGTTGCTATGATCGACAGCGGTGCCGACGTTAGCTGCATTCAGGAGGGTCTTGTCCCCTCAAAATATTTTTTAAAAAACTACGCAAATGGTTAAATCCGCATCAGAACATGCTTTAGATATAAAGTATAAACTTTCAAATACAAAAATCTGCCAGAATAAAGTTTGCATTCCACATTTCTTCTTTCTGGTAAAAAATCAGTTGCATCCTCCAATTATACTTGGAACGCCTTTTATAAATGCAATCTATCCTTTTACTCATATTAACTCAAAGGGATTTTTAGCTTCATACAAAGACGATGAAATAAGTTATACTTTTATCACAGAGCCTATAACTCGTGAAATTAATGCTTTAATTGATATGAAGCAAAAACATGTCGATTCATTACAATATGAACTCTTTAGCATTAACATATTTGAGTCTCTCAAATCTGCTAAAATAAAAGAAAAAATTAAATTAATTTCCGAACAGATCGCCATTGATATTTGCGCAGATCACCCCAGTGCTTTTTGGAATCACAAAAAGCATATTGTCACTCTTCCATATGAGGAAGACTTCTCTGAGGAAAATATCCCGACCAAGTCTCGTCCCTGCCAAATGAATTCTGAATTAGTAGAATTCTGCCAAAAGGAAATTGATAACTTAGTACAAAAGGGTTTGATAAAACCTTCCAAATCTCTTTGGTCATGCACAATATTCTATGTCAACAATGCTGCAGAAAAGGAACGGGGAACTCCCAGGTTAGTAATAAATTACAAGCCTTTAAACAAATGTTTAAAATGGATTAGGTATCCTATTCCAAATAAAAGAGACTTACTTTCAAGGTTATACGACGCCAATATATTTTCAAAATTTGATTTAAAATCAGGTTATTGGCAGATTCAAATATTTAAAGAGCATTCTTATAGGACTGCTTTTAATGTTCCTTTTGGGCAATACGAGTGGAATGTCATGCCATTCGGTTTGAATAATGCCCCATCAGAATTTCAAAAAATCATGAATGACATATTTAATCCATATTTGGATTTCATCATTGTATATATTGACGATATTTTGGTATTCTCCAAAACTCTAGAGATGCATATTAAGCACCTTGATATCTTTAAAAAAATTGTTATACAAAATGGTTTGGTGATATCTAAACCAAAAATGAGTTTGTTCCAGACAGAAGTCCGCTTTTTAGGACATCTAATTTGCCAGGGAAAGGTTACTCCAATACAGAGGGCTATCGACTTTGCGTCAAAATTTCCCGACACTATCACTGATAGAACACAACTGCAAAGGTTCTTGGGAAGTTTAAACTACATTTCTCCATTTTATAAAAACCTTTCTCGCGATTTAGCCCCATTATATGACAGGTTAAAAAAGGATTATAAATTGCCATGGACTAATAGTCACACTACTTTGGTGAAGAATATCAAACTTCGTGTTCAATCTTTACCTTGTTTCACTTTGGCTAACCCTGGTTGGCAAAAAATTATTGAGACAGATGCGTCCAATATTTGTTATGGTGGGATATTAAAGCAGATTAACCCCAATGACAAAAATGAGTATCTTATAAGATTTCATTCAGGAAAATGGACAGAGGCCCAGAAAAAATATGCTACTGTGGCCCATGAAATGCTTACAATTGTTAAGTGTGTTCTTAAATTCCAAGATGATTTATATAATCAAAAGTTTTTAATAAAAACTGATGCTCAATCAGTAAAATATATGTTTGACAAAAATTTTAAGCATGATGCCTCTAAGCTTATATTTACAAGATGGAAGGCACAACTAGCCCCATTTGATTTTGATATTCACTATAAGAAAGGAATTGATAATTCTTTACCAGACTTCTTATCCAGAGAATATATTCAACAATGTTTTACGAATCTTTCTTTGAAGAAAAAACCTTGATTTCCATTTTGAAGGTAATTATATTACCTGAAGATCTTAAAAAACACATTGTTGAAATCATTATTAATGATTACTTAAGAGAAGATTTCTCTATTCATGACTACTCAGAAGTAGTCTGAGAGGATTTAACAGACTATTATTCAGAATAAACTAATCTGTTTTCCTACAGGATGGACCCGCATGGAGGCAAGTTCGAGGAAGATGACGGGGAAGATCAGCCCCAGGAAGATCCTCTGGACGTTCCAGTTATCAGGGATCGTCATATCAATCCAATTACCCGGTTATACAGATGGGTAATAAAAGTTTGGTCAACAAGAAGATTTCTTGTGAGGGTGAATCATCATCATCCGGTCCTGAGAAAATCATCAATTTGGAAGATATTCCAAAGGACAGCCCGTTATACGAGCATATGCAGGAATTTCTTCATGCACAAAAGCAAAAAGATACTTTTGCTTCTATTATTAAAGAGGATAATAATAATATCATAATCCTATGAGAAACTTCAGAAAAAAGAAATTATATTTCTTTTAGAAAACTCTGATATTCAGAGAAAGAACGAACCATGGAAAATATTCCAGAGGTACTTGATCAAGGGTTTATATTACCCAGGAGAGTCATATAAGACTCGAGCATATTATGAAACAATATTGATACATACTGGAAGTGCAGAGATTCAGCACTTTTCTCTTGTGTGTTATAGCCCTGAAGACAATGTTTATAACTTCTCCAAGATTATTATCAAGCAAGTTATATCTGCTGAAGAATTGGGAATGTCAACCATGAAAGAGAGGCAGATAAGCTTCAAGACTGTTGCAATGAACTTTACTTATTGGGATTATATCCAAGCCTTCAGTAAAGTACTTTTTTATAATAATGAAAAACAAAAGCACACTTGGTTTATAAAAATCTGTGCAAAAATATTTGCAGAGCCAATACCCAATTGGTTCATTAATTGGTGGTCATACCACGGACCGACGGTTCAAATTTTACCAGAACTATTTTCTCAGTTATACAGAGATTGGACAAAGGTCTCTCCTTATCTCAACGAGTTATACCATGCAGATCATATCTGCTGGCTAGAGAAGATTGATCAGATATATTTCTTTATAGAGTTCTCAATACCTTGGATCCATAAATGGGCTCCTGAGATAGGATTCACAGAGGAAAATATTCCTTGTCTTTACCGAGTATATTATAATAACTTCTGGGAAAAATTGTTAAGAAAGGATCTCAGGTCCAAGCAATTAAATGGACAAGAACTTATTGATACGATTATTGACACCATTAATATTTATAAAGAGCTTCCCAAAAAGGGAATTAGTGTTGATAATCCCTCTGTCAGGCATATTGCCTGGAAAATCTCCGCTCAAGATGGAGATAAGGAAGACATGATCAGTGAGTATCTCGAAGAAGTAAAAAGGAGTCTACTCCAGAACATCACTCAGATTGATAAATCTGATACTTCAATGCGGAGTGAAACCAGTAACGAGGAGGCGCAACGTAATGAAGAAGACATTATGCTGTCTACAGAAGATTTAAATGAAGCAGAAGATTTTCTGCAGTCATTAAAGGTCATGGAAAAGAAACGTGGCAAAGAAAAAGTCTAAAAGAAAATGGGGTGCAGAAGATAGGCTGTCGTCATCCTTGCTTTACAGTATATACACTATTTTAACAGTAGATTCACTGTTTAAGGACCCATATAGGACCCCCCCTACTGTACAAAGATTATTTTTCTTTCTATATAAGTGCTCATTTTTGTTAAGTAGGAGCACACAAAATTTTCTTACAATCTCTCTCTTCTCTCTAGAATAGCTTTGTAAAGAAAATAGCAGAAAGCGTTTGCCACTGTTCCGACTTTAATAAAAATTCTTGGATCAGTATTTGCAAGCAACCTTGTCTCTTGGTCGTCCCTAAGGTATTTACTTTTAATTTTAGTTTAGTTTATTTTAGTTCTGTTCTCCTAGCCAAGACGATGTCCGGCTAAACGTATTCCATATCTATGTCTCTTACCTAACGTCTCTCCTATATACACCATGAACAGATCTAAGCTTTATTAAAATATAAAGGAATTTTGATATGATTTTTAGACTTGGTTCTGAGATGGTGGTACAGTCGGATCTAGAACTACTCTTGTTGTCTCTGTCTTTAGTGAGAGCAAAGCCTAGGTTATCAACACCTTCATTATCTGCAATTGCGTTAATAATAGAGGCTTTCTCTTCTATATTTAAGTAGTTATCCCACCAGCCTCTGAGTTGTCCTGTAAAACCTGCAATAATCATCTTGCAGACAGTCCTATCATTATTTTTAGTGCTTTCGCAAATAGTTGCATACATAAGCATTCTGTGAACAAGGATGGTCAACTACCTATCTGTTAATCCATCGAGATTCCATTCATAAATCTCGGAATCGCTGTAAGACGTGTTTGTCTGATTCCAATCTCGTTCCTCTATCAAGACATCTTGGGGAGTAGGACGAGGATAGTAAAAAGTATTCATCATAGGTTTAGTAGCATAGCCACTATTCTTACGGGGGTAACCTTTAAGCTTATTAAGCTCAGAGAACACATGTTTTTTATACTCTCCAGTTTGCTCCATTTTTTCAGAAAATTCTTGTGACAAATCGATCGGTTTTATATTTAAACCAGAAAACTTTTTATCAAGAAGTTCTTTAAAATTATTTAATGATTTAAACTTAAAATCCTGAATCTCAGGAGGTCTTTGGATGTAAGTAGGAACAACATCTGTTTTATTTTCAGATGATGAAGCAACATTGGTTTTAGCTATATCAGCTTTTATACCTTTTAGCAAAGTAGTTAGCTCATCAAGTTTTTTATCAAGAGAGTTAATATGTTCTCCCAAAATTTTGACATATAATCCCAAATAATTATTTTGAGAAATGAGCTTATTAATCTCAGAAATACTTGTTGAAGCAATATCTTCGTTAATGAACTTTTGAAATGCGCTGAAGGTAATACATGTATTGTTAGGCAAAACAAAAGCGGTCTGTGGAGGATAGACGGCTGTTGTAAGATTACCATTTTCATCGCGATAAGTCCTTTCAATAATATTGACATATAAGGGCAAATACGTGGTTATAAACCAAGGAACAAAGTGCATAATTTGATTATGCAATGCACAAGTTTCATAAAACTCTTGAGAAATATTATTCATGTCTTCTTTGTTATAAGAATCAAAAAACCAAGTTTTAAACTTGTTCCACTTTTCATTAAAAAATTCTTTTTGAATTAGTTTTCTTGCCAGGGAACCTGGGCTAAAATCTATTTGGTGTGGAATCATTAAATTTCATTTAAATTGAACTCCATATCAGAAGCAGTAGGAAGTCCTTATCAGAACTGTTATCATTGGCGTCATTAGCCTGAACAATATTAGTTCGGGGGTTAATTTTAACCTTTTCTACCTCTGAATTATAATCAGATTCAATAGTGTGTAGTGAAGCAGTGCAATTTTGACCTGGACCATAAGAAGGTTCAATGGGAGAGATATGCTGAATATCAGGCACAAATCTCTGACTAAACGATCGTCTATTATGAATAGAACTTACCGGAGGCATAAGTCTATTGTTTGACAGTGACTGCCTGTGATGAGCATAGCTGCCTTCCGTGAACTGGATGCAAATTCTCCCATCTGGATTTTGTGAAATGTGAGAATACTCAGAATTAGTAACCGTATCGGTTAACTGACTTGGGGATATAACCGAGTCGAGAGTCCAAGTTGTTGGGAAATTAATTTCTTCCCACTTAATTGATCGCCTGGTGGTGACCTTAGATCTTGCAAAATTCGTTTCCATCAAAATTGTTTGATCTGAAGTATCGTATAACTTACATCTTGGATTCAAGGTTGATAATAACTTGAAATAAATTCTATAAGACAAACTTATGAGTTCTGAACCTGGCACATAGTTATAACCATGCGTTTTAACATTTAATGTTAAGGCATCAAGAATATTAACATCAGATAAGAATAACTGCAAATTAGGCTGCGTATTGAAATAAACTGGACCATAGGCCACGGTCGATTCAATCGAACCCATAAGAGACTGTCGGAAATTTAAATTTCTAGCATCTCTGAGAGCAGCTAGGAAAGTCTCTGGTAACCCTTTAAGGGTAAGGAGTTTAAAAGCAATTTGAACCATGCCAATATGCAGATAATTATACTGATTTTTATAAAGATCAATATCTCGTTTATTTAATAAACGAATAGTTTGTTCAGAAGAATTTAATGCTAAAGATTGTTCAGTTGTTTTAATCAACTGTTTTGTAGATATTTTATCAAACCAACCATAATCATAAATGGTCTTAATTGGAACTTTAGGAATCGTCCATTTGTTTAACAAATCAAGATTTTGAGGTATATCTACCTCCTCGAGTCTAGTACTTTTAGTACTCAGTTCTCCGAGATCCATCTTCCAATAAAGTTCCATATCTACATCAAATACTTTCACATCCATCTCATATATACCATGAACATGTCTAGGCTCTGATACCAAAATTACAGGATCGGAGACCGGGCGGTAGTCCGCCATAGTCTATGATCTAGCAAGTCAGCATCCTTAAGCTTAGCGGTAGTCCGCACTGCATAAGAACTGAAATATACGAGAAATTTTATACGATTCTTAGACTGTATGGAAGGGAGACTAACTCTTTTACCTGAGCAAATGGCCTGTCAGGAATCACAGTACATACTCTTATTAATCTCTTGTCCAACGGTTCTAACCCAGTAGCGGTTCTAACCGACCAAGAGGCGCCCTTTTTAACACATATCACGGGCTAAGGAGGTCATGGCTTGCTACAGGCTTGCCAGACAGAGACACTAAGAGTAGTTCTAGACAATAAATAGTAATAGTGGTAGTACGTAGTATAATAATAATAATAATAATAATAATAATAATAATAATAATAATAATAATAATAATAAATATTAATAGTGGTAGTACATAGTAGAATAATAATAATAATAATAATAATAAAAGAGTTGTAGCGATAATACATAATAGAAGTAGTAGTAACAATATTGATACTAATAATAATAATAAACTGTTTTTCTTTTAACAAATTGATATGATATTTGAATTTGAATGGAGCTTTAGCTTTTTAATCTTATATATATATATATATATATATATAAAATACACACTTACAGTGCTATATAATGTTAAGCATCCATTTCCTTTTTTTTTATCATTAGCTTTATTTATTGCACTCTTCATATTATTTATTTTCTAGAAATTTCTTTTGATTTAACATATTAATTTTTTATATGCAGATGATGACCGCTTTACAAGATATTTTTTTCTACTATATATATCCAGACCTGAATTTAAGTACGTGATATTTTATTACAAATTCATTATATTAAAAAGGAAAAAGGCTCAAATTGTAGTCATCGAACAATTAGAAACGACTCATTTATGCCATCCGTTAAAAGTTTGACTCATTTATGTCACTATTGCAATAGAAAATGTTCATTCGTGCCATTATTTTTTAATGGTAATTCTGCAAAAGCATTTTTGCCACGTACCCTCTTATTAAGGTCCACACCACCAAATTCAAATCACCAATATTACTTAAAATCAAAATTAAAAATTGGACCCATTATAAAATAAAATTCGATCCACATCCTACCTAATTAATGAGTTTAATTTTTCTTTTAATGAGCAATTTTTATTTTGACGGTGTGAGTCAAATTATATTTTAATGGGTTTGATTTTTAATTTTAATTATAAGTAATATTGATTGATTTAAATTTGATGATGTGGACTTCTAATAAGAGGTCATATGAAAAAAAGGATTTTACAGAACCACCATTAAAAATAATGACATGAATGAAACTTTCTTTAACAACAGTGATATAAATGAGCCAAATTTTTAACAACTGTGACACAAATGAACCAAACATTTAACGAATGGTATAGATGAGTCATTTCTAACAATTCAATGACATATTTGAACTGTTGTGATTCTCCCTATTTCGCGTCTTCCTTTTCATGTTAAAATTGCATGCAAAGGGATGGATATATGACACTAATTTATAATGTATAATGCTTCTTTAATTTAAGTAAAGCGAAGGAATACATGAAAAGTTCTGGTACGTATTAAAAGGCCTGAAATCCTATTTAAAAAGGCATGCATTACAGGATTACTACTCCCTCAGTCTCATTTTATATGAGTTACTTTGACTTGGCACAGACTTTAAGAAAGAAAGGAAGACTTTTGTAACTTATGGTCTAAAATCTAAATCTTAGATTTTTGTGTGGTTGTAAATTATTTCATTAAGGGTAAAATGAGTATTTTAAAGTTAAATTGTTACTAAATGTAGAAATGTGTCATTCTTTTTGGGACTGACTAAAAAGGAAAGTGAGTCATATAAAGTGGGACAGAGGGAGTATGATAATGCACAAAAATGGCTTCAAAATTTCATGTTCAAAAAAGAATAATGAAATCTACTTTACCAAATACCCTACTTCTTTTCTACTTATAATAAAAATAGTTTCTCCGAATAACTGTCAAGGTATATATAGTTCATGTTTAATTAAATTTTAGTTATTTTTTTGGTTATTTACGACTAACACTATATTTATTTTTCAGAAAATGATCAAAATTACCCTCGAACTATTTGAAATAGAGCACATATACCCTTCGTTTGTTTTTGGTATCAAAAGTACCCCTCCCGTCTAACTAAAGGACCACAAATACTCTCCCTCTTAATGGACTTCCACTAGATCCTACTTGACATCCGACATGTTCAAAAATTGTCTACATGGTTATCCACCTAGACAGTCCAACATGACTAAAACACCCTCCCATTTAAATTGATGTCTTCCTCTCCCATTTAGAACTCTAATTTTAGATTTTTTATTTCTTAAAATTTTTTTCTTCCTCACTGAAGTAAAATATAATAAATTATTTAATAATATTCTTAAAGCTTTTTATTTAAAGGGGAAAAGAAATCTATCCCTTATAGCTTTTATTTCGGGACATTTGTCAAAGCTTTTACTTTCAGATTGATCTTGTTACTCTCCGTTTTTTCTTACAATCCCTTTTATATCCAACAAATGTCAAAGCTTTTGTTAATAATGGGAGAAGAAATATGAAATTAGGGTTTTAAATGGGAGAAGAAGACATTAATTTAAAGGGTGAAGTGTTTTAGTCACGTTAGATTGCCTAGATGGACAGCCATGTGAGCAATTTTTTGACACATCAGATGCCAAGCAGGATCTAATGGCAATTCGTTGAAAGGGAAGGCATTTGTGGTCCTTTAGTTAGACGAGAGGGGTATTTTTTGTACAAAAAATAAATGGAGAGTATATGTTCTCTATTTTGAAAAGTTCGAGGGTAGTTTTGGCCCTTTTCCGTTTATCTTTTATCACAAATGTAATTAAGGAATCTATAGTTTTCACAAATTTGATGTATATAAATATCTCAAGAATTCGAAATGAATATTTAAAAATTCAATCAGTACAATCGAGAATCAAAATATATAAAGGACATTTGTCAGATTATTTGTGCAAAAAAAAAATGTAAATATATTTGTATACATATAAATATTATTATATCACTTTTTTTTTATCTTAATGAATTTCTTTTAAGCAGAAAGTGACTATCTCAAGAAGTGCTACATCATATTCACATATTTATTCTCTTTTGAGTAGATTATAAAATATATTTGCAGGCATTTAGATATTTCAATTGATTTATTATTTTCTTGATTTTACTTACAAATTTATATTTATGTATAATTTTTTTTTAATTGATTTGGCGCGTTCTTTATCTTATCCAACACTGATATTTTTACATTTTTTTTTGAGTAGTTCCTTACTATAAAAAAGAAAATAAAGAATTTAAAAGACGAAATATAATAATTTTTAATGTATATCTGAGTAAGTCACAATGATAAATGTTAAATCACAACCTAAAATAATAAAATTTTAATATTATAGCTTAAAATATAATTAAACATAATGCACACAGGTTACAAAGTAATTCTTTTTATGGAAAAAGGGCTAAAAATACCCCTGGACTATCTGAAAAGGTTTAAAAATACTCCTTGTTCATTTATTTGGCTAAAAATACCCCTCAATCCACCTTTTTGGCCCATTTTTACCCTTAAAACTAACATCCCTTTTTCTATTAATTTTTATTATTATTATTTATTACGTGGCACGTCACTATTGGACAAAATTAAAACCCCAACCCACCAAATTTTTCCCTCTGCCTCGACCCAATTCCAATGCCCCTATGATCCAAACCCATTTAAAAAAATTCATTAGCACACAAAATTATACATCTCTCTTTCACCTGAACATAATCTCATTTTTTCCTTCTTTAAAGCTTAAAATTCAGCAATTTCAAGGTTAAAAATTTGGCTAAAATGTCCTGATTTCTACTACGATAAGAGTATTCATTTCGGTCTTGTTGATGGTAGAAATTTGTGGCACTTTCAGAGCAAATGCAAATCGAATTGCATCTAATTGGAGTTGATCCTGTATCGTTGTAGATGACAGTTATGTTACTGCTGGTTCTGTTGATGGACTTGTTCATATTTGATCGATATCAATGCTAAAATGGTAAGCTAATTGAAAGAACACACATCCCTAATATGTTGTTGTCCATGGAGCGATCTTGGTAAACCTTTGGCTACCTCAGATAAGAGTGGAATCATATGTATTTAGTAGTGATTAATCAGAACATTGATATCACATGTATTTGGTCTCTCTTAGAGCTCTCGGGATCATTATTATCAGTATTGTGTTGCAGATTTTCGCAGGATCTCTCTAAACGTATATCAGCTTTGGAGTATGTTTGAGCCAGAATTTTAGCCTTCAAAATACCTGAATTTTAAGCTTTGAATAAGAAGAAAAAAATGGGATCAAATTCAGGTGAAAGAGAGATGTATAATTTTTTGTGCTAATGAATTTTTTTAAATGGGTTTGGGTCATGGGGCATTGGAATTGGGTCGGGGCAGGAGGGAAAAGTTTGGTGGGTTGGGATTTTAATTTTGTCCAATAGAGAGTTGCCACGTAATAAATAATGTAATAATAAAAATTAATAGAAAAAAGGGATGTTAGTTTTAAGGGTAAAAATGGGCCAAAAAGGTGGATTGAGGGGTATTTTTAGCCAAATAGATGAACAAGAGGTATTTTTAAACCTTTTCAGATAGTCCAGGGGTATTTTTAGCCCTTTTCCGTTCTTTTTATTGAATGAATTTATAATTTTAATTTTTCTTTAAAATTTATATTCAAGAAATTTTCGTGCATTATGAAATTGAATTTTAATTCTCATGACAAAGTTGATAAATTTTTTGAATTTGAATATAATTTTTTTAAAAAATTGAATATGAGATAACATTATATTTGATAGAGGTGAAAGTGTTTAACTTGAATTTTAAAATCATAATCACTTCTAACAGATTAGATTATATTGGAGTCTACTTCTAATCTATATTTCATTTTATTATTTTTGTTATGCATAACTATTCATAAATTTTAAATTGAAGAGATGTGAATAATAGAATAAAATTCAAAATTTTTAAAAATTCAAAAGTAAATAAAATTAGAATATCTATTTTATATTCTAATAAGAAGAGCACTTGATAATTATATTAAGCCAAGTGATATGCTAATAAAAATCAATAAAACAATCTAATAATTTTAAATAGTGCATAATGTAATAAAGAAAAATATAAAACATAAAAGTTATTTGCTAATTATGTGATTCGTTTTGTTGTTTCTATTCATATAGATTTTGTTACAGATGGGGTGAAGGTGGGGTGGATGTGCATGTGTGTATGGGGTAGTGGTGGTGGTGGTGGGGAGGTGAGGGTAGTACATTTCATTGAGGGACAATATGATAGTTGAACTTTTTTTTAAAAGTGGGCGAAATGACTTGGGAGACCCTTGTACTTGTCTCCATTTGTCAATTAGACTCTTTTACTCATAACTTTGACAGCCGAACCCTTAGACTTATTAAAACAACACTTTAATCTCAATCATATTCTGACTTAAATCTTGTGACATGGAGGATAATGCATGGAAATTGTGTGATAAAGTACAAATTCAAAAGCTTGAAGTTGTTGTTACTGAACAGCCTAAATATTAAGCTTTGGGAAGCTAGCAGTGATAACTTCCCAAATCTAAAACGCCTTGCAAGAGAGATTGAACAAGAACAAGAGGACATGGGAAATAATTTCCTTAAGGTCTGCATTCGTAGGACCCATTATCGAACAAATTATCCCATTATTAATTACCTCATCTTTGTTAGATTTTGAAAAGTAAAATCTCATTTTATCTTCTTATCTGTTACTTGGTGAATTTTTGTTTTAGGAATAAGCATGTTTAATGCATCTCTTGCCTATTTGATATACTGTAATGTAATATTTGTTTTGTTTTATGTTCGAAATGAATAATGTTTCTATCATGCATTGTCTATGGGGGTATAAGAACTGAACGTTTTGCACTGGAATTCATTACCCGATCGAACAAGAGCTGCAGCTAGTGTCCTTGCCACTATATAACCGGTAGATAAATGAACCATACCAGCTGTACCACCAATTCCAACAACTCTCTGAGGTATTACTGGAAGAGGACCACCCATTGGTATCGAGTCACACAAGTGACTTGAACTAGCCACCATCCATTCTTGAATATCGTCCATACACAATCTGTTGGTTTTAAAAGAGAAGAAATTGCAGGAAAAGAATAAAAATACTAAAGGAATGAAGAACAAGAAAGAAAGCTTATGAACTGAAGTTGAAAGATCGATTTTTTTCACTGCAGTTTGAGAATACAATTTATAATAGAAATAATAACTTATAAACCTAAAAATAAGCAAAAAGATTTGAGTTCCAACACTTCTCTTGCTTTAAGAATTGCAAAGTTTTGGTCTTCTGTCTTGGAATCTTCACCTTTGAAAATCGAAAGTGACCTTGTGAATAAATCTGCAGATTCATCTTTGGACTTGTAGTGAACTTGATCCACATCTCCAAGTTGCAGCTTTTGATCCATGACGAGTTACGAGTGAGGTCTCTTCAAAAAATATCCTGCTGGATGAAAATGGCATGGCATGAAGAGAAGTGTGTATTCTACTATTTCTCTTCTTGAGTTCCACATTGTTCTTCAAATGACAATCTCGCCAATCCATGAAAACCATCTAGTTTACATCGAAGGGGTGCTTATAACTTTGGCTTGGTGGAATTTAACACCATTTAATTTAGTATGCAGTTTTGCATCATTTTCGATTTCAGCTGCTTACGGTTAACACTTCCATAAGGTCTATCAAGATCTTTAGTTGTATTGTCATCAATGTACACTGCTGCACCGGCTCAGGTAGCATCAAGGCTATCTAACAATTCCATGGCCTCAAATTTTCATCCACCCAAACACCATAATTATATATTAGGCCTAATGAATTTATGGCAATCCATTTTGATTCTGACTTCAAAAAAGTGCCCTTTAGACTCTGGATTCCTCTAAGTCACCTATTTTGGGGTAAACAATAGCCATAATAATAAATTGGAGAATCGACTTTTTATATATGTTTTGCACTGCACGCGAGTTTCTGTAACCAGAAAAAGCTCCTCCAACACCACACAAAATGATAACAAGTTGATTTTACGATTTGTTATGAGAACGAGAACGAGTCTCCTCCAGTTTTCTCCAATCAGATCAAATAAACAATAATTGGTTCGTTTCAAATTTATGTAAAAGCTGTCCATCAGAAGAAAGAAAACATTAATCAAATGAAAATGGATGTGAAATAATAATAATAATTATTATTATAACTCACCCAGAGGGCATTGACTTAGTTTATTTTAGTAAGTCAAATAATTTATTGATAAACATTAACATGGTGTTGGAAATTAATTAAAGGGTGTTATACAACAAGTTGCTATAAGAATAAACGAGTACCATTTGATAACTTGAATATTTTGTTCCAATTCCTCTCCATATTGACTTGATGGCAGCTTATAGTGCTGTAGTTTCTCTTCTTCGAACTCTTGAGCAGAGAAACCCAAAACTCATTCGAGGTCAAACTGCTAAAGCGCTTGAATCTATTAATGCCACTGCTGAATATTTCCATGATGTTCTTGAAAGTTCTAGCAATAACAGTAGGCCATTTGACCCCGAAAAAATCAAATATTTGGAGGAAAAAATAAGAATTGCTGCTAGTGAGGCAGAAAATGTTGTTGAACTGAAGATTTCTCAAATCATCAAAGGCTCAAGATGGACATTTGGAATTTTACAACACCAGGATTTGCTACCAGTTGTTGAGAAAATGGATACAATAAAGAAACAAGTGATGGAGATTCTTTCTGATGATGATCAAATTCTTGAATTATCTGGGGATTCCTTGATTGACACTTCTTCTACAAGTTATCCAATGCTGTCAGATCAGTTGGAAGATGATATCGTGCACGGACTTGATGATGACTTGAAGATAATAATTAAAAGATTGACAGGACCACTGTTGGATCTAGACATTGTCACAATATCAGGCATGGGTGGCATTGGCAAAACAACACTCGCTAGAAAAGCTTATGATCATTTTCCAATTAGGTATCACTTTGACATTCTTGCTTGGGTTACAATATCTCAAGAGTTTCGAGGTAGAAATATATTGTTAGAAGCTCTACATTGCATTTTAAAGCCAACAGTTTGTTTTAACGCAAATGATTATGATGAGATGGATGAGAGTGAGCTAGACGACCTGGTTCAAAAGAACCTAAAGCGTCGAAGATACCTTGTTGTTGTTGATGATATTTGGAGGACAGATGTTTGGGATAGTATAAGTAGAATATTTCCTAATGACAACAATGGGAGTCGAATCTTATTGTCTACTAGGGAAACAGAGGTGGCGATGTATGCAAATACTAGTAGCCCTCATGAGATGAACCTCTTGAATTTGGAAAACGGTTGGAAGTTACTTCGTGATAAGGTGTTTGGACCAAAACATGATCATCCTCCTAGATTGGAAAAAATTGGAAAGCAAATAGTAGAAAAATGCCAAGGACTACCCTTAACAATTTCAGTGATTGCGGGACATCTTTCTAAAATGGCCAGGACATTCGAAGGTTGGGAGGATGTTGCCCGAACCTTAAGTGAAATAGTTGCTAGTCATACAGGTAAATGCTTAGAAGTGTTCAGTTTGAGTTACCACCACTTGCCTATTCAACTCAAACCTTGCTTTCTTTCTATGGCTTGTTTCCCGGAGGATTTTCAAGTTGATACTCGAAGATTGATCCAGTTATGGATCGCAGAAGGTTTCATAAGGACGTCTGCTGGAAGTCGTAGAAGTTTGGAGGAAGTGGCGATAGATTATTTGGAGGATCTTATCAGTAGGAACTTGATACAGGCTAGAAAAAGGAGATTCAATGGTGAGATAAAAGCATGTGGAATACATGATCTACTGCGTGAGTTCTGTTTGATAGAAGCTGAAATGACAAAGCATATGCATGTTGAGAGAACTTACCCTACTCTTCCAACACAAAAGCATAATGTTTGTCGCTTCAGTTTCCAGACCGAATCTTATTCAGCTGATTATTGTTATAAGCTATTGGCCCCTATTGACAGATCTATCTACTTATTTTCTCACTTGGATCTACCTTTTTCACCCCGTATTAAGCTTCTTGGGATATTGCCCATCTACCGTCATGATCCTATAATACATGAATTTTTCTATCGTTTCAACCTTCTCAGGGTATTGGCCATCTTCCATATAGATGTAATGTTCGAGTCATTTCCACTTGTGATTACGAAGTTGTTTCATTTGAGATATCTCCAGGTTCAATTTTTTGGGGATATTCCTGAATCAATCTCAGAGCTTCAGAATTTGCAAACTCTAATTAGTAGTGATCATCATATAACTTTACCTGGGAAGACATGGATGATGAAGAACTTAAGGTGTATAAGTCTGGCCAGGGGAGCCAATTATTTACCCAGTCCTAGAAGAGAAATTATTCTAAATAAGCATCTTGCGATAGGGATGCCAAATCTAGAGGAATTTTCCGGTCTTTGTTACACCAGTTGTACAAATGAAGTCTTTTCTGGAACTCCCAATCTAAAGAGATTGATCATTCATGTACCTTATCGCATAGATAACCGTTTTCCCTATCGGCTCATGGATATGTCCAGCTTGAGAAAACTCAAAGCATTCAAGTTTCATGGGAGACCTTCTTTGGAAGACCCCATCCAGAAATTTGTTTTTCCAAGTTCACTTAGGACATTGTCTTTAACTTGGTGTAGTAGTTTTATTTGGGCAGACATATTATCAACTGTTATCATGTTGCCAAATCTTGAAGTGCTCAAACTTAAACGTTGTGAAGCCCGGTATGGTGATGATATATGGAGATTGAGTGATGAAGACAAGTTCAAAAGCTTGAAATTGTTGTTACTGAGCAGCCTAATTCTTAAGCGTTTGGAAGCTAGCAGTGATAACTTTCCAAATCTAAAACGCCTTGTCCTGAAGGAATGCAACTTCCTGGAAGAAATTCCAACAGATTTTGGGGAAATTTGTACTTTGAAATCAATTGAGTTACACGATTGCGGCAGTAATGCTGAGTATTCTGCCAGAAAGATTGAACAAGAACAAGAGGACATGGGAAATAATTTCCTTAAGGTCTACATCCATAACAGTCGCAGTAAGTTTTCATTTTCTCTAAAAATTTCTTCGATTCTTCACATTATTTATTACCTCATCTTTATTAAATCTTACCTCCTTGAAACTAAGATAATGTCTTCTACTTGTTATCTTGCATATGCAGGGAATTGAAGGACCATCTAATGCTATCTTCCAAATTCAGAACCTTTTTGTTTATATTTTGAAAAGTAAAATCTTTTGTTTATTAAATTCATATTTTAGGAATAAGCATGTTTAATACATGTCTCTCCCATTTGTAATTTCGTATTTTGTAAACGATAACTATTGATGTACTGTAATATCTATTTTGTTTTATGTGATAGTTCGAAATGAATAAGGTTTCAATCTATTATGCATTGCCTATGGAGTATAAGAATAGATGGTTTCACACTTGGATATATTTTCCTCCGTTTAAGTATAATACATGTTTTTCATTAATAAGTGGTGCTTTCACACTTTGAGATGCTGGATATCGATAATCTTTCTCAAGGATGTCATCAAATTCGTATACTTTTCATTCCAATTCCCTGCAATTATTATAAGTCATCTAAATGTTGAGAAATGAATAATAATTAATAATAAAGGTAAAATAGGAATGAAATAGTTAATAATTCTTGTTTTTCCAAACTAGACAAGCAAAAGTGAACGTCTATTTTTAGTACATCGCACAATTAGTAAAAGTGGACGGATGGAGTAATATAATATAATGTTTGTCTGGACAGTGTTGTTATAACACATTAAATCTTAAATACGTCATAATATTTGTATGTCATTAACGGCAAGTTAAATTGTTTACAAATTTAGAAAGTTATCATTTTCTTTCTCGGAACGGACTAAAAGTTGAATGTTGTTAATGAACCGGAATGAATGGAGTAGCTTTTACACAGAGTGCTTTTATAACAAACAGTTTCGTGTTTGAAAAAATATATTGGAACTGAAAATGAGTACTCCATATGATATTGAAACAGGGGAGTAGGTACTTTCAACCTTCTCAGGGTATTGGCCATCTTCCATATAGATTTAGAGTTCTCATCATTTCCACTTGTGATTACAAAGTTATTTCATTTGAGATATCTCCAATTTCCATTTCACGTCAATATTCCTGAATCAATCTCAGAGATTCAGAATTTGCAAACTCTAATTTGTAGTAGTTATCCTTCTGATGTAACTTTACCTGGGAAGATATGGATGATGAAGAACTTGAGGTACATACGCCTGGGGAGAGCCACTTATTTACCATACCATGTCCTAGAATAGAAAGTATTCTAAATAAGCATCTTGTGACAGGGATGCCAAATCTAGAGAATTTTTTTGGTCTTTGTTACACCAGTTGTACAAATGAAGTCTTTCATGGCATTCCCAGTCTAAAGAGATTGATCATTCGTGTACCTTTACGCATAGGAAACCATTTTTCCTATCAGCTCATGGATATGTCCATCTTGAGAAAACTCGAAGCATTAAAGTTGTACTGGCTACTTTCTTTCAAGAGATTTGTTTTTCCAACATCACTTAGGAGGTTGTCTTTAACTTCGTGTAGTAATTTTATTTGGGCAGACATATTATCAACTGTTATCATGTTGCCAAAGTGTAGCACTAGTAGTCATTTCGAGAATGCTAACTACGAGAGGCGATGTTAAAAAAAATGTGGAAGCTATTACCAAGTCTAAAAATGAGAGTAAAAATTACATTTATCATTTTCTCCATTATTGACATGATGGGCCTCACCAGTCTTACATTTGTTACTTCTCCTTTTTGTACACATTGAATTTTTCTTTGGAACTAATGCCAACAACCCTCTTTATTGCAATAAAGATAGTGATAGGATATATATGTATATATTGATTGATGGTGACTGTCAATAATGTTGTATGATATTTCTTCTCTTTTAAGTAATATTTAATATCTTCAATTAAAATCCTATCCACCCCTTTAAAATCTCTTTTGTTCCCATCCATACATATCCAGCAATATTTCACTCCTTTTTTGTTCATCATTTTTGAGTATTAGTTTGATGGAGGCTTATACTGCTGTAATTTCTCTTCTTCAAACTCTTGAACTCATTCAAGGTCAAACTGGTAAAGCGCTCGAATCTATTCATACTACTGCTAAATATTTTCATGATGTTCTTGAAGGTTCTAGCAATAACAGTAGGTCGACGTCTGACCCCGAAAAAATCAAATTTTGGAGGAAATAATAAGAGTTGTTGTTAGTGATGCAGAAGATGTTGTTGAGGTGAAGTTTTGTCAATTCATCAAAGTCTCGAGGTGGACATTTGGAATTTTACAACACCTGGATTTGCTATCAGTTGTTGAAAAAATGGATACAACTAAGAAACAAGTGATGGAGATTCTTTCTGATCAAATTCTTGAATTATCTAGGGATTCCTTGATTGGCACTGCTTCTACAAGTTATCCAATGCTGTCAGATCAGTTGGAAGATGATGTCGTGCACGGACTGGATGGTGACTTGGAGATCATAGTTCAAAGACTGAAAGGACCACTGTCGGATCTAGACATTGTCACGATATCAGGCATGGGTGGTATTGGCAAAACAACACTCGCTAAAAAAGCTTATGATCATCTTTCAATCAGGTATCACTTTGACATTCTTGCTTGGGTTACAATATCTCAAGAATTTCGAGGTAGAAATGTATACTTAGAAGCTATACGTTGCATTTCAAAGCCAACAGATAGTTTTAACGCAAAAGATTATGACCGGATGGATGAGAGTGAGTTAGCCGACCTGGTTCAAAAGAACCTAAAGCGTCGAAGATACCTTGTTGTTGTTGATGATATTTGGAGGACAGATGTTTGGGATAGTATAAGAAGAATATTTCCTAATGACAACAATGGGAGTCGAATCTTATTGACTACTAGGGAAACTGAGGTAGCGATGTATGCAGATACTAATAGCCCTCATAAGATGAAGCTCTTGAATTTAGAAAACGGTTGGAAGTTACTTTGTGTTAAGGTGTTTAGACAAAAAAATGATTATCCTCCTAAATTGGAAGAAATTGGAATGGAAATAGTAGAAAAATGCCACGGACTACCCTTAACAATTTCAGTGATTGCGGGACATCTTTCTAGAATGGCCAGGACATTAGAAGGTTGGAAGGATGTTGCCCGAACCTTAACCAAAGTCATTGCTAGTCATTCAGATAAATGCTTAGAAGTGCTCGGTTTGAGTTACCACCACTTGCCTATTCACCTCAAACCTTGCTTTCTTTCTATGGCTGATTTTGTGGAGGATTTTCAGGTTGATACTCGAAGATTGATCCAATTATGGATTGCAGAAGGTTTCATAAGGACTTCCGGAAATGGTAAAAGTTTGGAGGAAGTGGCAATAGATTATTTGGAGGACCTTATTAGTAGGAACTTGATACAGGCTAGAAAAAGGAGATTCATTGGTGAGATAAAAGCGTGTGGAATACATGATCTACTGCGTGAGTTCTGTTTGATAGAAGCTGGAATGACAAAGTTTATGCATGTTGAGAGAACTCAGCTAGACATCCCTACTCTTCCAACACACAAGCATAATGTTCGTCGCTTCAGTTTTCAAACCTTATCTTGTTCAGTTGATTATTGTTCTAAGCTATTACCCCTTGTTTCCAGATCTATCTACTTATTTTCTCTATTGAACCTACCTTATAAGCCCCATATTAAGCTTGGGATATTGCCCATCCACTATCATGATCCTATAATACATGGATTTTTTTCTCGTTTCAACTTTCTCAGGGTATTGGCCATCTTTAATACAAATGGATACTTCGAGTAATTTCCACTTGTTATTACAAAGTTGTTTCATTTGAGATATCTCCAAGTTCACTTTGATGGAGATATTCCTGAATCAATCTCAGAGTTTCAGAATTTGCAAACTCTAATTTGTGGTGGTTATCCCGACTATGTAACTTTGCCTGGGAAGATATGGATGATGAAGAACTTGAGGTATATAAGACTGGCAAGGAGAGCCACTTATTTACCGAGTCCTAGAAGAGAAAGTATTCTAAATGTGCATTTTGTGACAGGGATGCCAAATCTAGAGGAATTTTTTGGTCTTCATTACGATAGTTGTACAAAAGAAGTATTTTCTGGCATTCCCAATCTAAAGAGATTGATCATTCATTTACCTTTTAGCATAGGAAACCGCTTGCCCTATCGGCTCACGGATATGTCTAGCTTGGAAAAACTCAAAGCATTCAAGTTTTATGGGATACATTCTTTACAAGACCCCATCAAGAGTTTTGTTTTTGCAACATCACTTAGGAGGCTGTCTTTAACTTGGTGTAGTATTTTTTATTGGGAAGACATATCATCAACTGTTATCATGTTGCCACATCTTGAAGAGCTCAAACTTAAACGTTGTCGAGCCTGGTATGGTGAATGGAGATTGAGTGATAAAGTCAAGTTTAGAAGCTTGAAGTTGTTGTTACTGAGAAGCCTAAATCTTACACGTTTGCAAGCTAGCAGTGATAACTTCCCAAATCTAAAACGCCTTGTCCTGAAGGAATGCAAGGACCTGCAAGAAATTCCAACAGATTTTGGGGAAATTTGTACTTTGGAATCAATTGAGTTATACGATTGCAGCGCTACTACTGAGGAATCTGCAAGAGAGATTGAACAAGAACAAGAGGACATAGGAAATAATTTCCTTAAGGTCTACGTCCATAGCAAGCGCAGTAAGTTTTAAATCTCTTTAAACAGTTCTTCGATTCTCTCATCTTTGTTAAATCTTACCTCCTTGAAATTAAGATGATGACTTCTACTTTTTATCTTTGCATATGCAGGGTAATGAAGCTTATTTTGAGGGACCATCTAATGTCATCTTCCAAATTCAGAACCATTTAGTTTATATTTTGAAAAGTAAAATTTCATTTTTATGTCCTGGACCGTTTGTTAGACTCATGTTTTAGGAATAAGCATGTTTAGTACATACATGTCACACCCATTTGTGATTTCATATTCTGCAAACGGTAATTATTGATGTAATATAATATCTATTTGGTGTTATGTGATTATTTTACCCTTCCCTGGGTGCTCCCACCCTTTTTTTCTCCCTTGGTGACTCTAACGCACAACCTTAGGTTGGAGGTGAGGGGTGCTTATGTAGACAAATATCCGAAGTGTTAGAATATTGACCCCCTAATTTACCTAAGGAAAAGGTTAAGCGATTGTTCCTCTGTCGAATACTTGAATATAAAGCAGTAAAGAGAACACACGATGTTTTACGTGGAAAACCCCCGGCTCACAAAGGGTAAAAACTACGACCTATACCTTTGTAGGATTTAACCCAATTCCACTAAAACAATGAGCCTCAACACAAGATTACAAACTCTGTAACCTAAGGAATTATAAACTCTAATTCCTAAAACACCACACAAACCTCCCCAGGTTTATGTGCCCAAGTCTTCGAGTTATCCCAACTTGAAGACTAGATCCTACACCAGTTTATAACTAACTGGCACTAAGAATGAACGAATACAACTCGATGAGAAATAATACAATTAACTTGATTCAAGAACTGTAAAGCATAGACTTTAAGAAACCGTTCTTCAATCTGGTTTCTTGTATTGGCTGCACTTGGATCTTCACTCTAACTCTCTCAAATATGAACTCACTCAATTTGATTGTGTTCTGCTTGTAGCTCTCCTTGTAAGTGCGTAAGGTTTATTGTGAAACCTCTCTTGTATTTATATTGAGAGCCCCCTTCTTTATTTTGGTTGATTTCCTTCCATATTGGGAATCCTCTTCCTTGTAGGACTTTGTCAAATTAATCTTCTTGATTTCTTTCCTTGTAGGATTCTTCCTTATGAAAGGAAACTTCGTGCAAGCTGGACTCTCCTTATAAACACGCTTTCTCCACACTCTTTGCTCCCTTCTCTGCATCGTTCGCCTTCTCCTGATCCTAGTTGGATTCTGCTGTAGAGGAACAAGTCATAAATACTTGTTCCCTGTATGTGTTCCACAACTTTGTCAATCTTCAAAATCTACCTCGATCCAACAAATTCTCCCTTTTTGATGATGACAAACCCTTGCTTCTTGTATGCATAATTCCAACTGTATCATGTCAGTTTTCTTTGGCAAACCACAAAAGAACACATTAGAGGAACAAGTTAGACCAACGGGTTATAAATACCACAAGCAGCACTTTCCCCCTTTTGGCATCATAAAACACTGTGAAGACACACAAAATTCCAATTCAAGTACCATTCTACACTCATGGCCACTGGGGCTATCACCTATGCAAACACTCAAGAAGTAAGAGCTCAATTAGCTATATCAAAGTATTTGCAAATGCACAGGAGACAAGATGAGACTAGAATAGGAACCCAACATATTATTAATCACAAAGCATGTACACTAGAAATAGAAATTAAAAGATCAGATCATGCATAAGTGAGAACAAAAAGAAAGGTTGGGAAGGCTAGAATAGGCAGGCTAGGTAGTGGGAGGAGGAGGGTCCTTCTTAAGCAGCTCATAGATGCCCTTCAAGCTGGCAGAGTTAGTGGCTTGCTCAGATGCTAAAGCAGCTTGTGCTTGGGCAAGCTCATCCTTGAGCCTTGCATTCTCTTCCATCAGCAGTGCATGATCAATACCATAGGTATCATGAAGCTCAGCCACTTCCTCATCATGAGATGCGCTCATAGCAGCAATCTCTACATCCTTGGCTGCCAGCATTGCCCTTAGCCGCTGCAGAGGTGCATTGGCCCCTCTCCGAGGAATAGGTACATCAGCCTGGTTCACAGTAATAATCATATCTTTGGTTGTCTAATCTTGACAAGCTTGAACAAGCACACCAAAGTGCTAACAAACATCCCCCAGCCAGAACCCATATCCTAAGGCATGTTGGGTAGCATCCTGTTTGAAAATCCTATACATGTGGCAGAGAATGAGTTTGGGCAAGTTAATTGGAATCCTAGAGAGGAGCAACTGCATCAAGACGAGTTCCATGTAATTGGCCTCGGTTCGCTTTTGCTCCCTAGGGAGCACCATCTTGTGCACCACATCAAATAACATTTGATGGAGAGGAAGCATAGCCCCCTTATCCACCCTAGAGTGCGACTCCAAAGTAGGATCATTTGCAAACCTCCTAGTAATCTCCAAGGCTAAAGACAGCCCATCAAAGGGAGGCCATTGCCTCTTCACATAGTGACACCATCCATCATTAGGAACTCCCAAAATCTTAGCCAGTAAAACAGGGGTAAGGGTGAATGGAACATCTCTAACAACACTGGAGATGGAAAAGGAGGTACCAGTGGCGTTCACATAAAATTGCAGAGTTTCTGCACGATCCATTTTTCGATGGGCACCACCCTGAAGGAACAGGTTTGACCAACCCTGTGCATCCACCAGTACTAGTAGTTCCATCATCTCATCACCTCCAAACCCAGTGAGCACCCTGCCCCTCACAATAATTCTGGTCCAAAGTTTATCAGTCTTTCAGTTCTAGCATCAGGGGTTTCATCAATGAGATCCAAAGTATCATCCTCTTCTTCCACATGCTCGGGAAGATCAACTTCTACATCCTCATAAGAGGCAGCATCATCAGTATCCTCATGCTTATGAGACTCAGAGGATGGGAGTCCATGGTAATCTCCCTCACTCTCCGAGGTCTCATCCACTAGCTTAGATTTAACAGAACTTCTAGAAGGAACAGGTTTCCTGACCTGTTACTTTGGTGGTTTTGAAGGAGCTACACCGTTCCCTTTCCTCCTTCTTTCAGCAGCCTCCACTTCATCATCTAAAATATCAATGAGATCAGGGGGTGGGGCAGATATACATCTAGTTCCTCTAGGCCTCTTGGTTGCAGAAGCAACCATGCTTTCTTCAAGACCCCTCTTGGTGGCTCTTGTCATTCAAACAGGGACAGGCTGAGCTACAGGAGCAGGAGGAACTTCTTCAGGTTCATCAATTGGTATACGAACAACCTTTCCTGAGGCCTTGCGTAGACGAGACCTTGTCCTTTGTGGAACCAACTTGGAAATTGGAGTGTTATCATCATCCTCCACAGCAGTAGAAAAAGTGGTATGTTGAACCTGTTCCTTTGGTCCAGATCTTCCAACCTCAGCTTTCCCCTCAACAGATGCACCCAATTTTTCTCCAACAGGTGAACTAGGTTCATCACTCACCATTCCTTCATCCTCAGATTTCCCCCGACGACTAGAACCAACAGACTCCAAAGCTTCATCCTGTTTTTCATATGGTACCAACGCATTAGTGTCATCATCAATTAATTCATCACCCAGAACTGCTGAAAATTGATCCACATGAGCCATCCTGAGAGTCAACAACAATAACATGAGAAAAATGGACTGTGATAACCTGTTCCTTAAAGGGGATTAGGGCATGAGTAGGTGACATGAAGGAATTGGTAGAGGGTTTTGGAATTTCTAGTAATTTGGGAGAGGAGGGTGAAGGAGGTTCCATTGATAAAACGTGAGAGAAGAGAAGAAGTGGAAAAGGGTTTTGGTTTCAGAGCAAAGGCGTTTGTAGAAAAAGAGATTGGGAGTGAATAAGGACTTATGAATTCAAAAGGACTTTAAATAGGAGTATTAGCCGTTTGAAATTAATTAGAGTCCTTTAAGTGGAAGAGTCATATTCTAGGGAAGAGATCCTGATTGACAGATGTCAAATCTCATCACAAAAGTGACTTGATTTGATTGGATCTTTTCCTTTTTGGAGATTTAGCGGTTATAGGCTTTAGGGTAAGTGAATTTCTTGTGGTTTAGATGGAAGGGACAGGTACAAATGCACATCTTTAGCAATTAATTTTATCTAAACATAGTGCACATACCTTAGATTTTTAATGTGGTGCTGAGTTCATGTCCCAATTTGATATCCCAAATTCCTGTTGCAGAAGCAACTAATAATTTATAGTGCTTGAGCAACTTGAATCTTTAAAAGTGGCAAAGGGATCTACAACTAAATGTACAAGACTGAGCATAAAAATGTTTAAATTAAAATACAATATGTACAATGTTCATTAGCCAATCACTGGGGTGCTCATGTGATCTTAATCATCCCCAGTTCCAACTTGTTCCTTTCAAAGTGATCCCTTGCCAGAGCCTTTGTGAATATATCAACAATTTGCTTTTCTGTGGCACAGAAGTGCATGGAGATCAATCCCTTGTCCACATGATCTCTCAGGAAGTGGTATCTAATGTCAATGTGCTTGGTCCTTTTGTGTTGAACTGAATTTTTGGCAATATTGATTGCACTTGTATTGTCACAAAAGATAGGCACACACTCAATGTTTAACCCAAAGTCCTTGAGTTGTTGCTTCATCCAGAGTAGTTGTGCACAACATGAGTTAACAACCACATATTCAGCTTCAACAGTGGACAAGGCTACAGAGTTTTGCTTCTTTTTTGCCCAAGAGATTAGACATGATCCCAAGAAGTGTGGCATTCCAGTGGTGCTCTTTCTATCCACCAGATAACCTGCATAATCTGCATCTGCATAACCTACAAGCTCAAAGTTACTGCCTTTAGGGTACCACAACCCCAAATCAGTTGTACCTTTCAAGTATCTGAGGATTTTTTTGACAGCTTTCAAGTGGGGTTCCTTGGGATTTGCCTGAAATCTTGCACAAAGACCCATACTGAAGACAATATCAGGTCTGCTACTTGTGAGGTATAGGAGAGATCCAATCATCCCTTTGTATAGTTTCTTCTCCACTGCTGGACTTGTTTCTTCCAGACCTAACTTTATTGATGTGGCTATTGGAGTGTCTATCTCCTTTGCATTTTCCATCTTGAACTATTTGAGCAACTCCTTGGCATACTTCTGCTGATGAATCATTGTTCCTAAAGGAGTTTGTTTTATCTGGAGGCCTAAGAAAAAGTTGAGCTCTCCTATCATGCTCATCTCAAATTCTTTGCTCATCAGGGCAACAAATTCCTTTGTGAGGGCCTTGCTAGTTCCTCCAAATATTATGTCATCAACATATACCTGCACAACTAACAAGTCTCTTCCTTTATTCTATCAAGCTTGTAAACATGGTCCGGATAGTCAGAGTCTTCAAAGCTTGGAGGTTGTTTGGCAAATATTTCTTCCTTCAACAACCCATTGAGGAAGACACTTTTCACATCCATCTGGTAAAGTGTGAATTCCATGTAGGCTGCAAAGGAAATGATGAGTTTGATTGCCTCCAATCTGTCCACTGGTGCAAAGGCCTCATCATAGGAATATCTATTCCTTCTTCTTGATTGTACCCCTGGACCATAAGTCTGGCCTTGTTCCTTGTAACTGTTCCATTTTCATCTAATTTGTTCCTGAACACCCACTTGGTACCTATGATGGTTTTATTCTTTGATTTGAGTTCCAAGTGTCATACTTTGTTCCTTTTGAACTGATTGAGCTCTTCTTCCATTACAATGATCCAGTCTGCATCTTGCAAGGCTTCATTAATTTTCTTGGGCTCTATCATGGACAAGAAGGATTCAAAGGCACAGAGATTCTTCAGTCCAGATCTGGTTGTTATGCCAGTGCTCAAGTCAGTGAGGATGGTGTCTATTAGATGTGAGCCTTGATATTTATACCCTTTAAGTACTGGCTCTTGTGCCTCCTCAGCTTGATCCTCATCTTCATCCTGTTGGCTCATGGTTTGATTATTGTGGTCAGCTGCAGGTACTTTATTTCCTTTGTTGTTTCTGTCAGTTTCAGCATCAGTTGAACCTGTTCCTATAACCTTTTCCTGCATAACTGGTTCAGATGTCCTTGATAGTTCATCAATTTCCTGCACACTTTGGTTAGCCATAACGTTGCTTTTATCAAATACAACATGCATATTTTCTTCTTCACACATAGTTCTTTTATTTAGCAACCTATAAGCTTTACTATGTGAAGAGTACCATAGAAAAATTCCCTCATCACTTCTGGCATCAAATTTTTCTAATAAATTCTTCCCATTATTGTGGATGAAGCATTTGCATCCAAAAGCTCTCAGATGAGAGATGTTAGGTTTTCTGCCTTTGATTAACTCATAGGGAGTTTTATCCAAAAGAGGCCTAGACATGCATCTATTTATTATATAGCAAGCAGTGTTGATAGCTTCAGCCCAAAGTTGGCTAGCTACATTACTAGCAATCATCATAGTTCTAGCCATTTCCTGCAAAGTTCTATTCTTTCTTTCTACTACTTCATTTTGTTGAGGAGTTCTAGGAGTAGAGAAGTTGTGATCAATACCATGGGTAGAACAGTAATCAACAAATTTAGCATTTTCAAATTTTGTTCCATGGTCTGATCTGATGTAGCTAGTTGTTTGTCAAGTTTCTTTTCCAGTTTTCTTACTAAACTGCATAATGCCTCAAATGCATCTTCTTTAGAAGCAAGAAAAACTGTCCAAGAGTACCTTGTATAGTCATAAACTAGTACAAAAACATACTTTTTTCCACCTCTACTTCTTACTCTCATGGGGCCACAAAGATCTATGTGGACCAGTTCCAAGGATCTGGTCGAACTTATAACCTGCTTGGATTTGAAAGAAGATTTTACCTGCTTACCTTGAGCACATGCAGCACATACCTTATCTTTCTTGAACTTAGTTTTAGGTAGACCTATTACCAAGTTCTTGGAGATCAGTTTGTTCAATTGAACATGACTAGCATGACCCAATCTCTTGTGCCATAGCAGGGGTTCTTTGTCTATCACACTGAGACAAACAAGATCCTTAGCAGGGACCTTTGAGATATCAGCAGTGTACACATGCTTGTATATCTATCCAGTCAAGACAGTTTCCCCTGTGTTTAGGTCTATCACCTCCACACCTGTAGAGTAGAAGGTTACCTTGTTTCCCTTATCACAGAGTTGTGAGATGCTAAGTAGGTTGTGGTTTAGTCCTTCAACACGGTATACCTTTTCAATTGAGTGCTCTTCAGACTTACCTATTCTACCAACTCCTTTGATCTTACCTTTCTTTCCTCCTCCAAAGGCCACATTCCCTCCTTTCCCTTCTGCTAGTGAGAGGAATTTTTCTTTATCTCCTATCATATGTATTGAGCAAGCACTGTCCATGTACCAATGTTGCTTGCTTCCTCTCACCCTATCCTGCAAAATATATTAAAGGTTATTTTTAGGAACCCAAACTAGCTTGGGTCCTTTCCTTTGATTAAAAGGATGAATTAGATCTTTATTGGTCCATTTTGGAAGGCTTTTGACAGGCTGTTTCCTGTGTGCAGATATGTTCCTTGAGAGAGGAACATTTTTGTTAACATGCCTAGTTTTTCCTTTAGAAGCAGCGTTGAAGTTTTTATCCTGTTGAGCTTTAGCAATTGGACAAGCTTCCCTAAGGTGACCAACCTTACCACAGTGTGTACAAAGATCAGAGGTTCCTTTAGAAAATTCTTTATCAAAGCCTATTCCAGTTTTAGTGCTGTAAGTTTTATTACCCAGCTGAGTGGTAATCATTGAAGATTGAGTCCATTTATTTGCTCTTTGAGCTTATATTTGGTTCTGGATAATTCAAGATATATTCTTCTGAAATTTTCTATTTCTAAGTATAATTCATCTTTGAACCTTTTAAGATCTTGTTCACACTTGATTTGGTCATCACTCTTGTGTCCTTCCCTTGTTTAGTAACCGTTAGTTTCAAAATTTCAGATTTGAGAGAGAGAGAGTACTAGTTTCAAGTTGCTGGACCTGTTCCTTGAGCGATTGATTTTTTCCTTTTAGATTAGAGTTGATCTTTTCAAGGTCAATGTACTCAAATTTTAAACTGGTCAAGGAAGCCAACAACTGATCTTTGTTTTTACTCAATTCTTGAAAATTATCAATAAAGGTCATCATTAGGGAGGACAGTTTTTCTTAGAAAAGAGTTTCAGCTTGTCCTTGAGATCAAGAAGATTTACCTCCTATTTTTTAGTGTCTGATTCAGAGTCTGATTATGTGTCCTCTATGGCCATCAAGGCAACATCTTCTGCGTCATCGTCTTCTGAGTGATCTGAACCTGGTCCCCAAGCAGCATACATAGCCTTACCAACATCAATTTTCTTCTTTTTGCTGGCTTGCTCTTTTTTTTTCTCTTTCAGCTCTCTCCATTTTCCATTCAATTTCCCACATAGGACAGTCTTTGACTTGATGGTCAGTTTTTCCACACTTAAAGCAGCCATCATTTTGTCCCTTTTCTACATTCCTTTCTCTGCTTGGTGATGATTTCCTTTTCTCAAAGTTTTCTATCTTTTTGAAGAACTTTTTAAAGTTCCCACTTATCAGGGCAATGTCATCATCATCCAACTCGTATTTATCACTTTCAGTTGCCTTGAGAGCAAGAGTTTTATCCCTTCTTCCTTCACCTCTTTTAGTGCTCTCAATATTCCCTTCATAGGTCTTTAGATTACCTACCAGTTCATCCAAAGACATATTTGTCAGATCTTTTGCCTCTCTGATTGCAGTGACCTTGATTTCCCATGGTTTGGGAAGGGTCCTTAGCACCTTATCAACATGTTCCTCAGTGGTGTATATTTTTCCCAAAGACACCAATCCGTTCACAACAATAGTGAATCTAGTGATCATCTCCTGAAGAGTTTCACCATTGTTCATCTTGAAGGATTCATACTTAGTGGATATTTTAGCAATTCTAAATTTCCTTACTTGAGTAGTGCCTTCATGAGCATTAACCAGTATATCCCAAATCTATTTAGCTGTGGTGCAGCTGGAGATTCGATTGAATTCATTTGGTCCAAGTCCACATACAAGGATGCACTTAGCTTTGGCATTTTCCCCTAACATCTTGTAGTCAGCCTCAGTGTATTGAGCTTTTGGTTTGGGAATATCCTTGTCTTCGTCATCCTTAATCATAGGGATTTTAGGACCATCAGTGACTCTGGTCCATAGCTCATAATTCTCTGCTTGAAGAAAGTACTCCATCCTTGCCTTCCACTACGAGTAGTATTGACCATTGAAGAGAGGTGGTCTATTGATGTTTTGTCCTTCACCGTTTCCAAGAGGAGGTGTAGAATTCATAGTGATCTTATCTTGAGTTATTAGACTCTTGTTAAGATAACCTGCTCTAATACCAATTGTTAGAATGCTGACTCCCTAATTTGCCTAAAGAATAGGTTAAGTGATATGTTCCTCTGTTGAATACTAAAATATAAAGCAGTGAAGAGAATACATGATGTTTTACGTGGAAAATCCCCGGATCACAAAGGGTAAAAACCATGACCTACACCTCTGTAGGATTTAACCCAATTCCACTAAAACAATCAACCTCAACACAAGATTACAAACTCTGTAACCTAAGGAATTATAAACTCTAATTCCTAAAACACCGCACAAACCTCCTCGGGTTTATGTGCCCAAGTCTTCGAGTTATCCCAACTTGAACACTAGATCCTACACTAGTTTATAGCTCACTGTCACTAAGAATGAACGAATACAACTCGATGAGAAATAATACAATTAACTTGACTCAAGAACTGTAAAGCATAGACTTTAAGGAACACATTCTTTAATCCGGTTGCTTGTATTGGCTGCACTTGGATCTTCACTCAGAACTCTCTCAAATATGAACTTACACAATTTGATTGTGTTCTTCTTGTAGCTCTCCTTGTAAGTGCGTAAGTTTTATTGTGAAACCTCTCTTGTATTTATATTGAGAGTCCCCTTTTTTATTTTGGCTGATTTCCTTCCATATTGGAAATCCTCTTCCCTGTAGTACTTTGTCAAATCAATCTTCTTAATTTCTTTCCTTGTAGGATTCTTCCTTATGAAAGAAAACTTTGTGCAAGCTGGACTCTCCTTATAAACACGCTTTCTCCACATGCTTTGCTCCCTTCTCCGCATCGTTCACCTTATCCTGATCCTAGTTGGATTATGCTTGAGAGGAACAAGTCACAAATACCTATTCCCTGCATGTGTTCCACAACTTTGTCAATCTTCAAAATCTACCTCGATCCAACAAAAAGAAAGGTATAATCGGGGAGACCTTCTGCTAGACCAAGATCGTTAACTAAGATCGAAAGATTCAACTAAAGAAGAGGAAGCTAGAAAGACAACTTGGTTAAGGAAGAAGACTTCTTGAATTTTCTTGACTTTGAGTTTGTTTTTGGTTGATTACAAATGTACAAGACCATCCCTATTTATACTTGTTCATGGATAGTTCTAGAAATTCTTCTAGATACATCTACAAGAAAATTCTAGTAAGCTTTATCTTCTAGCACTTCTCTAGATATTTCTACAAGATGCTTATCCAAGTGACTACACTAGACTATTCTAGAAACTTACTAGAAAATTTATGATATCCAAAAAAATCTACTTTAATACTTTTCACGCTCCCCCTTAAAGTGATTTTTTGGAAGCTACCCCAAGCTTGTCATAGAAGAACTCAAACGAAGTTTTGAACCATGCCTTGATGAACATCTTAGCAATTTTTTTCTGACTCCTCTTGCTTCTTCAAATAATGAAGATTTTTTTCATTCATTGGTCCTGCAAAGAAACATGAACATTTATTGACAATTTTTTCATCTCTATTACGTACCGACTTCATAATATTTCCTTTTCGTCTTTGCGAACCAAGTGAGTCATCTCCTTGTTAAGTTTCATGTTGTTGAGTTCTCAAGCTCCTCCTTTCTCTTAACTCCTCGACAACTATTTTATCTGGAGAAACACTTATGATAGGAAAGTTGGAAAATCCCTGGTTTATTTTTTGTGTTACCTCTCCTTCCAATGCAACTCCATAATACAAGAAAAATTCATCAGGATTAGTCTCCTCATTTGAGGCAATGACGATCTGATTATTGATTTTTTGTGAAACCTCACCACCATAATAGGATCCATCACCAGATTCCCTTTCAAGCTCTTCAATAACCTGTTTGTCAGCTTCAGAGCTTCCAAATATCATGGCATCTGTCTTTCTATTTGAAATTGAATCTTCAAGGTCAACTTCTTCATCTATTTGGTCTTTAAATTCTCCATCTGCTTTCAGTATTTGCTTTGAGTCGGTGACTGACCTTGACTTTGCAGATGATTGACCAAAAACTTCAGCTTCAAATACATTTTTCTCAATGTTTTCTTCTAAACGGTCACCTTTGGCATATGTAGTTTCAGGCACTACCTGTTCAGGATCTACTTCAACATCCTTCACTGTTTAGGATCTACTTCAACATCCTTCACGTCTAGATTTTTATTGCTAGTTTCAAGTTCTACTTCTTTGATTTCCTCGATAGCAGTTACCATATCAGCAGTCTGAACGTCTTCAGAATTTTCTTTCTTCTTGTTAATGACATCGGTACCTTCCTTCTCCATGTGATGGACTACATTATATTCTGAATCCATGATCCAGACTCTTTCAAAATTGATAGAAGCCAAGGAATCTATTGCTCGACTCTCAGCTACAAAGCATGCTCCACACTCTTCTTCTTCTTCAATGACTTTTCAAGTTTGAGCCATGTTGTTCTCTGTGGCTCGACAATATATTCTTATGTGTCCTACTTTACCACATAGGTAACATCTAAGAGGCCTTGTCACGCCCCGAGACCAAGCCCTGGACATAACGGACAACCCAAACCAATGAAGGCCCGAGAAAACCCCTAAGCATAACATCATAATCAGATTCAATAAAGCATTTGCGGAAAAAAGACCCATTTGAGAATATCATTTAAAACATAGTCAAAAATTAACCAAGTGTTGGTAATAAAATATTTAAACAACATCTACATAGGTCTATGAAGCTTCTAACATAAGAATGAAATACCTACGTCGAGATATGACCCCAACAATACCATAAAACTAAAACCAGAGTCAAATAAGAATTTAAATAGCCTTCCGAGAGATGGAGGGCTCACCAAAAGTTGGACATGTCTGATCGAACCTAGTGTTGTATAGTATCACGTGAAGGTGCCTCTAAACCTACATCATACAATGATGTAGCCGCCCGAATATGGTCAGTACGTGGAATGTAGTGGTACACAAAATAGAAAAATAGATACAATAAGCTTTATCTGAAAAGTTGGCATTTTAAATACTTCCAATACTATAAACAATAAATATCCATAGTAAATTCTATTAGGAGAAAACAATAGACTTTTCTATTCTTTACTTTTGTACTAGATGGTATCTCCGACTTCTATTCAACACCACGGGCTATATGGGTCCGATCAATGCTCGATCGGTTAAGCCCCAACCCATGTTTGCCGCATGAGTCAAGATTTTAATACAATATAGCTAGCACAATCATCCTCGTAGAGGAAAAGATAAGGTCGCCCAAAGTTAGGATCGAACCATCCCTATGTCAGCAAAACATAGGTTTCGAGCAATGAGCTTCATTCGACTCATACCTTCTAGGTTAACCATCTAATTCTCTTGGAGCCCAATTTATTACCATTTTCAATATCATAAAAAAAATAATTCAATAATACAATTTCGTTAGGGGCATAATCCATTATTGGTATCGTCATACCAAGACTTGCAAGTCATCCCTTTCATCAATATAGAACTCATAGGGTCTGTCAACAATTCAATATGCCCATTTCATAGAATTCATATATGAAAACCATAATTTCTGTCTCAATCCATTCCATTCGTAAAATCCATTAGAATAGCAATATCTTTCAAAATCCGTAAATCATTTTGAAAACTTTTGGATATTAAGAAGAACAAGTAAAAACCTTTCAATCCCCTTTTTGAGTACCATTCATCATATAATCCTTATTATTTTCAAATAAAAGTTAAGGGATAACGATTTTAAGACTTTTCATCAAAGCTAGTAAAACCATGCTTGTAACCCTAAGTTCAAAATCATGATAGTATATACTCAAGGGCTTGTAAATCATATCTTTTAGAAAGTACTTTAATAAGGGGTCGTTCTGCGTACCTTTTTGACAGAATGAGATTCGAAAATTACTTGAAATTGACCCTTGAGGCTTGAACCCTAGATTTTCTTGCTTCTTGACTTGGAGAGGATGAGAAAAGAGGAAAGTAGCATATGATTTTGGTTTTAATGAGACGTTTTAGGGACTTAGGAATATCTAGAATAGGTGGGGGACGGTTTTGGATAAGGAAAGGACCAAAAGACCCTTAAAATGCGTGAGAAATCAAAAAGGGGACCGCCAGAAGCCAGCTCCGTGAAATGCTGCTTATCGCGGAGACTAACCTCCATGACACGCTGCTTATCGCGGAGGCCAGGCTCCGTGACACTCCCTTATTACGGACCTCCACTGGTCCGTGCCAAAATTTGATTTCCGTGTAAGCTGAGAAGTGTCTAGTAAAATAGGCATAATATTTTACTCGGGACTCGGATCTATGCGCGGTCAGTAGTTTGGAAATAAGACTAAAAAATCTTTAATTTGATGGGTCATGGGTCACGTAACTGTTCATATAATGGGAGTAATGATCATTTGAAGTTGACCCTATTAGAAAGTTATATGAAAACTTAGTCGGTAGAGAAGCTTTCAACTAACTTGTGCTAGAGGTTCTTTAAGACCTTAATTTACATCCACTGCACTTCCCATACGTATGAATTGATATTAACATCGAGGTCCAATAGGATTCATTGGGTTCGTACATCACTACATGCTTAGAACGGTTCCAAATCGTAGCCCGAAAAACTTGGGGTGTTACAGGCCTCTTTCACCATAATTGTTAGAAGACTCTTCCTTCTTTCCCGGCGTGCTTGAACCACCTGAGAATCGAGAGTGAGGCATGTATCTTAGTTTTCCTTTAAAGTTCCTCTTGTCGGCTACAAGAGCATTTCCTTCCCCTTCTTTGACAAATACACCAGCCAACTATTTGTCTAGTAACTCCTGTGACGATAACAAATTTTCAAATTCCTCCAAAGATGGTTGTTGAGTCCATCCTTGAATCGATGTCACAAATGAAATATATTCAGGTTTTAAACCACGAACAATAATTCTTCTCATTCTTGCTTCAGAGATAGCCTCATCCGGATTCAATAAAGATATCTCAGAACATAAGTTCTTAATCTTCAAAAAATACTCGGCAATAGAAAGATTACCTTGAGTGGTGTTCGCCAATTCATTCTCCAATACATGTAGCCTAGCTTCATTCTTCTTGTTGAACAACTGGTTGAGGGTCTTCCATATTTTATGAGCTGATTTACACGTTATAATATTATCAAATAAACTGGAGGAGATTGACCTCTTTAGAATGAACTCCGCCTTCGCATTAATCTGCTTCCACTTCTTGTACGAGCTAATATTTTTTGGTCCTTCATCAGGAGGACTTGTGTTATTCCCACTAACGATATCCCACAAATCCTCGCCCACAAGGTATGATTCCATACATGTCTTCCATACCTTGTAATTGGACTGATTCAATAATTCCATCCTCAGTCCAATATCACGACCGCTCAAATCCATTTAAACAAACCAGTTGAATGTACCACTACCCCAATCTTGAAATAAATTCCAGAAACCAATCTATGGTTGTGGCTCTGATACCATAGAGAGAAATAGCAGAAGAAAGGTATAATCGGGGAGACCTTCTAGCCCACGATAGTTAACTAAGATCGAAAAATTCAACTAAAGAAGAGGAAGCTAGAAAGATAACTTGGTTAAGGAAGAAGACTTCTTGAACTGTCTTGACTTTGAGTTTGTTTTTGGTTGATTACAAATGTACAAGACCATCCCTATTTATACTTGTTCATGGATGGTTCTAGAAATTCTTCAAGATACATCTACAAGAAAATTCTAGTAAGCTTTATCTTCTAGCACTACTCTAGATATTTCTACAAGATGCTTATCCAAGTGACTACACTAGACTATTCTAGAAACTTACTAGAAAATCTATGATATCCAAAGAATCTACTTTAATATTTTTTACAGCTTACCATCCGAGCAACTTTCTTTTGTCGTGTGTTATGTGATAGTTCGAAATGAATAAGGTTTCAATCTATTATGATTGCCTATAGAGTATAAGAATCGATGGTTTTACACTTTGAATCTGTTTTCCTTTGTTCATGTACAATACGTGTTTTTCGTTGAATTACATAACTGTGACACACTACTGTTGAGGATTCTGCAAGAAATATTGAACAAGAACAAGGGGACATGGGAAATAATTGCCTTGAGGTCTATATCCAGAGTAGTCACATGAGTAAGTTTTATATCTGTCAAAAAAATTCTTCTTCGATTCTTCAGATTATTAATTACCTCTTCTTTGTTACATATATTACCTTTGTAGAATTATTTTCATTTCATTTAGATGGCATAGTGAAGGTTAATGACAGTTAATGACAGAAATAGCTGTTATTGGATTAAACTTATAAACACTCTGATCACTATATTTTAATTTGTTCTGATGGATAACCTGTTTTTCAGGTTAATTACTAGTCTTACTTATCATGAACGATGTAGTTATCTTTTAAGTAACGTTATAGAGTAAAATTCTTTAAATTGCTAAGTGCACAGAAATTTAACTGTTTGAGAACACAGACTAACGCGAATAAAAAATGAATTAATCAATCGATAATATGAATATCCATATTATTATTCATGGTCACGTGAGAACACAAGCTAAAAAGGCAACATTAGATACTAAATGCAAGTAATTGTGATGGGGTTGGTAAATGGTAAGAGGTCAAGCAACATGTATTTTTCTAAACTTGTTTGGACTCCCATTGACTTGGTTCTAGAGGTTCCTTACCCCTGAGCTTATGCAATTCACCTGTCTTCTTGTCTCTTAAAAGTTGGCCCAATTTATTCCTCAATGAGACGACAATGCAATATAATGTGTTATGACATGTTTAACTAAAAGTTTCAAAGGGTGAGTCTGAGTGGGAGCTTCGGCTGAAATATAAGAATGGGTACTATCACTGAAATACTTGAATGGGTACAACTGGTGAAATAGTTTGGATACTATCGTTGAAATAACTAAAAGACGTGTCTATTCTGCAAAAGGAACGCGATGTCTCTGTTTCAATTGCTGCTTATGTTCACTATAAATAGAGACATCTATCACTTCATATCAGTGGAAGAGTCTCACTGAACCAAAAGCTCCAGTCTAATACCATAAACCTTAGCAATCAAAGTTTTCATCTTCCACACTAAATCTACAATGAGATAGAGGTATGTAAAATTGATTTTTTGATTGATAAAAGAAGCATTTTATTAATATTCACAACACTAAACAAGCTAAACCTGTAGAGAGTTCACAAATTCTATCAATGTCTCTACTTCAGGAAATTTTTTAGTTTTACACCAAAATGGTAATAAATATGAACACTTGTATTTCAGACTAAGAATAATTGTGATTGATCAAATGTCAGTAAATGTCTTGGAGATGAATAATGTAATACAAAAGCTTCTGAATTAATTAAGAATCAACCACCAACTTCCTATTCATAGAATTAGTACTTCACTGCTGGATTACTCTATCATAACCTCTACGTACTGTATAGAGCAAAACTTAAAGAAATAAGAACTACATGTGATTAGTAAATATGTTATAGCTTCTTTCAAATAAGTATGCCAGTCAAGCTATTAGTTCAAATTACTATATTGTATATAGTACCTCTACTATACGGGCCAAGTTTGAAAACATAAGAGAAATACAAGCAACTAATATTTATACACTAACATTTGCACTTCTGCGATTTATCTCAATTTATATTATTTTCCTCTTAAGAGAAATAATCGAGGAACTGTAATGCTCACTTTACTGTGCGTTCCTACTCCTTCCTAGACCTAGATCATTTTGTTTCTTCATTAGCTTCTTAGATAATTCCAAGTCCTTCAAAAGTGTAGTATCTGGATCAACCCCATCCTCCTCCTTGCCCTTGAGAGACCTCCCACAATGCTTATCTTTTGGTTGCTTCAAGTGTACCTCATCTTGATGATCATCCAAACATAACACCTCTTTATTTGTTGCCAATGCTGAAATTGTACTATTATCTATTTTAGCCCTGTCCTCCTTGTACTTAAGCAGCCTCCCATAATGTTGGTCTATCGATTGCTCCAAGTGCACCTTTTGTTGAGGATCAGTTAAATTCATTGCCTCCTCCATTGTTGGCAATCCCAAGGGCTTTTTCCATTTGTGCTAAATGTTGATCCACTGAGGCACATAATGGAAATTGTTACACTTTAGAGGTACTTATTAATTTAGGTTCTGGGTTTTCGCTCCAGCCTTTTATTTGTCTTTGTGCACGATCTATTTGAGATGACTTCTCAATGGACACTGCCTTAAATCCTATAGGGCTTTGTAGAAGCAAAATAACAGGTTTATCATTCACTTTATTTTCAGTTATATAATTTTGTTGGCCACTTGATTTCCCATCTTCTTTATCTATATTAGATTCATTATTCAACTCACATTCTTCTTCATGTATTCGACTTTTGTTTCCATGATTTTCATTAACAGTGACTTCAATTTGTTGCTCATCCAACTTCTTTTATTCTCTAACAACTTCTATATCATAATGATGCACACACTTTTCCTCCTTTTTTTTCATTTTCCCATGATTTCCATTAACAGTGACTTCATTTTGTTGCTCATCCAACTTCTTTTGTTCTCTAACAACTTCTACATCGTCATGTTCCACACGTTTTTCCTCCTTTTTCTTTTGCGTGGCTTCTTTTGTTTAATTTCCGAATTCCTCCTTCTCTTCCTCTTTCTTTTTCTCTTTGGATTCAAGTTTTCATTGTCACAAGGAAGTAAAAATTGTCCTCCATCAATCATAATGATTTCTCCTTTTCAGACATCTTTTGTAGATGATGTTTCAGTAGGGTCATATGAGCCCATGGCAAACTGTCATGCTCTTTCTTGATAAACTCGGATATTGAGACTTCAGTGGATCCACCATTTTTATCCAATTCCCGCAAGACCCTTTCAATCATCTAATAACAAAAGAAAACATTGATTCAGACTATAAACTCGCATTGGTGCATGGAAAAGCTTTAACTATGTTAATTTCACGTTATTGGTGTTGTATGTATTTAGGAAAAAGTGAGATTGCTTTTTTTATTACAATGTCAATACCTTCACTAGACCTTGTTATTGGTTTTATATGTAGACAAAAAGATTTCCTTTTGAAAGTTCTTTTCTTAATAAGAGCTAATCAAAGTAGCAATCCAAGTTCAGACCTCAAAGACTTGATTAGCAAATTCTCTTTTTCCTATCATCGCTTAAGGAGTAACAATGAATAGTTTTAAAATCTCTATATTTGTATTCATTTTCAAAGTTTCAACATAGTTGAAGATTTTCCATGATCAAATGTGAGTTTATAGTCTAATCCAATGTTTTCTTTTGTTATAGATGATTGAAAAGGCCTTGCTGGAATTGGATGAAAAAGATGGATCCACTGAAGACTCAATATCTGAGTTTATTAAGAAAGAGAATGGCAGTTTGCCATGGGCTCGTATGACCCTACTGAAACATCATCTACAAAAGATGTCTGAGAAGGGAGAAATCATTATGATTGATGGAGGACGGTTTTTTCTTCTCGGTGACAACGAAAAATTGAATCCAAAGAGAAAAATAAAGAGGAAGAGAAGGAGAAATTCGGAAATTAAACAAAAGAAGCTGCGGAAAAATGAAAAGGAGGAGGAAAAATGTGTGCAACATGATGATGTAGAAGTTGTTTGAGAACAAAAAAAGTTGGATGAGCAACAAAATGAAGTCATTGTAAATGGAAATCATGGGAAAATGAAAAAAAGAGGAGGAAAAACGTGTGCATCATTGTGATATAGAAGTTGCTAGAGGATAAAAGAAGTTGGATGAGAAACAAAATGAAGTCACTGTTAATGAAAATCATGGGAACGAAAATCGAATACGTGAAGAATAATGTGAGTTGAATAATGAACCTAACACAGATAAAGAAGATGGGAAATTAAGTGGCCAACAAAATTATGTAACTGGATATAAAGCGAATGATAAACCTGATATTTTGCTTCTACAAAGCCCTATAGGATTTGAGGCAGTGTCCGTTGATAAGTCATCTCAAATAGATCGTGCACAAAGACAAATAAAAAGTTTGAGCAAAGACCCAGAACCTAAATTAATAAGTACCTCTAAAGTGTAACAATTTCCATTATGTGCCTCAGGGGATCAACATTTAGCACAAATGGAAAAAGCCCTTGGGATTTCCAACAAGGGAGGAGGCATTGAATTTGACTGATCCTCAACAAAAGGTGCACTTGGAGCAACCAAAAGACCAGCATTGTGGGAGGCTGCTTAAGTACAAGGAGGACAGGGCTAAAATAGATAATAGTACAGTTTCAGCACTGCCAACAAACAAAGAGGTGTTATGTTTGGATGATCATCAGGATGAGGTACACTTAAAGCAACCAAGAGATAAGCATCGTGGGAGGGCTCTCAAGGGCAAGGAGGAGGATGGGGTTAATCCAGATACTACACTTTTGGAGGACTTGGGATAATCTAAGAAGCTAACAAAGAAACAAAATGATCGAGGACTAGGAAGGCGTAGGAACGCACAGTAAAGTGAGCATTAATGCAGTTCCTTGATTCTTTCTCTTATGAGAACAAATAGTATAAATTGATGCAAATCCAGGAAGTTAAAATGTTAGTGGATAAATATTAGTTGCTTGTATTTCTATTATGTTTTCAAACTTTTCCCGTACAGTAGAGGTTCTATATATAATATAGTAATTCAAACTAATAGCTTGACTGACAAACTTATTTGAAAAAGCTATAACATTATTTACTAACCGCTTGTAGTTCTCTTTTCTTTGAGTTTTCCTCTATAGAGTAGAGGTTATGATAGAGTAATCCAATAATGAAGTTAATCTATGAAAAGGAAGTTGATGCTTGATTCATATAGCCTATTTGGCCAAGCTTTTGGGAGACCAAAGTGCTTATTTCAAAAAGAAGACGAAGAGGTATTTGGCCAAGCTTTTGGGAGAAAATAAGTGTTTCTGGGGAGTAGCTCAAGTTGTTTTTCAAAAGCTAAAAAAGTAGTTTTTTGAAAAACACTTTTGAGAAAAACATACATAGAAACACTTTTAAAAGTCTTGGCCAAACACTAGTTGCTATCTAAAAGTACTTTTTAAATTTATTGGTCAAACACAAATTGTTTCTCATCAAAAGTGTTTTTTTGAAAAGCACTTTTTGAAATAAGTCAATTTCAGAAGTTTGGCCAAACATGCTATTAATCAGCTAAGAAACTTTTGTATTTACATTGTTCATATCCAAGTTAGTTACAAACAATTGATATGATCATATTGCACCTAATATTAAGTTATAGATGATTTTAACACTCAACAGTCAACTACCTACTAACCTTCTACCTAATCCTCGACCTCCATACCTTCATATCTAAGGTCATGTCTTCAGTTCGCTGAAGTTTTGCCATGTCATATAAAATCACCTCCCATATTTCTTCTTCAGCCTACCTATACCTCTCCTAAATCCTACTACGATCAACCTCTCACACCTCCTTACTGGTACATCCTCACACCTCCTTACTGGTCATCCTCACACCTCCTATTCATATGTCTAAACTATCTCAGCCTTGTTTCTATAATCTTGTATGCCATGGACGGCATTCCCATCTTGTCTAGTATAACTTAATTCTTTTCTCTCCTAGTATGATCACACATCTATCTGAGCATTCTCTTCTCCGCTACCTTCATCTTTTAAACATGTAATTCTTGACTGGCCAACACTCTTGTAACACCTCGGGTGTTTAAAATTGTCCTTCGTTCCATGTTGGAGACTTACGAGCCTAAGTATGAGAGTTTTATTAACACATTGTTCCTTCGTATGTCACTTGAAAGGAGCTCCCTGTATATATATCCTAAAGCTCTTGTGTTCTTTTTCCCCTTTTTGGTCTATAATTAAATTGGTTACTTTTCTTGCTCTCTCAATATATATATGCATACACATGTACACATATATATCTTCAACAAATTATGAGTTTTTTCCGAGGAAAACGGGTAGATGGAGTTTCAAGCTTGAGAAATCTTAGTTGCAGCAGGTGCGTGAGTGGAGTTCGTAGTAGTTTGGAGATGAGAGTGGTAAGGACCGTAAGGTATGTAAAAGCTATTTCCTTCTTTTCATGGCATGATTCTTTAATTTCAAGAATTTTTCGTAGAGTTTCTAGATTATATTGTTCTCCCTTATTGTGAAATAGTCATCCCTTGTCAGAAACTTATACTCAGTTAGCATGGAGGTAGTGCCTAAGCGAAAAGTAAGGAAATGGATAAACTCTAGTCATAAGGATAGATTCTATGTGAGCAAAGGCTATAATCGATAAAATATCGGGGGCTTAGATATAAGATAAGGTCCATGTGAGTGCTAAGAATAGCGGAAGCTATAAAGTTAATAAAAATAATTTATAGTTGAAATTTGAAGGAAGATATAATATTGTTACGTATCTTTTTTTAGTTAAACAAACGTGTTTTTTGTTCTTATTCTAATACATATGCTCTAGCTCCACAATGTGCCGAATGGTTCCTAATTTCCCCACATTATCATAAGTGTCCAAGGGTCGTATATATCTTGTAACAGAACATGTTCATGTTCTAGTATTAATGCTCCTCTGCTTTAAAAGAAAAGCCACACTGATGATGATGTTATATTATTTACAATTTAAATAGGAGAAAGAACGATTCTTTGGGAAGCGGGTATTACAGAGAGAATTATTTGGGCAACCCGTAGTAAGAAAGTATAGGAGTTTAGCTTGTTGTGATTGATACATGTGTACGAGTGAAGGTAGTATAGGCTGCTTTTGAGATCAACGAAAAGGTATGTAAATGCGATTCCTTTCTCTTTTGGTATGACTCTATGATTTTAGAAGTTTTGAATTTAACATACTTTTAAAGAGCTATTTGTAGAGCTTTTGAATAAGTATGTTGTTGTATTCCTTCTATGGTGTGCGTCCGGAGAACTACCTGTAGATATCGTAAATTGGGGGTTTTATCTTATGTTATCATAGTAATTCATTGTCGAGGACTCATAGTCACTATATGAAATTTTCGTGTCTAGTTATGAATTAGAAAATGTACACTTTGGTGGGGTGTGTCTTTATTATTTGCCTACAGGGCAATGTGTGATTGTCTTTGGGGCTATGTGTGCTGGTGTGATTACCTTGCATAAAATCTAAGGTTTAGTATGTGTGCCCCTTGGGTGAAGGGATTTGTCTAAGTTGAAGTTCTTATCATATAGTTCCTTGGGTCTAGTCGAGAATGATATTTGAGGCGTAGATGATGATCATAACGTAGGAAATGTGTTTTAGTATAGCTTCTATAGACTTCTAGTCTAGCATGCCGCCATAAAGTCATTCGTAGAAATTCTGGATTGGTGTTATCCCACTAGAAGTCGACGGAAAAAGTGTGTTAAGGCTATTCCCTTCTTTCGGCAATTCTCCTTAGAGCTTAATGGACAATAAAGCTAGTTGTTGTAGCCGAATCACTCGTAACCTTATTTGAATTGGTTGGCTGCTTGACTTGATATAGTTGTCCATCATGGGGATTTGTATTCTATTGATAGCGACCTCGAGCTTAGATATGACTTAGAGATTATTAGTATAGGTCACTTATAACTATATTGCTTGTCTTTGGGCCAATCGGTTATTTGTTGTTGCCCTTGGGGCTATTATAGTTAGCTATAGAGGTATCATTAGTGCCTTACGAGCTATATGCATGTTGCCTAAGGGGCTAGTAAGAGGAGTTGAAGCCTATGAGACACTTCAATCGCCTACGGGGTTATAGTAGATCCTAAAGGCTATTTTGATTGCCTAAGGGAGCTGTAATGAAGCTTGTTCACTCATGGGCTATAATGTTTGCCTAAAGGAGATAGATTGAGGCCTACAAGCCCCACAATATCCCAAGGGGATTAGATTGAGGCCTACGGGCCAAAGAGTTGCCTTCGAGGCTATACTGATATAATATATATATACAATTGCCTTCGGGGCTATATGATGTGCCTTAAGCGCTTGATATGAAATGCCTTAGGGGCTAGATATATAGTTGCAGCTATACAGATTTATAGTTTCCTTTGGGGCTATGTGTAGAGTGCCTAAGGGGCTATCCAGATGTAACGATTGCCTACGGGGCTAGGGGATTGCCAATAGGGGTATACAAATTGAATTGGCACCTCTCGGGCTTATGGGGTCCCGGGTAGGTGGTCTTGTTTTCTGTTTGTACCTGCCGAGCTTACAGGGGCCGGTTGGGCTATATTGATTATTGTTTGTACCTGCCGAGCTTATAGGGGCCAGTTAGATTATTGTTTGATTATTATTGTATGATTTGTATTAGGAGAAGTTAGGCTATATTATGATGATTTTTGATCTTTTTCCTCGGGTACCTCATTATTTGATGATATTAGTTAGCTTGATTCAAGAAGCGGGTTGCTTAGTTAGTTATGATTTGTAAGGCTTAAGTTGAGGACAAGTAAGTACGTTCTGGCTAATCATTGACTCCCTACTTTAGTATTTCCAGTACTTATGATATCAGTCTCATCTATTTATAGATTAAGGAGTAGGTAAGTACACTTAGATTATCTTGACCCTCCTATCTGATTACTTATAATATATATGACATTAGCTTCAGTTTCAGCTCTTTTTTGCCTTACACACTCGGTACATTATTTTGTAATGACACCCTAATGCCCCAGGGTGCTGCATTCATTCCTGCAAGTCCCGAGCAACAATCAGACAGACCTGCTAAGTAGCACAACCGAGTTTTTAGCAAATTGGTTGACTCCTTTTCTTCCTGGGATCACCAATGTCTCAGAGGTTTGCCTGTTTTTCTATTTGTATCTTTTGGGTAGGCTGGGGCCTTGTCCCGCCAAGTCCAGTATTCATAGAGGCTTGCAGACTAGTCTGCTGGGTTGTATAGCTATGTTGTTGGCCAGTTGGGCCTTGTTGTTATTGTTGATAGTTCAGTAGCATGTTGGCCTAGCTTATATTGCATAATATTTATGCTTTTTTAGATATTAAGGTGGCCTCAACGGCCCAAATAGAACTTGTGTGCTACCTGTTTATTGCTTTATAAAAACTGTTGGGAGTAACTATTTGCTTTATAGAGCTATTGATAGGGGCCTCATTGACCGAGGGCTTATTTTTAAGCTGAGATATACTATTTGTTTTCTTGATTGCATGTGGCTGCTATGCGCTATTGGCAAATGGTTCAACAGGGTTGGTTCGGGGATAAGTTTTGGCATAAGGTGCCAGTTACGCCTCTCAAATTTGGGGGATGACAAATGTTGTAGGAAGAACCAGATTCACCTGTGTATATGGTGGTAATGAAATTCAAAGACCAACATGAATAATCAAAGTACCAGGCGTATAAAGGGGAAAGATCTAGGCACAATATATCGGCAAAGAAAATAGAATCCTAGATGGGTTCTAACTATGGAAGTAGTGGCCAACAAGGAAAGGAATAACCTTATGTGAAATAATTAGGGTTGCAGAGCAACACCCACTTTTATCTCCACTATATAAGGTAAACCCTGTGAAAGGAGACAATATCTTTTCACACGCAGAAAAAGGAATTGAGACTTCTCTCAAGGCATTGATGAAAAGCAGTAAAGACAAAGAAAAAAGAAGCAACAATATCCTAGAACAAGTAGAATAGGTTGTTGTTATTGTGAAAGTTGTCATAGGCAGGATTGTTGAGCTGTAATCTTTCCTAAGTTGTGCATAGTGTTGTTGAGGGTGTTAGCATTGTAAAAAGAAGATAGTTCATCTTCTTTGAGTATAGTAAAATAGTTAGAGTCAACTGTTGATTGAGGTACTAGAGGTAGTCCCTTAGATTATAGAATTATAATCTGAAATCACTCTTTGAAGTTAGTGGATTTGGTTGAAAATTCTACACACTGTAGGTTGTGATTTTTATTCTATTGAGCAAGAAAATTTTCCATGGTAAATCTTGTGTTTGTTACTTTACCGTAATTATTATTTCCAAGGAACCTGGTTCCTAAGTCAAGCAGTTGGTAATAGTTTATTTCAGGTAAGATATGACCAACTCAAAAGCATTTGAGTCTAAAATCTAAACTCCTCCTTCATATTTATCTCCAAAATTGAAACTGTCATGTACGCCATCATAACCTCTTGAAGTGGTCCCTATGTGACCATTAAAATCTCCTTCTATTACATTTTCTCTATCAGCGGTATACCTCTTACAACCTCAAACAACTCCACCCAGAAGCATTTTTTGTCCTCCTTGTCCAAACCCGCCTGCGGTGCATATGCACTTAGTGGCCATAATCCTATTGTTCGCCCTCCTAACCTCCAACATTTGCTTCTTAAGTTTACCGTCTATTAAAATTCCTAATCCATTCCTATTTCTTGAGCTCCTTACCACAACTTAAAACCCTTTACATCCCTAGACTTGGTTCCTGCCCATTTGGTTTCCTGGATTGTTTCCTGGATTGTTTCCTGGACACAAGCTACATTGATCTTCCTTTTCTTTACAATTTTCACTAACTCAATCGACTTCCTCATTAATATCCATGTGTTCCAAGACCTAACTTGCAATCTAGGAGTTCCACCCTCGCCCGCAACCCCCACCCCCAATCAAGGACACGACGTTAAGCTACCATCATACTCCGAAGCCACTAACACAGGTCCAATATAAACAAATTAAGCAAGAAGACAACTGACAGGCAAAAAAGAATTCAAATAGTTAGACTAACAAGCCAACAACAAAATGGGCAAGCAAAGAAGGTAAAATAACAAAGGAAGAAAGACAAAGTACCTAAATAAGATACAAGGAAAAATGATTGAACACAGATTGAACAATCAATTCAAATTAATACAACATACCTTATAATGATAGAAAGTGGAATATCAGGAATGCTAAAATAGCAAAGCAAGAATCACAAAATTATCTCCATAAAATAACACAACAAGAATGGTAGAATATAGATTGAACAATTAATTCAATGCAATTTAATTCAAAATACCTAATATAAAGATCAAATTCAATGTAATTTAATTCAAAATACCTGATAGAAACATCAAATAATAGAGCAAGAACGCTAAATAACTAGGCAAGAATAACAAAATGCCTAGATAAAATATCAAAACAAGAACGATAGAACCTGGATGTAGTCGAGGACTATCTAGACGATGTCGCAGGAGGGTAGATCGGAGGAACTAGGTCACCTCAAAACTCATCGCCGAAAAAGGTTTGATTCTACCAAACATGTTGCTGCTCGTAGACACAAAAGAACACAAACAGAGCAAGAGAGGGGGAAAGAGAGAGTTAGAGGGGCGATCTTCATCGCTGAACTCTGACAAGCAAGTAGAAGAAGAGAAGGGCTAAGGAGAGAAAGGAAGAATGGGAGAGGCGCGCGCGCGCACACACACACAGAGAGAGAAATAAAGAGTAGAAGAAGCCCTTACTAAGTGGAATTCACTTTATTATCTTATTTGTCTAACTAGTGAAACTGACGCGCTTCACGCGGCTATAAGAAAATTAATATATTTATATATTTTTACTTTAGATATATAAAAAATAAATTTTATACATTAATATTTTTTATTTTAATATAGTAGTATGAAACATTTATATTAAGTAAGTGGTAGAAAAGACAACATAGATTTTGGTTTTCATCCGAGACATGATTTGTTCTTTCATCTTGTTTCAATATGCAATATTAAGTTGCAAACATTGTTTTTATTTTTTTTTCCTCTATCTTTTATAGGAGTACTTGATCTTCTATGCAAATAGTATTTTCTTAATAAAGACTTTTAAACTTCTATGTTGTATCTTTATTACTACATTTGTTTAGTACAACAATTTATACATTAAATAAATATTATAAAAATAATAAAAATGAAACACATAGGAGTTATGAATATCAATATTTAAGAGTAAAAGTTCTAAGAGAGGGGAAGAGATATGAGTTATAAATAATTTAGCGATTTTTTACTTTTTTTCTCACTATTTTTGGACTTCTAGAGCTCGAATTTGGACATTTTTTGGTGTGATTTCTTCGTTATTCAAAGAGGGTAAGTTTCTAATCTCTAATATGATGATTCCCCACTATTTTATCTTGGATTTTGGGCTTAAATCAAGGATTGGAGGTTTTCATCGTAAAGTTCTTCAATCGATTTTTGATGATTTGAGGTCCGATTTGAGCTTCGTTTTTTATGAAATTTCATATTTGAGTTTCTTATGTTATGGGTAAGATGATTCCAAAAAATTCCCTATTTCATTATCAAATCCTGAGGGTTGATTTTTGACCCCAAATTTGACCCAAACTTTTATATTATGATATGCGTATTAATGGACTCATATTCACGTATAGAACATGTTTTTGATATATCAGGAGTGTTTTGAGGCCATTTGAAAGGGGAAAGCCATTGTGTGATCGTGTGGACTTGAGGTTCGGCATCGAGATATGTTATGACTTACTCTTCTTCTGACTTAGCTTGGGTGAGAACTTATTGTATAAAATATGTTATTGGGTTGGGCGAAGTATGGACTTGATAATTGTTATGTTGATTTAATTTTGCAATGCCTGAATTGGGGTCTATGTGACGAGCACAAAATACAATGTAAATTAAGCACTTCGCTAGTCATAGGTAGTATAGTTTAAATTGTCTCCACATGGATTGGTTAGAGTAATGTGTCAATATAATCTTGCTCTGTACTTTTCAGGGAATCAAACTTGATAATTGGTGTGGTGAAACCACAAGTTTAGAAACAGAAAATTAAAGGAATCTATGCAACACGAGTTACAAACGTTTTTTGCAAATGGAGAAACAAGGGAAATTGGTGATCCACATATATGTTTTTGATGACTGAAATATTCCTTCTCACTCCTCCTTCAAACCTAAGTTAGAATTAATTCTTACGAATTCAACCGTTACTTATTATGCCCTAGAAAAATGAGATTTTTCTTCAAATAATCTATTCTTCCTTAAGACAATAGTGTAAGGACCATGAAGGTTAGCCTCTATAGTGCCACAGTCGTAAGCTTATTAATCTGACCCAAATTGCGCCCAATTCCATTTCGCCGGATTGAAAGAGCCATCAATCACTATGATCTCTTTCTTAGAAAAGAAATTGCGTAAATTCTTTTTTTCTCCCATGCTTTCCGTTGGTCAACAACCAACTAAATCTATACTTCTTCACTACTCGTACAGGGAAGGTGGAAGAAATTCAGTCTCTCTTTTTTTTGGGGGGAGCAGAGCAGTCAAAGAATGAACCAAACCAAATGATTGTTCTAGAATGACTATTCCTCACAATTGCTCCTTGTCCTCTTGAACCTCGAACAAAAAATCGATCTCGCCATCAGCTCGACTAAGAGTTCCGAATCAAAAAAGTAAACTGAACTTTACTTAAGACGAAGGAAGCGAGTGCCGAAAAAAAACCGCTTTCTTAAGGCTTCAAACTACTAGTCATTAAGACTACTATGAATGAAAGGTAAGGAAGTCCTTTTCTTGACTTAGCCTGCGTGCATTATACCTAACCTTTTAACTTGATTTCAATCTCAACAAAGAAATGAAAGCATAACTCTTTGCTATTTTCCTTGAACGATTCTCACACTAAATCAACAAGCTTCTTCCGAATACTTAAGAGAAATAAGCAATAAAGTTCACCCCGAACACATGTAAATTAAAGCGTAAAAACAACCCTTCTTACGAATAGAAAGTTAAAATGAAACAATCCACATCTAGAATAAACTATGAAAAAATTCAGCTATTGAATAAGAAGTTCACATTTAGTTAATGATCACATATAGTTTCACTCCAAATTACCTATAAAAAGTCTACTCCATTTAAGCATGTCAAACGGGCCGGGTCGGGTCAACCCGGCCCGTGACTGGAGTAGCCCGCTGGTCTTCGGGTGTGGGCCGGTCTGGTCCAGGCTGTTTTGAGCAAAATGCTCATCCAGCCCAGCCCAGGATCGTGACTCACTATTTAGCCGGGTTAATCCGGTCCGGTCCGGTCCGGGTTCACTAAATGGGCCTTTCATGGGCCAAGTTTGGGGGCCGGTCCATGGGCACCACCCTTTTTTTTAATTTTAAATTTAAAAATTGAGTTCTAATCATGTAATGTAGTGTTATCAATTTTAAAGTGTGATATAATTTTAATCATTTTAAATTTAAAATTTCAAATTTGAATTATATATTTATATTTTATAATCATGTAGCGTACTATCAAAATATACATAATTTTCTTTGAGATAAAAAGTTCACCAAAAGAGATAATAAGAAAGAAGACATTATAATCGAACTCTCAATCCCAACTTTCATTTTGGATTTCGAGTTGTGTTCCGTTCTTTTTCTTCGTCTCTCCTTTTCCTTTTCTTGCTCCAAAGTTTGATGCCCTAATTGTTGGGACAAATTTCAACTTATAAAGTCTGGGGTCATATGCAAAATACTGAAAAAGACCTCAACTTTTGAATTTATGTTGCAGCGCTGCGCAGCCACACGATAACTGCGCACTGACCGCGCGGGTCTGCCAATAAGTGCTAAGCTTCTGCCAACCTTACGCGGTCGCAGCTTCACTCTGCGCGGCCGTGTGGGCCTTCCAGTGGCATGACTCAGTCTTTTTTGTATTCTTTTGCTTTCCTTAGCTCTAACTCTGAGCCTAACTTTACCTGAACATATTCAATAAAGAATTTCCTAATATCTGTATAAACAATGGCCAATAACAATCAACAAACCCATCAATTACTCCCAAAAAACATAACAATTTTACAATCATCAAATACCCCCACTCTTAAGTTTTTGCTCGTCCCGAGCAAATTAAAACAGAACATACATTTCAGTAAGCTTGACGCACAAGTATTAGAAAGAAAATCAATTACCCCCATTCCCAAGAGTGCATACTACACTCCTCATTGTACGATAACTTATTGACACCCGAAGTTAAATCATGCACCAATATTTGAACACTCACAGGAAAGAAGATGCAACACTCTCAACAGATAAGGTTATAACATGCATCTCGGACAAGATGATTCACATCACTCACTCTCACAAAGAAGTACTTCATGTTCTTTCAGGATACCATAGGCTTGGCAATCAAGTCTGTCACGTCCCAAAGTACCTCCTAGACGTGAGTGGCACTCGCTAACACCACTTGTCGGGCGAACTAGATATCAATTCACTTACCCAATTATATAAGCACATAAAACAATTATATGAAAGTTTAAATGCATCAACGCTAATCAATAAATAGAGAATAATAGTCCAAAGAAATCCATAAATCACTCTATTGATTCAAAGATCACCCAAATACTAATTCTATAGCCCAAATCCCACAATAAGACCATGGAGCATCTAAAAGAGTAACATGAGTTTAACTGTCGGACATGCAAACCCCAAGAAAAGAAGATATAAGCTATAAATAGATAGAGCTGAAACAATAGCCTCCATGAACAATGCGAAAGGCTCACCATAGCAACAGAATCTATGCGAACGGACTCGTCAGCCACTAGTCTCACCCTCTGCAACAGTATCTGCATAGACATGCAGGTAAGAAGTGAGCTATATATAAATATAACCCAGTAAGATCCTTGACTCACCACTTTAAATACTCCTGGAACAAGTGTTAGAAAATACAAACACACCACGAGCACAAAAATATAGGAATTATACCATAATAAAGTATTCAATAAGTACCAAACAAATCATTGACCAAGAACTATATATCTCAACACAATTTACACTAATGACTTATCATAAATGACAATTAAAGTAAATAATCAACACCACAGGTTCTCGGCAACATACGCAATGCGCTAAATATATCGAAGAGCATACACAATACTCGGAGAAGCATACACAATGCCCCATATCAATTAAGAAAGCATACACAATGCACAGGGAAGTATACACAATGCCTCAGGGAAATCAGAAAGCATACACTTTAATGCCCCTACCTCTTCATACACAATTTTATCATATCACAAACAATTCGCAAAGGACCTTAGTGTACTTGAGAATAAAATATATTCGGCTATCCTCAAGGATCACCGATTCTGCTAAGCACACGCTCGTCCCAACACATGGACTGAGCAGACAAAACATATTTTCAAAACTAATTTGAAAAGCAAGCATTCAAAGCTTAAAGTCTCACTTACCTTGCTAATGACAAGTTCCCCAACCTTGAAATGCGTAGAACACCAACCAAACAACCTTCAGTGGCCTCAATCTATGCAAAAATATTGATTAATGATATCAATTATGCTAGCCAAGGTCAAGTCTCAATATTCCTAACTTTCAAGTTTAAAGCTAAACCTTAATATTTCACACCTTAATCCATGAAATAAAAAAGGGAAATTCCAACCTAACTATTCAATTACACTTTATATAAATTAACATTCATACTCCAGGAACATTAAGTAATACAATATCTTCTTTATAGCCAAAAGAATAACATCCAAATAATAGCTCAAAGAATTGTCAAAATCTCAATTAGATGTCTGGTGCATTCAAGTTTTATGGATTACATTCTTTACAAGACCCCATCAAGAGTTTTGTTTTTGCAACATCACTTAGGAGGTTGTCTTTAACTTGGTGTAGTAATTTTTATTGGGAAGACATATCATCAACTGTTATCATGTTGCCACATCTTGAAGAGCTCAAATTTAAACGTTGTCGAGCCTGGTATGGTGAATGGAGATTGAGTGATAAAGGCAAGTTTAGAAGCTTGAAGTTGTTGCTACTGTGAAGCCTAAATCTTACACGTTTGCAAGCTAGCAGTGATAACTTCCCAAATCTAAAACGCCTTATCCTGAAGGAATGCAAGGACCTGTTAGAAATTCCAACAGATTTTGGGGAAATTTGTACTTTGGAATCAATTGAGTTACACGATTGCAGCACTACCGCTGAGGAATCTAAGTTGAAGTTGTTGTTACTGAACAGCCTAAATATTAAGCAGTGATAACTTCCCAAATCTAGAACGCCTTGCAAGAGAGATTGAACAAGAACAAGAGGACATGGGAAATAATTTCCTTAAGGTCTACGTCCATAGCAAGCACAGTAAGTTTTAAATCCCTCTAAACAGTTCTTCGATTCTCTCATCTTTGTTAAATCTTACCTCCTTGAAATTAAGATGATGACTTCTACTTTTTATCTTTGCATATGCAGGGTAATGAAGCTTATTTTGAGGGGCCATCAAATGTCATCTTTGAAATTCAGAACCTTTTAGTTTATATTTTGAAAAGTAAAATTTCGTTTTTATGTCCTGACCGTCTGTTAAACTCATGTTTTAGGAATAAGCATGTTTAGTACATATATGTCACGCCCATTTGTGATTTCATATTCTGCAAACGGTAACTATTGATGTACTTGTTAAGATATACTATTAACCATGCATTTTGATATAGTATTATTTATTGAATGATTATTTATTTATTGATTTAATTCGATAAAGTGTTACATTAAATAGATCATTTTGTCATATATGTGTCCTCAACTTATATAGTAGATGATTTGGTGTATAGAGTTTAAGCTTATACACAGAAGATTAAATCATCAGTTCTTATAAGTTAAAGTTATAGTTCACAATCGTAGATGAAAATTTGGACAAACCATCAGAATGATTGTAGCACGAGATTAAAAGTAATTTATCTTGATTACGAGAATGGTATAGTTCTAACTTCTCGTGCTAGTTCATTTTGTATGTTTTGTTGTTATCTTCTTATGTTTGAATTGGTGTCTAGTAAGGCTTGTAGAACATTGTGACCTATTAAAGCTTCAAGACTGCTATGTTTCTTTGTTTGCTATATGAAGATGTTATAGGTTTTTAGACCTGTTCAACTCTCATCCCTTTCCCTCATTTTTTATCTGTTACCCTGTTCCTTTCCCCCCTTCTCTTGAAATGATTTTAGCATACTAGATGGTTGTTGTGTGATTAGAATTTATTTAGTTCTAAGGTTTTAAGAATCTGAACTCCATGATTGTTGTGTGTGTAAGTTCTGTCATGGAAGAGAACTAGAGGTGAGGCATGCCTCCTTGTGACATGTTCCTCACCCCTGTAGGTTCCTCTGATTCATTTTCATCAAGATGACCACTTTCCTATTTGCTTTACATGTTACCTATATGGACCATATTGAACAAGATCGAGTAGAGATAGATGTTTTAGACTGATTGATAAAAACATATTCTCTAAACTGTTAAATGTACTTATATTCTCAATCTTGATATAACTATTATAAGTTGTATATATTAATTATCGTTTTAATTTATTAAAATGTGAGATCCTCAGATGGGTCAATACGCCTGATAGATTGGACGGTAATAATATATATTGGTGAAATAATAAGTTAGTTGATGAAATTCATGTCTCGGTATAGAGATTAATGATACACCTTTTATCATGAGAAGCTTATAAGTTTTCATGTGTAAACCCGGCCGGTGAATTTATGAATCCGACATATGAAATAAGTTAAGCATTGCTCTAGAGAAAAAATTAATCATTGAATTAAATTCATCAGTAATTTAATTTATTGACTAGTATCTGTAATCTTAACATGAAAATTACATAAGTATTTAATCGAAAATTTCAAAATATAAATAGAGGATTGCAATTATGAATTTCTAGTGGAATGATTTATAATTTATTATGATAAGAATAATTTAAGTTAATATTTTGAATTATTTGCATAATAAGGAGCCTCAGTAATTTTTGTTCTCCCTTTTGGACGGGGAAAGCTCCTCTATAAGTAGGGGTTCCTCCAACCTAGAAAAGACAATTAGTTTTCTACACAATACTTGCCCACCTTAGTATTGAGAGAGTTCGACCGTGAATTTGGGATCACTGAAGAAGACCGTAGAACTGGAGTCGGGCTTGCTTCAAGATATCTGCTCACGCTTCAAGAGGTAATTCTTGATTAATTCTCAGCATGCTTTATGTGTACTACGTGTTGGTATTTGTTATTTATTATTTCATGTAAGCAGTATGTTCTTGGCATGCTTTCGCTGTGTGTACTATTTTCCAATAGGTGTAACAACTAAATCTTGTTCTACTTCTTCTACTACTTCTTTATCTATTTCTTCCTCAAAATTATCGTAACATCTTTTTAAGGTTTTATTATCTAGTTAAGTATCCGAATTAATATCATAAAAGCCAGAGGGGTGGGAGAAAGAAGTTTCATCAACATGCGTAAAATCTTTCATTTTCATTCTAACTTTAGCCTTTAATTTACTAGAACTACTACCACCCTTAGATTTACTAGAACCGGCACCTTTACTATGTTTTTCCAGAAAAAGACGACACTTTAGGGATGGACATGCCAAAAACTTTTGTTTATCAAAAATTTTTTAACCAAAATCCAGATGAAAACTAATTAAAATATGCAAAGTAATTAAAATAAATTAAAGACAAAATTAAATGAGAAAATTAAAGAAATTAAATGATGAAAGGAATGTACTAAACATCTTCGTAAAAGCATACAATTATAATCAAAAGCCAAAAATTAATATTAAAAGTTGAAATTAAAGCTTGCTACTTGCTCCAAAAATTCATCAAACTCAATAGAAACAATATTAATCAAAACAAAGAGAGTTAGAGAGATAATGGTACAAGAGAGAGTGAGAGAAGAGAGATGGAAGAATAGATGAATTATGTGAGAAAATAATGAAGGGGTTGGAGGGGTATTTATATTATAGAGGTAGGACCAAAGTGTAGTTTAATAAAATTTGGGGTTAAATAAAAGTTTGGGAGGGGCTAGGTTTTTTTTGGGGGGTGGAGGGGGTGGGAGTGGGGGGTTGTTAGGAAGTGAAAGTAGCCGTTTGGGGGGCTCAATAGTCGTTCCCCCAACGACTACCAACGACTCTTTTATTTAAAATGAATAAATTAACTTTTGAATTCTAACCGGTCGAACTGGATCCAACTGGAATGGGTCCGACTGGGACCAACTGTCATCCCATCTAGCCTAAACCATCCCATCCCACATTGGACCGGGTCCGGGACGGGACGGGATCGAGCCGGAGCGGGACGTCCCCACTCACTTGTTATCTTAGTGCAAACAGCTACCAGATACTAATGTATAAGGTGCAAGACGTTAAGTAAAAGATGAGAGAAGATCACTTAATTAAGATGATTTAGTCATGTCTTAAGTCGACCTACAAATGAACATGTCTCTATTAAGTAATTGTGACACTAATTGAAGGTGTTAGGAAATGTGGTAAACCTAAAATTATATTAACGAAAGTGTCTCAAAAAATTTACAATTTCTTAAAATATGTGCTTCTTAGTGAAAAATAGGGCACAAACAAAAGAATACAATCAATATACAAGATTAAAGCTTAGCCATATTGCATGTTGGTAAGCTTACCTTAGGTCCAACATATTTTTATGATTCCTTTTACATGCCACTAAGAAAAGGTGGAAAACTTTTAGTTTTAAAGAACCTAAGTTATTGAATATTGGATAAATTAAGACAAACGTAAATTGACAAAGATATAGACAATGAGTACTTATTCGTCCATATTAGATTATTAGTTGTTAATCTCATTTTTATTTTGCATGCTTTAAAAAAAAAAAAAATTTACTATTTTACTCTTATCTCTGTTCAATAAATTACACAACTTTGAACTTTTCAAATTTATATTTTCCATGCTATGTAATAAATATTGCCTATTTTTTAGAACACTTAATATTAAAGGTAAATTGAAAAAAATTATTAATTTCATCTTGATTTTATAAAAACAAATATTTTGAGACAAGTATATTTAGGCCTTATTTGTTTGCACTTAATGAAGGTGTGAATTTGAATGGTTCGGACCTTAGACAATTAAGTGCATTTGTTTTTATTAGAATTTAAGTACTTAATAGGTCAGAACAGGTTTTAATCATTAAGATCTAGAATAAAGTCTTAATATTATCGAGAGATATTTTTGTGTGAGATAATATTCAACACCACTCTATTCACAATCACCAGTCACCATCACTAACCACCTCTGTCATCACCACTATTACTGTCATCAACCACAAACCACCACCACCAACCATTTATGCTATCACAACCACCACTAACAATCAATACCGTTGCAAGCCATTACTGTCAGTCGATACCACCTCCATCATTATAATTATATCCATAGACACTGCTTCCATCGTCACCACCGCCACCACCACTATCAATTACTACCACTACTGCGGTCAGTCTCTAGTACCAATCAACTCCACTATCGCAACTAGCACCACTGTCAACTACTACTAACACATCATCTATCTCATGACACGTTCTTCAACCACAACCACCATTGTTGTCACCGTCGCAACCACCTCCACCACCGCTATCAGCCATTACCATCACTGCGGTCAATCCCTACTGCCAATCACCTCCACCATCACAATTAATATTGCTTTCAACTACCACCAACACATCGTCAACACCATATATTTTTCAGCCACCACCAACTACTAGCATCAACCAACTTCAGTGTCACAACCACCATTTCTAGCTACTAACACCAACTATATATTATCATCACTACAAATCATCTCCACCATTACTAGTGATCATAAATGTTTCATATTTTTATTAATAATATTTTTATTTTATTAGATAAATATTTTTCTAACATTTGATTAAATAACTATTCCAATTGTATATTTATTATATTTGCAGATAAATTAATTATGTATATTTAGATGTTGAAGCAAAAAAATATAGTCTTAATCATTCAGTTCTTAGATCTAGAGACAACATCTTAATCATTCAGATGTGTTTGGATTCAAACGTCTTAATCTTAATGAAAACAAATGAGGTCTTAGTAACCTTTGATAACTAATATAGGATGGAGAGAGTATTAAAAGGGAACCCCAGTGTACTTAGCTCCCACTATGTGTGGGGTCCGGAGAAGGGCCGAACCACAATGATCTATTATACGCAGTCTTACCCTGCATTTCTGCAAGACACTATTTCCACAACTCGAACTCGTAAACTCCTATTCACATGGCAACAACTTTACCAGTTATGCCAAGGCTTCCCTATATGATGGAGAAAGTATACTCCGTCCGTCCCATATAATTAGTTGTCCATTTTTTTCTTTATACACTTCTTAAGGAATCATAAATAAAAAGTGTAGTTTTTCTAATTTATGCCTTAAAAAACTTTATAAATAACTTGTTTTCACTTTCAAAAGAAATTAACTGGAAGGGTGAAACAAAAATAAATATAATTAATTCTATCTTAATTTTATAAATTAACAAATAATTTCAAATAACTATTTATAGTATAGTGAATAACTAGTATAAGACGGAGACAATATACAATTAATTAAAATGGGTAATATGTCTTTTGGTTAGTTGGTGCAACTACATTATTGTTTTGTTTACACATTCTACTTTTCTGAAGTCAAGCAACACGCTTTTCCTCAACTTATATGGACTGCTATTGACTTTGTTCTGAACCATATAAATATAAATTTAAGTTACTTTTCTGAAGTCAAGCAACACGCTTTTCCTCAACTTATATGGACTGCTATTGACTTTGTTCTGAACCATATAAATATAAATTTAAGTTAGATACACTGATAATATAATAAATTTCTTAATACTTAGTGTAATGTAATTAGTTATAGCAAGTTTATTTACATTATTTAGTTTAGGTTAATTAGAAAGTTTATTTACATTATTTAGTTTAGGTTACTTATTAATGTTACTAAATAGAGTTATGTATAGTTAATTTTGAATGATTTAATTGTAAAAATATTTTTAATATTATTAGTGCATATAAATTAAATTCAATAAAGGAAAAAGGGTTATATTTTTTAACTTTGTAATTTAGAGATGATATACTCCTTGTTAAAAAAGTGGCTCATATATATCCCTACCGTTACATAAATGAACTAGATATACTCTTTTCGGTTAACGAAGTGAAAAAATTTATTTAAATTTATTTTTTTGATTTTTTACTAAAATAAAATTCATATAAGGATATATTTGATCCTTCTCACACGTGAATTTTTTTATTCTTTAATTCAACGATTAATTTAAATTTATTATCTTGAAGATTAAATTTATTTTTTCACTAATCTTCTTGTAAAATCTACCATAGGTATCCTGATTTTTTTTGCTAATATAAAAAAAAATTACAATATGATCGCAAAAAATATAGTTTGTAATCTTTTCTTAATTTTTTTCTTTTATTTCATTCACACTTCTTCCTTTTTATTTTTCATATTTTCACACTAGACAAGGCAAATAAAATAAAATAAGAATAAGAAACTCAAAAAATGATAAGCAGTAGGTAGATTCATAAGGGAGATATTTAAACTCCAAATTAATCGTTAAATCAAAGAAATCAAAAAAAAATTCACATGTGAGAAGGATCAAATATATCTTCAAACTTTAAAACAAGAAATAAATATATCCCTATATGAATTTTATTTTAACAAAAAATAAATTTAAAATCTATTTTTTCACTTCCATCAACCAAAAAATATATATATATACACTATTTGTAACGATAAAAATATATGTGAGCCACTTTTTATATTAAAAATATATCAATTCTAAATTATAAAATTAAAAGGTACATCAGACCCTTTTTCTTTCGGTAAATATCAAGGTCTCTTTCTTACCTAATGAAGGTTGACCGACTTTTCTTTGGTTTTAGGGAAATAAATGCAAGTTGTGCCAACATGTCTCTCAATCAATTTCCACATCTTGTTTTTTCCTAAAGTAACTAATCAATGAAATGACATTCGTAATAAAAATATTATGTTACCTGCATTGGTAGTGTAATTTTTTTTAGTATAATAATCTAATTTGTACACAAATTTTATTATAATTTTTTTTATTTTTACTTGTTCATTATAACAAAAATATAATTTTACTTTTACTTTTCACTTTTAGCATATCAAGAGAAAAATATATTTTTTTCTTCGTATTTTAGCCTTATTAATAATTACTTATTCTCTAAATTATTTTCAAGATCTAAGTCATGCATCAATTAATATAAATATTATGGTAAAATACTTATACTAATCAATGTTTCTTAAGGGGCGTACAAAGTGAACAGTAAACAAGTAAAAGTAAATAGTGAGTACTTTTATAGGATAAAGATGTTGTTTCCGTAAACCTTTGACTCAGTAAAGCTATTAAAAAGTAAATAGAACAAACATTCGTAGATGGATTCTTCATTTTCTCTTTCAAATATATGTTTTCTATTCATTTATTCATGTTAATTAATGATCGACTATCCTTTACTGTTTCCTCTGTTTCATATTACTTGACCTAGTTGATCTGTGACATATACCTTTTAAGAAAACTTTAATAAAAGTGTATTTTACTAAATTAACCTTATTAATGATGCTTTGAAACTCTAAATTTGACTATTCCTAATTTATGTAATTATTTAATACTAAGAATAGTATGGAAAAATTATAATAAATCTCTCTTCATTTGCTTAAATTGATAGATAAAATAAAATATCTACTTTTGATATAGCGGTTAAGTAAAATGAAACGGAAGGATAACTTTCTTCTCTCTCTCTTTTTTTTTTAGAATCTTGGTGCTATATAATGGACTACTAACTTTGGAAACTACACAATACTATATACATTTAAAGTTCCAACCCAAAGATTTAAAAAAAAAACACTTTGAAGCAGTCTATATGGAGAAACACATTTTCTTATTAATTCTTCTCTTCATAGTTCAATGTTCATCTGTTTTTATATCAGCTGCTCCTTCAAATGAAACAGACCAAGAAGCTCTACTAGCTTTCCAAAATCTTGTTACAAGTCCCACTCCTTTTCTAGCCCAGAATTGGACCAAGAATACATCTTTTTGCTCTTGGTTTGGTGTCACTTGCAGTCCAAAAATGCAAAGGGTTGTGGCCTTGACTCTTCCAGATATGCATCTTCAAGGCACAATTTCCCCGTCTTTAGCTAATTTGTCCTTTCTCAGAGAGATCAATCTTCAAAACAACTTCTTTCATGGCGACATTCCTTATGGCCTTGGCAACTTGCCCCGCTTGCAAGTGATTGATGTTCAGAACAATCAGCTCCAAGGAAGTATCCCAACAAATCTGTTTCAACACCGAAGAGTTCAAAAAATTTCATTGGCTTTCAATAAACTCAGTGGTGAAGTGTGGAAAGGGCCATGGTATGTACCTGAACTCAAAGTCTTAAATCTCAGGAATAATAGCCTCACAGGTATAATCCCTCCTTCTATAGGAAATGCCACGAAGTTGTTGAACTTTAGTTTGTCTTTCAATAGAATCAACGGCAACATTCCAAAGGAGGTTGGTAATCTAAGACAACTTGCAATTTTGTCCTTGGCCTATAATCAACTAACAGGTTCCATTCCTGCAACACTTTTTAATATCTCGTCGCTAATTTATGTGAATTTGCAAACCAATAGCCTTTATGGTACTCTCTTGCTCAATGAAGGGAATATTTTGTCAAATCTGGTGTTTTTAAGTATATCTGAGAACCACATTTCTGGTTACATTCCTTCCAACATTTGCCAACTCGGAGAGCTCAAAATTTTGTCCGTATCTCTCAACAACATTACTGGAGCAATACCCAGCAATATTGGTTGTTTAGAAAAGCTCGAGGAGTTCTATATCGGTTATAATCTAATAAATGGGACTATTCCTACTTCATTAGGAAATATTTCCACTATGACATATCTTCAGTGTTCAAACAACCGCATAGAGGGGTCAATTCCTCCCGAATTGGGAAGGTTAACAAATCTGAAGACATTAAATATTGATTATAACTATCTTTTTGGTCAAATTCCGGAGGCTATTTTTAATATCTCTTCTTTGGAAATTATTGCTTTCAATTCCAACAACCTCTCAGGGAAAATTCCAGCCACTACTGGTATTCATCTACCGAACCTTAGTGGAATTTACTTGGCAGACAATCAACTTGAAGGGGAAATTCCTCCGCACATCACAAATGCTTCCAAGCTTTCTGACTTGGTGCTATCTAAGAACTTTCTCATAGGCACTATTCCAACTAATTTGGGAAATCTTCGTGATTTGCAACGATTGTTCCTATCGCGGAATCAGCTTATCAATGAACCAAATAGAGTTGAGTTGTTTTTCTTAAATTCTTTGGTGGATTGTAGGATGTTGCGATACCTAGAAGTGGGTTTCAATCCACTGAATGCTGCTCTGCCCACTACTCTTGGAAATCTTTCATCTACTATTGAAGTACTTCATATAGAAAATGCACACATCAGTGGCCTCATTCCCGCAAGTATCGGCAACATAAGCAGTCTAATTGCCCTAGACTTTGAAGAAAACAACTTGATGGGAAATATTCCTTTTCAGGTTGGGAAGTTGAAACAACTCCAAGGGCTATATCTAACTAGCAATAAATTACAGGGGCATATTTCACAGGTTGTATGTCATTTATCTAATTTGGTTCAATTATCTCTGGAGGATAATGAGTTGTCTGGGTTTATTCCGGAATGTATAGGAAATCTTAGCAGGCTACAACAACTTTTTTTGGGTTCTAACGAATTTTCATCAAAGTTGCCTTTGAGCCTTTGGAAAATGAATGGTCTTCTCATTCTAAACATTCCACAAAATTCTATAAACGGAGAAGTTCCACTGGATATTGGAGAACTGAAGGCCATAGTGAATCTAGATCTTTCCGGTAATCGCTTCTCAGGCGTGATACCAAGCAGATTGGGGGAACTCCAAAACCTGAAATCTCTTAACCTATCGAACAATTCATTTTCAGGCCCAATTCCTTTATCCTTTTCGAGCTTGATAAGCTTGGAGTTCTTGGATCTGTCATTAAATTCCATTTCAGGTACTATTCCTATGTTATTGGCAAATCTATCACACCTTCAAAGCATCAATGTTTCGTTTAATGATTTAGAAGGTGAAATACCCAGTGGAGGTGTGTTTGCAAATTCCACTTTACAATCTTTCATTGGGAATAGAGGTCTATGTGCACTGCACATATTGGAGGTTCCTGCTTGCCCTATCACTAATTCTGGACAACAATCAATGTCTAAGAAACTTGTACTAAAAATTGTTATTCCAGTGGTTATTTCATCCTTAATTATTCTCTTGTTGGTCTCAATTTGGATAATGAAACGACAGAAGAAGGAAAAGTCCAAAGATGTGGAAAAGGTACCGGAGACCAGGACTCATCAGTTGGTTTCTTATCATGAGATTCAACGAGCAACAAATAATTTTGATGGATCAAACTTAATTGGTGTAGGAAGTTCTGCCTCTGTGTATAAAGGCACATTATCCAGTGGAACTGTGGTGGCCATAAAGGTTCTAGATTTGGAAAATGAAGAAGTATGCAAGAGGTTTGATACTGAATGTGAAGTGATGAGAAATGTTAGGCATAGAAATCTTGTTCCGGTAATTACTACTTGTTCTAGTGACTATATAAGAGCCTTTGTTCTACAATATATGCCCAATGGAAGTCTTGAGAATTGGTTGTACAAAGAAGAGTCCCACTTGAACCTCCTTCAAAGAGTCACCATAATGCTTGATGTGGCTATGGCAATTGAATATCTACATCATGGTCATGACACTCCGATAGTTCATTGTGACCTAAAGCCAGCCAATGTTCTTTTGGACGAAGAAATGGTGGCACATGTTGGTGATTTTGGCATCTCTAAAATTCTAGCTGTAAGCAAGTCCATGGTACACACGCAAACATTGGGCACTCTTGGTTACATTGCACCAGGTAAACTTGTCTCTCCCTTTTTTTATCTTATCATAAGACCTCTCTTTGATTTTCTCTTATTATACATACTTAAACTCTTTCAAATTATAGAACTAGATAAAAAAAAACGTGTTTGTTACTACATAATTATTGTTATATTTCAAATGAGTAATTTGTTTCCATTTTCATTCTTCTTATAAGAATATGGCTCGGAGGGAATAGTGTCCACTAGTGGTGATGTTTATAGTTATGGAATAATGTTGATGGAGGTTTTGTCAAAAAGAAGGCCCACAGACGATGATATATGCAATGAAAATCTTGACTTGAGGAAATGGATAATGCGAGCATTTCCCGCGAGTATGATGGACGTTGTGGATGCCAATCTTTTTTGTGTGGAAGAAAAAATCACTTCTAAAAGTGAAATCTGCATAGCCTCCATGATAGAATTGGCTTTGGAATGCACAAAGGAAACACCAGACTCGAGGATAACCATGAAAGATGTAGTCAAGAGGCTTAACAAAATCAAGAACACATTTTTGAAAATGTAGAAGTTAGCATCTCTTTTTGAGTTAATATTTTGTCTTTTGTTTACCCAAGTCGTTTTTAATAATGTCGTCCCCATTACTTGGATTCCTGTAATGTATGTATTTCTAAGTGTTGTATTTCCTCATATATATTTAGCTGCATTGTTTTGCTTTCTGTTTGTAAGCTTGAAAATATCTCTTCCACCTCTTTACGAGTGTTGGATTTCTAAGTTTATATGACTCAGCACAAATACTAATATGTTAACAATAATGTTTGATTTTTTGGGCATAGTCACTTTAGCTGCACAAGAGGAAGTGCACTAAGAAAGGATACATAGAGAAACATCAGTCGGACTCGATGAGTTGTGCAGGTGAATCGGAGACTAGACCCGATGATTCAACATATTTTTTCACCGTTAGTGCATAAAACTTAAACTCGCATTTTAATTTGAACTTCCTGTTGGGGTTATGGGTCTTTTTCCCTTCCTATGTGGATAAATAAAGCTCAATTTGGACCAACCCACTTTTGCCCATAGGCCCAATTCTATGGGGCATATATATAGACTTTTTTTAGGTCTTATTTCATAATCCACATAATATTTTTCAGCAGCCACACATAGAGAGAGAGCAGATTTTCGCACCCAATTTCAGCCCTAAATTGCCAACTTCAAATTGCGATTCCCGCTTCGTTTCTTATCCGATTGATCTGATTTTTGGACAGCTTGTTCCTCTCATCTCAATCTTTGATTAGAAACTGACAGAGTTGGATTTGGTATCCCGTAGCTCCAGTTTTGCATCCGTGAACAGTAGCTGCGTTTTTCGGTGCTTTTGCTCCTTTTATTCTCTTGTTTTTGGTGTTGTGATTTATGTAGTGTTGCTCGTTGTTGGCACTTCTTTGGTGGCCATTTTGGAGAACATTATTGTAACTCTTGGTGATTATAGTGGAGGTTTTGGTCCCGTGGTTTTTACTCTTCACACCGAAGGGGTTTTCCACGTAAATCTTGGTGTCTCGTGTGATTGGTTTATTTTGTCTTGTCGTATTTCTTTTGGTTGATATACTTGCTGCCTTATTACCATTGTGCTTGGTTTGTTTGTCTTCTCTTGGTTCAAATTGAAAGGGAAAGTTTAGACTTGGGTATTCTTCCGCTGCTACCCTGTTGTGCATTCTTTGTTAGTGCCTTGCCTTTCCCAACAAAGTGGTATCAGAGCATTGGTTGTTGTTGATAGTCAATTTGAATGATGGAGGCAAATATGAGCAAGATGGTGTGTTTGAATGGTAGTAATTATCATACTTGGAAAGGCAAGATGAAAGATCTTCTATTTGTCAAGAAGATGCACTTACCTGTGTTTGCTTCTAACAAACCTGAATCTATGAATGATGAGGATTGGGAATTTGAGCATCTGCAGGTTTGTGGCTATATCAGACAATGGGTTGAAGATAATGTTAGAAATCATATTGTGAATGAGACACATGCCAGAAGTTTGTGGGATAAGCTTGAGACACTTTATGCTTCGAAGACTGGCAACAACAAGTTGTTCCTGCTGAAACAATTGATAAATATCAGGTACAAAGAGGGTAGTCCTATTTCTGATCATATAAATGATTTTCAGGGTGTCCTTGACCAGCTGTCCGGAATGGGTGTAAAGTTTGATGAAGAAATTCAGGGACTTTGGCTTCTCAATACTATGCCAGACTCTTGGGAGACTCTTCGAGTTTCTTTGACTAATTCTGCTCCCAGTGGTGTTGTAACTATGGAATATGCTAAGAGTGGTGTCTTGAATGAAGAGATGAGAAGAAGATCACATGCCTCATCTTCTTCAGCTTCACACTCCGATGTTTTGGTTACTGAAGATAGGGGGAGAAATAAGTTCAGAGGTCAGAATGATAGAGGTACAAGTAGAAGCAAGTCAAAGTCCAGATACAAGAATGTTACATGTGACTATTGCCACAAGAATGGACATATCATGAAATATTGTCACAAGCACAAGAGAGATATGAGACGACAAAAGAAAGAAGGCGATAATGAGAATCGTGTTGCTGTTGTTGCTAATGATGATCTTCTTGTTGCTTGTGGTGAGAATGCCATTAATCTTGTTCGTGATGAGTCTAGCTGGTTTGTGGATTCTGGTGCTACTTCTCATGTCACGCCCAAGAAAGAATTATTTTCTTCTTATACTCCAGGTAATTTTGGGATGTTGAAGATGGGTAATAATGATGAAGTTGAAGTTCTTGGCATTGGAACAGTTTGCTTAGAAAGTAACAATGGTTCGAGATTAGTTCTCAACAATGTCAAGCATGCTCCAGATGTTCGCCTGAATTTGATCTCTGTGGGGAACCTTGATGATGAGGGTTATGTTAACACCCTTGGTGCTGGCCAGTGGAAGCTTACTAGAGGTTCAATGGTTGTGGCTCGTGGTGACAAGTTGTCTAACTTGTACGTATTTCAGGGCTCCATCTCTAGAGGCTTAGTAAACTTGGTGGAGAATGATACTTCATCAGAATTATGGCATAGAAGGCTAAGTCATATGAGTGAGAAGGGGATTGACAATTTGGCTAAGAAAAATTTGCTTTCTGGAGTGAAACAAGCAAAGTTGAAGAAATGTGTTCATTGCTTAGCCGGTAAACAGAAAAGAGTTTCCTTTCAGAGTCATCCGCCTTCAAGAAAGCTTGATTTGCTGGAGTTGGTACATTCTGATTTGTGTGGTCCTTTTAAGGTAAGGTCTCATGGCGATGCACTTTACTTTGTGACTTTTATTGATGATCATTCTCGCAAACTCTGGGTATTTCCTTTGAAGTCCAAGGATCAGGTACTTGATGTGTTCAAGGGTTTTCAGGCCTTGGTTGAGAGACAGACAGGGAAGAAATTGAAATGCATCCGCTCAGATAATGGTGGTGAGTATATTGGTCCTTTTGATAAATATTGTAGAGTGAAGGGTATTCGGCATCAGAAAACTCCTCCAAAGACTCCTCAGTTAAATGGTTTAGCAGAGAGGATGAACAGAACTCTAGTTGAGAGAGTTAGATGTATGCTTTCAGATGCTAAGCTGCCAGATTCCTTTTGGGCAGAAGCACTTAATACTGCTGCTTATGTTATCAATTTATCTCCTGCTGTTGCTTTGAATAGTGATGTCCCTGACAGAGTTTGGTCTGGTAAGAATGTTTCTTATGATCATCTTAGAGTCTTTGGGTGTAAAGCTTTTGTTCATGTTCCTAAGGATGAAAGGTCAAAGCTGGATGTTAAAACTAGACAGTGTATCTTCATTGGTTATGGTCAAGATGAATTTGGCTATCGTTTCTATGATCCAGTTGAGAAGAAACTTGTTAGAAGCCGTGATGTTGTGTTTTTTTGAAGACCAAACAATTGAAGATTTTGACAAAACTGAGAAGGTTGATTCTCAGAGTAGTGAGAGCCTAGTTGATATTGATCCAGTTCCTTTGACTACTGCACCTGAAGAAAATCTTCATAATAATGAAAATCAAGTTGATAATGAAGATGATGATCATGTTCAGAATGACCAGGATGTTGTTGACGCTCCAGTGCAAGAGGATGTGGTTGGCCAGCAACCAGCTGCTATTGATGCTCCAGAGAGTTCTCTCAGAAGATCTACTAGAGAGAAACTACCTTCATCTCGTTATTCTCCCAATGAGTATGTACTCTTGACTGATGGGGGAGAACCTGAGAGTCTTGATGAAGCCATGGATAGTGAAGAAAAAGAAAGATGGTTTGATGCTATGGAAGATGAGATTAAATCCTTACATGATAATCATACTTTTGATTTGGTTAAGTTACCTAAAGACAGAAAAGCTTTAAAAAACAGGTGGGTTTTCAGGGTGAAACATGAAGATGGCAATCCAGTTCCACGGTACAAAGCTAGATTAGTTGTGAAGGGTTTTAACCAGAAAAAGGGAGTTGATTTTGATGAGATATTCTCTCCAGTTGTGAAGATGTCATCCATTCGTGTTGTTCTAGGCTTAGCCGCAAGTCTAGATTTAGAGATTGAACAAATGGATGTTAAAACTGCTTTTCTCCATGGTGACTTAGATGAAGAAATTTATATGGAGCAGCCGGAAGGTTTTGAAGTCAAGGGAAAAGAGAATTATGTTTGCAAATTGAAGAAGAGCTTGTATGGCTTGAAACAAGCTCCTAGACAGTGGTACATGAAGTTTGGTTCTTTTATGAGTCAGCAGGGCTTCAAGAAGACTTCTTCAGATCATTGTGTTTTTGTGCAAAAATTCTCTGATGGTGACTTTATTATTGTGTTGCTTTATGTTGATGACATGCTTTTTGTTGGTTATAATGCTTGCAGGATTCAAAAGTTGAAGCAAGAGTTGAGTAAGTCTTTTGCTATGAAAGACTTAGGACCAGCAAGGCAGATTCTTGGCATGCAGATTGTCCGTGACAGAAAGGCCAAGAAGTTGTGGTTATCACAGGAGAAGTACATTCAGAAAGTACTTCGAAGGTTCAACATGAATAATGTTAAGGTTGTCAGTACACCTTTAGCTATGCACTTCAAGTTGAGCACGAAAGAGTGTCCTTCCAGTGATGATGAGAAGGAAGATATGAAGAAAGTTCCTTATGCTTCAGCTGTTGGTAGTTTAATGTATGCAATGATTTGTACAAGACCAGATATTGCTCATGCTGTTGGTATTGTTAGCCGTTTTCTTTCTAATCCGGGAAGAGAACATTGGAATGCTGTGAAGTGGATCATGAGATATCTTTGTGGCACTTCTAGTCTGAGTTTGTGTTTTGGTACAGGGAAGCCTATTCTTTATGGTTATACTGATTCAGACATGGCTGGTGATGTTGATACTCGCAAGTCTACTTCAGGGTACTTGGTTACTTTTGCAGGGGGAGCTGTGTCTTGGCAATCTAGGTTGCAAAAATGTGTTGCTCTATCTACTACAGAAGCTGAGCTTATTGCTGCCGTTGAAGCTTGTAAAGAGTTGCTCTGGATGAAGAGATTCTTGGGGGAACTTGGTTGTGCTCAAGAGAGGTATGTGCTTTATTGCGACAGTCAAAGTGCTATACATCTTGGCAAGAATTCTACATTCCATGGTCGGTCTAAACACATTGATGTGAGATACCATTGGATTCGAGATGTTTGGATTCTAAGTTGCTTGAACTTGAGAAGATTCATACGGATGATAATGGTTCCGATATGATGACTAAAGCTTTGCCAAGATGGAAATTTGAAGATTGTTGCATGATCGCCGGGATGGCGGTCTCCTCCACATAGTCGTGAGGGGGAGAATTGTTGGGGTTATGGGTCTTTTTCCCTTCCTATGTGGATAAATAAAGCTCAATTTGGACCAACCCACTTTTGCCCATAGGCCCAATTCTATGGGGCATATATATAGACCTTTTTTTAGGTCTTATTTCATCATCCACATAATATTTTTCAGCAGCCACACATAGAGAGAGAGCAGATTTTCGCACCCAATTTCAGCCCTAAATTGCCAACTTCAAATTGCGATTCCCGCTTCGTTTCTTATCCGATTGATCTGATTTTTGGACAGCTTGTTCCTCTCATCTCAATCTTTGATTAGAAACTGACAGAGTTGGATTTGGTATCCCGTAGCTCCAGTTTTGCATCCGTGAACAGTAGCTGCGTTTTTCGGTGCTTTTGCTCCTTTTATTCTCTTGTTTTTGGTGTTGTGATTTATGTAGTGTTGCTCGTTTGTTGGCACTTCTTTGGTGGCCATTTTGGAGAACATTATTGTAACTCTTGGTGATTATAGTGGAGGTTTTGGTCCCGTGGTTTTTACTCTTCACACCGAAGGGGTTTTCCACGTAAATCTTGGTGTCTCGTGTGATTGGTTTATTTTGACTTGTCGTATTTCTTTTGGTTGATATACTTGCTGCCTTATTACCATTGTGCTTGGTTTGTTTGTCTTCTCTTGGTTCAAATTGAAAGGGAAAGTTTAGACTTGGGTATTCTTCCGCTGCTACCCTGTTGTGCATTCTTTGTTAGTGCCTTGCCTTTCCCAACACTTCCCTCCCCTGTTCAGTACTATGGAACGTTAGGAACATTTTTTTACCCTCTTTCATTTTCAGTGTTTTATCACTTTTCCCTTGGGAAAGGTAGTAAGGAAGATTAGGTGTGAGGATGCTGCTATATTTGTTTAGGGAAAAATCCAAACGCAATAGATGGATGAATCAGAAGTTGACATGTGGTTAACGTGACAGATCAAAGTTAGCAGAAGTCAAATTGAAAGGAGACGGAGGGAAATGGCTCTGTTCATGGAAGATCCAGAATGTTGTCCTCGTCATAAACGATCTATAGCTCTGGAGACGCGATACCAGGTATGAGACTCAGGCCAGGCTACAAGTATCTAAACAATCAGCCATTACACACGATATCGATATTGTTGCTAGCCGTTATTCAGTGTTGATAATGAGCAATTAATAGGCTTTATAAGGACTTATTTCGTGGATCTTGTCCCTTGGTAAATAGCTATAAATTGGGCCATAATGTTTCGCGTTTGTGAAACTGATAGTATGTATTAGAGTGCACCCATATTTATGATTCAGTGATTTATCTATGTCAATCTGATTTTAATCTAACAAATTTGACTAGCTGTGTCATCCAAGTTTTGCAAAAAAAATTGTGCTAATTTAATTATGTTGAGATTTGAGATTACATAAATGGTGGAATTAATGGAATCACATAGTTACCTAAGTAGAAGCTATTGTTTGTAGAATTGTAAAATTTCCATTATGAGTAGCTAAAGTTGGAAGGTGTAATTTCGTTTGCCTCTTTAAAAATGATCTTCATCCAATGTTGGATATTAGTTTTGAGTAGGCGGATTATACTGAAAGAGTTGGCTAATTATGGTCCGAAAACCATATTCCCTCTGTTCTCTTATACTTGGCATAACTGCCCATGTAGAGAAACTGCCTGTAATTTCAGGAAACGGTTCTTGATGGAGAACAATATAAGTATGACATGTGGTTCAAGGGTCCCTAAGCACATTACTTCAGAAAACTCTATACCATCTATGAGGGAGGTTTTGAGTGCTTAGAAGATCCTTGGAATAAGAAATACTCACCGGAAGTCGACGACTTCGTAACAATGGTTGGAGGTATGTCGATTTACCATTTCCGCTGCGCTATTGCTCTCAAATGTCTAACATATACTACTTTGACCCGTTTTAACCCGATTGTTAGATTGATCATTTTGGGTTCAACCCGTCGGATCAACTCAACAAACGGGTCATTATCAAACCCAACTGGACGGTTTGGGTTCGATTTTGTCACCCCTAGATATTAATGTCTCTACATTAGTTCTGCTCCCAGATATTGCAATATTAGATGATAAATGCAAGTGGGCTGAGTTTTCTCAATCAATTTCCTTAACTTTAAACATTTTATTTTATGTTAAGGAGAAATTTTTGTAGTCATAAATGTGTTATGATATGATTAGGACTAAAAGTTTTAAAATAATTTCATTCCTTCTTAAATTCCATATCTAGTCAAATTATATCATACAATAATTGAAAAGTAGGGGAATATAATATACACACATGTACACGTACAAGTTAAATGAATATGTTATGATTACTAGGGGAATAGTTACAATAATTAATAATGATGAACAATCATAGATTACAAAAACAAGAATAAGGGATTTGATTATATCATCAAAGAATTTTCATTTAATTTGTAGTTGATTTTTCATATGCAAGAAATGTTAGGTATCTTTGATGTGAAAGTGAGGAATTCTTTACATTTGCCGTGAAGACTTGGGCATGCAATATTAATTGCTCTGTCAAGTCAACAAGTTGAGAATTTTCAGCCAAAACAATAATTAAACTAAGAAAATAACATATGATAAATGCCAACTTAAATACGTACTCCCTCCGTTTCATTTTACGTGGCACCTTTTGACTTGACACGGTATTTAAAAAAAAAAGACTTTTGAAACTTGTGATCTAAAATAATCTTTGAACATTTGTGTGGTTGTAATCATTTCATTAAGAGTAAAAGAGGAATTTCAAAGTTAAATTTTTTCTAATTATAAAAAGGTGACATTCTTTTTGAAACGCACTAAAAAGAAAAGTATATCACATAAAATGGGACGGAGGGAGTAATACATTTGAAAAACAATAAGATGAAATTAATTACTAATATAACATATTTGCACATTATAATGCAATTAAAGAATAAGAGGAATTAAGATAAATAATCTAACCTTTTATTTATGCTAATGGTAGACTATATATCCTTTACCATTTCTTTTGTCTCTTTTATAGACTGACAGTTTAAATAATTTTTCTATTATCAAGTTAAAGATATCTACAAGGTAAGCTTTTTTAAAATGTGAAATTCGAAATCTTGTAAATAAGACATTTTACCTGCTATAATAGGTAAAAGTGATCTAATAATGTAACATTATTTACACGGATGATGTAAAAATTAAAGGAAAAAGAGTCAAATAAACCTCTCAACTTTGCGAGTTAGAGTGAATATACCACTCGTTAAAATATAGTGTATAATTGTATATATATACTCCTGTCATCTAACACATAATATGCATATTTACTCTTTTCGTTAACAGACCTATATTTGCTGAATTTAAAAAAAATCTTAAAACTGATATATATGCATTCTTCTTTCTTTCTTAATGCAATTAATCAATTTCCATACCCCCGAGCTTACGCAAACGCAACTCACCTGTCTTCTTGTGTTCTCGTCTTTTTTTAGTTGGCAAATGTATTCCTCAATGTGAGATGACACTTCAATATATATTGTCATATACCACACAAAAGGTTGTGGAAATTACAATCATTATCTTTAGTAGTCGGTTCAAGAAAGAAGTATTTTTTTCTCCATAAATACTTTTGGAATATTGGCTAACCACACATTACTATTCTAGTATTAGTAAAAGTATATTTTAAATTGATTAGTTAGACATGTGTAAACTGTTACTCATTAAAAATATTTTTTCGAAAAATACTTTTGACAATTTTCTTTTAAAAAGACAGATTTTAAAAATTTAATCAAACAAGTTATGAGATAAGTATTGAAAACACTTCTAAACTTGACGCGAATTATTATTTAGTCCCCAAACTATTCACAGCCTTAAAAACACCCCTCTACTTGATAAAGTGAATTTAAAAACACCCCTCATATGCCACACATGCATATATGTGGAATTTTCTGCTGATGTGGCATACACATAGATATATATAGAGTTAAAAAAAATATTTAAAAAATTAAATGCTAAGAATTTAGCAATTAAAGAAGAGAAAAAAAAATTTCTTGCCTCATCTCATCCCCTACCTAGTACCCCCCTCCAAACTTTTTTTTTTAAAAAATTATTTTTAAAATAAAATAAATTTTTTTTTCTTACCCCTCCCTCCCCTCCCCTAATTATTATTTTTTTAATATTTTGTATTAGATATATATAAAAGCTTTTAGGAAAATCTTTTCTACTTGCACATCGAACACAAGAAAATAAGATTTTCTTGCAAGTAGAAAAGATTCTTCTAAAAATATTTATATCTATCTAACACAAAATTTTAAATTTTTTTTAGGGGAGGGGCCGGGGGAGGAGGGGATAAGAAAAAAAATTTAATTTCATTTTAAAAATAAGTTTTTTTTGAAAAAAGTTTACGAGGGAGGGCGGGTTGGGGTACTAGGTAGGAGATGGGATGGGATAAGAAAAAAAAATCTTTTTCTCTTCTTTAATTGCTAAATTCTTAGCATTTAATTTTTTAAATATTTTTTTTTGACTATATATATCTATGTGTATGTCATATCAGCAGAAATTCCACATGTACACATGTGTGACATACGAGGGGTGTTTTTAAATTCACTTAATCAAGTAGAGGGGTGCTTTTAAGGCTGTCAATAGTTCGAGGACTAAAGTAATAATTCGCGCCAAGTTTATGGGTGTTTTCAATACTTATCTCAACAAGTTATTAATGAAAAACTTTTATAGTCATACATATGTTATGACATGTTTAAGACAAATTTCAAAAAGTATAATACATAGACAAACATTCAAACTTAGCCTCAGTTGCCAAGTAAACACTCCAACTTTGAGTATGCACATGTAGAACCTCAACTCGTCTCCATTGTATCAGTTGAACATTCCCACTTACAAAATGACCATCTAGACCTTCAAAAATTATGTGCTACATCAGTGTCAGGTGACCACGAGATACAGTGGGAATGAGTTGGAGTGTTTAGTTGTCAGTTGAGATCAAATTGAAGTGTCTAAATATAAACTCTCAAAATTGAAGTGTTTACTTGCCATCTAAGGTCAAGTTTATACCGAGTCAAACTATGTTATATAAATTGAAACACAAAAAATGCAATATACTCAACACAGATGCACGCATAAAATTTAAATGAATTTTCATTTAAAGTCCATTTCACACGAAATAAATGTTCTATACGTTTGATGTGAAATTACATGTGTGGGAATTCTTACATTTTCCATGAACACTTGGACAATACCAATTACTCTGTAAAGTCAAGAAGTTGTGAATTTTTAGCGTGATTGCTATAACTTGACATTTATTTTTGATTTGGGGAAGCTTTTGAAAATAAATTTTCAAATCAATCTTTACATATATTTTAAAATAGTTGCCAAAGGTCTATCTTTATATTTAATTTCATCTCCTATATATCGAGACATTATAAAATTGAGTTTAGTTAACATAAATTAAACTAAGAAAATAACATATGATAAATGCCAACTTAAATAATACATTTGAAAAACAATAAGATGAAATTAATTCCCAATATAACATTTTTGCACATTATAATGCAATAAAAGAATTAAGATTAATAAACTAACCTTTTATTTATGTTACTAATAGACTATATAGTATTTATCCTTTTCCATTTCTTTTATCTCTTTTTTTGTCCAGGTATCTTGGTGCTATATAATGGAGTAACTTTGGCCACTACACAAATCAAGCTTCCAAATCCCTTTGAAGCATTCTGTTTCCAAGTGCATAGTAACATCATGAAGAAACACATTGTCTTATTGATTCTCCTCTTTCTAATTCAATATTACTCTTTTTCTATGTCAATTGCTTTCTCAAATGAAACAGACCAAAAAGCTTTACTAGCTTTCAAAAATCTTGTTACAAATCCCACTCCTTTTCTAGCCAAGAATTGGACCAAGATATTTCTTTTTGCTCTTGGTTTGGTGTCACTTGCAGTCCAAAAAGGCAAAGGCTTGTTGCTTTGTCTCTTCCTAATTTGCAACTTCAAGGCACAATTTCCCCATCTTTGGCTAATCTGTCCTTTCTCAGAGAGCTCAATCTTCAGAACAATAACTTCTATGGTGGCATCCCTTATGGAATTGGCCACTTGCCTCGCTTGCGAGTGATTGACATTCAGAACAATCAACTCCAAGGAAGTATCCCAACAATTCTGTTTCAACACCGAAGAGTTCAAACAATTTCATTGGCTTCAAATAAACTCAGTGGTGAAATGTGGAAAGGTCCATGGTATGTACTTGAACTCAAAGTCTTGGATATCTCAAACAATAATCTCATAGGTATAATCCCTTCTTCTGTTGGAAATGCCACAAAATTGATGAAATTCGATTTGTCTGATAATAGAATCAACGGCAACATTCCGAAGGAGATCGGTAATCTGAGTCAACTTGCAAAGTTGTATTTGTACAAAAATCAATTAACAGGTTTTATTCCTGCAACATTGTTTAATATCTCGTCGCTACTTACTGCATCCCTTGCAATAAATAACCTTTCTGGTCCTCTCTTGCTTGATGAAAAGAACGCCTTTTCAAATCTCAAGCTTTTAAGTATATCAATGAATAAAATTTCTGGTCACATTCCTTCTAATATTTGTCAACTCAGAGAGCTCAAGATATTGTCCATATCCTACAACAACATAACTGGTGAAATACCCAAAAATATTGATTGCTTAGGGAAGCTCGAGGAGTTTTATATTAGAAATAATTCCATAAGTGGGACTATTCCTATTTCATGGGGCAATATTTCCTCTCTTACATTTCTTAGTTGTTCAAGAAACCAATTAGAGGGCCATATTCCTCTAGAATTAGGGAAGTTATCAAATTTGAGGCAGTTAGAGTTTGAGCAAACATATTTTATCGGTCAAATTCCAACAGATAGTTTCAATATATCTTCTTTGGAATTCATTTCTTTCAATTCCAACAAACTCACAGGGAGGATTCCAGCTACTACCGGTCTTCATCTTCCAAACCTTAAAGGACTTTTCTTGGCAGACAATCAGCTCGAAGGGGAAATTCCTCCATACATCACAAATGCTTCCAATCTTGAGATACTGGTGCTAGCTTACAACTTTTTCACTGGCAACATTCCTACAAATTTGGGAAATCTTCATAAATTGCATGAATTGTTTCTAGATGTTAATCAACTAAACAATGAACCTAGTAAGCATGAGCTGTCATTCTTGAATTCTTTAGTGGGCTGTAGGATGCTCCGATATCTATCAGTTGGTGCTAATCCGTTGAATGGCATTCTACCTGGTGCTATTGGGAATCTTTCATCTGTTATCGAAATATTTGATATAGCATATGCACACATCAATGGCCTCATACCCACAGGTATAGGTAATTTGAGCTCCCTAATGACCCTATACTTGGAAAGCAACAACTTGAGGGGAAGTATCCCTTCCGAGGTCAGCAAACTTAAACAACTTCAAGGTCTAAATCTAACTAATAACAAGTTAGATGGCATATTCCGCAAGAAGTATGCCTTTTATCTGATTTGGTTGTGTTAGCTCTGGATAACAATGAGCTCTCTGGTATGATTCCAGAGTGCATAGGAAATCTTGGCATGCTACAAACTCTTCAGTTGGGTTCTAACAATTTCTCATCAAAGTTTCCATCGAGCATTTGGAAGATGAGTGGTCTTCTCTATCTAAACATGTCACGGAATTCTATAGAGGACGAAGTTCCACCAGATATTGGAGGACTGAAGGCTATTGTAGAACTAGATCTTTCTAGTAACCACTTTTCGGGCAAGATAACAAGCAGATTTGGGGAACTCCAAAATCTGAAGTCTCTTGACCTATCCAACAACTCATTTTCAGGCCCAATTCCTTTATCCTTTGCCAACTTAATAAGCTTGGAAACCTTGGACTTGTCTGTAAATGCCTTGTCAGGTACTATTCCTAGGTCATTGGAAAAACTCATGTACCTTAAAGTCATCAATGTTTCATTTAATGATTTAGAAGGTGCAATACCTAGTGGCGGTGTGTTTGCAAATTCCACTCTGCGATCATTTCTTGGAAACAGAGGTCTATGTGGAATGCATATATTGGAGGTTCCTGCTTGTGCTATCACTAATCCTGAACAACAATCAAAATCAAAGGACCTTGTGCTAAAAATTGTTATTCCAATGGTTGCTTCATCCTTTCTGATATTCTTGTTGGTTTTAATTTGGATAATGAAACTGAAGAAAGGAAAGTCCAAAGACGAGGAAAAGATACCGGAGATCAGGACTTATCAGTTGATTTCTTATCATGAGATTCAACGAGCAACAAATAGTTTTGATGGATCAAATTTAATTGGTGTGGGAAGCTCTGGCACTGTGTACAAAGGCACGTTATCTAGTGGAACTGTGGTGGCCATAAAGGTTCTGGATTTGGAAAATGAGGAAGTATGCAAGAGGTTTGATACTGAATGTGAAGTAATGAGAAATGTTAGGCACAAAAATCTTGTCCCGGTGATTACTACATGTTCTAGTGACTATATAAGAGCCTTTGTTCTGCAATTTATGCCCAATGGAAGTCTTGAGGATTGGTTGTACAAAGAAGATCGCCATTTGAAACTTCTTCAAAGAGTCACTGTAATGCTTGATGTGGCTATGGCAATTGAATATCTACATCATGGTAATGGCACTCCGATAGTTCATTGCGACCTAAAGCCAGCCAACATTCTTTTGGATGAAGATATGGTGGCTCATGTTGGTGATTTTGGCATCTCCAAAATTTTATCTGTAAGCAAGTCCATGGCATACACCGAGACATTGGGCACTGTTGGATATATTGCACCAGGTATACTAGTCTCTTTGTTTTTCACTTATCACTAACCCTTTCTCTTATCAAAATTAAGCCTATCCAAACTAGCACTAAATAAAAGCGTGTCTTTGTTAGACTTAATTATTGTTATATATCGGATGAGTAATTCTTTCTCATTTCAATCTTTTAAGAATATGGCTCGGAGGGAATAGTGTCCCCTAGTGGTGATGTTTATAGTTATGGAATCATGTTGATGGAGGTTTTGGCAAAAAGAAGACCAACAGATGAAGCGATGCACAATGAAAATCTTGGCTTGAGGAAGTGGATAAGACGTGCATTTTCAGGGACTATGATGGATGTTGTGGATGCGAATCTTTTTCCTGAAGAAGAACAAATCACTTCCAAAAGTGAAATCTGCATAATTTCCATGATAGAATTGGCTCTAGATTGCGCAAAGGAAACTCCAGAATCAAGGATAATCATGAAAGATGTAGTCAAGAGGCTTAACGAAATCAAGAACACATTTTTGAAAATGTAGAAGTCAGCATCTCTTATGATGGTGTTCGTTTTGAGCTGCAAGTTATATGTTCTCGTCCGTATATACTACTTGGAGTCATGTAATCTTTGTACTTCAGAGTGTTGCATTTCCCTCATTTTGTGATTTCATATTTGAGTTGTTTTGAACCTGTTTTACTTTTTTGTAATATAATTATGGTTTGAGTGTTTGAATAAACCAGAATTAAATAAAAAAATATTATGAAAATGTTTAGCTACACTATTTCTCTCTGTTTGCAAGCTTGGAAACATCTCTTCCACCTCTCTTTGGCTCCCTCCTTGAAGTATTCAATAACTTCTTTTTTAAAACTCAAAGTGATGGTGAAAAAAAATAAAAATAAAGTAAAAATTGCTACGTCTTTCATATAGTTGGAGCTCTAGCATAGCCAATAAAAAGCAAGCACTGTGACGTTATTTTTTTTAGTATCTTCTAAGAAGAAGAAAATATTTCCAGATTTAAAAAAAATAAAATTAATGAACTTAGTGAGATAAAACATGTAGCCATTGAAGGAATTGCTAAGTAACAAATAAGAAGAATTGAAGATAAAATATGACTATCAATTCCTTGAAGTTGGAGCTCGAAAAGGCGAAAGAATGTGATCTCAAGTCACTAGAGAAAGATGGTAGTTTAGGAAAAGTGAAAGAGCGATTCAATCATGTAAAAACATTCAAGATTCACGCGACAGATTAGTTGACCGATTCTTGGAGAAGGATTCAAGAATTAGAAGATGAATCGGAGATAAGAAGTTTTCAGAGTCCAAAATATTTGACGCTTGGTTGTCAAAGACAAGGAAACTTGAACAAATCAAGATTGAACTCGAAGAATCCAAACTTGAGATTGCTTCTCTTCATGAAAAGATTGAATCATTGAATACTTTTTCCAAGAAAAATAGCCAGTTTCCTAATCATTTGATAGAGAAGGAAACGGAAAAACTCAAGTTTGAACTCGAATTGGCAAAAGAGAATGTTAAGATTGCATCATCGAAGGCCAAGGTTTTGAATGATGAAATGAAGTTGGAAAATGAGGCAGAGGAAAAGAGCAAAAATGCCTTGGATGATTTAGCATTAGCATTGAAGGAAGTTGCTTCCGAAGCATCTAACGCCAAAGTGAAAAAGGAGGCTGCAAACATGAAAGAGATAATCAAAAGCACTAAGGCCAGGTATAAAACGTTTTTGGGTGAAGCGGAAAAGGAAACAGAATTATATAGGAATACAACAGATAGATTAACATTAGAGGCAGAAGAGTCACTATTGGCTTGGAATGGGAAAGTAAATGAGCTGCGGGATCTTGCTTTGCACGAGGCTACTAAGCTCAATGAGTCTCTTAAATCAGTAAGGGAAGAAAACTTCAGAATGAGAGACATCTTAGAGAAGGCTATCAATGAAGCAAATGCTGCAATTTTCTTTCTTCCTTTCATGCTGAATAATGTCCCTATATGCTGCAATTTTCTTCTTGGATGTTTTCATACTGTGCGACAGAAATATGATCACCAGACAGCAAATCAGCATTGTTACTCTGTTATGCCTATTTGAGTTCCAGAAGAAAGGTTGAGAAATGAAATCCATCACAGAGAGAAAAGTTCATATACACTTTGCCTTTTGGTTTAACCATCTGCTATCCGATACCCACTGGTCTGGCAGAGTATTTCTTCATATACACAATCACTCAAGTATAGACTTGCAAAGCTCAGACAAATTTGCCTATAATTAGTTGAATTCCTTGAATAGACATGGAACTAAAGTATCAGACTAGACAAGTAACTATATAAGACGAGCGATTAAAGACAATGGTTCAGACTTCAGGACAGAGAGCTGCAGCAAAGTGGTTCAATAGCTAAAAGAGATGCTAGCAAGTGGAAGAGCCGACTAAACCTAAACAAATCAAAGTCTTCATCTTCCACACTAACTCCACGATGACGATGACAAAGAGGTATACAGAATTGATTTTTCGATCGATAAAAGAAAACATTTTATAAATATTTACAGCACTAACAGGCTAAGCCTGTAGAGAGTTCACAAATTCTATCAATGTCTCTACTTCAGGAAGATTTTTAATTTTACAGTAAAATGCTAATAAATATGAATACTTGTATTTCAGGCTAAGAATGGATTGAGACATGCAGTACTTCTGAGAGACAAAATGTCAGTAACAATATAATACAAAAGCTTTTTAACTGATTAAGAATCCGGCACCAACTTCCTTCTTTTCAGACATCTTCTGCAGGGCCATATGAGCCCATGGCAAATTGTCAAATTCTTTCTTGATAAACTTAGATATTGACTCTTCACCGGAACCCCCTTCTTCATCCAATTCCGGCAAGGCGGCCTTTTCAATCATCTATTACAAGGATTAGACTCTAAACTCACATCTGTGCATGGAAAAGCTTCAACTATGTTAAAACTTTGAAAAAATCCAAGTACAGAGTTTTCAAAATTATTCACTGTTACTCCTTACGCGATGACAGCAAAAAGAGAAATAGCTAATCAAGTCTCGGAGGTCTGAACTAGGATTGCTACTTTGATTAATCAAAGTTCTTATCAAGAAAAGAACTTTCAAAAGCAAAGCTTTTCGGCTAGTGTCTGACGAAGGTATTAACATTGCAATAACAAAAGCAATCTCACTTTTTCCTCGATACATACAAAGCCAATGATGTGAAATTAACATAATCCACAAGAATCTGTCAAACATACATTAACAAAAAACTGAGAACAAACATTTCCTTATTCAAAAGAATAATTATTACTCAATAATTTTAATCAAAAAACCTCAACACATAATCACAGAAAAAAATCCCTAATCTCTGGACTCATATACACATAGGGAGGATAACTTCCCAAGCAGTCAAAATGAAAACTATAATCCAAGAAGTCATTTTTTCCCCAGCAGAGCCACATTATAAATTTTGTCCAATTATTTACCAAACACAACAAATGCTTTGCTTTGATACTAAAATCCTTATGGCACATTTTCAATATCCCCCCTCCAATCAATCCTAATTTTTTTTGAAAAAAAGATTAACTTGGTACAAATCAGTTACAACGAGATACAAAATTGAGATGAAGAGATGAGTTGCTCAAGTGTAAGAAGGATGATTTGAGGTAGTATGAACACAAGAGAGAAAATGGGTAAGGTGTTGTTGCAGAATCGAATTATGGGTCTCTGACAATGCCACATTTGGTTCACTGTTGGACATTTTCAAGATGGATTCTCTCAACTTTTCCATTGCTTTCTCCTGATTCTGCTGCTACGGCAAAAAAGGGTCTTGATGTGTTGACAAATGACAAATACATGTTTGGACAAGTTTTCGCGATTTTATAGGGAAAATTTTATTTTGAGATAATACATGAAGTTCCCCTCAACTAGTAATTGATTTTCAAAAAAGACATTAATACATGAAGTTCCCCTCAACTAGTAATTGATTTTCAAAAAAGACACTTAAATTTTGTGAGAAAGGAGGCAGTAGTATAAGTTCAAGTTGTTCACTGGGGTCATAGGACTCCCACAAAATTTAAGGAATCGTTTGGTAGGATGTATTAGAGAATCTTATACATGTATTAGTCATGATATTATTTAATTCTTTATTTAGTAAGATTTTAAGCCTATGTATAATTAATACATGTATTAGTTATTTACCCTATTTAGTATTATAGGGTGTATAATTAATATATAACAAAACATGATATTAGCAATACATGGGCTATTAATACTTGGATAAGCAAGGGTACAGACAGAACTGCACTTAATACACCAAACCGAACAGTGAAAAGGAAATAACCTCAGCATAACTAATCCCAACTCTATTAATTTTAGCGTTACTAATACACCATATTCAGTACTATTCTTATACATGCTACCAAACAACCACTAAGTGTCCTTTTGAAAATTAAGTACTAGTTCATGGGGACTTCATGTATTATCTCAAAATAAAATGATTTCTCTCAAAAAAAACACAAAAAATCTTAATTTCTCGATAAAACCACCGAAAACTTCTCCAGATAGGGAGTACCACCAGTTATGAATCTGTCAACACATCAAAATACTTGCAAAAGCCCTAATGTGCAGTAACAACAACAACAACAGCAGGAGGAGGAGGAGGAGAAAGAGGAGAAAGACGGAGAAGTTGAGAGAAGCCATCTTGAAACTCTCCAACAGTGAACCAAATGTGCAATTGTCAGAGACCCAGAACTCCATTCTTCAACAACGCCTTACCCATTTACTCTTTCTTCATACTGTCCCTGATCATCCTCCTTATACTTGGGTAACTCATCTCTTAATGTAAATTTTGTATATTTCATTGTGAATAATTGGTGTAAGTGATTTGTATGAAGTTCTTACTTCACCCATTAATCTTTTTTCGAAAAATTTAGGGGATATTGTAGTTTATCATAAAAAAATGAATTCTTGGATTATAGTTTTCATTTGAGTGCTTGGAGATAGGCCATTCTTCAACAATGTCTTCCCTGTTTCCTCCCTTGTCCTCATAACTACCCCTGATCATCCTCCTTATACTTGGGTAACTCATCTCTTCATGTAAAATTTGTATCTTTCATTATGATTAATTGTTGTAAGTGATTTGTATGAAGTTTTACTTCACCCATTACTTATTTTCCAAAAAATTAGGGTTGAGCGTTAACCTCTTAGATAAAACAATAACACCATACCTCGTGTAATCTCACAAGTGGGGCTTGGGAAGACTACAATATACGCAGATCTTATCTCTACCTTTGCGGGATAGAGATGTTATTTCCAATAGACTCCCGACTCAAAAGAAATGTAACTGACACATGAAAGTAAGAAAGAAGAAGAGAAAACAGAATACCAATGTACAAAATAAATGTAGCAAAAGATATTAATACACATTGGAGAAAAAAGAAACAATGCGATATCTAAATCATGTACTACTAGAAGTACAACAACACGCAACTACCTACTAGCCTTCTACCCTAAGCCTCGACCTCCATATTTTTTAATCTAAGATCATGTCCTCAGTCAACTGAAACTGCGTCATGTCCTGTCAAATCAACTTCCCCCAGTTCTTCTTCAGCCTACCTACACCTCTCCTAACTCCTATTACAACCAACCTCTCACACCTCCTCACTAGTACATCCTTACACTTATTATTCACATGTCTAAAGCATCTTAGCCTTCGGTTTCCTCATCTTGTCCGTCGTGGAGGCTACTCCCACCTTATCCAGTATAACTTCGTTCTTAATCATATCTCTCCTTATATGCATAACAATATGAGCATCTTCATCTCCGGTACCTTCATATTATGAACATAGGCGTTCTTGATTGGCCAACCCTCTTCCCCATACAATAGTACTGGTCTAACCATAACATTGTAGAACTTACCTTTAATCCATGGTGACACATTCTTATCGCACAATACCCTAGATGTGAACCTCCATTTTATTCACTCTCTCCAATATAGTGCCTGACTTCATCATTAATCACCACGTCTCCTTGAATTATGGATCCAAGATACTTGAAGCCTTGGGTATGACTAGCGCATCATACAAAATCTTGGAGATTGGTACAGGAGACAGACCAAATGTCACTAACTGCCTTGGAGATGAACAATGTAATACAAAAGCTTCTTAACTGATTAAGAATCAAGCACCAACTTCCTTTTCACAAATTAGTACTTCATTGTTGAATTACTCTACTAACCTCTATTGTATAGAGCAAAACATAGAAAAGAGAACTACAAGCGATAAGGAAATAATGTCATAGCTTCTTTCAGAAAGGTATGTCAGTCAAGCTATTACTTTGAATTACTATATTGTATATAATATCTCTACTGTACGGGCCAAGTTAGAAAACATAAGAGAAATACAAGCAACTAATATTTATCTACTAACATTTGAACTTCTGGGATTTATCTTAACAATTACCATTTTTCCTCTTAAGAGAAAGAATCAAGTAACCGCAATGCTCACTTTACTATGTGTTCCTACGCTTTCCTAGACCTCGATCATTTTGTTTCTTCGTTAGCTTCTTAGATAATCCCAAGTCCTTCAAAAGTGTAGTATCTGGATCAGCCTCATCCTCCTTGTACTTGAGAGGCCTCCCACGACATGTATCTTTTTGTTGCTTCAAGTGTACCTCATCTCAGGATCATCCAAACATAACACCTCCTCGTTTTCTACCAATGTTTAAATTGTTCTATTATCTATTTTGGACCCATCCTTCTTGTACTTAGGAAACTTCCCGCAATGCTGTCTTTTTCATTGCTCCAAGAGCACCTCATGTTGAGGATCAGTCAAATTCAAAGCCTCCTCCCTTGTTGGCAATGCCAAAGGTTCTTCCATTTGCACTAAATGACGTTGATCTACTGAGGCACATAATGACAATTGTTCCACTTTTGGAGGTACTTACAAATTTTTGGTTTGAGGTCTTTGCTCCAGTGCTTCATTTGTCTTTGAGTACAATCTATTTGAGATGACTTATCAATGGACACTGCCTCACGTCCTATAGGGCTTTGTAGAAGCAAAAGATCAGGTTTATCATTCACTCTTTTACCAGTTACATAATTTTGCTGGCCACTTAATTGCCCATCTTCTTTATTTGTGTTTGGTTCATTATTCAACTCCCAGTATTCGATTTTCTTGACCATAATTTCCATTAACACTGACTTCATTTTGTTTCTCATCCAACTTCTTTTGTTCTCTAACAGCTTCTGTATCATCATGCTACACATGCTTTCGTTCTTCTTTTCCTTTTTTCCCATAATTTCCATTAACAATTACTTCATTTTGTTGCTCATCCAACTTCATTTGTTCTATAAAAACTTCTACATCATCACGCTGCTCATGCTTTTCCTCTTCCTTTTCCTTTTGTCGCGGCATCTTTTGTATAATTTTATAATTCCTCCTTCTCTTCCTCTTTGGATTCAAGTTCTTGATGTCAGCGGGAATCAAAAACCGTCCTCCATCAATCATAAGGAGTTCTCCCCTTTCAGACATCTTCTGTAAATGATGTTTTAGCAGGATCATATGAGGATTCAACTTTTTGCTGTAACCAGAAAGCAAAAACCGTCTTCCATCAATCATAAGGATTTCTCCCTTTTCAGACATCTTCTATTGATGATGTTTCAGCAGGGTCTTAATGTTGCCATGGGCCCATATGACCCTGTTGAAACATCATTTACAGAAAATGTCTGAAAGGGGAGAAATCCTTATGATTGATGGAGGCCAGTTTTTGACTCCCGCTGAAAGCAAAAACTTGAATCCAAAGAGGAAGAGAATGAGGAATTAAAAAATTATACATAAGAAGCCGCGACAAAAGGAAAAGAAGGAGGAAAAGCATGAGCAGCGTGATGATGTAGAAGTTTTTATAGAACAAACGAAGTTGGATGAGCAACAAAATGAAGTAACTGTTAATGGAAATTATGGGGGAAAAAAGAAAAGAAGAACAAAAGCATGTGTAGAATGATGATGCAGAAGCTGTTAGAGAACAAAAGAAGTTGGATGAGCAACAAAATAAAGTCAGTGTTGATGGAAATTATGGTCAAAAAAATTGAATACTGGGAGTTGAATAATGAACCAAACACAAATAAAGAAGATGGGCAATTAAGTGGCCAGCAAAATTACGTAACTTGAAGTAGAGTGAATGATAAACCTGATCTTTTGCTTCTACAAAGACCTATTGGACGTGAGGCAGTGTCCATTGATAAGTCATCTCAAATAGATCGTACTCAAAGACAAATGAAGCGCTGGAGCAAAAACCCCGAACCTAAATTAGTAAGTACCTCTAAAGTGGAACAATTGTAATTGTATGCCTCAGTAGATTAACATTTAGTACAAATGGAAGAGCCTTTGGCATTGGCAACAAGGGAGGAGGCGTTGAACTTGAATGATCCTCAACATGAGATATTCAACAATTGTCTTACTAATACCAGTCTACAAAGCCTCTAACAATAAGAATAAACTCTTGTGTCGGAACATGGCCCCGACGTTACCATAAAACAAAATAGAGTTCTCAAACAACTAATAAAGGGGAGACATAGGCCTTTCGGAAGTATGGAGGGCTCACCACTTGCTTATCGCAATCCCAAAGATCCTAGTGCTGCACAGAACAACGAGGAAAGGTCTCTGAAGCTGCATCATGAAAAGACGCAGCGTCCGAGGATGGTCAGTACGGCGAGTACTGGCATGCAACCCAAGGGAAGGGATATCACAGTTTATAAGGCAAGTCATAAAAATATAAGACAGATCATAAACATAAAAGATGGGGAAGTTTCCAAATCACCAATATGAAATTTACATGAATACATTACTTTTGGACTAGATGGTATCACCGACATTTATTTCATCACAGGCTATGTGGGTCCGAGCACAACTTGATCGGCTGAGCCTCCAATCCAAGTTTGCCGCAAGGATCAGAGCGTCATAATATAATCACTTCATAACTACATACAACTGACAAGTCAAGCATACAGTAAAGAGCCCCGTTCGACTCAGAGGGAAGATCCCCGTTTGACTCATACCCGTGTCGGCAAAACACGTTTTTAGGTGTTGAGCCCCGTTCGACTCATACCTTCTCGGTTAACCATCTAATCCTCTTAAGCCCATATTTTAACATTTCAAACATTTAACAAAATCAGTCATTTTGGGACTCTTAACATTCTTAAGGCACACGTGGATTGGTATCGTCATACCAAGACATGCAAGTCGTACTTATCATCTTATGCCTTCATCATTTACACATCAATAGTCCCGTATTTAAGGATCTTAAACTCGTTTAACACATAGGTCCCTCAAAGTTAAAATCTTACTAATTATCAAATAATCATTTCAAAGACTGGGGGATTTAAGAAGATCCTTTTTCCTTCCTTCAAAAACCCATATTTAGATAATACAATCAACTTTCGAAAGAAACATACAAAGATCTTCAAATCTTCTCCAATTTCAATAATCCGTAAAGAAGGTTATGCTTCAAACCATAGATTTAAAATAACAATTAGATACGGATAATTTCATAGAAAAATATTTAGAAGTTTCAAGCAAACTCTTCCTTTCGAAACCCTTCAACCATTTTTATACAATACTAACATAGATGTCGTAGTAAGTAGTAGATAACACAATCCTTATGAGTATAGTTGAAAGGGGATCGTTCAACATACCTTTTGATGGAAAAAGCTTACGAAATGCTTGAGTTTTTCCTTAGAACTTTGAACCCTAGGCACCTTTTGCTTCAAGAACTTTGAGGAGAGAAGTAACGCTCTTTCTTGATTTTTGTTCGTACCTTAAGAGGTTTAGGAATATCTAGAATGAGTGGGTGAAGAATCTTGGATGAGAAAAGGACCAAAATACTCTCAAATAACTTAAAAGAGGAAATTCCCGCAACAATACCCTAGGGGTCCTATTTATAGGCAATTCCAATTAAAATTTGGATTGGATTAGGAAGGAAAAAGCGTCAAAAAATGGTCGCCAAAACCGTCCGTTTTGGCCACAAACGGACCATTTTCGAGGGCGTTTTAACTTTTAAAATATTTGGGTTTCTGCCTCTGAAAACGGTCTGAAAAATGGACCGTTGTCTCAGAAAACGGTCCGTTTTCCTTTCCGTTTTAACTCCCAAAATTCGATGGTCTTCTGGACAGACAGACGTCTTCTCGGTAAACTAATCATAACCTTTTACTCCTGACTCAGATTAATGCACGGTCAGTAGTGTTGGAAAGAAGACTCAAAGACCTTTAATTTGGTGGGTAATAGGACACCTAACTCTTTATATTTTAGGAGTAATGATCGTTTGAAGATGACCCAGGTTAGAAAGTTATACGAAAACTTAGTCTGTAGAGAAGCTTTTAACTTAACTTGTGTTAGAGGTTCCTTAAGACCTTAATTCACGCCTAACACTCTTCCCACACATAGTGATTGACCATAACACCTAGTTACAAGGAAATATTTCTGGGCTCAGATCTAATTACACGCGAAAAACGGTTGAAATCCTACCTCGAAAGTTTGGGGTGTTACAATATCCACCCCTTGGGATCATTCATCCCCGAATGATGATTAAGGAAACTTTTAGAATGACATAAGCATATGAAAGAGACGGTAAGGAATAACATGCAAAGGAATTGGAAACAAGTTATGTATTAGTACCTTAATTAACTTCGTCCGGTAAAGTGAACAAAAAGGGATATTTGGACTTCATGTCCTCTTTCGATTCCCAAGTAGCTTCTTCCACTTTCTGATTCCTCCATAACACTTTCACCGAAGCTATTTCCTTGGTCCTTAACTTTCGAACATGCCAATCCAAAATTTCTACGGGGACTTCTTCATATGACAATGAATCTTTCACTCCAATGTCCTCTATAGGAACTACAAGAGAATGATCACCCACACACTTTTTAAGCATAGACACATGAAACACGGGATGAACAGATGCCAAACTCGTAGGTAACTCCAACTCGTAAGCGACATTCCCAATCCTCTTCAAAATCTGATACGGGCCAATATAACGAGGGCTGAGCTTACCCTTCTGCCCAAACCTGATGACTTCCTTCATAGGAGAGACTTTCAAGAACACCCAATCGCCAATATCGAATTCCAACTCCCTTCTTCTAACATCCGCATAAGACTTTTGGCGACTTTGGGCAGTCTTTAGCCTCTCTTGAATGGTCTTAACTTTCACCATCGCTTGGTGTACAAGGTCTGGCCCCAATAATTTAGCTTCACCCACCTCATACCATCCAGTAGGCGATACACTTCCTACCATAAAGAGCCTCGAACGGTGCCATTTGGATACTTGAGTGATAACTATTATTGTAGGTGAATTCAACGATAGGCAGGTGATCCACCCAACTACCTTTGAAATCAAGGACGCACGTTCTCAACATGTCTTCCAAAGTCTGAATAGTGCACTCCGCTTGCCCATCCGTTTGAGGATGGAAAGCGGTACTAAGGTTCACCTGTGTACCCAAACCTTTCTGAAAGGCTCTCCAAAATTGAGAAGTGAATTGCGTAACTCGATCAGATATAATGGACACCGGGGCACCATGCAATCTAACAATCTCCTGAATGTACAACCTCTTATAATCTTCCCCCGAATAAGTCGTTCTCACAGGCAAAAAATGGACAGACTTGGTCATTCTATCCACAATGACCCAAATAGAGTCATATTGATTACGCGAACGTGAGAAACCGATGATAAAATCCATGTTTATCATTTCCCATTTCCATATAGGAATGACTATGTCTTGGGACGTACCACCAGGCCTTAGGTGTTCAACCTTAACTTGATGACATGTGGTACACTTAGCAACAAAATCAGCCACCTCTCTCTTCATATTGTTCCACCAATATATTTTTTTCAAATCGTGGTACATTTTAGTAAAGCCAGGGTGAACAGTGTACCTGGAAGTATGAGATTCGGCCAAGATCCTCTCATGCAAGCCATCCACGTTTGGTACACATACTCTACCTTGATACCGCAAGATGCCATCTCCTCCTATTTCGAACGCCATAATCTTTTGTTCCCCCATATCTTCCTTAATTTGCATGAGTATGGGGTCATTAGCTTGCTTTTCCTTCACCACAGCACCCAAGGATGACTTAGTAATCTCATGCACCATAATCCTACCATCCTCGGAGTAGAGCAACCAAACTCCTAAGTTGGCAAGCCGGTGAATGACTTTCACCAATCCCCTATTTTCCTCTTCTACATGAGAAAGGCTTCCCGTGGACAACCTACTAAGAGCATCAGCAACTACATTAGCCTTACCTGGGTGATAGTGCAAGCTCATGTCGTAGTCCTTTAGTAGCTCGAGCCATCTCCTCTGCCTGAGGTTCAGCTCTTTCTGAGTGAAAACGTATTGCAAACTCTTATGATCAGTGAAGATGTCTACATGCACTCCGTATAAATAATAACGCCAAATTTTGAGTGCAAAAACCATAGCCGCTAACTCAAGGTCATGAGTCGGATAGTTCTTTTCGTGCACCTTCAGTTGCATGGAAGCATATGCCACGACCTTGCCATGCTGCATAAGCACACACCCAAGTCCCACCCGGGACGCATCACAATACACCATGAACTCCTCAACGCCCTCAGGTAGAGTCAAGACCGAAGCAGAAGTCAAAAGATTCTTTAACTTCTCAAAGCTACTTTCACCAACATCGGACCATATGAACTTGGCCTTCTTCTGAGTTAGCTTTGTCAAAGGGGCAGCTATAGAGGAAATTTTTTCCATAAATCTTCTATAGTATCCTGCCAAACCCAAGAAACTCCTGATGTCCGTCGGAGTCGTGGGTCTGGGCCACTTCTTCACCGCCTCAATCTTTTGAGGATCCACTTTAATCCTCTCACTAGACACAATATGGCCGAGGAAATCCACCGAGTCTAGCCAAAACTCGCACTTGGAAAATTTGGCATATAACTCCCGCTCCTTAAGAGTCCAAAGTATGATACGGAGGTGATTGGCATGCTCCTCCTCACTCCGGGAGTAAACCAGGATGTCATCAATGAATACAATAAAAAATATATCCAGAAACTCCTTAAACACCCTGTTCATAAGATCCATGAATGCTGCAGGAGCGTTAGTTAAACCAAAAGACATGACTAAGAACTCGAAGTTGCCATACCGAGTACAAAAAGCGGTCTTAGGAATATCAACCTCCTTAACCTTCAATTGGTGATAACTCGAACGAAGATCTATTTTTGAGAAACACTTAGCACCCTGAAGCTGGTCAAAGAGATCGTCAATTCTGGGGAGAGGGTACTTATTCTTCACTGTTACTTTGTTCAGTTGGCGATAATCAATACACATACGAAGAGACCCATCTTTCTTACACACGAAGAGGACAGGAGCACCCCAAAGAGGCACACTAGGGCGGATAAAACCCTTATCAAGGAGGTCTTTCAATTGCTCCTTTAACTCTTTTAACTCCGCGGGAGCCATTCTATAAGGTGGAATGGAAATGGGTCTAATGTCCGGCAAAAGATCTATCCCAAAGTCTATTTCCCTATCGGGAGGGACCCCCGAAAGGTCTTCGGGAAATACTTCAGGAAATTCATTAACGATGGGAACAGATTGGAGTAGGGGGATTTCAACATTAGAATCCCTGACCCGAACCAAATAGTACAAACAACCCTTGGACATCATCTTTCGGGCTCTAAGATAGGAGATAAACTTTCCCTTAGGCGCTACTGAACTACCCTCCCATTCAAGGACTGGTTCATTAGGAAAACAGAATTTGACTTTTCTAGTCCTACAGTCCATATTAGCATAGCAAGAGTGAAGCCAATCCATCCCCAAAATTGCATCAAACTCTATCATATCCAGCTCTACCAAATCTACCACTGTATCCCTAAGTAAAACAGTTACAACACAATTTTTATAGACCCTCTTAGCAATAATGGAATCACCGATAGGAGTGGAGACTAAGAATGGTTCAGGAATACTTTCAGGAGAAAAACCAAAATTTACAGCCACAGAGGGGGTCACATAAGATAAGGTGGAACCACGATCAAGTAACACATAAACATCACGGGAGAAAATCTGTAACATACCCGTGAAAACATCTGACGAAGCCTCTGATTCCTGGAGAGTGGATAGTCCATATAGACGGTTTTGACCCCCAATTGTACCCGAAGTAGCACCCTTTGTAGGAGGGGCTGCAGAAGTAGTGGCTGCAGAAGTAGTGGCTTGGGTCTTAGTACCCCCAGAAGTACCTTTAACCGAGGGTCAATCACACTGAATATGACCGGGTTGGCCGCACCCATAACATGTACGACCGCTATGATAGCACTTCCCACGGTGAAATTTCCCACAAGTACTGCATAGAGGGTAAGATGAAACTGACTGGGCTACACTGCCCTGCGACTGAGTACCCTGCATCTTTGAACCATGGTTAGGCTGGAATCGCTGATCGCCTAAAGGTTTAGGGGAAAGTGCACTAGCTGATAATGGAGCATGTCCCCAAGACCTCTTTCTGAACCGACGCCTATCCCCTTTACTTGTATGTTGACGGTCTGCCTCCTGGTCTACTGGCCTTGCCCTCTTATTTTGGTGTTCTACCGCCTAGGCTTGCTTTTTCTTCTCTTTCACAACTTGCTGTATATACACCACCAATCTGGGAATATCCATATCCTTATTCAACATCGCCGATTTGTATGACAACACCAAGTCATCAGAGATGCCATTTGTAAACTTCCTCATCCAAGCCCTCATATCAGATACCATTTTCGGAGCATAACGAGACAGTTGGTTAAAATTCAGAGCATACTCCTTGACTGTCATACTACCTTGTTTTAGATTCACAAACTCCTCAGCCTTAGCTTCCCTCAACTCCTGCGGAAAGTAGTGGTCAAGGAAGGCTTCAGAAAAATCTTCCCAAACGGCAGGCTCGGCATCCTCACCCCTCATCTCTTCCCACTCATCATACCACTGATAGGCCACCCCTTTTAGCTGATAGGCTACCAACTCTACTCCCTCAGTGTCACTAGTATGCATGACCCTGAATATCTTCTCCATCTCATCCATAAAATCACGAGGATCCTCTTCAGCATTGGACCCCGTGAAGACTGGTGGATTTAGTCTCAAGAACTGACCCACCCTAGTAGCATCTGAAAACCCGGTGTTAGCACCAACACTTCCTGACCGGCGAGACTGAGATGACCCAAGGTGTGCAAGCATCTGCATAGTCTGCCTGAACTCGGAATTGGTAACCTCACCTTGCGAAGGCTGGACTCGAGTAGTACCCGCTCTGGGAGCTCAAGTAGGAATAGTAATAGGATCAGTAGTAGGAGTAGTAGCAGGGGCAGTAGCAGGAGGGACTGGTGGGGCCCCAGTAGGAGCGACGGTATCAGTAGTGTGGATGCCATAACGGGTATGTATTCCATGTGTAGGGCAAACCTCCTCAGCAGCTGTCCCAACGGGGACTGAGGTTCCAACCGTAGTTCCTGATCCGATGGTCCTTCTTGGAGGCATGATCTGAAATGCGAAAAATTTAAGAGTCAGAAGAGTCTTCCTAAAACTAGGATCATTAGTACGAAATAGAACATGAAGAAAAGGAAACATTCCTAAATACCTTGTAGCCTCCGTTTATAAGTGTGGCGTGCTTCACACCCATAAAACGGTCTCTACTCGACACGGCTTTGTAGACAACCTAAGACCATGAACCGTGCTCTGATACCAAGTTTGTCATGACCCGGGACTAGGCCCCGGACATAACGAGCAACCCAGACCAGTGAAGGCCCAGGAATACCCCTTAGCATATATCATAAGCATAATCAATTCATAAATTTGCGAAAGCAAGCCCAATGTAAAATGAATCCAACTAAATAAGATATTCAACAATTGTCTTACTAATACCAGTCTACAAAGCCTCTAACAATAAGAATAAACTCCTATGTCGGAACATGGCCCCGACGTTACCATAAAACAAAATAGAGTTCTCAAACAACTAATAAAGGGGAGACATAGGCCTTCCGGAAGTATGGAGGGCTCATCACTTGCTTATCAAAATCCCAAAGATCCTAGTGCTGTACAGAACCACGAGGAAAGGTCTCTGAATCTGCATCATGAAAAGATGCAGTATCCGAGGATGGTTAGTACGGCGAGTACTGGCATGCAACCCAGGGGAAGGGATATCACAGTTTATAAGGCAAGTCATAAAAATATAAGACAGATCATAAACATAAAAGATGGGGAAGTTTCCAAATCACCAATATGAAATTTACATGAATACATTACTTCTGGACTAGATAGTATCACCGACATTTATTTCACCACGGGCTATGTGGGTCCGAGCACAACTTGATCGGCAGAGCCTCCAATCCAAGTTTGCCGCAAGGATCGGAGCGTCATAATATAATCACCTCATAACTGCATACAACTGACAAGTCAAGCATACAGTAAAGAGCCCCGTTCGACTCAGAGGGAAGATCCCTGTTTGACTCATATCCGTGTCGGCAAAACACGTTTTTAGGTGTTGAGCCCCGTTTGACTCATACCTTCTCGGTTAACCATCTAATCCTCTTAAGCCCATATTTTAACATTTCAAACATTTAACAAAATTAGTCATTTTGGGACTCTTAACATTCTTAAGGCACACGTGGGTTGGTATCGTCATACCAAGACTTGTAAGTCATACTCATCATCTTATGCCTTCATCATTTACACATCAATAGTCCCGTATTTAAGGATCTTAAACTCGTTTAACACATAGGTCCCTCAAAGTTAAAATCTTACTAATTATCAAGTAATCATTTCAAAGACCGAGGGATTTATAAGAAGATCCTTTTTCCTTCCTTCAAAAACCCATATTTAGATAATACAATCAACTTTCGAAAACAGCATACAAAGAGCTTCAAATCTTCCCCAATTTCAATAATCCGTAAAAAAGGTTATGCTTCAAACCATAGCTTTAAAATAACAATTAGATACGGATAATTTCATAGAAAAATATTTAGAAGTTTCAAGCAAACTCTTCCTTTCGAAACCCTTCAACCTTTTTTTATACAATACTAACATAGATGTCGTAGTAAGTAGTAGATAACACAATCCTTATGAGTATAGTTGAAAGGGGATCATTCAACATACCTTTTTGATGGAAAAATCTTACGAAACGCTTGAGTTTTGCCTTAGAACTTTGAACCCTAGGCACCTTTTGCTTCAAGAACTTTGAGGAGAGAAGTAACGCTCTTTCTTGATTTTTGTTCGTGCCTTAAGAGGTTTAGGAATATCTAGAATGAGTGGGGGAAGTATCTTGGATGAGGAAAGGACCAAAAAACCCTCAAATAGCTTAAAAGAGGCAATTCCCGCAACAATACCCTAGGGGTCCTATTTATAGGCAATTCCAATTAAAATCCAGATTGGATTAAGAAGGAAAACGCGTCAGAAAATGGTCGCCAAAACGGTCTGTTTTGGCCACAAACGGACCGTTTTCGAGGGCATTTTAACTTTCAAATTTTTTGGGTTTCTGCCTCCGAAAACGGTCTGAAAAATGGACCGTTGTCTCAGAAAATGGTCCATTTTCCTTTCCGTTTTAACTCCCAAAATTTGACGGTCTTCTGGACAGACAGACGTCTTCTCGGTAAACTGATCATAACCTTTTACTCCTGACTCGGATTAATGTGTGGTCAGCGCGTTGGAAAGAAGACTCGAAGACCTTTAATTTGGTGGGTAATAGGCCACCTAACTCTTTATATTTTAGGAGTAATGATCGTTTGAAGATGACCCAAGTTAGAAAGTTATACGAAAACTTAGTCGGTAGAGAAGCTTTTAACTTAACTTGTGTTAGAGGTTCCTTAAGACCTTAATTCACGTCCAACACTCTTCCCACACATAGTGATTGACCATAAGACCTAATTACAAGGAAATATTTCTGGGCTCAGGTCTAATTACACGCGAAAAACGATAGGAATCCTAGCTCGAAAGTTTGGGGTGTTACAGGCTCTCAAGTACAAGAAGGATGACGTTGATCCAAATACTACACTTTTGAAGGACTTGGGATTATCTAAGAAGCTAACGAAGAAACAAAATGATCGAGGTCTAGGAAGGCGTAGGAACACACACTAAAGTGAGCATTGAAGTTCCTTGATTCTTTATCTTAAGAGGACAAAAGGTATAAATTGAGATAAATCTCAGAAGTTAAAATGTTAGTGGATAAATATTAGTTGGTTGTATTTCTCCTATGTTTTCAAACTTGACCCGTACAGTAGAGGTGTACTATATATAATATAGTCATTCGAATTAATAGCTTGATTGACATACTTATTTGAAAGAAGCTATAGCATTAATTACTAATCGCTTGCAGTTCTCTTTTCTTTAAGCTTTGCTCTATACAATACAGGTTATCATAGAGTAATCCAACAATGAAGTACTATTTTGTGAAAAGGAAGTTGGTGCTTGATTCTTATGGCCTATTTGGCCAAGCATTTGAGAGGCCAAAAATGCTTATTTTAAGAAAATGAGGTGTTTGGTCAAGTTTTTGGGAGAAAACAAGTGCTTCTGGGGACTAGCAAAATTTGTTTTTCAGAAGCTAAAAAAGTAGTTTTTTTCCCAAAATCACTTTTTTGAAAATACACTTAGAAGTACTTTTAAAAACCTTTGATCAAACATAGGGGTGACAAAATCAAACCCAACCCATTTAGGTTTAGGTTGGTTATCGACCTGTACATTTGTTAGATCAACCCATTTCAATCCAACCCATTAAAAATTGGGTTGATATATAACCCAAATTGACTTTTGAGAAATCTTTTCAAAACATTTAAAAAAAACTTTTTTCTTATTTTATATGTTATATATAGTTATAATAAGGAAAAAATAATTTTATTAGGTACTAAAAACTTATAAAATAACAAATACAGCAATTAAAACTTAGTAAAAATTGGGCGGGTTGAGTTATGACCCGTTATCTAACCCGCTTTAACCCAACCCTTTTTGGCCCAAGCAAATTTGGGTCGGGTTGGGTCTTGATCCGTTTATTGTTTTGACCCATTTTGATCCGCCCAAATTTAACCCAACTCGCCCAATTGCCACTTCTAGTCAAACGCTAATTACTGCTCAATTTTTTCTTTTAAATTTATTGGCTAAACACAAAATGCTTCTTACCAAAAGTATTTTTTAAAAAAATACATTTTCTAAAATAAGCTGATTTCATAAGCTTTGCCAAATAAGCTATAATTTAACTTGAATATGAAAGAAAATAATCGTACTAATGAAATTTATAAGTCTATTGAAGAAATAGACTGATGTAGGAAAAAACAGCCAATTTTTTTTTTGTTTTTAAACAGTTAATGTCAAAAAAATTATGTAAAGCAAATCAGTGGTTTGTACCAACATCATAATGAGATAAAACAAATCTATGTTTGGATATAATTATTTTAATAAGCATTATGCATGACTTTCAAATGGTTCAAGAGCCTGTTTGGATTGACTTATTTTAAGTTCTTTTAAGTCAAAATAATTTTTAAATATTTTTGTAGTATTTGACTAAAATAAGAAAAGTGCTTTTAAGCACCTCTTTTTAAACCAAAAAGACAAAAATAAGTCAAAAGTCATAAGTTAGAATTTCTAACTTATGACTTTTAGCTTATAAGCCAAAAGCTATAAGCCCATCTAAACACGCTCTTAGGGTGTGTTCGGTATGCTATTTTCTCATATTCGTTTGGCCAAAAATTAGAATTTTTTAAATTTAATTTTTAAAAAATTCAAAAAAAAATTCTTACCCCACCTCGACCCTCTACCCCCACCCAACCGCCACACCCCTCACCACACCTCCCCCTCCACGCCTAAAAAAAATTTAAATTTTTTGAAATTTATTTTTAAAAAAGAATCAAAAAAAATTTCTTGCCCTAACTCCGCCCCCCCAAAAAAAAAAAAAAATTAAAATTTTTAAAATTTTATTTTTTAAAATATATAAAAAAAAATTTACCCCACCTCCACCCCTACCCCTCCTCCCACCCCCTACCAGCCTCCCCCCCCCCCCCCCCCCCCCCAGCCCCCCCCCCCCCCCCAAAAAAAAATTAATTTTTTCATTTAGTTTTTTAAGAAAATTCAAATTTCTTTTCTTATCCCATCCCCTCCCCCCACCCCCACCCCCACCCCTACCACTCCCCCAACTCCCAACCAGCGCCCCCCACAAAAAAAAATGAATTATTTTTTTAAAAAAATTATAATTTTTTCATTATCCCACCCTTTACCCTATTCGTTCTCATTGTTTTGAGTTAAATATATACAAATGTTTCAGAAAATATTTTCCTATTTGCGTACCGAACACAAGAAAATAAGTAAGAAACAACTTGTTTTCCAAGAAAATATTTTCCAAGGAAAACATTTTTCATGAAAAAGATTTTCCTCCATACCGAACACACCCTTAAGCCCAACTATTCTATCTCACATACTATCGACATCCGTACTACTCCTTCAAACCCTCATAGCCACTAACTTCTCCCCAATCTTCTGAGCTTTGGCCCCAATCAGGGCTCCCCGTCTAATCTTTGGTTGGTCACATGCAACCCTCTTCTACTTTTTAATCTTCCTGACATTTAAATCCATAATAATCACAAGCTTATGTTGGATTGTAAAATTCTCACTTGGATAACCTTGTCGTCCTTACATACACCTTTCTCACCCTTCCCAAGGAGCAAGTAATTTATCTGAATCTTAGCAACGTACTACAAAATGTCACCAAATGTTTCTCCCTCTTTTGGAAGCTTGAGTTAGCTATGACCAACTCAAAAGCATTCGTGAAGTCTAAAAGCTAAACTTCTCCTTCATATCTATCCAACTTTTAGCTAAACTTCTCCTTCATATCTATCCCCCAAAGTTGAAACTATTATGTACATCATAATAACCTCTTAAAGTGGTCCTTATGTGACCATTAAATGTCATCCTATCAAAATTTTCTGTTTGCGAGATACCTCTTACAACCTCATCCAACTCCACCCAGAAGCGTTATTTGTCCTCTTTGTCAAAACCCGTATGCGGTGCATATGCACTAATTACAATAAGAGTTAGCCTCCCAAAACTAGTTTAATCACCATCATCCTATTGTTCACTTTCCTAACCTCCATCATTTGCTTCCTGAGTTCCTTGTCTACTAAAATACCTAATCCATTTTCGATTTCTCGAGCTCCCTGAGTATCACAACTTAAACCCGTCTACATCTCTAGCCTTGGTTCCTGCCCATTTTGTTTCCTAGACACAAGCTACATTGATCTTCCTCTTCTTTAGAATCTTGACTAACTCGATCGACTTCCTTGTCATAATCCCTGTGTTCCAAGACCTAACTCGCAATCTAGGAGCTTCCATGATACCCTTACCACCCCTGCTTGAAAACCCCATCCCCAATTGAGGACACAACCTTATACTACCATCATACTTCGAAGCCACTAATGTAGGTTTAGAAACAGTCTAGTGTAAAAAAATTAAGCAAGAAAATAACAGACATACAAAACAAGAATAAAAATAGTTAGACTAACAAGCCAACAACAAAATGGGCTAGCAAGGAAGGTAAAATAATGAAGCAATAAAGAAAAAATACCTAAATAAAATACAAGCAAGAATGATTGAACAAATATTGAACAATCAATTCAATATACTTAACAACAATAGAAAGTGGTAGATCAGGAATGCTAAAATAGCAAAGCAAAAATAACAAAATTATCTAAATAAATTAACATAACAAGAATGGTAGAACATAGATTGAACAATCAATTCAATGCAATTTAATTCAAAACACCTAATAGAAACATCAAATTCAATGCAATTTAATTCAAAATACCTAATAGAAACACCAAATAACAGAGCAAGAATGCTAAATAACTAGGCAAGAGTAACAAAACACTTGAATAAATCAAAACAAGAACGATAGAACCTGAGTTGTAGTCGACAACCATCCAGGCGATGTTGGAACCATTGAAGCTCGTCGATAGAGTGGATCGGAGGAACTAGGTCACCTCGAAACTCGTCGCTAAAAAAGGTTTGATTCTGCCGGACCTGTTGCTTCTCGTAGACACCCAAAAAACAAACACACAAAATGAGCAAGGGGGAAAAAGAGAGAGAGAGAGAGAGAGAGACAGAGAGAAAGAGAGAGAGAGAGAGTTAAAGAGGAGTAGAAGCCCTTACTTGTGGCCATCCACTTTATTGTCTTATTTGTCTAACTAGTGAAATTGATGCGCTTTGCACGGCTATAAATTTTTTTTTATATATTTTACTCTACATATATAAAAATAAATTTTATAGATTAGTTTCTTATTTTAATGTAGTAGTATGTAACATTTATATTTAAGTCAGTGGCAGAAAAGACAACATAAATTTTTGTTTTCATCCGAGACGTGATTTGCTATCTTTTTTCATATGCAAAATATTTTTTTCCTTCTTTTTAATTAGAATAAAAATAATTGGGTCTATGCATAGTGAAGTAAATGAAATAATATGTCATATTTTGAAACAATAATTTATCGTATTAAGTTGAAAACATTACTTTCACTTTTGTTTTCTCTATCTTTTGTAGGAGTACTTGATCTTCTATACAAATAGTATTTTCTTTTTTTGGTAACTAACATGACTTTATTCATCACCAATGTAGTCTTTACAAAGCCATAAATAAACCAACACAGTTTGCTATCTAGAAAAGAAAACACAAAATAGTCAGCTAAGGAATAAAGGGAAATTTAAAACATAAGCTTTTGGATTTTTGCCTTGATCCTAATAGGAGCTCTCACATTAAAGGTATAGGCGATTTCTTTTGCTAGATCTTCAATCTTTTTCTCTTGTTTTCAAAGGTTCTCATGTTTTTCTCCATCCAAACCACATACACAAGCTCTACATAGACCATTTTGAAAAGTTGAGCATTCTGAGATTTTCCTTTTGAGCAAAGTGTGGCCCAAGCTAGGTAAGTATCCCAGGTTGTTGATTCACTCCATTTCCATTGTAACCAAGTCATGATCCCTTGACTCCAGTTGCACTTGAAACAGGTTGCACTTTTTGTAAATATTCAACCCCCACTTACTTAGTCCATCAGTAGTTTGTAGCCTGTCTTGCAACTGTACACAGAGTAAATCTAGCTCTTGGCCTTGCATTATTACCAAACAGTATGCACTTCCAGGGAACTCTAGGATTGTCGCCTAGGAGTTTCAGGTAGATATGAACCTCTGAGTCATTGTTTGAGTTTGCTACTTCTAGCAGTCATGGTCTTTCTAATCATCCAAGAAGAGATTGTGTTGGTCTTGATGTAATAACTATGAATCCAACGAATCCATAACTTATCTGTTTATAAGCTAAAATCCCCACTAGTTTTTGCAACGGCAGCTTTGTTCCACAGGTGGATATTAATGAGATTCAGGACACCTATAGACTTAGGAGCACACATTTTGTACTAGGCAGTTAGAGCTTATTTAGAGATAGTGTTGGTACCAGACCAGAGGTAGCTTCTACAATAGGAATCTATAAGTTTAAGGCTCTTTATTGGGATGATAGAAAGTTGCTACTAATAGATTGAATGACAAAAAGGACTGTTTGAATTAACTGCAATCAGCCTGCATGAGAGAGTTTTCTAACAATCCATGAAGAGATTCTTGCCACTATCTTGTTGTAACGACCCAAAACTTGGTCGTAATGGCACCTCTCATACCCCCGCTATAGGTAAGCTAACCCAATTTGCAAAATAAAAGGAAAGAGTAAAAAGTAAACACAAAGGAGATAATAACAATAATTGATCATGTCTCAAAAGAACACACAACCATCCCAAGAACTGGAAGTCATCAAGTACAAGCCTCTAAGAGTAGTATCAATAAAACAAGAGTCCAAGTATCTCAAAAGCGAAAATAATCTAGAAAGTAAAGATAGATGAGATCTAGTAGACACTGGAATCAAATCATCTGCTACCTCTAATCTCGAAGATGGACCAAGCACGACATCACTCGACGTCCAGGGAGAACTGGAATAGTACCTACACGCAAAGTGCAGAAATAAAAAAGTGTGAGTATGAAAACAGGTGTACTCATCATCATCATCAACCGACCCAATTTCAAAGTGACGGCAGGAACCACCAACTCGCGATTATTTACTACAATCTACACGAACCTGCAAAGAGAAAGGACACACCTAGGCTAACAGATAAAAGAATTACCAAAGAAAAATATGTATAAATATAACTCTTAGAATCACAATATCATTTCACACTTTCCAATCTAATAATAGTACAATTCAACATGAATAAAGAGGAAGCAAATAGACGAATGTGATGCTTATGTTGTGTACACACCCGCTGAACTGTATAGCTAGATGGGACCCACAAGGAACTCGTGAGGTTCATATACCGGGCAGGCGTGCAGCTCCATTTCCAATAGTATTGTGCAAGCGTGCACCTCTGATCCATATAAAGTATATAAAATGTGCAGGCGTGCAACTCCAATCCCAATGAAATACAATGTATGATGTGCAGGCGTGCCACTCTGATCCCAAATATCATACACAATATCAAGAAAAAGCATCTCATATCATGTATCAATTCAAATATTAGTCAAAGTTCCTCTCTATTAGCTTTCACAAACGGTAAATCTCCCTTTTCGTAGCTCAACTAGTCAAGATTTCAGTATTTCACCAATTATCATCATGAACATGATAAAAATCTCAAACGGGAGTATAATCATTAACTAGCATACTCAACAAGTCACTATTGGATATAATCCACAACTAGTATGCTAGCAAATATGGGAAAACAGTCCAAACAAGTTAATTAATTGCTTTTAGCCCTTCACATAATACTGGTACCCGCATAGATGCAAGCCACCTCATCTATACAGGACCTCCAAATCCCAATTACTTCCCATACATACCACTAGCACATAAATACTTAAAAATAGTCAAAGAAACCTCAACTTACTTTAATAGAAGACCCACCAAAAATCAAACCAAAATCTTGCCCTTCCGAATCATCTCCGAACAATCCCAATCTAATCAAATACGAGTTATACATGAGAATACTTAAGTCTTGGGTCCAAAAAGTCAACCCCAAGCCCGAAAGGGCAAAACAAAAAATTTATTTGAAAATCACTTTACATATTACTTAAGGAGTTCACATATAAAATTTCATCGAAAGTAGAGTTAAAATCGAGCTTGAAATCATTAAAATCCCATTCTTTAACTTTACAAGCTAGAAAGACCCCAAATTTCCAAGTTGAAAAACAAATATTTGAAGATAAAATTTTAAAATAATCATTGGGGAATGTTAAAATATTGGTTTAGAAACTTACGGAATGAAGAAATCTCAAGATCCACCTTTTGATCTTCCCTAAAATGAGTTTCAAAGCTCCAAAAATCGAGATTTGAGGTCTATGGCTGAAAATGAATTTAAAAACTGTCCAGGTGAATATGATCCTTCTTCATGAACATGGCCGACCGGTCATGAATGCGAAGGCCAACCCCCAGTACATATTGTGAATGTGGTGCCCCTTTGCAAATACGAAGAAGGCACCAGATATAAGATGATAATAGTTCAATCTACACTTAAATCCCCTGAATGGACCCTCAAAATTCATTCAGTATCCCGTGAACATAAATCAACTATGCTACTAAACCAAAATTGATATTCCGGACTCGATGGAATCATCGCATATACCAACAGAGGTCGTTATCAATGAATATTGACTGAAGTCAACTCTAGGCAAAAACTTCCAACTTTCTAACAAGGACTCAAATGCATCTTAATGCCTCGGGACCCGAACCAATACTCTATTAGCCCAAAAATAGCATTCCGAAGCTAAAGAAACTGAGGGAATTCTCATATGATGCTTAAAACTCTGAATGTTGACAAAAGTCAACCATATCAACTTTAAAACCTTTCAAAATCAAAACCTCACATGAAACACAACCAAACACCTGGGGAATTGCGCCACCCATTCCCGTAGACCACAAATACCATAATACAACTACGAAAAGGGTAAAATGGTCAAAATGCATAAAAAATTTGAAAATCACAACGAGGGTTGTTACATTATCTACCACTAAAACACATGTTTATCCTCCAACATAAGAGTAAATAAGGTACTTGAACTGAAAACAAGCTGGGGACATCTGCTCCACATGACCGACTCTATCACCCATGCAGCCTCCTTAACGGGATAATGTTACCACTAAACTTTCACTGAAGCTATATCCTTGGATCTCAACTTCTTAGTCTGCATATCTCAAATAGTCACAAGCTCCTCCTCAAAAGCCAAATTCTAATCCAGAACCACTGAGTCCCACTAAATCATATGAGAACCATCAGAATGGTACTTCTTTAATATCGAGACATGAAAAAACTAGATGCACAACTTAAAGACTCGGAGGTAAAGCTAACTCATAGGCCACCTCCCCAATGCACCTAAGAATATCAAAAGCACCAATAAACCTTGGACTAATCTTGCCCTTCATTCCAAATCTCATCACACTCATCATGGGTTATACCTTCAATAGAACTCGCTTACCAACCATGAACTACAAATCACGGACCCTCCTATCAACATAACTCTTCTTGTAACACCCCGAAATCTAAACCAGCTGTAGAACCCAAAGTTTTCTGCAACTGTTGGTCACGAGGGGCAGCAGCCATGGGCGTCGTAGTCTCGACGGCTCATAGGGTGCACAGTGGGAATCAACCAGCAGCTATCGAGCAACACCTTTTTCAGTCGACAGGTGTCATGGGTACGATATCCCGTCAGAGCCCACCATCGAAATGGTCAGGTGGAGTTCTCCCCAGACTCTCCCTTCCTCAATGGACGGTCTCCACAGGCGTCGCAGTTGCGATGAGCCATGGGATGCACCGTCAAGACTGTCCAGCACCCCTTACCTTAACTCAACTTACCAGACGCCTTGGTCTGATGGAATGGGCTGTCGTGGGTGCGATGCCCGTCGAGCAGCCCATGAGGCGGCTTTTTCTGCAACTTTTTATCCTTACGTCAGGGGTAAATTAGTCTTTCCCCAAATCTTTTAACTCCTAAGTTAGGTCATTTTGACCACTTTTAGTAGGGTTTTATCTCCTAATGACCTAAGCTCTTCTCATTCTAATTCATTTAATTCCAAGTCTCCATTCTTCTCACCCAAGGTTTAAGAAGCTTCAATTCAGGTATGTGGGTATTCAATAAGGGGATTCTTTCACTCTTATGCCTAAAACTCCAATTCTTCCAAATTGAATTTATGAATTTCAAGATAGGGTTCTTACCCAATTCTTATGGGCTTTTCTATTAAGTACTTTCTCATGATTCTTCATTGGATTTTAAGTTCAATTTCATGATTTACATGTGTTTTATAATTGCTTATTTATTTTATGATTTGAAGGCTAGCCCTTGCCCATTTTGTGTAAATAGTTATGAATTCAGTTGATTAGCATCAATTTCTGATTCCTCATTCATTACCCATGATTTTTGGAGAATCCTTAAGTATTTTCAAAATCCCATGCATGAAAATTGAATTCTAGCATGTTTCACTAAATTGCATATTTTCAAGTGAAATTTGGCATGTTTAGATAAAATGTACTATGATTTATGAAAGGTTTGGCACCTAGATACGTCTACCTAAGCTATGTGTATTACATGGTATTAGATATACCATTATGATTTTCAAACAGATTTGGCATCAGATATGCCACAAGTATGTTATGAGCTATATGAATATTTTGGGAGTAGTATTTAGCACCGAGTGACGAGGGTCGATTACCTAAGTCAAAAACTATGTTGCCAACTTAGGTTATGAATTGCCCTATGGGCTTATGAAAGTGGTTCGACATTTGATCACGGTGTCCTGTGCTTTAGCGGGCATTAGGGCAGCTTTACCAACTAGGGTTATATAGTTGGATTATGGTGTCCCATCCATTGGCAGGTCTCGGGATAGCTTTGCTAACTAGGGTTATATAGTTAGATTCCATGTAGCTCGCATGGTCTATTTTCGGTTATAAGAAACTCCCGTATGAATATTTTAAGTCTCATGCTATAATATCTTTTATTTTATGCTTAAACTATGATACTTCTTATGACTTCTCTTTTATGCATGCTCTCAGTTTTTTTATTGTGTTTTAAGCATAATTTAAGTATGTTTTTATCATGATCTTGCATATCTCACATATTCGGTACATTCTATAGAGCTGACACATATTTTGTGCTACATCCTCTTGATAATACAGACTCAGGTTCCCTCCCTCAGGCACGTGGCTAGAAACCGTAGGCCATTCCAGTCAGTGTTGGTGAGTCCTCATTATTCGAGGGCTAGTTATGATCTTAGTTATCCTTATGGTTGTTTACTTTCGTACTTCAAGTTGGCTGAGTTCTTGTCCTAGCAACTCCTTATGTCATGTGTAGAGGCTTTTCAGACATATACAGTATTCGAGTCTCTCTTTTAGATTATATTTCTTATTGACTTTATCATTTATGGATTTTGTTTCCTAGTTTTATATTTATGCTTCCACTATGTTTCCCCGTGTATGCCTATGTTATGCTATGACCAAGGGTTAACTTGGGGCCCTTGTGGTCCTGGGTCCCGTGTTACATCTAGAGGGTAGCCTTGGGGTGTCATAAACTTGGTATCAAAGCAACAGGTTCAAGAGTCCTAGAGTGTCTGAAAGATGCATCAAGTAGAGTCCTTTTCATGGGTGTGAAGCGTGCCACATCTATGAGAGGGAGGCTATGAGATGTTTTAGGAAAGTCTTCATTTCTTTCATGATCAATATTGTGCGATAGAGTCTTACTCTAAATACTCCTCTAATCTAACCTTTGTACATTTCAGATTATGCCTCCACGTCATGCCATGCCTCGCCGGGCCAATTCCCGAAATGCGAATCCTCTGATTCCAGACCCTGAGGTTACAAATGTGGAGTTTAAGAATGCCATTCATATGCTAGCTCAGACTATGGTTGCTCAGGCCAATCAGCAGGCTGCTATCCCCATCCACCCTCAAGGTGGAGTTGCGGCCCGAGTTTAAGATTTCGTTCGCATGAACCCACCTGAGTTCTGGGGTTAAAAGATTGGTGAGGATTCGCAAAATTTCTTGGATGAGGTAAAGAAGATCTTTGAGGTTATGCAAGTTATTGGTGTAGAGGGTGTTGAGCTAGCCTCTTATCAACTCAAGGACATGGCTCATATTTGGTTCACTCAATGGAAAGATTCTAGGGCTAGGAACGTGGTCCCTATGTCTTGGGAGTGTTTTGAGAAGGCTTTTCTTGACCGGTTTTTCTGAGGGAGTTGAGGTAAACTAAGGCCGAAGAATTCGTGAACTTAAGGGAAGGTTCCATGTCGGTTCAGGAGTACGGATTGAAGTTCACTTAGCTTTCTAGGTATGCTCCTTCCATGGTGGCTGACCCATTGGATGAGATGAGTAAGTATGTATATGGAGTGTCGGATCTGGTAAAGAAGGAGTGTAGGTCCGTGATGCTTTTGGGTGACATGGATATTTCTTGACTTATGACTCATGCCCAACAGATCGAGGGAGACAAATTAAGGGAGATGGCAAGGGATAATAAGAGGGTTAGGTTAGAGAGTTCAGGTTTTGGCCATCATAGGTTCGGAGGCAGACATCGCTCTTCGTTTCAGAAGAAATTATCAGGACCCCTTCACTCTTCAGCTAGTGTTCCTACCCAGGCCCCCAGGCCTCATCATAATCAGACTGGCAAAGGATTTGGTTCCTATTCGCAGGGAAGTATTGCCAATGGGCCTTCCTACCTTATTTGTGGCAAGTGTGGAAAGAGTCATCCTAGTGAGTATCTAGCTGGTTCAGGTAGTTGCTTCGGGTGTGGTCAGGCTGGACATCAGATTAGAGATTTCCCTTCAGCTAGAAAGGGACAGGGAGGTAGTAGGGCTCAATCTACCAGTAGCCCTAGGTGGCCAATTGGCTCAGCAGAGTGTTGCTTCTAGTTCTGGTGGTGGTCAGCGCTATAACCATCTTTATTCCATGTCTTCTCGCAAGACCAGGAGAGTTCCCCAGACATTGTTACTGGTATGTTAAAAGTCTTTTCCTTTGATGTGTATGCTTTATTAGACCCTGGTGCCTCCTTATATTTTGTGACTCCTTATGTGGCTTGCAAGTTTGAAATTTGCCCTAAACAGCTCTTAGAACCCTTTTGTGTTTCTAGTCCTGTTGGCGAGTCAGTCCTAGCCAAAAGAATCTATCAAAATTGCCCTATCTCAGTCCTTCATAGAGTCACTTCAGCGGATCTAGTAGAGTTAGAGATGACTGATTTTGATGTTATTCTTGGTATGGATTGGTTGTATGCATATTATGCCTCGGTCGATTGTCATAATCGTGTTATTAGTTTCAAGTTCCCAAAATAAACCTGTCTTTGAATGGTAAGGTAGTCCTCCATCCTCGAAGGATCGTTTCATATCTTACCTCAAGGCTAGGAAGATGATTTCTAAGAGTTATATCTATCATATAGTTTGGGTTATGGACATGGAGTTCGAAACCCCATCTCTCCAGTCAGTTCTTGTTGTGAATGAGTTTCTAGAAGTGTTCCCCGAAGACTTGCCCGGAGTCCCTCCTGAGCGGTAGATTGACTTTGGAATAGATCTTCTCCCAGATATGCATCCTATCTCTATTCCTCCCTATAGAATGGCTCTGGCAGAGCTTAAAGAGTTGAAGGACCAGTTGAAAGACCTCCTTAATAAGGGTTTCATTCGACCCAGCATCTCTCCATGGGGTGCTCTAGTTTTATTCTAGCAAAAGAAAAATGGTTTCCTCCTAATGTGTATCGACTACCCTCAGTTGAACAATGTCATAATCAAGAATAACTATCCTATTCCTAGGATTGATGACTTGTTCGATTAGCTTCAGGGTACTAATTTTTTCTCTATCCGATTATCATCAGCTTCATATTTGAGAGCGTGACATTCCAAACACAACCTTTAGAACCCGATATGGTCATTATGAATTTGTTCTTATGCCTTTTGGCCTAATGAATGCTCTTGCAACTTTTATGGATTTGATGAATCGTGTGTTCAAATGGTATTTGGATATGTTTGTGATTATTTTCATTAATGATATCCTTATCTATTCTCGGAGTAAGGAGGAGCATGTGAACCATTTAAGAGTGGTGTTGCAAACTCTCAAGGATCGACAGTTATTTGTTAAGTTTAGCAAGTGTGAGTTTTGGATGCAGTCTGTTGCTTTTTTGGGTTATATTGTGACTACATATGGTATTCAAGTTGATTCTCAAAAGATCGAGGTAGTAAAGAACTGGCCTAGACCCACTTCCCTGTCTGATATTAGGAGCTTCTTAGGTTTGGCTGGTTAATACAGGAGATTTGTGGAAGGGTTTTCTTCCATTGCTTCCCCATTGACTCGGTTGACTCAGAAGAAGGTTAAATTTCAGTGGTCGGATCTATGTGAGAAGAACTTTCAGGAATTGAAGACTAGATTGACCACAACTCCAGTGTTGGCTCTACCTGAGGGCCTAGATGACTTTGTTATGTATTATGATGTTTCTAGGATTGGTTTGGGTTGTGTATTGATGCAGTGTGGTAAGGTTATTGCTTATGCTTCGAGACAACTTAAGATTCATGAGAAGAACTACCCTACTCATGATCTTGAGTTAACAGCCGTGGTTTTTACTTTAAAGATTTGGAGACGCTACTTGGATGGGTTCACGTGGATGTATTCACCAATCATAAGAGTCTTCAGTACGTGTTCACTCAAAAGGAATTGAATATTCATCAAAGGAGATGACTTGAGCTTCTTAAGGATTATGACATGAGTGTGCTTTACCATCCGGGTAAGGCCAATGTTGTGGCGGATGCACTTAGTCAGTTGTCCATGGGTAGTGTGTCTTCGATTGAGGACGAAAAGAAAGAATTGGCCAAGGATGTTCATCGACTTGCTCGATTAGGAGTTTGCCTTATGGATTTGACATAAGGTGGTATTATTTTTCAAAACGGCTCCGAATCATCTTTGGTAGCTGAAGTGAAAGAAAAGCAAGACAGTGATCTTATTTTGCACCAGTTGAAGGGTGCAGTCCATTAGCAAAGGGTAGAGGTTTTCTCCCAAGGGGGAGATGGTGTGCTTCATCGATTGTGTGTTCCTGACATAGATAGGTTGAGACAATGGATTTTGACAGAGGCTCATAGCTCCAGGTATTCTATTCACCTCGGTGCCACCAAGATGTACCATGACCTACGGGAAATCTATTGCTGAAATGGCATAAAGAGGGACATAGCAGGTTTTGTGGCTAAGTGTTCTAACTGTCAACAAATAAAGGTAGAGCATCAATGACCGGGTGGTATGACTCAGGATATTGATCTTCCTACTTGGAAAAGGGAAGCGATCAATATGGATTTCATTACTGGTTTGCCTCATACTCGAAGGCAACATGATTCTATTTGGGTGATCGTCGACCAAATGACTAAGTCATCCCACTTCTTGGCTGTTAAGACTACGGATTCAGTAGACGATTATGCCAGACTCTACATTTAAGAGATAGTCCAATTGCATGGTGTTCCATTGTCTATCATTTATGATAGGGGTACTCAGTTTACATCTCAGTTTTGGAAATCATTTCAAAGAGGTCTTGGTACTTAGGCTAAGCTTAGCATAGCTTTTCACCCTCAGACAGATGGCCAGACAGAGCGTACTATTTAGACTTTAGAGGATATGTCAAGAGCTTGTGCGATGGATTTCAAAGGTAGTTGGGATGATCACTTACCTCTTATCTAGTTTGCCTACAACAATAACTTTTATTCTAGCATCCAAATGGCTCCTTATGAGGCACTTTATGGGCGAAAGTGTAGATCTCATATTGGTTGGTTTGAGGTAGGTGAGACAGCTTTGATTGGTCGAGATTCGATTCATGAGACTATGAAGAAGGTTCAAATCATTAGGGAGAGGTTGAAGACCGCTCAGATTCATCAGAAATCATATGAAAATGTGAGGAGAAGGGAGTTGGAGTTTGAGGTTGATGATTGGGTATTTTTGAAAGTGTCACCCATGAAGGGTGTGATGAGATTTGGAAAGAAAGGGAAGCTTAGTCCCTGCTAAATAGGTCCTTATTGGATTCTGAGGAGAGTTGGCTTATGAGTTGGATTTACCAACAGAATTAGGAGCGGTTAATCCAATTTTCTATGTTTCCCTGTTGAAGAAGTGTGTTGGTGACCTGACCTTGATTGTTCCTTTGGAAGATGTGGATGTGAAAGATAGCCTTGCTTATGAGGAATTTCTCGTGGATATTCTTGATCGTCGGGTTCGGAGGTGGAGGAACAAAGAAGTCGCTTTGATAAAAGTCCTATGGAGAAATCAACTAGTTTAGGGAGCTACTTGGGAAGCAGAAGCAGCCATGAAAGCCAAGTACCCTCATCTTTTTCCTTCCGACTCAGTTTCAGCTTGAGGTAGTAGTTTCCTCCTTAGTATGTTCCTCCGGTTCAACTCCATTAGTTTCTCTCACGATCCTTGCATGCATTCATGTTTTCCGAAGTTAGTTTAGTCATGTTTTAAAGTTACAAGCTCAGTTTTCATGCTTGATCTTTAGTTTTCATGTTTTGTTGCTTGGTTGGGCTGTTTTCCTCCCCAGTTTCCCTTGCTTAGTCTTCATCCGAGGACCAATATTTCCAAAGGAGAGATATTATAACACCCAAAAATCCGAACCATCTATCTAACTTAGAACCCAAAGTTTTCTGCAACTGTTAGTCATGAAGGGCAGCTTTCACAGGCGTCGGAGTCCCGACGGCCCATGAGGTGAACCGTGGGAATCGACCAACGGCTGTTGAGCAGCACCCTTTCTAGCCAATGGGCAGCTGTGATGGGCATCATGGGTATGACGTCCTGTCAGAGCCCACCATCGAAATGGTCCAGTGGAGTTCTCCCCAGACTCTCTCTTTCCTGATGTATGGTCGCCACGGGCGTTGCAGTTGCGATGGACCGTGGGACGCATCGTCAAGACCTTCCAGCAGCCCTTACCTTAAATCAGCCTACCAGATGCCTTGGTCCGATGGGCCATCGTGGGTGCGATGCCCGTTGGGCAGCCCATTAGGTGACTTTTCCTGCAACTTTTTATCCTTAAGTCAGGGGTAAATTGGTCTTTCCCCAAATCCTTTAACTCCTAAGTGAGGTTGTTTTGACCACTTTCAGTAGGCTTTTATCCCCTAATGGCCTAAGCTCTTCTCATTCTAAGTCATTCAATTCCAAGTCTCCATTCTTCTCACCCAAGGTTTAAGAAGCTTCAATTCAGGTATGCGGGTATTCAATAAGGGGGTTCTTTCACTCTTATGCGCAAAATCCCAATCCTTCCAAATTGAATTTATGAATTTTAAGTTAGGGTTCTTACCCAAATCTCATGGGCTTTTCTATTAAGTACTTTCTCATGATTCTTCATTGGATTTTAAGTTCAATTTCATGATTTACATGGGTTTTACAATTGCTTATTTATTTCATGATTTGAAGGCTAACCCTTGCCCATTCTGGGGAAATAGTTATGAATTCAGTTGATTAGCATCAATTTATGATTCCTCATTCATTACTCGTGATTCATTAGAGAATCCTTAAGTATTTTCAAAAACCCGTGCATGAAAGTTGAATTCTAGCATGTTTCACTAAATTGCATATTTTCAAGTGAACTTTGGCATGTTTAGATAATATGTCCTTATGATTTATGAAAGGGTTGACACCTAGATACGTCTACCTAACAGGGGCGGAGCTACCCTATAGCAAGGGTGGTCAGCCGAACACCCTTCGCCGGAAAATTATATCGAATATGTAGGTAAAATATTCTGTTTATGAGTATATTTAACAATTTGAACACCCTTCTACCGAGCGTGTGCTGTAGCTCAGTGGAGAAGAGTGTGCATTTTAAGTCTCTCGTCGCGAGTTCGATTCCACTCAAAAGCATTTTGTGTACCTTTTTATATCAAAAACATGGGTTAACCACAAATTTGCGGGTTCAATTCCCGTTTATGTACTTTTTTATATGTATTTCCATTTGAATTTTTCGTTGCATTCACTCATTGAAAAAAAAAATTTACTTTATAAATTTGAACACCCTTAATCAAATTTCTGGCTCCGCCACTGCTACCTAAGCTATGTGAATTGCATGGTATTAGATATACCCTTATGCTTTTCAAACAGATTTGGCATCATATATGCCATAAGTATGTTAAGAGCTATATGCATGGTTTGGGAGTAGTATTTAGCACCGAGTGACGAGGGTCGATTACCCAAGTCCAAAACTATGTTTCTAGCATAGGTTATGAATCGCCCTATGGGCTTATGAAAGTGGTTCCATATTTGATCACGGTGTCCTGTGCTTTAGCGGGCATTAGGACAGCTTTGCCAACTAGGGTTAAATAGTTAGATTATGGTGTCCCGTTCCTTTGCAGGGCTTGGGACAGCATTGCTAATTATGGTTCTATAGTTAGATTCCATGTAGCTCACATGGTCTATTATCAGTTATAAGAAACTCATGTATAAATGTTTTAGGTCTTATGCTATGATATTTTTTATCTTATGCTTAAACTATGATACTTCTTATGAATTCTCTTTTATACATGCTCTCAGTTTTTTTATTGTGTTTTAAGAATAATTTAAGTATGTGTTTATCATGATCTTGCATATCTCACATATTTGGTACATCCTATAATACTGACGCATATTTTGCGCTGCATCCTCTTGATAATGCAGACTCAGGTTCCCTCCCTCAGGCACGTGACTAGAGACCGCAGGTCATTCCAGTCAGTGTTAGTGAGTCCTCATTGTTCGAGGGCTAGTTATTATCTTAATTATCCTTATGGCTGTTTACTTTCGTACTTTGAGTTAGCTGGGGTCTTGCCTAGCAACTCCTTATGTCATATGTAGAGGCTTTTTAGACATAGACAGTATTTGAGTCTCTCTTTCAGATTATTTTTCTTATTGACTTTATCATTTATGGATTTGGTTTCCTAGTTTTCTATTTATGCTTCTGCTATGTTTCCCCATATATGCGTATGTTATGCTATTACCAAAGGTTAACTTGGGGCCCTTATGGTCCGGGGTCCCATGTTATGTCTAGGGAGTTGCCTCGAGGCATGACACTTCTGCCTACTTTGGGCTGTTAAAAGTCAGCCCTGGTTCAACTACACCCTATCCATCAAATCCCGCAACAAATCCGTACTCCATGGCCTAACTTTGAAGGAATCAAAACAACCAATTAGGGATCTACACTTTCTCCGATACAAAGCCTTGAATGGTGCCATCTGAATGATGGAATGATAACTGTTTTTGTAAGCAAGCTCTGCTAAAGACAAGAATTAATCCCAATGACCAAAAAAATTCATCATACAAGATCGAAGCATATCCTCAAAAACTTGAATAGTCCACTCCAATTGACCATTAGTTTGTTGGTGAAAAGTTGTACCCATCTCCAACTGAGTACCCAACTCTCACTGCATAGAACTCCAAAAGTGCGACATAAACTGAGTACTTCTATTTGAAATGATAGAACAAGGCATACCATGCAACCGAACTATCTTTCGAATGTAAATTCTTGCTAACTTCCCCGCATTGTAGGTCACCTTCACCGAAACAAAATAAACTAATTTGGTCAGTCTATCCAAAATGGAGTCAAACTTTCCCAAAGTCTGAGGCAACCCAACCACGAAGTCCATAGCGATATGCTACCATTTCCACTTAGGTATAAGCATCCTCTGAGTCATACCACCCGGTCTCTGTTGCTCATACTTTACCTTGCTGACAATTCAAACACTTAGCTACAAACTTTGTCTATCCCTCTTCATCCTATACCATCAATAATGCTGTTTCAGGTCATGATACATCTTGGATATCCCTGGATAAATAAAATACCTCAAGCTATGAGCCTCCTTCATGATCAATCTAGTCAAATCACCAACTCTAAGACATAAATCCGATCTTTGATTCTCAAAAGACCCTTCAAATCGAGAATCACTTCCTTGGTTTCACCTTTCAACACCTTGTCCCAAATCATGCACAACTTCCCATTCTCAAACTGTCCTTAATTTGCTCCACCAACAAGAACCGTGCCTCAACACAAGCAAGAACTCTACCAGGCTCAGAAATATGAAGCCTCATAAAGCTATTGGCCAAACTCTGAACATCAATAGCCAAAGGTCGCTCCTCCGCTACCAACAGAGAAAGACTACCCATACTCACCGTTTTCCTACTCAAGGCATCTGCCACTACATTGGCCTTGCTTGGATGATAGAGAATAGTCATGTCAAAACCCTTCAACAACTCCAACCACCTGCACTGTTTCAAATTCAAATCCTTTTGGCTCAAAATATACCTCAATATCCAACTCTCTCACAATTGTTATCGGTCATTGCATTTCCAGGAGAGGTGATTTATAAGAAAAATCCCCCACCAACTGATTTAAAATCATAAATGAAGTCACTAATAGGTGCTTTATGATCAAACTGACATGCCTATCAAAACGGACAATCAAAGCTGATGCACAATAACCAACACAACCTTTCAAAAATTCAGTAAATAGTAAAACCAGTTGAGAACATTAAATAATGGTTGAAAGTCAGAAAGGAAGATATGTTATTCCAAAAAAAATTATTAAATAAAAATACATATAATTTTAATTATCATCTTTTAGAGATTTATTCTTCGGACGTGTATGAATGAGGCAAAGGTGATTTTGAATTAAAACCTAAGTTTATAATGACTGAGGCCATTTTTAAGATATTTTTTAAATGACCTTAGTCAAGCTTGAATGAGTGATTGCATCACCAAATGCTCTTCTCTCGGTCTGTAAAGTCTGACTAAATAAGCTTGACTCTATTTAAAAAAAAATATTTTTAGAAAAAGATATAAATAACGGTTGAGAACATTAATTTGTTAAATTATATTAAAATAATAAAGAAGAGATTATTTAAATTATTTTTTAAATGACCGCAGTCATTCTTGACTGAGCGTTTAACTCAGAAACACCCTTGGTTCAGTCATTTACGTCCGAAAAAATAAAACATTTCAAAAAATATAATTAAAATTGGAATAAATAGAGTCTCAATCATAGTATACTGATTCTTTTGGTGAAAATTACTCTTGACTCAGTCATATAATCCTGATTTAGACAAGTTTTCACTAAGATTTTAAGATAAGATACTCTCATTCAAATGTAATTCCATATTCCATAAAAATGAACAAAACATACAACTTAAAGCAGTACTATAATTTAAATGGACACATACTAACTTCATGCTCCTTGTAGTCAGCATACCCATTCTCCTCCGGGGTTGCATAACCACTCTCCTTCTTCCACATATAATGTTATCAAAGATTGGCAACTAGCTCAATCCTGCATTCATTTATCTCAGTTGCATTGAATTTATCAATTGAGCCTTCTCCCATTATCAGGAACATGAATTTTAGAATACGCAAATCAAACCACATTGAAAACTATTAACCGAGAAGAAAAAGAAAAAGAAAACATAAACAATTAAAAACACAGAATGCATATGTATCCCGTTGTTTTGGTAATTTTTGCTTCCAGATAACACGAAAAGAATCTACATCATTCCCATAGCTTGGATATTCAGTGTTGAAACACAGGGTTTTCAACAAGTCTGGAAGTAATGTTACATATTTTTGAGCAAGAGTCATTGATCTATCACCATTCTTCTTATCATGGTATGAGTCATACAGATCAATGACCTTCTTATTAAGATTCAGCATACCCAAAAGGTAATGTGTTGATGATGATTCTTCATTCTCTTTGGGTAAACGCATTGGAAGAAACACTTTGTCAACATGTGACCATGAAGTCAAAGCAGAAACTTGAAGGCCTTTCACATAGTTTAATATTTGTTCCTCAGAAGAATCAACATTAAACCAATGAAAATCTGGCTTGCCAAATAGCTTGTAAACTTTTTCAAGTGTACCATTGAAGGTAATATCAGTTGTCGTGTATTTTATCTTTGGAAAGTAATGTGCAATGTGGTAGCAATATTTCTTCCTGAAGTAATAGAGACACGCATCAATGTGCTGCAAAACATAAAAGAAATTTATCAGAAAACTTCTAGAAAAAGTTGACGCACATTGGTTTTAAAAAAACATAATATAAAACAACGAGAAAACACATACGTCATCTGAAGGATCTTATTTAAGATATGCAAGTTCATAAAAGAAGTTCTCATCCTGACGAACACCACCCAACCTGAATCTTTCATTCGAACCAGTTGCAAGCCATTCCTTAAATTTTGTCTTCAAAGACTGATCTTGTTTCATATAATGAAAAGGACATTGTCTTTGAAGCTTTCCACTCCAGTCTTTTCCCTGTTTCTTTTTTATAATGGGATCCTTATATGGAGACTTTAACCAGATGCTAGGAATTGACACCTGTTTAGATGAAATGACAGCTTTGTCAATTACTCCCGTTGATTTCTTTGTTTGTCGTTTCTTAGGTTTTACCAAGGTCTCCACAATAGGTTCAGCTTGTCTTCCTATTTCTGTTTCTTTCTGAACATAGTCATACTGGAATGTGGAATCATTTTTGGATTTCAATGGGTCTGTCTCCATTTGATTATGACCAGCTGCATTTTCATTAACATCATCATTCATGTATCCTCTTGTGTAAGAAGCTGACAAGAGGGGCATTCATCAATCCCATGATGGGAGATTTTACTCCTCTTTGAATCATGTTCATATTCTTCTATTGCAGAAGTTTCGCCTTGTTCACCATTGTGTGCGTCCTCAGGTGTATTTTCATCCTGTAAGTTGAAAGGTGTTAACTGGATTGCTCCACTCTCAAGATCTGCAAGACAAGAAAGTTCATCCCGTGTTTCTTTTCGAGCAGAGGTAGCAATATTATCATTGACACCTAGAACTAAAAGAGTATATACTACTTCTGCAGTTTGCATTGCACTTAGATCTTTGCCAACTTCAATTGAAACAACATTAACTCCAATTATGCCTTCACTTCCTTTGTTGGCATTTACAGCTTCAACGAATCTTTCGCTATAACTCAACTACCGACCACCATCACAATCTAGTTCACGAATTGAAGAAGCATTGGAATTCTGAGCACCTCCAACTAAAAAAGCATCATATCTAGATGTGCCTATTCCACCCGATGTGCCTGTATGTTCAAAGTTAGTCAATGGACTTTGACGTTCAACACATCTCTCGCTAGGACTAAACCTTCTACCATCTTGATCTGATGTAAGAGCTTCAATATTGGAAGGAGTATTAGCTTGGTGATTATTTGCTCCTTGCTTACCAAATAGATCGATCAGGGTATTCAACTGATGTGAAAGCATCAAAATGGACCTGTAAAAAGAGTACGATGAACTGACACTTACACTGAATAATCCATAATATATAGACACAAAATATGTTTAAATCAGTCTTAGGTGCATGAATCTTCACTGGAAAAACAACTAACATTCAGCCTCCTATTTCTGAGGAATTTTAATAAATAGGAAGTTGAACTCAAACTTAGGTGCATGAGGCTTCACTGGAAAACACCTAAACATTCAGTCTCCTATATCTGAAGCATTTTAAAAAAATAGAAAGTTGAACCTAGACTTAGGTACATCAAGCTTCAAAAGAAAAACAACTAACATCCAGTCCCCTATGTTTGAGACTTCATTGGGGGATCACCTAACACTCAATCTCCTATGTCTGAGACAGTTTAAAAATAGAAAGTTGAGCTCATATATATGCACTCAAATGACTGAAACAAAACAACTCATACTCAGACATAAAGGCATGAGCATTAATCTAACATTCAGCTTAGCAGAGACCGAGTCATCGACCTTCTTGACTACCCTCTAGAAACAAATAAACACAAACTATTAGAACAAGTTGCTAAAATAATAAACTCACTATAGTTATGAAAAAATAATAAACTCACATCGCTTATTGCATTAACTAACTCATCATCAAAGCCTACTGAATCATCCACTCTAGATTTTTTCAAGAGTGATGGAAAATCATCAACTATAGGCATGAATTCGTACTCTACACAGTAGGGAAAAATCGGGCCATATAAAATATCCTAATAGATCTATTTAACAAGAAGACCAGAAAAGATTATTTATCAACACATAATGACTAGCACAAAAAGAAAATACAACAATACATACTAACTTACCGCATTGTTCCAAAAGAAGTTTTCAGTAATGCTCGAATAGGATAAAGTACCTATATCTGTGTAATTTAGAATCCTGGGGACAAGATTTTCTTTGCCTCTCTTTGGCCAGTTTAGCTCTGCAAATAGCTCGTAGAACAAAACACAGAGTATAAATGGAAAGCCCGCAACATAATACTTTGCATATGGATTGGTTCTGTTAACCCGATCAAAAGCGCTTTTCATTAAGGATATGAGCCTCTTATATATATCACACATTACCCCAAGGATAAGTAGACGACGCATCTGCATCCTCAACAATACTTGGATAATACTCACCCATCATTGTGAATACCTAGAAGTATCGATTCAATAATGAGTATTTCAACAAGCTTAACATCATCCTCTGGACAGTCCAAACAGTTCCCCTCTTCACCATTAGTCCTTGTCTTGTCCTTCAAATATGACTGAAGATCGGACAACTTTACTTCAGTAACGAGGAAGTGTCGACTGAAAATCTTGCAATCACTTCTGGTTGATATATCAAGATTATTTGGGGTGATCCGCAAATCACTCATTATATGGATGTCTTTCAAGGTAAAATTCAATTGTCCAAATGAAAACACTTATCAAATCTAGATTATTCACAAAAACACAGGATAACATTAGACAAAAGGACGAGTTTCATGTTCGCCTTCTTTGTCGCCAACTTGAGAATATTACCAAAGGGGACATCATGGAGTAGTTGTATCTCTAAAGCACTCAGGAAACCCTTGATTAAATCCTTAAAATGGTGATCCCCTTTCCAATAGCCATTGCAATTAAACCAATGTGCTTTCTCATAGTAGCTATCACCCTTTTTTGGGTACCGGAAGTAAAGGTCCAAGAGCGTTAACTGTTTTGGCAGCTTTTTTACCTGATTTGGCAGCCATCTATTTCAAAATTATCATATTAAGATTATACTTAAAAAAAAAAGACAAAAACAAACAGATCTGATAGTTAAAATATGAATTTGCACTTAGTTAGAATCTCAATTCAAAGAGATTCGACACAAAACATCAGTAGCACACGCATGAGACTTCATAAATAAAACAACTCAGACCCATACACATATACCTGATAGTTCAATTAAATATAGATTCAAGTCAGACATACACACATGACACTTTGTTGAAAAAAAACCCAATTCACCAACTAAAAAACCTTAATCCAAAACATGCACAAAATTTTAGAATACTTAAGAAAAGGAAAAATCTATGGGGAAGAGTAAGACATGACCATGATACTCCATTGCAAAATAGAGGGGGAAACTTCCAAACTAAATAAACAACAATATAACTTATAAAATCAATACTAGAAACCTTGAAAAATGCAGAAACTTCAGTAGAATAACGAAGAATGGAGGACAGAGAACGTCCAATCAGAAAATTGAATTCGTACACTCTAAAATAAACCCCACCGAGATAATTCTAAGTTATTATACGCCTGCAACAATAAACCAGTTTAATTCCCATGAGAGAGATCTAGAAATGGTGCGATGTACACAGACCATATCCTACCTTAGTAGGGGTAGAAAGATTATTTCTGATAGAATCTCAGTTCAATAAAAACGTTATTCAAAATAGATATATTAAGCAAGAGGCAAAAATTGTTGAGCACATAGTAGTTAATTAAGAATGACACAACCACTTCATTTAAGAGTGAAATATCCATTAAAATACATTTCTTTCTCATTTCTCAACTTTTATTATTAAAATAAATTCAGAAAAAAAATATTAAATTAATCAAACATACCACACAACCAGGGAAAAAATCACATAAAAAATTGATGACAAAGAATTCATTTATGTTTTTCTACCATCTGGTATTCAGAACTTATTCTTTGAACTATTTTAGATGTATCGCATGGCGGCATAATATCTATCTAAGGAAAAAAATACTCCATCTCAGAAATTTCTACATTCCTGTGATTAGATCCCCAAGAATCTATTTGTCTACTAACAAGATTTTATATCACACACACATAATAACATCATAAAAAATCAAAGAAGTATACATATGCACATAAATAACCAATCTGAAAGGAAAACAAAACAAGAACACATACACATAGAGGTAAAACAAGTCTTAAATTTTGTAATAAATAAATAATAATAATGAATGAATAAATTAAATTTTACCTTGAGCTGGAAAACTCATATGATTTGCCAGTATTTGAATAAAAAAGAACATACAACTCTTTAGATTTCTTAAATAATCCTTCCCTTCTTTTAGAGAAAGTCGCTTGTCTTTTACTTGTGTTCTAAGTCCTCTTCCACTCAACTTTCCCTCTTCCAATTTCCTTCCCTTTCAATATCTAATTAAAAAAAGAGGTGATTGATGATGGAGGAATAGTAAGGAGTCATGTGTTTATATAGGCTTGTTGAATGCTTGACGGATGAAAAGTATTACAATGTTTGAAAGGGAACATCATGGAAAGATAATAATGAATTTTTCAATTTATTAAAAGATTATGTTCGTATGGAGTTTTCTATAATAAGGTAGATTTGAATTTAGCGTATAGGTGAGATAGTTAAAAGGTACCCGCATGCGGTATTTACGCCAGATAAGACTATTTTATTATGGTTAAGTTAAAAAATCAAGTGTTAGCATGTGTCAGTTAACTATGGTTTAGAAAAAAGAATATATAAGTTAAGCCTGTGACATCATATCTTCATTGAATTGGTGTAAACATTGGTTACGGGTATGATTTTACCTAGGTTCGACATATGTTGTCCAATTTGCTACATTTTCATTTGTGTTTCCAAATTTATTTTAGGATGTGTTTGCTACACCGAAAAATATTTTCTGGAAAGTAAGTAATTTTCTAGAATTTGATTGCCTGAAAAATATTTAGTGTATTTCGTTATACTTTAGATGAAGTTGATTGACTTTCTGGATGCGAAAATAGTTTATTAATTATGGTGCAATATAGTGAAACCCTAGTTGTTGTTTGATCTTGAAGTATTAGGTCGTAAAATACTAGTATGAGAGATATACGAGTTCCTCTTTAGAAAAGTGAATCTGCAGAAATCACGACTAATGTCACCAATCGTCGAGAATCCTCACAAAGCAAATAAATTCATTCAACATGCATATATGAACACATGAATCCGTACTCATTCCTCCATCACCAATCACCCCTTTTTTAGATATTGAAAGGGAAGGGAAATGGAAAGAGGGAAAGTTAAGTTGAAGAGAATTTAGAACACAAGTAAAAGACAAGTGACTTTCTCTAAAAGAAGGGAAGGATTGTTTAAGAAAACTAAAGAGTTGTATGTTCATGTTTATTCAAATACTGGAAAATTATACGAGTATTCCAGCTCAAGGTAAAATTTAATTTATTCATTATTATTTATGTTTAACAAATTTTAAGACTTATTTAACCTCTATGTGTATGTATTCTTGTTTTGTTTTCCTTTTAGATTGGTTATTTATGTGTATACTATACTCCTTAGGTTTTTATGCTGTTATAATGTGTGTGTGTGTGATATAAAATCTTGTTAGTAGACAAATAGATTCTTTGGAATCTAATCATAGGAATGGAGAAATTTCAGAGATGAAGTATTTTTTTTTTAGATAGGTTTTACGCCGCCATGCGATACATCTGAAAAGTTGAAAAAAAGAGTTCTGAATACCAGATGGTAGAAAAATATAGAAGGATTCTTTGTTATCATTTTTTATGTGATTTTTTCCCCTGGTTGTGTGGTATGTTTAATTAATTTAATGAATTTTTCCTGAATTTATTTAAATAACAAAAGTTGAGAAATGATAAAGATTTGTATTTTAGTGGATGTTTCACTCTTATATGGAGTGGTTGTGTCATTCTTAATTAATTACTATGTGTTCAATGATATGTTTTCTCTTCTTTTTATAGATCTACTTTGAATAACATTTTTATTGAGCTCAATAAAAACATTAATCAAAGTAGATCTATAAAACAAGATCAATAAAAACGGTATTCAAAGTAGATCTATAAAACAAGAGTAAAAATTTATTGAACACATAGTAATTCATTAAGAATGACACAACCACTTTATCTAAGAGAGAAACATCCACTAAAATACAAATATTTCTCATTTCTCAACTTTTATTATTAAAATAAATTTAGAAAAAAATTATTAAATTAATTAAACATACCACACAACCAGGGGAAAAAATCACATATAAATTTGATGACGAAGAATCGATCTATGTTTTTCTACCATATGGTATTCAGAACTCATTTTTCTGACTATTTAAGATGTATCGCATGGTGGTGTAAAACCTATTTAAAGAAAAAATACTCCATCTCAGAAATTTTTCCATTTATGTGATTAGATTCCCAAGAATCTATCTATCTCTACTAACACGATTTTATATCACACACATTATAACAGCATAAAACACAAAGGAGTATACATATACACATAAATAACCAATCTTAAAGGAAAACAAAACAAGAACACATACACATAGAGGTTAAACAAGTCTTATAATTTGTTAAAAATAAATAATAATGGATGAAGAAAATAAACTTTACTTTGAGTTAGAATACTCATATAATTTGTCAGCATTTGAATAAACAAAAACACACAACTCTTTGGCTTTCTTAAACAATCCTTCCCTTCTTTTAGAGAAAATCACTTGTCTTTTGCTTGTGTTCTAAATCCTCTTCAACTAAACTTTTCCTCTTCCTATTTTCCTACCCTTTCCATATCTAAAAAAAGAGGCGATTGGTGATGGAGGAATGAGTAAGGAGTCATGTGTTTATATAGGCATGTTGAATGAATTCATTTGCTTTATGAGGATTCTCGATAATTAGTGATATTAGTCTTAGTTTCTGCAGATCCGCTTATCTAAAGAAAAACTCGCAAATCTCCCATACTAGTATTTTATGACCTAATACAATAAGATCAAACAACAACTAGGGTTTTACTATATTGCACCATAATTACTAAACTATTTTCACACCCAGAAAGTCAGTCAACTTCATCTAAAGTATAAGGAAAGTCACTAAATATTTTTTAGGCAATCAAATTCTACAAAATCACTTATTTTCCAGAAAATATTTTTTGGTTTACCAAACACATCCTAAAATAAATTTAGAAACATAAATTGAAATGTAGAAAATTGGACAACATATGTCAAACCTAGATAAAATCATACCCGTAACCGATGTTTACATCAATCCAATAAAGATATGACATCACATGCTTAACTTATATATTCTTTTTTCTAAACCATAGTTAACCGACACGTGCTAACACTTGAATTTTTAACTTAACCATGATAAGATAGTCTGATCTGGTATAAACACCGCATGCGGGTACCTTTTAACATCTCACCTAAATGTTAAATTCAAATCTGCCTTTTTATAGAAAACTCCATACTAACATAATCTTGCAACAAATTGGAAAATTCATCATTATCTTTCCATGATGTTTCCTTTCAACCGTAGTAATTCTTTTCATCCGTCAAGTATTCAACATGCCTATATAAACACATGACACTGTACTCATTCCTCCATCACCAATCACCCCTTTTTTTAGATGTTGAAAGGGAAGCAAAATGGAAAGAAGGAAAGTTGAGTTGAAGAGGATCTAGAACACAAGTAAAAGACAAGTGACTTTTTCTAAAAGAAGGGAAGGATTGTTTAAGAAAACTAAAGAGTTGTATGTTCTTGTTATTCAAATACTGACAAATTATACGAGTATTCTAGCTCAAGGTAAAATTTAAGTTATTCATTGATTATTATTTATTTTTAACAAATTTTAAGACTTGTTTTACCTCTATGTGTATGTGTTCTTGTTTTGTTTTCCTTTCAGATTGGTTATTTATGTGTATATGTATACTCTTTTGATTTTTTATGCTGTTATAATGTGTGTATGAGAGATATAAAATTTTGTTAGTAGATAGATAGATTCTTGGGGATCTAATCACATGAATGGAGAAATTTCTAAGATGGAGTATTTTTTCCTTAGATAAGTTTTACGCCGCCATGCGATACATCTGAAATAGTAAAAAAAATGAGTTCTGAATACCAGATGGTAGAAAAACATAGATGGATTCTTTGTCATTAATTTTTCATGTGATCTTTTCCCCTGGTTGTGTGGTATTTTGATTAATTTAATGAATTTTTCTGAATTTATTTTAATAATAAAAGTTGAGAAATGGTAAAGATTTGTATTTTAGTGGATGTTTCACTTTTAGATGAAGTGGTTGTGTCATTCTTTATTAATTACTATGTGTTCATTAACTTTTTACTCTTGTTTTATACATCAACTTTGATTAACATTTTTATTGAGTTGGAATTCTATCGGAAACAATCTTTCTACCCTCAACTGAGGTAGGATAAGGTCTGTGTACACACACTCTTTCATGATCTCTCTTATGGGGATTACACTGGTTTGATGTTGTAGGTGTATAATAACTTAAAATTATTTTGGTGTCGTTTATTTTAGAGTTTATGAATTCAATTTTTTGATTGGACGTCCTCCATCCCCCATTCTCTATTGTTCAACTGAAGTTTCTGCATTTTTAATGGTTTGTAGTATTGATTATAAGTTATATTGTTGTTTATTCAGTTTGGAAGTTCTTCCTTCTATTTTGCAATGGAGTATCATGGTCATGTCTTCCTCTTTCCCATGGATTTTTCCTTTTCTTAAGTTTTCAAAAAATTTGTGCATGTTTTGGATTAAGGTTTCTAGTTGGTGAATTAGGTTTTTTTTCTAACAAAGTCTCATGTGTATATGTCTGACTTCAATCTATATTCAATTGAACTATCAGACACATGTGCATGGGTGTGAGTTGTTTTATGAATGAAGTCTCATGTGTGTGCTACTGATGCTTTGTGTTGAATATGTTTGAATTGAGATTTTAACTAAGTGCAAATTCAGATTTTAATATTAGATTTGTTTGTTTTTTGTATTTTTTTTAGTATAATCTTAATATGATAATTTTGAAACAGATGGCTGCCAAATCAGGTAAAAAAGCTGCCAAAACAATTAAAGATCAGGGATCTTTACTCCCAGAACCCAAAAAAACTGGTGATAGGTATTATGAGAAAGCACATTGATTTAATTGCAATGGATATTGAAAAGGGAAACACCATTTCAAGGATTTAATCCAGGTTTTCTGAATACTTTAGAGATGCAACTACTTCATGAAGGTGAACATGAAACTTGTCCATTGTCAAATGTTATCTCATGGTTTTGTGAATAATGGGGATTTGATAAGTTTTTCAGTTTTTGGTCGACAAATGAATTTTAACTTGAAAGACTTCCATATAATGAGTGGTTTGCGGATGACCCCAAATAATCTTGATATATCAACCAGAAGTGATTGCAAGATTTTCAGTCGGCACTTCCCCGATTTGAAGAACAAGTCAAGGACTTAGGGTGAAGAGGGGAACTATTTGGACTGCGCAGAGGATGTTGTTAAGCTTGTTGAAATACTAATTATTAAGTCAATACTTCTAGGTAATTGCATGATGCACGGCTGGGTGAGTATTGTCCAAGCATTGTTGAGGATGCGGATGCGTCGTCTACTTATCCTTGGGGTAATGTGTGCTATGAGAGGCTCATATCCTCAATGAAAAGTGCTATCCTTGGGGTAATGTGTGCTATGAGAGGCTCATATCCTCAATGAAAAGTGCTTTTGATCAGGTTAACAGAACCAATCCATCAGCAGAGTATTATGTTACGGGCTTCCATTTATACTCTATGTTTGATTCTACGAGCTATTTCGAGAGCTAAATCGGCCAAAGAGGGGCAAAGAAAATCTTGTACCCGAGATGCTAAATTACATATATATGGGTACTTTATCCTATTCGAGAAATACTAAATACTTCTTTTGGAACAATGCGGTAAGTTAGTATGTATTGTTATATTTTTCTATTGTGCTAGTTTGTATGTGTTGATAAATAATCTTTTCTGGTCTTGGTGTTAAGCATTTTTATAGGGATATTTTATATCATCCGACTATCCCTACAGCTGTAAAGCGTGAATTCATGCCTTTAATTGATGAATTTGCATCACTCTAGAAAAAATTTAGAGTGGATGATTCAGTAGGCTTTGATGATGAGTTAGTTATGTGAGTTTATTATTTTTCTTTAACTGTAGTGAGTTTATTTTTTTAGCAAATTATCCTAATAGTTTTTGTTTCTCTGTTTCTAGAGGCTAATCAAGAAGGTCAATGATTCGGTCACTGCTAAGCTGAAGGTTAGATTAATGTTCATGCCTTTACATCTGAGTATGAGTAATTTTGTTGCAGTCATTTGAGTGCATATGTATGAGCTCAACTTTCTATTTTTTTAAATTGTCTCAGACTTAGGAGACTGAGTGTAAGGTGAACCCCAGTGAACTCTCAAACATAGGGGACTGGAATATGTTAGTTGTATTTCTTTTGAAGCATGCACCTAAGTCTAGGTTTAACTTTCTATTTTTTAAAATGTCTCAGATAAAGGAGACCGAAGGTTTAGGTGTTTTCCAATGAAGCCTCATGCACCTAAGTTTGAGTTAAGCTTCCTATTTAGTAAAATTTCTCAGACATAGGAGGCTGAATGTTAGTTGTTTTTCCAGTGAAGATTCATGCATCTAAGACTGATTTAAACATATTTTGTTTATATTATGGATTATTTAGTGTAAGTGTCAGTTCATTGTACTCGTTTTACAAGTCCATTTTTATGCTTTCACATCAAAATTGAATTCGCTGATCGATCTATTTGGTAATCAAGGAGCAAATAATCACCAAGCGAATACTTCTCCCAATGTTGAAGCTCTTACATCAGATCAAGATGGTAGAAGGTTTAGTCCTAGCGAGAGATGTGTTGACCGTCAAAGTCCATTGACTAACTTTGGACATGCATTCACATCGGGTGGAATAGGCACATCTAGACATGATGCTTTTTTAGTTGGAGGTGCTCAGAATTCCAATGCTCCTTCAATTCATGAACTAGATTGTGATGGTCGACAGTTGAGTTATAGCGACAGATCTTCTGAAGCTGTAAATGCCAACAAAGGAAGTGAAGGCACAATTGGAGTTGATGTTGTTTCAGTTGAGGTTCAAACATTTACAACTTGATGATTACTGAGAAATGGTTTCGAGCTGATTATATTATTTGAATCACAGGGAATGGAAGCACATCCAAGCTGGTGCCAAGAAAGTTATCATCACTGCACCAGCAAAAGGTGCTAACATTCCTACCTATGTTGTCGGGGGTAAACGATCAAGACTATTCTCACGAGGTTGCCACATCATAAGGTCAGTGTATCCATCAATTATAATTGCATTGTTTGAAAAAATTGGTCATCCATGAGTATTTAAGCTTTGAAAAGTTCACATTGTTCAAACTTCAAAAGTTCATTCCAATGTTGAAGCTCTTACATCGGATCAAGATGGTAGAAGGTTTAGTCCTAGGGAGAGATGTGTTGAACGTCAAACTCCATTGACTGACTTTGGACATGCAGGCACATCGAGTGGTATAGGCATATCTAGGCAAATTTCAAAAGTTCATTGCTTTGAAATTGTAGCAATGCCTCTTTCACCACTAACTGAATAATTTTTATAGTAAAGATATGTCATAGCAAACCCAACAAAAAAATTACCCTCACACAACAAGACTCAATAATCAGTACCAAATTAATAATCACCGCAACAATCATCATCTAAACAAGAAGAAAAAAACTTTAGATGGAGAAGGAACAAAAAACTTACTTGATGTTGTCCAATGATGTCTCAAGAGATGAGAATGAGGTTGAGCCTTAAATTTTGAGAGAAATTGGCAGAGACCAAATTTTGAGAAGTGAGGGTTCAAGGATTTTTGGTACAATTCTAATAATGCACATCTATGTCAAAGTTTCATAACATCATACACTTTGGTGCCCGATCATTTTATATGAATTTCAAAAATTAGTACTCCATCCCTCATTGGGATGAGGACATGGTGAGACAGCATGTCCCTCCAGCTTTCATTCATAAGATCCTCAGCACCAATTCGGGCGGCTGTAGGACGGCCGCCTATAGGTGGTAGGGTAGGGTGGGTGGTACCGCTCGCAGCAGAGAAGGTATACCCTGGAGAGACTTTTCGCAGATGTAGCACTGTTTCCTCATCAAAGGAAAAGATACGTGGAATTCTTGGAAACATATTGATTGATTGAGACGGTCAGCTTAGTCAGAGCGAAAGCGGTCAGGCAAGGTCATAATCAGACAATGTAGTGCAAGCGACGGGTAGCGCTTGCCATATGAAGAAGGCGACTACAATGGGAGACGAAGGAATAATGCTAATTATTGTAGGAATGGCTTTATCCCAGACAAATTGAGTCCAAGCTTGAATGCCCGTTCAGCATGATCTCATTGCAGGATTGACCACTCAGCTATCCAAGTTACGTAAAAAACACATTTTCTTAGTTTTTCCCTGCGGCGCTGTCATATTAGTTGTCCATATTACTAAAAGGCCTAAGTCATCTATGACCACTTAAAGTTATCCGGATAATTCACTTGGACACCTCAACACAGCCTTGTACCTATTGAACACCTCTACTACTTCGGATTTGAACCACTTAAACACTTTTCGCTGAGATGACTTAATGAGTGTTCTATACCTGAAATAGGCACGTGGGAAGTGTCTTTTTTTTTGGGTCAAATTTCTCTTTTTTCGTCTTCTTCTTCATTGTATGCTTATTCCAAATCCACCACCACGTTCCACCATCTTTTTTGCCGGAAAAAATGGAGACCACCACCCAAATTTTATATCTACCTCTATCTCTTTTCCTCTCCCTCTTCCCAACCCCTCCAACCCTCTCTTCTTCCCAACAAAATAAAATTGGAATAGAAAAAAATTGAAGAACATATCTAAAATAAAAGAAAAAGAACAGATTCAAAAGAGAAAAAAAAACACAAATTTAAAGTGAAAATGAGGAAAAACACGTAAGAAAAAAGAAAGATGGTTGTATTCACACTTAAATAATGTCAAAAACTTCATTTTTTTTTCAAATCCAATTCATTTTCTTAATCATCAGATGAATATTGATTCTTTGATTCTAATGATCGGGTTCAATGGGTTTTGCGTTGATTTTTAGTTTTGGCGTTTTATGCCATTGATGAACTTGAAATGGGGATGATAGCTTCTTTGGCTATAGCAGATGAAGGTGAAGGCTATGGAGGGGGGTGGCTACGGCTGGTTATGTTAGAGTTAGGGTTCAAATATTCAAATATATTTTTTTTACTTATAATTCTTTTTTTAATAATTTTATTGAACTCATCTGCCATATTACTAATTTTTTGGTCATTTTTCCATGTCACCGCAAGTGTGCTATACTCATTTTATACTTTTGGCTGAATATCAAAAAAGCGTCTAATAGGTACATATTTTGAGTAGTTTAAGTATTCAATAGGTACAAGGCTGTTTTGAGGTGTCTAAGTAAATTATTCGGATAACTTTAAAGGGCCGAGGATGACTTAAGGCTTACTAAAAATAGTTATCTCAAATTACATGTCAATTTATAAAATTAAGAGAGGTTTAATTAATTTTATCCCATTTTACCCTTACATTTTTTTTAAAGTGTAAACAAGTTTGTAAAGTTTCTTAAAAGATAAATTAGTAAAACTATCCTTCTTATTTATGATTTTTTAAAGGACATTAAAAGAAAAAGGACAACTAATATGGGACGAATGGAGTATATTTGACTTGGACATGCACCTTTATCGATCTAGTATAATAAAATGTGTTAGTCGTTTGACTCAATCAATTTTATAAGGTCGTACTTGTAAGTTTCAAATATAATTTAAATAAATAGGCCATTAGATGTAATTATTTAGGCTTAATACATTGTCAGGCCTTCGAACTTGTTAGAATATTTCATTTAGACACTCAAATTAATTCTTGTTTCAATTGAACATCTGAAGTATTAATAAAGTGATTCAACTAGACACTTTTGATTCAAATTCTTTTAAAAAAATTGCGCTTGTTTCGTTCATCTTTTAACTACGCACATCAACCTCAAGTAGAAAATATATCAGGTTTTATGGCTAATTGAAGGAAATGCGTATAACAAAAGGAATGACATATATTATGTGGTTAACATAACTCCTAATAGACGAATGAAAACACACGCAAAATAAAAAATCAAAATTTGAACTGAAAGTGTATTATTGGAGCACTTTATTAGAGTTGAGGTGTTCAATTTAAATATGACATAGTTCGAGTGTTTGAATGAAAGTTTTAAATACAACTTAAATAAATAGGTGATTATATTTTCTTCCGTTAATTGATTATATCAAATTCAAAAAAAACTTCATCTTGATCAAGTGTTTCAAGAGTTGCTATTTTTGACTCAAACATGATTTATTGGGACAACACTTGTATTTATTAATATAATTTAGTGTAATTAGAGGTGTTCATCATTTGACTCGATTCAATTCTATAGGATCTTACTTGTAAATTCAAATATGATTTAAATAAATAGGTGATTATATCGAATTATTTTTTATTAACTAATTATATCGAATTCAAACAAAACTTCACTACACTCAAGCTTCATCGTCTGATAAGTGTTTCGAGAATTCGTATTGTAACGACCAGGTTTGTCGTTATGGGTAAATCTTTCTTGCCAAGTTTCGAGTCGGAAAATCTTTCAAGTTTGGGAGTTGAAAATTCTGGGCTAGGCTAGTCTCGGTCGGTTTTGGAGCGAGGTATGGTCTAGAGAAATCCGGGTGAAGATTGGGCAATGTATCTTGTTGCGAGCTAGTTTTTCCGTTAGCTAAGACATAGAGGAGTCCGGAGAACTCTTCGGAAGTGAATTCGGGTAGGTAGAACTCCCGAAATCAAGGTTAACGCGAAGGGGTTATTTCGGAACATCGGGGATTCAAGGTGTATTGTAAAAAGGGCTTTTTTCAGAAATTTTCCGAGTTTTTATCCGTAACGAGCGCTACTGCTCCGCCACGGCAACCTCTGCTATAGCAGAATAATTACTGCTATAGTGGAAGTCAAGACGGTCAACCTCCACCATAGCGGTTGACTCTGCTACGGCGGTACTGCTATAGCGGAGCGGGGACTGCTATAGTGGAGCGACGAGACCAGAAAACTCATAAAATGAGTTTTTAATTTTATTATCTTCCCTTCAGCCCCAAAAACCAACGAGAGTTACTCCAAAAACCCTCCTAGGCTGCTCCAAGGCTTGGGAGTCATAGGGAGGAGGAATTCCGGTAAAAAGGACGTGAAACCATGGATTCGAGCCTGCAGAACCGTCAGGGAACACCTTCACAGATCCAGAAAAGGCATGGAACAGCTGCTCGGCATCCAGGTAGGCTAGGTTTTCATTGAGTAGATAGACCTGCTTACATTTTGTACTTAGCATATAGTGGAAAAGGAGAATCCATGATTAGGCCTCCGGGCACGGAGTCTGGTGGATTCAGTGTTGGTTATGTGTGTGCTAGGAATTGGTTGGATTAAATTGTGGGATACTAATAATTATTTGGGGCTGTTTATGTTGTCATGGTATGATAAGATGATAGGGCTCAGGGACTGGGATGTCGGGAAGGTTTGAAGAATCGGGAATTGCAAGGATAACTAGATGGGTATGAAAATGGGGAATTCCTAGGTGAGGTTTCGGGAATATAAAGGGCATGATAAGTAGTGTTGGTTTTGCTAAGGGCTAAGGGGTGGTAATTCACATTGTTATTATTTATGCAAGTTCCGATATCAATGTGGTTGTTAAATTATGCTAGAAAGGGAAACCATTCACTTTTCGTAAATAAAGGGTGAGTGTGTTTAGTCTTCGGACGAAGGTCGAGGCTAAGTTATATACTCGGTAAAAAGGGTAGGTGATGGCTTACGATTTCTGTGAATGTTATATATTTTTGTACTCTTATCTAAGTATTTGTATGAATTACATTGCTTAGAATGTCTAAGGGTCCTGTTTTACAGTCTGTGGATTGAACAGTGTGTTGCTTGTGGGTTTTACAAGTTGTTTGTTCATTATTTGACTGTGGATTAATTGACATTTGGTTGGCTCGGGTACCACGCCTGGTACGGGATAATACTAACAGTTGGTTCGGGTACCACGCCTAGTACGGGTATGACAATTGGTTGGCTCGGGTACCATGCCTGGTACGGGATAATACTAACGGTTGACTCGGGTACCACGCCTGGTATGGGTATAATAATTAGTTGGCTCGGGTACCACGCTTGGTACGGGATAATACTAACGGTTGGCTCGGGTACCAGACCTGGTATGGGTATAACAATTGGTTGGCTCGGGTACCACGCCTGGTACGGAATAATTCTAACGGTTGGCTCGGGTACCATGCCTGGTATGGGTATAACAATTGGTTGGCTTGGGTACCACGCCTAGTATGGGATAATACTAACGGTTGGCTCGGGTACCACGCCTGGTATGGGTTTATTTTACTCTATTATTGCATTGATATTATTGTATCATGTTGATTGATATTGGTTCCGTGAGTGGACCGGGTTGCTATATTATGTTATTAGTTTGGTCTTGGTGTACGCCAGGTTGTTATGGTATATTGTGAGTTTGGTCTTGGTATAGGTCGGGTTGCTATATTATGTTATTAGTTTGATCTTGGTGTAGGCCGGGTTGTTATAGTATATTGTGAGTTTGGTCTTGGTATAGGACGGGTTGCTATATTATATTATTAGTTTGGTCTTGGTGTAGGCTGGGTTGTTATGGTATATTGTGAGTTTGGTCTTGGTATAGGCCGGGTTGCTCTATTATGTTATTAATTTGGTCTTGGTATAGGCCGGGTTGTTATAGCATATTATTAGTTTGGTCTTGGTTTAGGCCGGGTTGTTATAGCATATTGTGAGTTTGGTCTTGGTATAGGCCGGGTTGCTATATTATGTTATTAGTTTGATCTTGGTGTAGGCCGGGTTATTGTAGTATACTGTGAGTTGGTCTTGGTGTAGGCCGGGTTGCTATATTATGTTATTAGTTGGTCTTGGTGTAGACTGAGTTATTATGTTGGTTATTAGTTGGTCTTGCTGTAGACCGGGTTTGTCATGTTAACACTAGATGTGTGAGGGGGATTCGGGTGGGTCCGTACTATTTAAAAGAGGTTATGTGCTCATAAATTGATGTTATTAAGTGTATAATGGCGGTCATGAATTATCATGGTTAATAAGCTAAGGGTGGGTCTTGGTGTAGACCGGGGTAGTCTGTTGAACACTTAGGTGTGGATGGACCCTTGGAGGGTCCGGGTTATGTGATCAAAGAAGGGATTTAGATGTAGCACTATGGTGGTCATTGAAGGTGTCAATGGTTGTTAGGTGAATTGCATGTGGTTGGTAAATATAGAGGAAGACTGAGAGTCTGGGTGTGGTTATTGGTTAATATAAACCAGGTGGTAAAGCTGTTCTAGAGGTCCGGAAAAGTCCGAAAAATGGTAGGTAATACATGGGTATAAGTGGTTTAGTTGCGCAGTGGGCCAGATTTAGTCTGGGTATTTAGTCAAGGTAGTTGACTGGGGTAAAGGTTAAAGGTGACTTGGAAAGTTTATGTGTCAAGGTGACTTGGAAAATCTAGGTGACAAGGTGACTTGGGAAGTCTGGGTGACAAGGCGACCTTGAGAAGTCTAGTTATGAGTGAGACTTGGGAAGTCCTAGATGTCAGGGTCAAGGCTAAAGGTGAAGGAGGGAGCTTTAATGTTTATTTTCATGTTTTTCCCTGTTTTCCTAAATGATGGTACATGTGGATTCGGGTCGACCTATGATGCCTACCAGTACGTGTGGTTGTACTGACTCTACTCTTGCTATACCTTATTGGTATAGTCTTGTTGCAGGGTTGATGATGTTTTATAGGTACATGACGATGGTGATCTCCAGCAGCTTATGTCCTTCGATTCCATGACGAAAGTTGTGTCTCTTTTACATGTTCTGTATAAATCTTATAGTAGCTCTTGTACCTGCTTAGACTAGGTCCTAGGGAGGGTGTTTTTAAAGGTTGTAAAGATTTTTCGCAAATTCTTTAAGTCGTCTATTTTATGAACATTTTTTATAAAAGAATTTCTCATGTATAAAAATGGACTGATTAATGGTTTACTTTAATTTCCGTGAGTTACCTGTTGGACGGGTGGTGAGGGTTCGTCTATCTAGGTGGTTAGAGTAGGCGCCCGCACGGCCCGGTGAATTGGGTCGTGACACATATTATTTGATTCAGACATGATTTATTGGAACAATACCTTTATCGATCTAGTGTAATTAGAAGTGTTCATATTTTTTTAAAAAAAATTAGGAGTAGAGAAGTAGGGGAGGTGATTACAAGTTGCAAATCAGACGCTCAAGGTGAAAATTCAGGTAGCCAACCAATTGAGCTGCTAAGATTCCCTGGTCCATTAGAAGTGTTCATTATTTAACTCGATTCAATTTTACATGATCTTACTTGTAAGTTTCCAATATAATTTAAACAAATAGGTGAGTATATCTTATTAATTTAGCTTAGCTAATTATATCAAATTTAAACAAAATTGAAAATTTGGGAATGAATTAACCCATAAAAATATTCCCTCCAAGATATTTCCCTCTAACTTTTTTTTTTTGCCAAAATTTCAGCCTATTTTCCTTATATTAGAGAGATTATAAAGCACAATAATACTTAAAAAAAGATATGAGCGATTAAAGAGCGAAAAACCCTAAACTTTCAAAAGAGAGCCAAAAATCTTTTCCCATAGAAAGGTACATTTTCTTCCTTTGTCTCAGTCATAAGATCTATCCTTCAATTTTTTTTTGTTTGTTTATTGTAGTTTCAATCATCAATCCGTTTCTCTTCTCCTGTTCTTAGATTATTGACGGATATCCTTTGCTACTTTGGAGTGCCATTTATTCATTCAATTTTAATTTAAAAATAAACTCAGTGATTTTTTTTGGGTCTAAAAAATATGCAATTTTACACAATATTTAATAATTTTACAATTAAAAAGAACAAAAAAGAAGCTGGCGGTGCCTTGATAGTCGGAGGGATAAAAAATAATGCTTATTTTTCTCCGTGTGAAATTTTGTTGTATTGAGTGATCTTTTTATTTGACTAATTGACTGTATTGATTTTTATTTGTTGTGGTTTATCCTTTTCTTCAAAAAACTTATGCATCATTCTACTAATGAAGTTTGCTCACGTTATTTTTCTTTATAAAAAAATTGTAATTTGATAAGATGTTTTAGAACTTGAAGTTCTACTCAGATCAATTGCTAAGGTTGGTATAATTTTATCTAAATGTGCATTTTTCAAAAGTTGAATTAAACTGAATGATAATGTCAACAATTAATAAATACTTTTGTGCAATAAATACTTAAAACATATATACCATTTATATTTCTATTTATGCAGAAGTATTTTAGTACCTTATGAATGCTTGTTTGTAACTAGACATGAGTAGAAAAGGTGTTCGGAAAAAACTTAATCGTTTGGCTGACAATTATGATGTGGAACCTGTTACGAGTTCTAAGAAGACTTCTGGTAAAGAAAATATGCGCACAAAACACGTTGAAGAACTAATTTATCTCGGTAATTCTATAACTCTTTGTGTAATACAATTTTTTTCAATTAGACAATTTAGAGTATTTATATAGTTATCATATCTAGCTAACTCATATTTAATACTCCCTTCGTCCCATTTTATGTGGCACCCTTTGACTTGGTACAGACTTTAAGAAAAAAATAAAGTCTTTTGAAACTTGTGGTCCAAAATAATCCTTGAACGTTTGTGTGGTTGTAAATCATTTCATTAAGGGTAAAGGGGAATTTCAAAGTTAATTTTTTTCTAATTATAAAAAGGTGATATTCTTTTTGGGACGGACTAAAAAAAAAGTGTGTCACATAAAATGGGACGGAGGGAGTAATTATTTTAGGAAGTGTGAACATGGTAAGTGAGGTAACAATTAGCTATCATTATGGTGGCTATTTTATATGTTGCCCTTCTAGGAAATATGTGAATGGGCATTTGATGAAAACAAGTATGGACAAGTAAGGAGGAAAAAAATAGATGAACGTGATGCTTATGCTGTGTACACACCCGCTAAACTATATAGCTAGCTGGGATCCATAAAAGACTCGTGAGGTTCATATACCGGGCAGGCATGCCACTCCGTTCCCAATAGTATTGCGCAGACGTGCACCTCTGATCCATATAAAGTATATAAAATGTGCAGGCGTGCAACTCCAATCCCAATGAAATACAATATATGATGTGCATGCGTGCCATTCCAATCCCAAATATCATACACATATCAAGTAACATCTCATATCATGTATCAAATCAAATATTAGTCAAAGTTCCCCTCTATTTGCTTTCACAAACAGTAAATCTCCTTTTTCGTAGCTCAACTAGTCAAGATTTCAGTATTTCACCAATTATCATCATGATAAAAATCTCAAACGGGAGTATAATCACAAACTAGCATACTCAACAAGTCACTATCGGATACAATCCACAACTAGTATGCTAGCAAATAGGGAAAAACAATCTAAATAAGTCAATTAATAGCTTTTAACACTTCACATAACACTGGTATCCGCATAGATGCTCGCCACCTCATCTATACGGGACCGCCAAATCCCCATTACTCCCCATACATACCACTAGCACATAAACACTTCGAAAAATAGTCAAAGAAACCTCAATTTGCCTTAATAGAAGACCCACCATCAAACTAAAGTCTTGCCCTTCTGAATCATCTCCGAACAATCTCAATCTAATCAAATACGAGTTCTACATAACAATACAAAACTATAGATACTCATATTGCCAAAATTAAGTTTCGGGTCCAAAAAGAAAACCCAAAAGTCAACCTCCAAGCCCGAAAGGGCAAAATCAGGAATTTATTTGAAAATCACTTTAACACTTTACCTATAACTTAAAGAGTTCACATATAAAATTTCATCGAAGGTGGAGTTAAAATAGAGCTTGAAATCATCAAAATATCATTCTTTAACTTTACAAGGAAGATCCCATATTTTCAAGTTGAAAAACAAAGATTTGAAGAAAATCGTGAAATAATCATTGGGGAATGTTAAAATATTGATTTAGAAACTTACCGAACGAAAAAATCTCTAAATCCACCTTTTGATCTTCCCAAAAATGAGTTTCAAAGCTCTAAAAATAGATATTTTAGGCCTATGGCTGAAAATGAAATTAGAACTGTCCAGGTGACAATCCTTCTTTGCGAACACAGTTGGTCGGTCGCGAACGCGAAGGTCAACCCCAGTACTCATTGTGAATGTGGTGCCCCTTCACAAACGTGAAGAAGGCACCAGATATCAGATGACAACAGTTCAAACTAAGTCAGAAATCCCCAAATTGACCCTCAAAATTCGTTCACTACCCCGTGAACACAAACCAACTATGGTACTAGACCAAAATCAACATTTCTTATTCGATAGAATCATCGGATTTACCAACAGAGGTCGTTATCAATGAATATTGACCGAAGTCAACTCTAGGCAAAAACTTCTAACGTTTCAACAAGGACTCAAATGCATTTGAATGCCTCGGGACCCGAACCAATACTCTATTACCGAAAAATAGCATTCTAGAGCTAAAGAAACTGAGGAAATTCTCATATGATGCTTAAAACTCTGAATGTTGATAAAAGACAATCATATCAACTTTAAAACCTTCCAAAATAAAAACCTCACATAAAATACAACTAAACACTTGGAAAACTGTTCCTAAATCTCATCATACTCACTATGGGTGATACCTTTAACAGAACCCACTTACCAACCATGAACTCCAAATCATGGACCCTCCTATCAGCATAACTCTTCTACCTACTCTAGGCTGTCAAAAGTCGGCCCTGGATCAACTTTACCCTATCCATTGAATCTCGCAATAACTCTGTACCCCATGGTATAACTTTGAAAGAATCAAAATAACCAATTAGAGATCTAGACTTCCTCCTTTACAAAATCTCGAATGGTGTCATCTAAATGCTGGAATGGTAACTGTTGTTGTAAGCAATCCCTACTAAAGGCAAGAATTGATCCCAATGACTACCAAAATCCATTATGCAATCTCGAAGCATATCCTCAAAAACTTAAATAGTCCGCTCTGATTGACCATTAATTTGTTGGTGAAAAGTTGTACTCATCTCTAACTGATGCCCAACTCTCACTGCATAGAATTCCAAAAGTGCGATGTAAACTGAGTACTTCTATTTGAAATGATAGAAATGGGCATGCTATTCAACTGAACTATCTCTCGAATGTAGATTCTTGCTAACTTCTCCGCATTGTAGGCCATCTTTACTGGAACAAAATGACCTAATTTGGTCAATTTGTCCACAATCACTCAAACAGAGTCAAACTTCCCCAAAGTCTGAGGCAACCCAACCGAAGTCCATAGCGATACGCTACCATTTATACTTAGGTATAGGCATCCTCTGAGTCATACTACCCTGTCTTTGGTGCTCATACTTTACCTTGCTGACAATTCAAACACTTAATTACAAATTTTGTGATATCCCTCTTGATTCTACACCACCAATAATGCTGCTTCAGGTCATGATACATCTTGAATGTCCGTTGATGAATAGAATACCTCAAGCTATGAGCCTCCTCCATGATCAATCTAGTCAAATAGCCAACTCTAGGGCCACAAACCCTACCTTTGATTCTCAAACCACCCTTCGAATCGAGAATCGCTTCCTTGGTTTCACCTTTTAACACCTTGTCCCAAATCATGCACAACTTCCCGTCCTTGAACTGTCTATCCTTAATCTTCTCCACCAATAAGGATCATGCCTCAACACAAGCAAGAACTCTACCAGGCTCAGAAATATAAAGCCTCATAAAGCTATTGGCCAAACTCTAAACATCAATAGCCAAAGGTCGCTCCTCCGCTACCAACAAAGAATGACTACCCATACTCATCACTTTCCTACTCAAGACATCTGCCACTACATTGGCCTTGCTTGGATGATAGAGAATAGTCATGTCAAAACCCTTCAACAACTCCAACCACCTGCACTGTCTCAAATTCAAATCCTTTTGGCTGAAAATATACCCATCTTCTCAGGAGATAAACTCAACCAATTCTCTTTGGAAACTGTGGCATAGGCGTTTGGGACATCCGCATACTCAGAATCTCAAGTCTTTGTTTTCTTCTAGTGATTTAGTGTCTAAGATTAATTTTAAGAATAATGTTACTATAATCTTGTGCTCTTGTAAAATCATATTTGTTGCCATTTAAAAAGAGTATCCATCATACTACCTCTCCATTTGAACTTATTCACTCTGATATTTGGGGTCCTATGAGCTCCAAGTCGCTCTCTGAAAATTCTTATTATGTCATATTTGTGGATAATGTGTTTCAATTTACTTTTTAAAACATAAAACTGAGGTATTCAGGGTCTTTAAGTATTTTTATGCCATAGTTTGTACTCAATTTGAGAAAAATATAAAGATCCTTCGCACTAACTCAAACGATAAATACATCTCTAAACATTTTGAGCATTTCTTGGCTACTAAATGTGTCATTCATCAGAAAACTTGTCCTCACTCTCAGTAGAATGGTGTTGTTGAGCGGAAGCATCGCCATATTATTGAAACTGCCCGTGCTCTTCATCTTCATACCAATTTGCCATAATTATTTTGGGCTGACAGTGTCCACACAATGGTCTACCTCATTAATAGGATGCCCACTATGTTTCTCCAAAATTAGTCCCCTTTACAGAAGCTTTTTGGTACTAAGCCTATGTATGACACCTTCCATCTTTTTGGATGTACGTGTTATGTGCTTCTTTTGAGATATAAGTACTCTAAAATTGATGCCAAGTTGGCCAAATGTATTTTTTTGGAATATTCAAACATTCAAAAAGGCTATCATTGTTATGACTGGGGTGCAAAACGAATGAGGATCTCGGACAATGTTCTCTTCTTTGATGACTCATTCTGCTTTCCCTCAACAACAGACCCAACAGATGCCATTGGTCACTCGACTCCCTTGTCATCCTACTTTGATAATAGGCTTGATCCTTATGTGAGAGTTCCCCTGGTTGTTACTCCTCCTTCGCCATCTTTAGATCCAGGTATCCCCCCTTCTTCTCATATTTTCCCCTCTTTCGAACCACTACATAGTGTAGTCATTTACCAATCTGGTTGGGTCAGTAAACCCCCTTCCTGATTATCCTTTTTGTCCTTACTTGATCACATTTCTACTCCTAGATGTTATAAATAGGAGGCTGACAGTAAGGAATGGACCTTGGCTATGCAAACTGAACTTGATGCACTAGCCTGAAATCATACATGGGATCTGGTTCTGGCACCATCAGATCAAACCGCGGTTGGGTGTAAATGGATCTACACTTTAAAGCAAAAGTTTGACGGCTTATTGGATTGATATAAAGCTCACTTGGTGGCGCAAGGTTTTAAGAAAGAGTACGGTATCGACTATGAGGAAACTTTCGCTCCCGTGGCTAAAATGACTACTGTTCATACATTATTGGCTGTTGCAGCAGTATGACAATGGGACATCTCGCAGATGGATGTCACTAATGCCTTTCTTAATGGTGAGCTATCCGAGAATGTGTATATGAAACATTCTCCTGGATTTTCCACTTCTCCATCCATGGTGTGCAAACTGCGGAAGGCCATTTATGGCTTAAAACAAGCTCCACGCGCTTGGTTCTCCAAGTTGAAGTCTGTTCTTTTGCAAGGGGGCTATCGACAGAGTCACACTGATTATTCTTTGTTTACCTCTCCCTCTCCATGAGGGACAGTTTTTGTGCTAATCTATGTTGATGATCTATTGATTACTGGGGATGATATCGAAGGTATTTTGCATCTTAAAGGTATATTACAATCTTCGTTTCAAATGAAGGACTTGGGGCATGCATCTTATTTTCTTGGTCTGAAAATATCTCGTAATGTTGGTGGCTACTTTCTCTGCCAACAGAAGTATACCAAAGAGATTTTTGACATGGCTCACCTGACTGATGTGACCATTCTTGATACACCCATGGAGCTGAACACTCATTATTCTAAGACTGATGGGGAACCTCTCTCAAACCCGACCCTTTATCGATGCCTTGTTGGGAGCTTGGTCTACTTAACTGTCACTAGACCTGATATTGCTCATGGAGTTCATATTCTTAGTCAGTTTGTGTTTGACCCTCGACGCCTTAATCTTAAGGATGTTCATCGCCTACTTCATTATCTTCTATCTACTGCAACGACGGGCCTGCATTACAGTCATGACTCACCTACTCTCTTGCGTGCCTTCTCAGATGCTGATTATAGTGGGTGCCTAGACACTCATCGTTCGACCACTGGGTATTATGTGTTTCTTGGCAACTCCTTGATATCTTGGAAGTCGAAGAAGCAAGAAACCGTGTCCAAATCATCATCCGAAGCAGAATATCATGCCATGTCGACTACCTGCAGTGAAGTAGTTTGGTTGCGTCATTTGTTGACTGATTGTGGCATTCACTTTTCTTCTTCCACACCCATGTACTGTGACAATGAAAGTGCTGTGAAGATTTCCACCAATCCTCTTTTTCATGAACGAACCATGCATATAGAGATTGACTGTCACTTCGTTCGAGAAAAAATTGATGAAGGTCATATTTCTCTTCCTCACGTTTCCTCTAAAGATCAATTGAAGGATTGTTTTCACCAAGTCTCAGACGAAGAAATGACATGAGTTCTTTATTGACAAACTGTTGGTTGACCACCATCAGTTTAAGGGGGGTGTTAATCACCACTAATTATAATCTATACCTACCATATATAGTTTTAATTATCTTTTATATATTAGGAGGTAGATTGCATATTCTTAACCTAGAATATTCTTTTATTCTATTTACCATGTATAGTTTTCCTTGTAACCATATAAGGAGATGATCTCCTTCATTCTAAAGATATATAAAATCAAGATTTTCCCCTTGTTCATAAAAAGAACATTTTCCAGCACTTGATCAGGCAGAACTTTTATAGTTCCCTTGTGAGTAGCTGCAACTTTTTAAGAATTAGGGAGATTAGCAATCAGGGGTGTAGGAAAAGGAGCTAAATTAGAAAAAAAATAGAAACATCAAAAACCATATGTTGAGAGGCTCATGAGTCAATAATCCAGGAATTGAACTTTATATGAGTAAAACAAGAGATATGATTATGAATTGGATTAGTTATACCAGAACACACTACATAGTTGACAACAACTTCTACCTCTGAGGATAGAGTTCCTGATTGTCCAACTTTGACTTGCTGGAGGAAAAGAATAAGTTGGCTATACTGTTCTTGTGAGAACTATTGTGTGCTTGATCTATTGTCTCCATGATTGTTCTCCTCCGTTAGCACTGCATTATTATATACTCTTCCTTGGCCCGCTGCATGTGTTCTCTTTGATTTTATGAATTAGAAATCTGCACTTATCTATAGCATGACCTGGTTTCTTGCAGTATGAACAAACTAGATTGTGTTCTTCCTTGAATCAAAATTCCCTTTTCCTTTGTAATCATAGTCCCCAAACTTCTGAGTACTTTGATTAATTCACTGCTGAAAATGAAGACTCTCCAGGATGTTGGTGGCTTACATAATCTTCCCTTTGTTTCTCATCATAGATTAACAAAGAATGAGTCATATTGCTAGTGGGAAGAGGTGTAATCACGAGAATGTTTCCTCTTACAAAAGCATAAGATTCATTCAATCCCATTAAAAATGAATAAGTCTTTCATCTTGCATAGACTTAGTGATTTTATCTTTTCCTCCACAAAATTGCAATTACATCCACACTTCATGTTTGCATTTAAAGTATCCAATTCATCCTAGAGTCTTTTTATTGTTGTGAAATAACCAGCTACGTCATTGGTACCCTGAACTAAATCACTTAGTTCTTTTTGCAGGTGTTAAAACTTAGCCCTATTTGGTTGACCAAACCTATCTTCTAGATCCGTCAAGAGATTTCTAGCAGTTACAAGATATATGACACTATCAGAAATCTCTTTTAAAATAGAACTAAGAAGCCATGACAGTACCATGTCATTGTATCTACTCCAATGTTTGAAATATAGAGAATCAGAAGCATGTGCAATACAAGTACCACCTATGAATCCTATTTTATTTTTGGTTGATAGAGCAATGAAAATCAACCTACGCCAGCCTTCATACCCTTTGCCATCAAAAGTGGAATTTACCAAGTTCATTCCAAGATAATCTGATGAATGTAGATAGTAAAGATGGCTGGAATCCATTGGAAGAGATCCAACATCTTTCATTGCAGTGATTTCTTCTGTACCCATAAGACAAGAGGAAAACTGAGATGAAAAAGAAGCAGAAACTTAAAAAAAATGAGCAGTTCACCAAACCCGCTCTAATACGATGAAAGAAAAAATAAAGACGATGAGATGGGAACATTTTTCTGTGTATTTCATCAACCATAGGTGAGGAACGCATGACTGAATTTCTTCTCTCCACCTTTAGTCAATTCCAAAAAGTAGAGATTGTATCGCTTAACACCATAACCAAGAGTCCCCGGGGTTAGAATGTCCTGAAAGATCCAAAAAAGAGCCAAAAAGTTACAGTACAATTGAGAGAGGAGGTAACTTGGCTAACATATAGAAGATTATGATCAAGAACAGGTCCAACTAAAATGGTGTCAAGATTTAAAGTATATCTTAAGACAACTGGTCCTTTTCTTATAACCGGAGAAGTACCTCCATTAGCTGTAGAAAGAAATGGCTGAGAAGATGGTTTTAATGATTGTAATTCATCTAGGTCTTTGGTCATGTTATCAGATGCTCCACTATTGATATTCCAAGTACTATTCGTAGAAGGTGTAGTGACATTAACGTTGCTATTACCGGTAATACCTTACTGCATCATATTGACACGAGGTTCTATTTTACCGTATTGTTTGTCTGACTGATTCCTGATGTATTCATGGCTACAACTTTATTTGGAATGACTTTGCATGTTTTCTTTGAGAAATCCCACCAATCTGGATAGTCAATGATCTCGTAGCATCCTTGTTTAGAGTGTCCTGATTCACCACAATGGCTACAACTAAGATTATTAGGCTTACCGAATGGCTGATTAGTTTGACCTTTAACAAGACTGCTATGATGGACAGCCATGGCAGAACTCTCATGAATCAGTCGAGCACTGCCCATAGTCTGTCTCTGTTGAGCTTCTCTTTGGACATAAGCATATGTACTTTCAAGATCAAGCTTTGGATCCTTTTCTAAGATCTCACTATGGACTTGATCAAATTCTGCATCAATTCAATTGAGAAATATGTGAACTCGCAACCTTGCCATCGTAAAATGCATCTGAATAGGTCGAGGAAACTCTTTGTGATGATTTGAAAAATATCATCAGTGTATTTCATACTTTTCTACATGAAAATGAAACGTCCACCCCCCTTTCTACCCACTATAAGTTCTCTGTCCCAAAACCCGACGATGACGACAACAACAACAAAGACATACTCGATGATGTCTCTTCTAAAATGTCAGACTCTCAAAATTAGTTTGACTAATTTTTTTAAATTATGTAACCGTTTTAGTATTAATAAAAGTATGATTTTATTATATAAGTTTGTATAATTGTTGACTGAATGTTTACCTCATAAAACACCCTTGTTTACAAAACTAAAATTGTATAAGAAAATATAGCTTGGACTAAGCGAAGTTGAAGTTTCTCTCTCTTCTCTCTCATGCCCTGCGTACGGTAGTACACCACCTCTGGTGACGCAATGGGAAAGGGACGAGGGCGTGGAAGAGGTCGTAAGATTCCATTAGCAACGTTTGGCAGCTCAGTGGGAGCTCGAGTAGAGATAGTGCTAATAGACTAAAGAAATTGACGGAAACAGCGGCTAGCCAATCGAACAGTAACCTAGCTCACCGGAGTCCAGAGCAGGCTACACCTACAAAAGTTCATGGGGTTTTTGAGAAAATGAAGTCAGATCTATACATACAACAGGAATTGGCTATCAACCTTGCTCAGCAAACCCCTGGGTTGCATCTTATGAACCAAGCGAGCAGCTCAAGATCCCAAATAATTTCAGAACCTTCTCCACCTCCGACTCAGACCAAGGGTAAGCTCCAGGAGACGGAGGTAGCCGACCAGAACCAGGAGAAGGACAGTGTAGCACATGCAGAACATCCTATTTCTCCTACAGTCCAATCAAACAGTGACCATAAGGAACAAGAGGGACTTCCTCCTATGGAGCCATGGGCAAACCTCCTCAAAGGGAACAGATTAGCAGAGAATGGTATGTCTCTCTCTTATCTTCCTCCTGAAATAGTGGATGGCAATACTGTGGTTCAATTGGAGAAAACTGAGATTGACAATGAGACGGCTAAATGGAAATGTGCGATAATTGCTCATGTGATTTGTGATGTGCCTGGATACAAGTTTATGCAAAGATATATTGAACAGGTTTTGAATGATGTAGCTGTTCCAGAGATTTTCCTCCATGAGGAGGGATACTATGTCATCAAGTTCCAAACCATGGAAGATATGCACCAGATCCTTTACTCTGGACCCTATTCTATCAATAACAGACCAATTATTATCAAGCAATGGACCCAGGATTTTGATCAGAACCAGGAATTCCTCACTGAGATCCCCCTTTGGGTGAAATTCCCCAAACTTCCCATGAACTGTTGGAGTGCTAATTCCCTTAGTAGGATTGCTAGTGCAAAAGGGATTCCTCTATATGCAGATGAGTGTACTGCTAAACAGAGTCTAATATCCTTTGCCCGCATGCTAATTGAGGTGAATGTCACCAAAGCACTTCCATCCAAGGTAGCAGTAATGGATCCAAATGGTCGACAATTTAAGCAGGCTGTTACTTACGAATGGAAGCTGGAGTACTGTGAGAAGTGCAGGAAAATTGGTCATAAATGCAGGATCCAGCAGCCAATTGATCCACTTATACCTAAGAAGATGGTCCTGAAATGGCAATCCTAGACCTGCAGCTTTATATATGGATACTCAGGAACAACCTTTAGGGATGCAAAACCAAACACCTACAGAGGATCGTATCCAAAATGTACCAGATAAGAACAAGGGTAGCATAAACACTATAAACCTCCAGGAGTTTCCTGAACTATCAGCTACCATGACAAGGAAGAGGAACGTGGGAAATGAGCAACATGGGGAACCTAGCATAACATCAGTTCCACCTGATAAAGGAGGAACACCACCCAAATCTCTATGACTTGGCTCATCTGGAATCTGAGGGGAATAAATAAGAGGTATAAGCAGAAAGAACTGGTTCATTATATGAAGTCCAAGAATGTTCAGTTGGCTGGTTTAGTTGAGACAAGAGTGAAAGAACACAATGCAAATCAAGTACTACGAAATATTGCTCCTAGTTGGGCATCTCTGCATAACTATCAAACTGCAACAAATGGAAGAATTTGGCTGATTTGGGATCCTCACATTTATAAAATTACTCTACTACAGGCTGAAGCCCAGTTATTACATTGCACAGTTACTAATAGGCTGGATGGGATGACCTGGGTACTAACAATAGTGTATGGCTATAATACTGTGGAAAAAAGAAGAGATCTCTGGACCACACTGTCTGATCTTGCCCAGACAATTACAATTGCATGGCTCTTGGGAGGGGACTTCAATGCTATTTTATGTACTCAAGACAGGCAATTTGGTAATCCTATATCTCAAGATGAAATTCAAGACTTCTCAGACTGCATTCATGATAGTTTCCTCACTGAGCTGTCTTGGAGAGGGGAGTACTTCTCATGGACCAACAAACAAGGAGGTGATAATAGAATCTATAGCAGAATAGATAGGATGTTTGGCAATGATGAATGGATGACACAATGGGGGCATGTAGTCACAGAATATGACCTGTTTAATTTCTCAGATCATTCACCAATGCTTATCAACATCAGAGCAGCTACTGAGAATGTTAAGAGTGCCTTTTAGATTCTTTAATATTTCGGTTGAGCATGAGAGCTTCTATGCTATTGTGATTGCTGTGTGGCATAAACAGCTATCCAGAAATAAGATGCAAAATGTTTGGATGAAACTCAAGGCACTGAGATCAGAACTGAAACAACTCAACAACAAGGAATTCACAAATATTACTCGGAAGGTAGACAAAGCCAGAACTCATCTAAAGACCATCCAGGAGAGCATTAATTATCAAGCTGCTGACAACCTCATAGATACGGAAAGAGAAGCAATTCATAGGCTTGAGAAATGGTCTATGCTTGAAGAAAGTATCATGAAACAGAAGTCCAGAGTCTCATTGATTAAGATTGGGGACTCCAACACTAAATATTTTAGTGCTGTCACTAAGGAGAACAAGCAGAGAAAACATATTTTAGACCTCACCTCTACTAATGGTAGTAGACTGACAACCCCTAGTGCTATCAAAACAGAAATTATAGATTTCTACAAAGGTTTGATGGGATCATCCACTAGCACACTCCCAGCTATCAACATTCAAGTGATGAAGAATGGTCCAACACTGAATACTGCACAACAACTTAGCTTATGTGTTGATGTTACTGATAAAAAAATTGAAGAAGGGCTCAAAGCTATAGGAGATGATAAATCTCCAGGTGTGGATGTATATAATGCTTTCTTTTTCAAACAAGTATGGCATATAGTGAAAGATGAAATCAAGGAAGCAGTTAGAGAATTCTTTGCCACAGGCCAGATGTACAGGCCAATCAATTGCAAATCTATCACACTGATCCCTAAAGTTCCCAATCCCACTACGTATCAAGGAGTTTAGACCAATTGCATGTTGCACTGTACTCTATAAGCTAATCTCAAAAGTATTGGCCTCCAGATTACAGAATGTGATTGCTGGTTTGATTTGTGATACATAAGTTGGCTTCATTGCAGGCAGAAGGGTGGCTGATAACATTATTATGACTCATGAACTGGTACAAGCCTACAACAGGAAACATATATCCCCAAGGTGCATGATAAAGATAGACCTTCAGAAGGCTTATGACTCTGTAGAATGGGTGTTCCTGAAGCCAGTTATGGAGGAGATGGGGTTTCCTAGAAGATTCACTGGATGGGTGCTAGAATGCATGGAAACAGTTAATTATACTCTTGTGATCAATGGAGAGACTACAAAGCCTTTTGATGCAGCAAAAGGGCTAAGACAAGGAGACCCAATGTCTCTTTTCCTCTTTGCAATTGCTATGGACTATGTGAGCAGAAATCTCGCAGGACTGAGACATCACAAAGACTTCAAATATCACCCCACTATTTGAGCAGAAATCTCGCGGACTGAGACATCACAAAGACTTCAAATATCACCCCAAGTGCAAAAGAATACACCTAACACATCTCTGCTTTGCGGATGATTTAATGTTGTTTGCAAGGGGTGAGGTAGGCTCTGTTAAGGTTATGCATGAGTGCTTTTCTCAGTTCTCAAAGGTATCAGGACTTCAAGCTAATCTATCCAAGAGCGCTGTGTATTTTGGTGGGGTGCAGGTGAAGGAACAAGAATTAATACTACAACACCTGGGCTACACTAAGGGAGATCTTCCATTGAAGTACTTAGGGATCCCACTGTCAACTAAAAAGCTTACCTTGGTACAGTGGCAACATCTCATTGAAAGAATTGTCGCCAAGATCTCTTCATGGACTGCAAAAAAACTCTCCTATGCAGGAAGAGTTCAGATTGTTCAGACTGTGCTTTTTGGTATACAAGCTTATTGGTCCCAACTGTTTATTTTACCTGCTAAAGTCCTGAAGACTATTGATGCATACTGTAGGAGCTACATTTGGTCCGGAGTGAATACCATCACCAAACGAGCCTTGGTTACATGGAATAGAGTCTGCTCACCAGTCTAAGTGGTGGGCCTCAATCTTATTAACTTACATCTATGGAACCAAGCAGCAATAGCCAAAACTGTGTGGGATATATAGCACACAAACAAGATAAGTTATGGATTCGATGGCTCCATGCATATTACATTAAAGTCTTAACACTCAGAGGCGAATTCAGAATTTTATACTTGTGGGTTCCTAATAAAATAAATTAATACACAATAACAATCGAACAAAAATGAGTAATAAAACTATGTATATATTTAAAAAGGAGTAGTGAAAGAGGCAAAGAAAACAAATCACTGCTCATAATATGCAAGTTTCAAGCAATATGCGACCTAAAATAATTCATACGTATGCAAGATTTCAATCACTGTTCACTGCTCATAGACATAATATGCAAGATTTCAATCAAAAAATAAGTATGACTAAATAATTTGCAAGATTTCAAGCAACACATTTACATATACTCATTATGAAGACAACAAACAAAGTAAAAAAAAGAAAAGGTTTGTCAAAACTCATGAAAAAATTTAAACTTATGTGGCCACATAAAATATGAAAAACTAAAAGAAATAATACAAATAATACATATTATTAGAGATTAAAGGTGGGGAAAACTCAAAAATATAGAAAACTTACCACAATTATCTTTGTTTTGCAATAGAAATAGAAGAATTGTTAAAACCCTAAATTTTTTTGTTCCAAAGTTGATTTGAGAAATTAAATTGAAATTTGGGTAAAACTAATATTTTGTTGATAGTATTTTATTATTTGACTTAAGTTAAGTTTTAAAAAAGAAAAAAGAGAAAAAAAAAAAGGCAGAAATTCAGTCAAAAAAAAGGTAGTTGATTGGTTAAAGGTAAGGTAACAAAGTAAAGGAAAAAGGGCTACAAAAACAAATGTTGCTGCAGGGATTCGATCCCTGCATCATAAGCCTGACGAGAATTTTCGCTAGGTCCTTTCGCGCAACTAGGCCATCCATCAACTTCAGTTATGGGTTCCCATCAATAATTATTTATATCTTCAACAGTGTTTTAAGGATAACTATAGGGTTTCGAGAAACGTTAGGGGTTCCCGGGAACCCGTAGCATACACCGTGGATCCGCCCCTGCTAAGACCTGCACTACATGCCTATACCTAAGCAGGCCTGCTGGATGCTTAGGAAAATCTTGGCAGCTAGGAGTATTTTGCAGCAGCTTAACTCTCCTATTGTTATCACAAACTAAAGAGTATCATAAGGCATATCTATTTGCACCTAGTAGGAGAAGCACCAAGAGTAGCTTGGAAATGCTTATTATTCAACAATGCAGCTAGACCAAAATCAAAGTTCAATCTGTGGCTAGGAATGCAGGGTAAGCTACTTACTGCGGACAGGCTCATAAAATGGGGTATCCCAGCTGAGCCAAAATGTTCTCTATGTTTAGCCCATCCTGAATCAAGAGATCACTTGTATGTCACCTGTGATTTTATCACTGAAGTATGGCGAAGAATAATGCTATGGATGCAGAAGGCCTATCAACCACAAACTACTTGGGAACAACATATACAATGGAGTATGCAAAATGGCAAAGGCAAGTCTTCACACGCCCAGAGTTTCAGAATGGTTTATGCAGAAGTTAATTATGCAATATGGAATGAAAGGAACCAGAGGATCTTTGAAGGAAAGAGCAGCCAATTGGACAAAGTTGTTAGAACTATTACTTATGGGCCCCTCAAGGAATTAGATCAATCATGTTGTCTTGGTTAATTTAGACTAGCTTATTTTCTTCTAGTTTCATAGGATTGCTAGGATATTTGAATCTTCTGAGAAGCTGGCTGAGTTCTAGCAGCTTGGTTTTGTAATTTTGCACTGGTGGTTAATAAAAGATGTTAATTACCAAAAGAATAGCTTGGACTAAATGTTCCGGTCAGATGTATTCTTGACTCTTCAATGACTGAATGCATATATTTATCTTAGTAATTTCTGGGAACGTGCGTTGCACGTTTATTCCCAAAATATTTACAACAACAACAACAACATACCCAGTGTATTCCCACAGCGTGGGGTCTGGGGAGGGTAGAGTGTACGCAGTCCATACCACTACCTCAGAGGTGAGGTAGAGAGGCTGTTTCCGATAGACCCCCGGCTCAAGACAAAGCAGTCTAAAAATAGGCTAAAAAGGACGTAACAATGATACAGGATAAAAATACAAGATAAAACTACAAGAGACGATAGGGAGTAATATGTAGTAACAAACAACAGACAGGAACAGAGCACTGCCACAAAATACTACCACGAGGGATCCAAGAACAAGGAACTTGTAAGCGTAACACTACGATCACTCCTACCTACTAGCCTACACACACTTTTACCTACTACTCTTCTACCCTAATCCGTGTCCTCCACACCTTCCTATCTAGGGTCATGTCCTCGGTAAGCTGCAACTGCGCCATGTCCTGTCGAATCACCTCTCCCCAATACTTTTTCGGTCTACCTCGTCCTCTCCTGTAACCATCCATAGCCAACCTCTCACATCTCCGCACTGGAGCATCCGTGTCTCTCCTCCTCACATGTCCGAACCATCTCAACCTCGCTTCCCGCATCTTATCTTCCACCGACGCCACACCCACCTTATCTCGGATAACCTCATTCCTAATCCTATCTCTCCTAGTAAACCCGCACATCCATCGCAACATCCTCATCTCCGCCACCTTCATCTTTTGAATATGGGAGTTCTTTACTGGCCAACACTCAACTCCATACAACAAAGCTGGTCGAACCACCACTCTGTAGAATTTGCCTTTAAGTTTAGTAGGCACCTTCTTATCGCACAAGACTCCAGATGCGAGCCTCCATTTCATCCACCCAACACCAATACAATGGGTGACATCCTCATCAATCTCTCCATTTCCTTGGATAATAGACCCAAGATACTTGAAACTCCCTTTCTTTTGGATAACCTGTGTATCCAGCTTCACTTCTACGTCATCATCCTGAGTCGCCTCACTGAACTTGCACTCCATATATTCAGTCTTGGTCCTGCTCAACCTAAACCCCTTCGACTCGAGGGTCTGTCTCCAAACCCCCAACTTAGCATTAACTCCTCCGCGAGTCTCGTCCACCAAAACTACATCATCCGCAAATAACATGCACCATGGCACCTCACCTTGTATTTGCCGCGTCAATACATCCATTACCAAGGCAAATAAAAACGGGCTAAGGGTCGATCCCTGGTGCAACCCCATTAACACTGGAAAGTGCTCCGAATCTCCTCCCACAGTTCTAACGCGAGTCTTGGCCCCCTCATACATGTCCTTAATTGATCTGGTGTACGCCACGGGTACACCTCGAGCCTCCAAGCACCTCCAAAGGACCTCCCTAGGGACTTTATCATACGCCTTTTCTAGATCGATGAACACCATGTGCAAGTCCTTCTTCCTTTCCCTGTACTGCTCCCCCAGTCTTCTAAGGAGATGGATAGCTTCTGTAGTCGAGCGTCCTGGCATAAAGCCGAACTGGTTCTCTGAAATAGGCACGATCTGTCTCATCCTCAACTCCACCACCCTCTCCCAGACCTTCATAGTGTGGCTTAGCAATTTGATACCCCTATAGTTGTTGCAACTCTGAATATCACCCTTGTTCTTGTACAAAGGAATCATCGTGCTCCATCTCCAAGCTTCAGGCATCTTTGCCGTTCTAAAAATACCATCAAACAACTCGGTTAGCCACTTCACACCTGTCTCACCCGAGCTCTTCCAAAAATCAACGGGGATCTCATCTGGCCCCATCGCCCTACCCCTCCGCATCTTACGAATCGCAACCTTAACCTCTTCAACCTTTATACAGCTACAATAATCATAGTCACGACGCCTCTCTGAGTGTGCCAAATCTCCCAGCACAAAGTTTTTGTCCCCCTCTTCATTCAAGAGTCCATGGAAGTAAGACTGCCATCTCCTCCTAATGAGTACCTCATCCACTAGTATTTTGCCATCTTCGTCCTTGATGCACTTCACTTGGTCAAGGTCCTGAGTCCTCTTCTCTCTAGCCTTTGCTAACCTGTATAACTTCTTATCCCCACCTTTATCCTCTAAAGCCGCGTATAAGCTTTCAAAGGCTGCCGTTTTAGCTGCCGTTACCGCTAACTTAGCCTCCTTCCTAGCAATCTTATACGCCTCTCTATTCTCTCGCCTCTCCTCCTCATCCTTACTCTCTACCAACTTCGCATATGACCCCTTTTTTGCCTCCACCTTTCCTTTTACTTCTCCATTCCACCACCAGTCCCCTCGATGTTTGCCAGAACGACCTCTCGAGACGCCCAACACCTCACTAGCCGTCTCCCTTATGCAACTAGCGGTCGTATCCCACATCTTATCCACATCCCCACTACTCCCCCAAGCCCCCCTAGTCAACAACTTCTCCCCTATTTCCAGTGCACTGGCCATAGTCAGGCTACCCCATTTAGTCCTAGGCCGGTCATCCACAATCCGCTTCTTTTTCTCCTTCTTGATCTCTAAATCCATCACTAAGAGTCTATGTTGGGTCGAAAGATTCTCACTTGGGATAACCTTACAGTCTTTACAAAGACCTTTATCACCTGTCCTAAGGAGCAAAAAGTCTATCTGAGTGACTGAGTCTTGGCCACCGAACTACGGAAGGTAACCAAGTGCTCCTCCTTCTTCGGGAAACTAGAGTTAGCTACTCTCAACCCAAAGGCTCTAGCGAAATCCAAGAGTGCGGCACCCTCTTCATTCCTATCCCCGAAACCAAAGCCTCCATGCACATCGTCATAACCCCTCGAAGATGCCCCGATGTGCCCATTGAAATCTCCTCCAATGAAAAGCTTCTCAGTATCAGGCACACCTCCCACTACCTCGTCCAAAGCCTCCCAAAAACGTTTCTTCTCCTCCTCATCTAAGCCCGCTTATGGTGCGTACGCACTAATAATGTTCAAAGTAGACCCTCCAAGGACTAACTTAATTGTCATCAACCTATCGTTGACCCTCCTAACCTCCACCACTTGCACTCTCAACTCCTCATCCACTAGGATACCTACCCCATTCCTATTCCTCACACCTCCTGAGTACCACAACTTATACCCGTCTACCTCTCGCGCCTTAGTGCCCACCCATTTAGTCTCCTGGACACACGCTATGCTAATCCTCCTCTTCCTTAGAACCTTCACTAGCTCTATGGACTTTCCGGATAACGTCCCTATGTTCCAAGACCCTATTCTCAACCTAGATGCTCCCTTAACCCCCTTACCTCTCCTTCCCCTCGCCTCCGCCCCCGGCCCCACCCCCGACCCTGCCCCCAAACCCGAGTGCGACCGATGACATGACCCTACTCGACCATCATTCACCAAAGCCACTAAAACGTGCGCTATAATCAAGGATAAACCAACTCCACCAACTACTCTATACTAGACAACTATATGACAAGAAAAGCAAAATAAGGTACAAGAGACACGAACTACACTACCAAACACGAAATAGAGCCAATAATTTGCTTCCCGAATACGCTACACGTCAAAATCAATATAAAATGTATATAAAAAACTAGATAGCTAGTGTTCAAGCAATGGCAGAAATGTCAACCTAAATAGGCTATCAAGAATGCGATAAAAAAAAACTGAGGACCAAAATAAAGTCTAGGGATAGAAGTCACCGGGGTCAAGCTGTGAGGAGAGAAGGACGGTCTGCTTGCTAAAGTGGTTGGATTCCGGCAAGATGGGGTGTCGAAATTGGTATCTTCTTGCTCGCCGGTGTCTTGGTGGTCGTCGGAAACGCGGTGGACGCCGGTAATTGAGCCGGATCTGAGGTTGCAAAGGACCTGCAAGGAGAAGATACACAAGAAACACAAAGAAAAGAGAGAAAGAGAGCAAGATCTGAGAATGAAAGGAGGGAAAAAGGAAAACTCCAGCTTTCCGTCGGAAGCCGCCGGAGCCGGATTTTATGCCGTTCTAGCCGTGAGCTGGATAAGCTCCTGAATGCCGGCGACGGCGACGGCAAAGAGGAGCCGGTGGACGGAGAAGAGCCGTTCCCTAGAAGTGGAACTTCACCATTCACTTTTGAATCTGATCAGTGGTGATATATATTACAATGTTATAAATTTTAAATGCTACACACATATTTAATATTTTCTTTGAGCCTGCATATAATAAAAGTATTTACATCATAAAAATTGTAACAACTATGTATAGAAATTGAAATTCAAACTAATACTACTTTTTATCACATCATTACCAAACCCATCGTTTTATTCATAAATCTTGTCAATCTTCATTTGCCTTAAACATGACTTCTTTAAAATGAACTATACATCATAGATTTTCAATTTCTTTTATTATTTTAAATATTGCATTACTAAAAGTATGTATTAAGTATGTATGTCAATTGTTTTAAATAAATTCTATAATTAGAAAATAGAGACCTCACATTTTTCTATTTTCAACCTAAAAGCTCACCTTTAAATTACACTATTCATTATATCCCACTGACGTACTACTAAAAAAAGAATAAGAAAATAATTTCAAAATTTTAAAAATCGTTAATTGGTTTCAAGAAAATCTCAATATGTAGAGATAATTATACTTTCTCAATTCTTACAAGAAAATCGTTAATTTTTTCAGTATAGATAACTGAAATACAATGTAATCTAGTACAATCATTCTTATAGTCTAAAATAGTCATTTTGCGTCTAACAAAAAAAATGATTATATTTGCATTATTACTATTATTATTATTATAAGCCTACAATAGATTAAAAGATCCCTAACAATGTATGTTCATATCTTTTTTTCTTTTCAAGCCTCTCGGGGGTTAATTCCTTTCTGTATGACGTTGTAGTCATCTATCAAAAAATTAGAATCGTAAAAACTAAAACATAACAAAGATAATAAAAGAGATTATACCACAGTATGCCTTAAAAAGTACTTCACAAAATCTTACCTCCATTTTGCAATTTTCATTGTGTTGTGTGATTTACTCTACAACACAACTTACAAGTATTTTTATTCACATTGAAAAGTACATAAAATTTATAGTTTTGAAAATAAACTCAATTAATAGCACATAAAAAAGCTCACCGTGAGATCAGTTTAAAAAAGAGTCAAAAATGGATCATAGAAGTACAAAAAAGAATTATGTAATAAAGCAAAAATACCACATTAAAAGACATAAAGAGAAAAAGAAGAGAAAATCCTACCAGATTTTGAAATGAGGAGAGGAAAAGCAATTTTTGTATGCAATGAAGCATTATGCTTTTGTATTTATAGTAAGCAATACAATTTGTAACTTGTGAATAATTCAATGGAAATAATTGGTATTGTAATAAATTAGTATTAAATGGGTTATTCAATTGAAGAAAAACACGAGGAAGATAATATTTTTAAGGCAAAGAGAAAAGGATTAAGATAAATACAAAGACGTTATTTATTTTTATGTTAATGTCTCATTTCTATATTGATTATGGCTTTTGGTGTTCTTTTAGACTTTGACACAAGAGAACAAATTTGTAATTGATGCATTTAATAAAAATGGTAAATAGGATAAGGGATTTAGGAGAAGGCAGTAAGTGAAAATTATTGTATAATAATGGCAAATGCAACGAATAAGTGGAATTGAAGAGAGGGTAATTAAGGGGTTTAAAAAGGTGGCTTTTGAAATTCTTAGAACTGACCCATTACTCCAATTTATGAATATAAAAATTATTACTGCACAATTATTATAATTGTTTTTTTTTTGTTTTTTTAAATAGCTATAATATTTTATTACATTTTAATTTAATATAGAGGTAAAATGGTAATTTGACTTTGCACTTTGGAGCTTTCTACTTTTAATAATATATGATTAAAAATAATATATAAAATAATTTTTTTAGATATTTTGTATCAAATTGAACTTACAAAAATGTAGATAAAATAAAGCTTTGGATTAATTAATAATTGAACTTACAACCAAATCATTCATTAATAGTGACCAAAAATAAAAATACAAAAGAGAAAATACAGTAACCAAAAACTAAATACACAAATACCAAATTCACCACCCATCATATACTTCTCCGGTGTCAATCTCACCAATGTGTTGATATAGTTTTTGCCTGATAAATTGTATTTCTTGTCTAAGTTCATTATTTTCTCGACATAGAGCACTTAAAAGACCAAACAACAATAACAACAACAGACTCAGTGAAATCTCACAAAGTGAGGTTTGGGAAGGGTAAAGTGTACGCAGACCTTACGAGGCTATTTCCGAAAGACCCTCGGCTCAAGTGTAGTAGATCCAGGTACAAAGCATAGGGAAACAGTGAAGAGCATAAATCAACTAACATGGGATCAGAGCAAATCTACTGGAAAGAAACAATAATCAACCACAAATAGTGCAATAATCAAAACACAATAAACAATAACATATGATAGAAAGTCTAAACCCTCTAAAGCAAGACAACACTCCTACCCGACTGACCTTCTACTCTAAAATCATCAGTTTCTAGATGATTATGGGCAACTCCATTAACAGCGTTGCTATGATAAAAATGAGGTGCCTGATTATGTACTTGACCATTAGCATGACCATTATCTTGAGAGTTCATTTTTTCTGCAAAATTAAAAGGGAATAGATTTGCAGATTGTGTTGATGATTTTTTTATGGTTATTCCAATCTTATATAATTTTCTTGATGGCTATTCACAACCATCACAACTTGAAACATTGAAATCGTTTCAGTGAAAATATATGATGTTTTCATCTCTTTCTCTCTCTCTCTCTCTCTCTCTCTCTATATCTCTCTCTCTCTATATATATGTATATATTTGAAATCGTTTTAGTGATTTCTTTTAAAAGTTATTAATTAAAAATGAAAGAAATAGACCTTCAGTCATTCTTTACTGAGTGTTTGGGTGAAAAATACCCTAGTTTCAGTCGATAAAGTCTAAAACTAGGGTACTTTTGTGGTTGGAGTGTAGTGGCCGGGTGATGTATATATAAATATTTATATATGGTAAAAATGACCTCAGTAATATTTGATTGAGGTTCTAAAAGAAAAATGCACTTGATTCAATGGAAGATGTCGAAATGTATAAATCTTTTAAAAGTTTTTGATTAAAAATAGAAAAAATGGAGCCTCAGTCAAAATTGACCAAGTGTTTGTGCCAAAAGTACCCTAGTATCAGTGTATATAGTCTGCATATCATATATCATATATTATTAAAAGTGGGAAGAGTTCAAGTCTAAAGCTGAAATACCATTTTACTCTTTTAGAAGTCTTTTTTTTTTAAATACCATTTTACCCTTTTAAAAGTCTTTTTTATTTATTTTGTCTTAAAAATCTTTAATAATTTGATAACCATTGATCCGTTACTATCAATTCATTAAGTTAGAATTAGAGGAGTATAATTAGTGAATAAATATGCAATCTTTATTGAAAATTGTACTTAAGTGGTCATTCTTTATTGATTTACTTAATGATGGGATAAAAAAAGATAGGTATCTACAAAATCGTAGCATTGATATCACATAAATATGTTACTAATGCTATTTTGATTCTTGAACTGGTGTTACAGAGCATATGTTTTTACTTTACTACATTTCTCTTTGTATTCTTTGATTTTGTAACATACTAATTCAAAAGAAGTAGAGAGAAGGCACAAGTACCCCTTATACTATACCTCAAGTTGCTATGACACACTATGGGAGTCCTATTACCCCCTTAAACTCATTTTTTTTTGTATTTTTGTGCTCTTTTTTGTTGACGTGACTGCCAAGTGGCAAAATATTTTTGTGCTCCTTTTGTGCTGACTTGGCAGCCATATCAGCACAAAAGGAGTACAAAAATACAAAAAAATAAGTTCAGGGGGTAATAGGACCCATGTAAAGTTAAGGTGTGTCATAGCAACTTCGATTATAGTATAGGGGGTACTTGTGCCCTATCTCAAAGAAGTATAAACTTCTACTTATTCTTGAACTAATTCTTATTTTGCTACTTTTTGGTTATTTTTTTGTTGCCTCTGTCTTAATTCCTACGTTTTACCTCTTTGATTTACCTTTTATGTGTGTGTGTATTTGGATAATGCAGGTAACAATCATCATCTTTTTGGTACGTATATTTGATAAGCTTATACAAAATTTAGTGAAAGGAAATCATGCTATATATTTGTTAATAATGATTCTCTTCATTGTCCAACATAGTTGTAAGTTCTTTCATAAAGTATTGACAAATTTGTTTTCTCGTATGTAATTTTTCCTTTATGATTTGTCGATTCATTATGATAGTTCATATGAGATTATAAGGTGGAATTGTAATGAGTGAGTTGTCTATTTTAGTCTACTAGAGAAAGGACCAGATCTATAGGTACTTAATCTTTTTAAAGTCATCTCTTACCTTTATATAGCTATGAAAATATTATGCTCTGCCACAAAATATTCTGTTGTTATTTTACCGTTTAAAGACCGAAAAAGTGATGAAATATTTTCACTAATAATATATTCATTTTATTTCTTTATTTCACTTATAAATTTTCTCTATGGCTTAGTTTCTATTTCTCTTCGAGTTATTTAAATTTCAATCATGTCTTATGCTTTAAATTATTTTCTTTTTTATTTTTTACTTTTTTTTAAAGAACCAGTGTTATGGATCGTTCACACAGATTATCATAGACAATATTAAATATTTCTATCACAAATAGCTATTATATTCTTCTTTGCAGATGTATACCATGAAATTCATAATGATTTATAACCATCATAAGAAAGACATATAGAGATCGAATCTCTTACCATATAAGCTCTATATATAAACACATTAACTAATACTCCCTCTGTCCCATTTTTTGTGGCAATTTTCGCTTTCCGAGAGTTAAACAGTTTAAGTTTGACCGTGAATTTGGACATGCAATCTTTAAGTTTCTTGATGCCCCTTCTTTGCTTGGAATGGAGGAGTAGGATACCCATTAATCATCACATAGTAGGAAACTGTCTCAATATAACTCATCACCCAGTTGACAAATTTTTCAGGAAACTGTAGGCAAATAAATACTTTTTTAAGATATGCCCACTCCTCCGAGTCATACGCTTTCCTCATGTCAATTTTCAACATAAATCTGGGCGATATGCCTTTCCTTCTGTACCTCTTGACTAATTCATGATTCAATATTATATTATCTGATATTACTCTTCCCGGAACAAAAGCAGACTGATTGGAATCCACTAACAGGTCCATAACTCTTTGCATTCTATGAGTCAACACCTTAGAAAAGTACCCTAGTTTCAATCGATAGAGTCGGATGGATTTTTTTAAAATAATTTTTGAAAAAGAATAAAGCAAATTAATAAAGCACTTTTGTGGTTGGAGCAGGGTGGGGTAAAACATATATATAAATATTTATATATGGTAAAAATGACCTCAGTAATATTTGACTGAGGTTCTAAAATAAAAATGCACTTGATATAGCCTTAGACGTCAAAATGTATAAATTTAAAAGTTTTTAATTAAACATGGAGCCTCAGTCAAGATTGATTGAGTGATTGAACGAACTTACCCTAGTCTCAGTCTATAAGGTATAGATGAATTTCTTTAGCAATTTAAAAAAAATAAACAAATTAAAAAAGCATTAAAATTACTTATATTTAATTAAATAAACTTCAAAATAACATTACATAAAAATAAAAATTACATTGCATTAAAAAAAACTTAAAAGAACTTAATCACTCTCATGATACTCATCAACTTCTCTCATAAGTTTTGTAGTTGATGAGGATTCATCATCAAAGGAGTTGCATATCATTATAGGGTTATTTGACAAACAACTCTTAAGCTCCTCAACAGTGTCCTTTAAATCCTTGTAGTCCGCCTCTAACTTCTTCATTTCAATCCTATTTTTTTCTTACATTAAGAGGATGTTGTTCAAAACAACTTTCATATAGTTTTGGTCAATAGGTTTTGACTTACTAGTTGAACTGTCATGACCTAAACCTGCTGTGAGTGTCACCCATACTAAATTCTCCGGTGGAAGAACCAACTAACCTCATAAACCATTCAACACTTAGCCGAAAATAGGCAACTAAATCAATCTCATTAACAACGTCAATAATCAATATTTTAAATGAAGAGTAAGAATAAGTGTGTGAAAATAAACCATCCCTAAAACCTGAAAGTCATCGTACCAAAACTCTAATAATTGTCAAAAGAAGGTGATGCAACCCCAAAACCAAAGTAATATCTAAGTATGAAATAATGGCTCAAAAAAAAAAGTGAAGAACTCATGGTAGCCCGGAAGATGCAGCTCATCCTTGATTTTGAATAATGTATGAATCACAGCTGAAGTCTTGTAACAGTCGCCAGAATATGCTCTGTACTCAACAAAAGGAAGAGCAGGTGTAGTATCAGTACACAAAAAATAACGGTGTAGGATCATCATTGACCAATCCAAAATGAGAAATATGAATACATAACCATAACATAGTATAACAAGACAACCATGAACCCTATCATAAAACTCTACTCCAAGTTCATAACACTTAACCTTGTCACAAGTACAACATGAAGTTCAGTCAATATGAGTCAACAAGAATAACAATTCAAGTCAAACTATGACCACCAATAAGACTCAAGTCAACAACTATGACTCAATAATCATATAAATCATGTCCCAACTACACAAGTAATAGACAACACATAATTATGTCACATCTTGCAATTAATCCAGATCACTCAAGGATTCCTAAGACAACAACTATGAGATTTAACATGCATTCCGATTTACATAAAGAAATTACCTTAAGCAATTAAGCACACAAACCCGGTTCACTCAAGGAACCAACATAATAATGACAACACTTAAGCCCGGTTCACTCAAAGAACCAATATAATCAAGAAAACACATAATCCATGGTTCACTCAAGGAACCATCACACTCACCAAATACATGTACACACATGCTAAGAGTCTTATAGTCTACCACTAGCCATGACCTGCAGAGGAAGAGATCTTGTCCATGTACTAAATCCCAGATGTTAAGTGTTTTCCAATCTTATATCAACTAATCCCGTGAAGATGTCCAAATACCGGTATATTTCATAATAATGACAGATATTAATGTAATCACAATCACAACCACAATGATAACAGAAACAACACTTGTAAAAATTAACAAGCTTTCATTTAAACTCATTGCATGTGACTAGCACTTAAGATATCAAACAGTCATTCACTTTTTCTTGAACGTGCATTGTACAAGCAATACTAAAGAATAGTTATCATGTACACATAACACAAATTGGATTTCAACTATATTTAAACCATCACCTACCTCAATCCAAGCCTGAAATACTTTACTAAACCTGAGCTTTCCATTTTCTTGCAACCTCGGATTGATTGTGATCTAAAAATAGAAATATAAACGCATAATCAATCAAATGACCTCTAATATCGAGGATTACAACCTAATTCCGGAACCCCAAGGCCAATTTCATAATCATCCCACCCATTCTAGGGCTTTCCCACCATAAATTCACCTTAAAACTATCAATTTCATAGTTACATTAGTGAATTAAAGTCATGCAAGAGTAAATAATCAACCTTTAACTAAAATTCAAAGGTTTACACCCAATTTACCCCTTGCATCAGAAATTACAACTAGGTCAACTTAAACCCTCCCCAAGACCCGTAAATTAGTGATTTTAGAGTCAAGGAATCGAAAAACTAGTTAATGGGATAAATAACTTATCTTTATGAAGAATTCTGGTGGAAAATAGGTGAAAATCACCCCAAATCGCCTTAGCCCTCTCCAAAACATGTTTAGAATAATAAATCATTTTGAGGAAATTTCTGCATAAATAGTGATTTACCCTGCAATAGCGGTCCGATCTCACTATAGCGGAATCCGCCTGCTATAGCGAGATTGATCACTTTTAACTTCCGCTATAGTGGGAATTTTTGCGCTATAGCGGCAGCCCATAGCAGCCTGCCACTCGCTATAGCGAGTGTGGCAAGGTAGAAACTCGGGATTGCTCCCAGATTTGCCTTTTTTGTAACGCACCCTCAAACCATGGCATTCTGAGTTAACGCTTTTACGTCAAATTTGATATCGAGAGTTCTACTTAACCGAATTCACTTTTGAAAAGTCCTACGGATTCTTTATCATCTTAGCTAACATAAAGTCAAGATAAACTTTATTACATTTACCCAATACATTCTTGAATTTCCCTAGATCATACCTTGCTCGGATTTTGTTCAACACTAGCCTGGCTTGGCCTGAAATTTTTAACTTCTAATTTTGGAAAAAACCTAACCCAAATTTTTGGATGATTGGCTCACCCGTAACGATGGAGAGGGTCGTTACATAAACCAAACTCCCTTGTTACATTATCAAAGTGTCACGCCCCGAGTCTACCCCCTGGACATAACACGGGACCCAAGATCACAAGTGATCTCAAGATAACCCTCTGGCATTAGCATGACTTAAAAACTAAATAAAGCATAAGAACAAAATCTTAACTGATATAATGAGCAACTTAAGCTGTTATAAAAATATAAGTCTAAAGATAACAATCTGGATTAAGCTGAGTATCTTACTCTATGTCTGAAAGCCTCTACTACTGATGAGCTTAAAAAAAACCCTGCTAACTCTAAATACTGAAAACTGAATGAAAGAACTAAAAATCTCGAATAAAGCTAAACTCTAAGTCCTCAAAGGAAGAGGATTCACCAAGCTGGCTGGATGTGCTGCTGACCTACTAGCCAAGAATCTGGGAGCGGGCTACAAGATCTACATCATAATAGGATGCAACATAAGGAGGTATGCGATCAGTACTATGGAATATACTGAGTATGCGAGATATGCATAAATCATGATAAAGTATACTTGCAAGCATGCTTAAAACCGAGTTCATGCATAAATAGAAGAAATCATAAGTAAATATCAAAATTTAAATGTAAGTCATAAAAACAATAAGCCAAGCTACAAAATAGAATATCGTATAACTTAAAAGCTTGAAAACATTCATACGGGAGTTTCTCTTAACTGACATAAATCATGATGAGCTACATGGAGTCCAGTGTCATACACCCACACCGAAAAAGGTTGTCCTAACTGGCCAAGGTTAGAACCTTATTTATCAGGATCCTTTCATAAGCCACAGAGGGCAACCTACGGTGGCAACGTAGTTCTGGGACTTAAGGGTACGCTAAACCCTAGTCCAACTCGGTGTTAAATACTATTCCCAAAACATACATATAACTCAACTTATACTTATGACATATCTAATGCCAAATATGTTTAAAAAGCATACGGGTATATCTAAATACCATGCAATTCACATAACTTAGGTAGACATATCTAGATGTCAAACCTTTCATAAAACATAGATACATATCTGATGTTATATAATTCATACTTCAAAATCTTTAAAATTTAGCATAGCCATAATTCAAACATACTTTTCTTTCTAAATTCATAACTTGAAGAATTAGGCATGCAATTTCATGATAATGGAGGCCATGTTATCTAAACATGCCAATTTTGCTTGAAAACATGTAATTCAATGAAATCTGCGAGAATTATCAACAAATATATGGTCTCTTGAAAGTATACAAGAAATCTTAATCAAAACATGGGTAATGAGTGGGAAATCATGAATTGATACTTTAAAACAAAACCCATAACTTTTTCTCAAATTGGATAAGAACTCTAATTTCATAAATTGAACAAGGATTAGCCTTAAAATCATGAATAGGAAACCATTTATAAAAATTCATGCAACATCATGCAATTTAGAGTTAGAATCCATAGAAGAATCATGAGGAAACAACTTACATAGAAAACCATGAGAATTGGGTGAGAAGCCTAATTTAGTAATTCATAAAAATCAATTTAGAAGATTGGGGTTTTGGGCACAAGGGTGAAAGGAACCCATGTTGAATACCCACATACCTGAACTTAAAGCTTTCCTAACTTGGGACTTGAGGGTGGAGACTTAAAGATGGAATCCTTAGCTTGAAGCTGGAGAATGGAGACCCTTTTCTTCTCTTGGAACTTGATTGAGAGAATGGAAGAGAACTTAGGCTAAGTGGGAATAAAACTCCTTTCAATTTGCCCAAACTGACTTAACTTAGGAGTTAAAAGAGTGGAAAACTACCAAAATACCCCTGGAAAAAGAATTTAAAAACTTCAAAAAATTTTGTCAAAGGCTTCCACGGACACAAATCACGGCCCGCGGAATGAATCACGGTCCGTTGAATGGAAGTCGTGGTTCTAAGGGACTTTTCAGGTTCTAAGTCCGTTGAATCAGCTAATATAGCAATTCTTTTCTTTTTCCTAGTCCGATATTTGTAACATACATTCTCTATTTTTTTAGTTTAACTTGCTAATACTAATTTAATTTTGTTGATTTCTGTCTTTTATTTCACTATTTTTTTTCTCTTTTTTTTGTTGCGCTCTTTTTTATTTTTTAAAATAAAATTGCTCTTCTATTTTTGTTAACAAGCAAATATAATTTTATAACGTTTCTTATTTTTCTCTCAATGATTCATAGATAGAATAGAAAAAATCAATACACTATAAATCTTCACGCTTATTTTTGGTGTAAAATAATTTGTGTATAATATATATATATAATTAATATATAATTCATGTAAAATATATACACACTAATTATAATATATATATATATATATATATATATATATATATATATATAAATACATATTGATGCAACTTCCATCACATTCTATACATACATGATACAGATTCCATCACATTCTATACAAATACATATCTATACAAAAATGATACAATTTTTACACATATCATATACAAACAGATATTTTATACAATTATTATACAATTTCTATACATATTCTATACAATTTAGCTGAAATAATTCTTCAGATACATGTTCTTTACAATAATTATATCGTTTCTATACACATCCTATTCAGTTTTTATAGAAATATTATACATATACATATTCTATACAATAATTATACAATTTCTATACACATCTATATCCAAAGGCTACAAATTGAAAATAAATGTGCTGAAGGGCTATTTTTGTCCAATATACAAATTTATGCCATTTATTTTAAAATTGGCCAGACAGTGTCCTTTAGGGGTGTGCATTATCCGGATTAAACCAAAAAATCAAATCAAATCAAATCGAATTTTAATTTGGATTGGTTTTTCTGGATTTTTGGTTTGGTTTCGAAATAAGAATTTACTTTTTTGATTTTTTGATTTGGTTTCGGATTTAGAAAATAAAAATCAAAATACTGAAAAAACCAAATTATATTATATATATATTATATATATATATATATATATTATATATATTATATATATATATATATATATATATAAAATCCTACTAATACTCTAATAAAAACTAAAAAGACAATTATGATTTAGTTTATATTTTATGTTTGGATATCTATTGGTATACTTTTTAGGTATTGTATTTTAATATTTTATTCGTGACTTATATTAGAAAGTATATTTAATTCATTTAATATTATTACTTTTCGTTGTATATAATTTTTATTTTTTTCAATATGCAAATATAACTTTGATTATGTTATTAATAATTAACATAACCGAATAGCCGAATAAAAAAAAAATCAAATCGAATAGAGAAAAATTGAACCAAACCAAATTTATTTTGGCTCGGATTGGGTTACACTTTTACAAAATTGAAAACCGAAAAATCAAAATTGAATAATACAAAACCAAACTAAAAAACCGAATGCACACCCCTAGTGTCCTTTGTACTTTATACTTTAGGGAAAAGGACATGGCATGGCCACTCAGTCAAAGTAATTCCACCAAAAATAGCTTTTTCAAAATAATGTCATTAGATAGCCACTCGACTATTTAAATTCCATATGGTGGCCATGTATAGAATATGTATCGAACTTGTATAATTGTTGTATAGGATAAGCATCTATATAAGATTTCTATAGAAATTGTATAAGATATGTATAGAAACTGTATAATTGTTGTATATAATATGTATCTGTATAGGATGTGTATAGAAACTGTATAATTATTGTATATAGGATGTGTATAGAAATTGTATCATTGTTGTATAGAATATGCATAACGACTCCAACGCTCGCGAATTGACTAGAAAGTGAAATTTTTAATTCCTTGACTATTTGCTAGGATTTATTTCGGCTGACTGGCTATTTGTGTCCTTGCCCCACTTTATAGCCCAGGCCCAAGGAACCATAGTAACTAGTAACCACTCCCTGTCTTTCGACTTAAATGTTTCGTGTTTATCTTATTCAATTTTATAAAATGCTTCAGACAACATAATTTCAGTAAAGTGCTATGCTCATAAGTTTATGATTTTTTGGGTTTTATGTCTTGATTATTTAAGGTTGTAATTTTAATAATTTATTATTTTTTATTATGTTTGCTCTAAAATGAAAATAAAAATAATTGTTTATTTAAATTTTAAAATCGAATAAATCAATTATGTGTAATTGAATCGAAATAATAAAAAATAAATAAAATTGGACCTACAATGGATCATGTTTGGATGAGAATTTTAGAAAAACAAAATTTTGAAATTTTAAATCGATGATGGCCAAAATTAAATCGAACCGATTCGTGCACAAGCCTAATCAGATTTGGCGGGGCATAACTATATTTTAGCTTTAGACAAATCATAGTTATATTCTAACTATTATGTGTGTAAATTCTCAAACTAAATATTTGTCACTTATAATCGTAAATAAGCGTAGTCAAAGATCATTTTATAATTAGCTACAAAAAAATTTCATAGCAAATAGTTAAATTAGTTAATTTCATATCTTGGATGTTCAGTGTTGAAACACAGGGTTTTCAACAAGTCTGGAAGTAATATTCCATGTTTTTTAGCAAGAGTCATTGATCTGTCACCATTCTTCTTATCATGATACGAGTCCTACATATCAATGACCTTATTAAGATCCAGCACACCCAAAAGGTAATGTGTTGATGTTGATTCTTCATCCTCTTTGGGTAAACGCATTGGAAGAAACACTTTGTCAACATGTGACCATGATGTCAATGCAGGCCTTTCACATAGTTTAACATTTGTTCCTCGGGAGAATCAACAATAAACCAATGAAAATCTGGCTTGCCATATGGCTTGTAAACTTTTTCAAGTGTACCATTGAAGGTAATATCAGTTGTCGTGCACTTTATCTTTGAAAAGTAATGTGCAATGTGGTAGCAATATTTCTTCCTAAAGTAATAGAGACATGCATCAATGTGCTGCAAAACATAAAAGCAATTTATCAGAAAACTTCTAGAAAAAGTTGAAGCACATTGGCATAAAAAAACAAAATATATAAAACGACAAGAAAACACATACGTCATCTGAAAGATCTAATAAGATCTGCAAGTTCATGAAAGAAGTTCTCATCCTGAAGAACACCACCCAACCTGAATTTTTCATTTGAACCATTTGCAACCCATTCCTTAAATTTTGTCTTCAAAGATGGATCTTGTTTCACATAATGAAAAGGACATCTCTTTGAAGCTTGCCCTTCCAGTCTTCGCCCCATTCCTTTTTTTATAATGGGATCCTTATACGGAGACTTTAACCAGATGTTAGGAATTGGCACTTTTTTTAGATGAAATGATAGCTCTCTCAAATACTCTCGTTGATTTCTTTGATTGTCGTTTTTTAGGTTATACCAGCATCTCCATAATAGGTTCAGCTTGTCTTGCTATTTCTGCTTCTTTATGAACATAGTCAGATTGAGATGTGAATTCGTTCTTAGATATCAACGGATCTATCTCCATTGGATTATGACCAACTGCATTTTCATCATCATCATCATTCATGCGATCCTCTTGTGAAAGAATCTGAACAGAGGGGCATTCATCAATCCCATGATAGGAGGTTTTCCTCCTCTTTGAATCATGCTCGTATGCTTTTGTCATAGAAGATTTGCCTTGTGCATCCTCAGGTGTATTTTCATCCTGTGAGTTGAAAGGTGTTAACTGGATTGCTCCACTCTCAAGATCTGCAAGACAAGAAAGTTCATCCCTTGTTTCTTTTCGAGTAGATGTAGCAATATTATTATTGACACCTAGAACTAAAAGAGTATCATCTACTTCTGCAGTTTGCATTGCACATAGATCTTCGCAAACTTCAACTGAAACAACATCAACTCCAATTGTGCCTTCACTTTCTTTGTTGGTATTTACAGCTTCAGCGAATTTGTCAGTATAACTCAACCGCTGACCATCACAATCTGGTTCACGAATTAAAGGAGCATTGGAATTCTGAGCACCTCCAATTGAAAAACATTATGTCTAGATGTGCCTATACCACCTGATGTGCCGACATGTCCAAATTTATTCAGTGAACTTTGATGTTCAACACATCTTTCGCTAGAACTAAACCGTCTACAATCCTGATTTGATGTTGGAGCTCCAATATTGGAAGGAGAATTCGTTTGGTAAATTGATCAGTGTATTCAACTTTGATGTGAAAGCATCAAAATGGACCTACAAAAAGAGTACAATGAACTGACACTTACACTGAATAATCCATAATATAAAGAAACAAAATATGTTCCGATCGAATTTAGGTGCATGAATCTTCACTAGAAAAACAACTAACATTCAATCTCCTATATACGAGGCATTTTAAAAAATAGAAAGTTGAACCTAGACTTAGGTGCATCAAGATTCAAAATAAAAACAACTAACATCCAGTCCCCTATGTCATGCCCTATTTTTACCAAGGTTAGATAAAGCACAACTTATGGAAAGTGTTAGGCATCCTTCGCCACCTAATTTTTTAAAGAAAATAAGGAAACCTATTTTTTGATTATTGACATGTATGACTCACATTTTTATCTGCGAAAACCATTTGAGATTCTAGGTTAGGGTTCAAGTTATTTCGAAGGAAAGGTGTTAGGCATCCTTCGAAATCCACAAATGTGGTACCCGGCTAAACTTAATTTTTAAAGAGAGAGGAGGTTAAAAAATATTTTTTGAAAAAAGTATAAATATGAACAGTAAAAAATATGTATATACAAGTGCAAAGAATAATTTTAAAATATGTACATAAGAGTATGAAAATGTATTTTTATATGTATGAGAAAATTTAGTATGTATGAAAATTTATATGTAAGAAAGTATACAAAAGAGTGTAAGAGAATGTATATTGTTAATATGAAAAGTATGTAAATATGTTAATATAAATAGATACTATTACGAAATATATATATATATAAGAAAAATGTGTAAATAATATATGTCTAAGTACATTGAGTAAAGAATGTAAAAAAAATATGTATAATGTAAAAAAAATGTATCGAAAAGATTGTACAATGATTACATCGATTGACTTGCATTTTTTATTATGTAAATACTATTTCACTTTTGCAAGAAAAATGAGTTTAAGAATGAGAAAAGAATATTAATTTTCTTTTGAATATATAAAGAATCATTTGCAAAGTTTAAGTAAAAATAATTAAAAGGACGGTTTGAAAAAGAAAAGACGGCCTAATATCTGCGTGAAGTAAAAATGTGAACTAATTACCTAAGTTGAACTGATTTATTTGTAAAGTATTTACGGTCTAGATTTTGCCTATGCACGTAATAATGAATAAGTAAATAAAAGACACACCTCCCAAAGCCCCGAAAATAAAGTTTTCACTATACTTTATCTTTTGTAAAGTTACAAGAATTACTAGAATATAAATAAAAGCAATAAATTTTGGAGAGATTTTCAAACCCCTTTTAATTGTCATCTTCGGAAGTATCTTCACTTACCTGTATAAACACTTAGTAAAAAATTCAATAACAAAATTTTTTTTTATCAAAATAAGTTAAAGAAATACATATATGTATGTAAATATAAGAAAATAAAATTTTATTATAGTATGGGCTCAGATATGTAGTTGTACTAAGTTGTAAATACGCCATGGCTGCGAAACATCGGTTGGCCACCCGAGATCACCTCGCCAAGATACGAATCATAAAAATTTTTATTTCGTCTTTGTAATATTAAGATTTCGCCATCGCCCAGAATTTATTTTTTCGCTACATAGGTATATATATGTATCCGTCTTTTATATTGTGGAGGCCTCAAAAGTCGACGGGAGTTTTTTCATTGGCCACTATTGTGTAGTATCTTGTTCATTATCAATGTAATAAAATATGTAAAGCACTAAAGGACAAAATAAGTCCGAAAATAGTTCCGAATCAGCAAGCAATGTGATGGCACTGAACCACAAAATTATCAGAAAATAGCCCAACAATGAACGGAGTAGCAACGCAGTTAGCCAAAAATGGAAAGACGAAACCAAATCAACAAGGGCAGTGAGTAATATAAAGCTCGCCGGAGATGATGTTTTCCGGCCAAATCTCAGCCAAAATTTGGCAACAAGAATAAATCATTAGATCTACACATCAATAGAAAAATGATAATCACAATCAACAAAAAACAAAGACAAAACAGATATGTCCCAAAAAGTCTCTATGATGTCAAAAATGTCAAAATCAGAGCAAGAGGGGTCGGGAATGTCACTTCCACGGCAATGGATGCCGGAGAGACATCATACTAAAAATGGGGCTGCCAAAAATGGCGTTTTTCCAGCTAAAACAGTGAGAACGGGGTTAAAATGGTGGTCCATTTTGGCGTTGCTTCCACGACATCGCCGGAGCAACGCCTGAAGGCCAAAATCTAGCTATATCTGACCTTAAGGTGGCCATAGAGTTTTTCAGCCAACAACAAAATTACAAAGATATTAGATCTGTCCATATCTGCACATCAATGGTGGTGACTACCATTTTTTTCTATTTATCAAACAACAAAACATAGGGGAAAGGGGAAAGAGGGAGCAGCGGTGGTGGAGATGGAGTTTCGTCGGAGTTGCGGTGATGGTGGAGCTTGGGTGGAAATAGAGAAGAGGGAGTGAGAGAGATGAGAGAAAAGAAGATAAAAAGTCTGAAAAATAAATATTTGGATGTGTAGTGTGTGTGTGTGATTTTTTGTTAAAAAAAATATTAATCCCCTCCCATCTTTATATAATATAACATAAACCCCTATTTTATCCCAAGAATAATATTTTTTACTGTTTTATTCTTTAGTTATTATCTAATAGGTTATTCATCCTATTAACTAATGTGTAAAACTCATTAACCAATGGATGGAGGCCGTACCTAGTCACATCAGATGTCACCTTTTAAAAAAGGTGACAAGACTTCGATTTAACTAAACTTTTACTCTGTATTTGTAATTAATTAGTCTGACTTTCGTGCGTTTGCGGAATGCAGATATATAAAAAATACAAATAATGTACAAAAATATGTGCGTCGGTATGTAATTACAAAATAAATGTAAGAATAAAAATGTAATTAGCTAAAGAAAATGTATTGTCTTAAAAAATTTAGTGCGTAGAAAATTGTTTAAAATTGTAGTATTTAATGACGTGTGTGTATACAGATGATTGTAAAAAATATTGTGATTATCAAAATTGTATAATGACAATAAATTGATAAAAATCCTAATATAAATTATAAGACAGTAAAAATGTGACAATAAATTGATAAAAATTCTAATATTTATGAAATTAAGAATAATTATCAATATTGTAAAAAGTAAAATAATATCAATAAATTGATAAAACTCCTAAAACAAGGATGATTATCAATAAATTATTATATTTTAAGAAAAATGTGTAAAAAATGTATTTTGTGCTCTTTAACAATCAGGAGACCTGAAGACGTTAATTTTAAGTATGGAGAGTCAAAATTGGGTGTCAACACCCTATGTTTGAGATTTCACTGGAGGATCACCTAACGCTCGGTCTCCTATGTCTGAGACAGTTTAAAAATAGAAAGTTGAGCTCATACATATGCACTCAAATGAATGCAACAAAATAACTCATACTCAGACATAAGGGCATGAGGATTAATCTAACCTTTAATTTAGCAGTGATCGTATCATTGACTTTCTTGATTACCCTCTAGAAACAGAGAAACACAAACTATTAGGACAAGTTTCAAAAATAATAAACTCACTACAGTTATGGGAAAATAATAAACTCACATCGCTTATTGCATTAACTAAATCATCATCAAAGCCTACTACATCATCCACTCTGAATTTTTTCTGGAGTGATGGAAATTCATCAATTATAGGCATGAATTCACGCTCTACAGCGGTAGGTACAATCGGACGATACAAAATATCCCGATAAATCTGTTTAACAATAAGACCAGAAAAGATTGTTTATCAACACATAAAGACTAGCACAACAGAAAATACAACAACACATACTAACTTACCGTATTGTTCCAAAAGAAGTTTTCAGTAATGCTCGAATATGATAAAGTACCCATAACGGTGTAATTCAGCATCTTGGGGACAAGATTTTCTTTGCTCCTCTTTTTCCAATTTAACTCTGGAAATAGCTCGTAGAACCAAACACAGAGTATAAATGGAAATCCCTCAACATAATACTCTGCAGATGGATTAGTTCTATTAAACTGATTAAAAGCGCTTTTGATTGAGGATATGAGACTCTCATAGCACACATTACCCCAAGGATAAGTAGACGATGCATCCACATCCTCAACAATACTTGGATAATACTCACCCAGCCATGCATTGTTGCGATTACCTAGAAATATCGACTTAATGATGAGTATTTCAACAAGATTAACAACATCCTCTGGGCATTCCAAACAATTCCCCTCTTCACCATCATTTCATGACTTGTCCTTCAAATACGATCGAATATCGGACAACTTTACTTCCTTAACAGGGAAGTGCCTATTCAAAATCTTGCAATCACTTCTGGTTGACATATCAAGATTATTTGGGGTGAACCGCAAACCACTCATTATATGGAAGTCTTTCAAGGTAAAATGAAAAACTTATCAAATCCCAATTATTCACAAAAACACGAGATAACTTTAGACAATGGACAAGTTTCATGTTCGCCTTCCTTGTCACCAAGTTGAGAATATTAACAAAGGGGACATCATGAAGTAGTTGCATCTCTGAAGCACTCACGAAACCCTTGATTAAATCCTTGAAATGGTGATCCCCTTTCCAATAGCTATTGCAATTAAACCAATGTTCTTTCTCATAGTACTTACCACCATTTTTTTGGGAACCGAAAGTAAAGGTCCAAAATCTTTAACTGTTTTGGAAGCTTTCTTACCTGATTTGGCAGCTATCTATTTCAAAATTATCAAATTAAGATTATACTTTAAAAAAATACAAAAAAACAAACAGATCTAATAGTTAAAATTTGAATTTGCACTTAGTTAGAATCTCAATTCAAACATATTCAACACAAAACATCAGTAGCACACACATGATACTCATTAATAAAACAATTCAGACCCATGCACATATGCCTGATAGTTCAATTAAATATAAATTCAAGTTAGGCATACACGCATGACACTTCATTGAAAAAAACCCCAATTTACCAACTAAAAAACCTTAGTCCAAAACATGCACAAAATTTTTGAATCCTTATGAAAAGGAAAAATCCATGGGGAAGAGTAAGACATGACCATGATACTCCATTGCAAAACAGAGGGAAAAACTTCCAAACTAAATAAACAACAGTATAACTTCTAAAATCAATACTAAAAACCTTTATAAATGCAAAAACATCATTTGAAGAACGGAGAATGGAGGATGGAGAACGTCCAATCAAAAAAAATGAATTCGTAAACTCTAACATAAATGCCACCAAAATAATTTTAAGTTATTATACGCCTACAATAACAAACCAGTGCAATCCCCATAAGAGAGATCTAGAAAGGGTGCAATGTACACAGACCTTATCCTACCTTTATGGGAGTAGAAGATTATTTCTGATAGAATCTTAGCTCAATAAAAACGTTATTCAAAGTAGATATATAAAACAAGAGTAAAAAGTTATTGAGCACATAGTAATTAATTAAAACTGACACAAATCTTTCTCATTTCTAAACTTTTATTATTAAAATAAATTCAGAAAAAAAAATCATTAAATTAATCAACAATACCGCACAACCGGGGGAGGGGGGAGATCACATAAAACATTATTGACAAAGAATCCATCTATGTTTTGTACACTCTGGTTGTCAGAACTCATTTTATCGACTATTTCAGATATATCGCATGGCAGCGTAAAACCTATCTAAGGAAAAAATACTCCATCTCAAAATTTTCTCCATTCCTGTGATTAGATCCCCAAGAATCTATCTGTATACTAATAAGAATTTATATCATACACACATTATAACAGCATAAAACCAAAGGAATATACATATACATATAAATAACCAATCTGAAAGAAAAACAAAACAAGAACACATACACATAGAGGTTCAACAAATCTTAAAATTTGTTAAAAATAAATAATAATGACTAAAAATAAAATAAATTTTACCTTGAGCTGGAATACTTGTATAATTTTCCAATATTTGAATAAACAATAACATACAACTCTTTAGCTTTCTTAAACAATCCTTCCCTTCTTTTAGAGAAAGTCACTTGTCTTTTATTTGTCTTCTAAATCCTCTTCAACTCAACTTTCCCTCTTCCCATTTTTTTTCCCTTTCAACATCTAAAAAAGGGGGTGATTATTGGTGATGGAAAAATGAGTAAGGAGTCATGTGTTTATATAGGCATGTTGAATGAATTCATTTGCTTTGTGAGGATTCTCGATGATTGGTGACATAAGTCATGGTTTCTGCAGATCTGCTTCTCTCAAGAGAAACTCGTAAGTCTCTCATACTAGTATTTTACGACCTAATACTACATGATCAAACAATTACAGTTTCACTATACTGAACCATAATTACTAAACTATTTTCGCACCCAGAAAGTCAGTCAACTTCATCTAAAGTATAATGAAAGACACTAAGTATTTTTCAGGCAATCAAATCCTAGAAAATTATTTACTCTCCAGAAAATATTTTTCGGTGTACCAAACACATCCTAAAATCAATTTAGAAACATAAATGAAAATGCAGCAAATTGGACAACATATGTCGAACCTAGGTAAAATCATACCTATAACCGATGCTTACACCAATCCAATAAAGATATGACATCACATACTTAACTTATATATTCTTTTTTCTAAACCATAGTTAACCGACACGTGCTAACACTCGACTTTTTAACTTAACTATGATAAGATAGTCTGATCTGGTGTAAACACCCCATGCGGGTACATTTTAACTATCTTACCTAAATGCTAAATTGAAATCTACCTTATTATAGAAAATTCCATACTAATATAATCTTGTAACAAATTAGAAAATTCATCATTATCTTTCCATGATGTTCCCTTTTCAACGTAGTAATACTTTTCATCCGTCAAGCATTCAACATGCCTATATAAATACATGACTCTTTACTCATTTCTCCATCACCAATTACCCTTTTTTAGATACTCTCCTTACTCATTCCTCCATCACCAATCACCTTTTTTTTTGAAATATTGAAACTGAAGGAAAATGGGAAGAGGGAAAGTTGAGTTGAAGAGGATTTAGAACACAAGTAAAAGACAAGTGACTTTCTCTAAAAGAAGGGAAGGAATGTTTAAGAAAGCTAAAGAGTTGTATGTTCTTGTTTATTCAAACACTGGCAAATTATACGAGTATTCCAGCTCAAGGTAAAATTTAATTTATTCGTTCATTATTATTTATATTTAGCAAATTTTAAGACTTGTTTTACCTCTACGTGTATGTGTTTTTATTTTGTTTTCCTTTCAGATTGGTTAGTTATGTGTATATGTATACTACTCCTTTGGGTTTTATGTTGTTATAATGTGTGTGATATAAAATCTTGTTAGTAGACAAAAAAATTCTTGGGGATCTAATCACAGGAATGGAGAAATTTCTTAGATGGAGTAATTTTTTCCTTAGATAGATTTTACACAGCCATGCTTTACGTCTAAAATAGTCAAAAAAAAAAGTTCTAAATACCAGATGGTAGAAAAATATAAATGGATTCTTTGTCATCAATTTTTATGTAATTTTTTCCCTTGTTATGTGGTATGTTTAATTAATTTAATAATTTTTTCCTTAATTTATTTTAATAATAAAAGTTGAAAATTGAGAAAAATTTGTATTTTAGTGGATGTTTCACTCTTAACTAAAGTGGTTGTGTCATTCTTAATTAATTACTATGTGTTCAATAACTTTTTACTCTTGTTTTATGTATCTACTTATTTTTATTGAGCTGTGAATAACACTTTCATTGAGCTGAGATTCTATCATTAACAGTCTTTCTACCCCCCATTAAGGTAGGATAATGGAACAATTGGGTCTGTCATGACGGGTAGTTCCTTCGTGCTAAGTTTTAGAGTTAGAAAACTTTGGGTTTGGGAGTTTGAATTTCTGGGCTAGGCTAGCCTCGACCAGTTTTGGAGCGAGGTAGAGTCTAGAAAAATTCGGGTAAAGATGGGTTAGGGTGTCTCGTATTGATCTAGTTTTCTATATAGCCAAGACATAAAGGAGTCCGGGGGACTTTTCGGAATCGTATTTGGGTAAGTAGAACTTCCGAAATCGCGTTTGACGTGAAGGGGTTGTTTCAGAACGTCGGGGGAAACAGGTGTGTTGTGAAATAGCCAAAACTGGCAGATTTTTGGACTTTCTGTCCGTGACAAGTGCGGTCACGTGCGATAGCGGCCACCGCTATAGCAGTAGAAATTACCTCTATAGCGGCAGTCAAAGGGTGGTCAACCTACTTAAGAAACAGCTCCCAAAACATTCAGTTTTTCTCAAGTTCATTTTGGGAGAAGGGCTAGGCGATTCCACGCATTTTTTTTCCTTTCTCCGTCAAAATTCTTCCCTAAGGTAAGGTTTTCGTTCCCCAATCTTTGTATTACGTTTCCTATGTGGTAGAATTGCTAGGAGGGAATTTGGGAAAAGTTAGAATAACCTAGGGATGGTGGAATTCGGGGAAGGAAGGGGATTCCAAGCATGTGAGTTTTTGGGTACGGATTAAAGTACATTATTATGATTATAGGTTGTTTAATTTTCTGTTTTATCCGTAAAAGATGATAGAACTAGGAGAACTAATGATGGAAAAGCCCGGGAAAGGGGTGGGATGATCATGGGTGGCCTGGGGTTTGGGGATTTAGTATAATCCGGTAATGTACAGGCTTTGGGTGTTAACTATATGTCCTGTGTGTTGTTTTTAGACCAAGAACGAGAGAGGAATCCGGAACACGGGAAAGCTCGGGTCTAATAGAGCTTGAAACATTTCGAGGTAGGTGATGGCTTATGATTTTCTGTGAATGTGTATATTCATGTACTCATGTCTAAGTGATTGTATGCATTACATTGCTTAGGGAAATTATGTGGAATGTCTAGGTTCCTGTTTACAGCCTGTGATTGAACGGTTTTACTTTTTGGTTTTACAAGTTGTGTGTGTTCATATATTGACTGTGGTTTGTTGACATTCGGTTGGCTCGGGTACCACACCTGGTATGGGTATAACATTCAGTTGGCATGGGTACCACGCCTGGTACGGGTTTACTTTATTGCATCTTGCATTATTTCACTGACTATTGTATTGCATTGGTTGATATTGGTTCCGTGAGTGGACCGGGTTGTTTTGCTTGTGATACTTAATATTGGTTCCGTGAGTGGACCGGGTTGTTTTACTGAATATGATACTTGGTATTGGTTCTGTGAGTGGACCGAGTTGTCTAGTTAAAGGTGCTATTATTGGTGGTCCTTGAGTGACCGAGAACTTGTTTAACTGTTGTGTTGGTCTTGGTTTAGGCCGGGTTGAATCATTACTTGGTATGTGTCTAGAGGGGATTCCAGGGTGAGTCCAGGCTAGACTGAAGGGTATAGTTAATGGCTCATGTTCGTGATATAGAACTGTAAGAGATGGATTTCATGTTGGGACAAGGTAGGTAGAGACTTGTAGGCTATGGCCTGTATACTGGTTGCATATTTTCCATATATTTACTTGTATATGTTGTACTGTTATATATATTGTTTACTTGAAAACTGGTTGATGATCCTACCAGTACACAGTGGTAGTGTACTGATACTGCACTTGTCTTTCTTTTGGTGAGTACAGGAAATCTACCAGCGACTGAGACGCGACCTCGCATCTAGCACCGGCGATTTCTGACTTTCAAGGGTGAGCTGCTTGTTTCGAGCTACCTTGGGTTATCTTAGAGTTTCAGTCCATTTGTTTCGGACTTAAAACTATTTCATTTTATCTTTTAGGGTTGTATCCCCGTATTCTAGATATTTGGTATTGATGTTTGGTACAATGACTTTCAGTTCCTAGGAGGGATTTTCCACAAGATAATAATTACGTTTAGTTATTGTATTGTTTGATTGTTAGTTTACTTTTCGCTTGCTAGTTTTAGGCTGTTAGTCTAGGCAAGGGTTGAACTCTATTGGTTCGCTCATCCGGGGGTTGGGTGGGTGCCACTCACGATGGGTTGAGTCGTGATTGATAAGGTATGTGTACATCGCATCCTTTACATATTTCTCTTATGAGGATTACACTGATTTGTTGTTGTAGGCGTATAATAACTTAAATTAAATTGGTGGGGTTTATTTTAGAGTTTTCGAATTCAATTTTTTGATTGGACGTTCTCCTTCCTCCCTTCTCCGTTCTTCGACTGAAGTTTCTATATTTTTAAAGGTTTGTAGTATTGATTTTAGAAGTTTTATCGTTGTTTATTAAGTTTGGAAGTTTTTCCCTCTGTTTCTCAATGGAGTATCATGGTCATGTCTTCCGCTTTCCCGTGGATTTTTCCTTTTCTTAAGTATTCAAAAAATTTGTGCATGTTTTGGATTAAGGGCTTTAGTTGGTGAATTGAGGTTTTTATCAACGAAGTCTCACTCATGTATGCCTGACTTCAATATATATTTAATTGAACTATCATGCATATGTGCATGGGTGTGAGTTATTTTATGAATGAAGTCTCATGCGTGTGCTACTGATGCTTTGTGTTGAATCTGTTTGAATTGGGATTTTAACTAAGTGCAAATTCAGATTTTAACTATTAGATCTGTTTGTTTTTTTGTATTTTTTAGTATAGTCTTAATATGATACTTTTGAAACATATGGCTGCCAAATCAGGTAAAAAAGCTGTCAAAACCGTTAAAGATCTTGGACCTTTATTTCCAATACCCAAAAAAACTGGTGATAGGTACTATGAGAAAGCACATTGATTTAATTGCATTGGCTATTGGAAAGGGGATCACCATATCAAGGATTTTATCAAGGGTTTCCTGAGTGCTTTAGAGATGCAACTACTTCATGATAGCCTCATTGGTAGTGTTGTCAAGTTGGCGACAAGGAAGAGGAACATGAAACTTGTCCATTGTCTACTGTTATCTCGTGTTTTTGTGCATAATCGAGATTTGATAAATTTTTCAGTTTTTGGTCGGCAATTGAAGTTTACCTTGAAAGATTTTCATATAATGAGTGGTTTGTGGATCACCCAAATAATCTTGATACATTAACCAGAAGTGATTGCAAGATTTTCAGTCGGCACTACCCCGTTACTGAAGTAAAGTTGTCCGATCTTCGATCGTATTTGAAGGACAAGGACTGATGGTGAAGAGGGGAACTGTTTGGACTACGCAGAGGATATTGTTAAGCTTGTTGAAATACTCATTATTGAGTCGATACTTCTAGGTAATTGCAATGATGCACTACTGGGTAAGTATTATCCAAGTATTGTTGAGGATACAGATGTGTCATCTACTTATCCTTGGAGTAATGTATGCTATGATAGGCTCATATCCTCAATGAAAAGCACTTTTGATTAGGTTAACAGAACCAATCCATCCGCAGAGTATTATGTTGTGGGCTTTCCATTTATACATTATATTTGGTTCTACGAGCTATTTCCAGAGCTAAATTGGCCAAATAGGGCAAAGAAAATCTTGTCTCCGGAATGCTAAATTACAAGGATATGGGTACTTTATCCTATTCGAGCATTACTGAAAACTTCTTTTGGAACAATGCGGTAAGTTAGTATGTATTGTTGTATTTTCCTGTTGTGCTAGTCTTTATGTGTTGATAAATAATCTTTTCTGATCTTGTTGTTAAACAAATTTATCGGAAACAGCCTCTCTACCTCACCTCTGAGGTAGTGGTATGGTCTGCGTACGCTCTACCCTCCCCAAACCCCACGCTGTGGGAATACACTGGGTATGTTGTTGTTGTTAAACAAATTTATAAGGATATTTTGTATCGCTCAATTGTCCTTGCTACTATAGAGTGTGAATTCATGCCTATAATTGATGAATTTCCATCTCTCCAGAAAAAATCTAGAGTGGATGATTCAGTAGGCTTTGATGATGAGTTAGTTAATGCAATAAGTAGTGTGAGTTTATTATTTTTCCATAACTGTAGTGTGTTTATTATTTTAGTAACTTGTCCTAATAGTTTGTGTTTCTCTGTTTCTAGAGGGTAATCAAGAAAGTAAATGATTCGGTCACTGCTAAGTTGAAGGTTAAATTAATGCGCATGACTTTATGTCTGAGTATGAGTTTTTTTTTGTTGCAGTTATTTGAGTGCATATGTATGAGCTCAACTTTTTATTTTTAAACTATCTCAGACATAGGACACTGAGTGTTAGGTGATCCCCAGTGATGTCTCAAACATAGGGGACTGAATGTTAGTTGTTTTTCTTTTGAAGCTTGATGCACCTAAGTCTAGGTTCAACTTTCTATTTTTTTAAATGAGTAAGATATATGAGACTGAATGTTTAGGTATTTCCCAGTGAAGTCTCATGCACCTAAGTCTGAGTTCAATTTCCTATTTATTAAAATTCCTCAGACATAGAAAGCTAAAGGTTAGTTGTTTTCCCAGTGAAGATTCATGCACCTAAGACTAATTTAAATATATTTTGTATCTTTATATTATGGATTATTCAGTGTAAGTGTCAGTTCATTATACTCTTTTTACATGTTCATTTTGATGCTTTCACATCAAAGTTGAATAAGCTGATCGATCTATTTGGTAAGCAAGGAGCAAATAATCACCAAGTGAATACTTCTTCCAATGTTGAAGCTCTTACATCAGATCATGATAGTAGAAGGTTTAGTCCTAGCAAGAGATGTGTTGAACGTCGAAGGCCATTGACTAACTTTGGACATGCAGGCACATCGGGTTTTATAGGCATATCTAGACATGATGCATTTTCAGTTGGAGGTGCTCAGAATTTCAATGCTCCTTCAATTTGTGAACTAGATTGTGATGGTCGGCAGTTGAGTTATAAGCTATAAATGCCAACAAAGGAAGTGAAGGTGCAATTGGAGTTAATGTTGTTTCAGTTGAAGTTGGCGAAGATCTAAGTGCAACACAAACTGCAAAAGTAGTTGATACTCTTTTAGTTCTAGGTTGTCAATGATAATATTGCTACCTCAGCTCGAAAAGAAACAAGGGATGAACTTTCTTGTCTTGCAGATCTTGAGAGTGGAGCAATCCAATTAACACCTTGCAACTCGTAGGATGGAAATACACCTGGGGACGCACAAACATGTGAATCTTCTGTGATAGAAGAATATGAGCATGATTCAAAGAGGAGGAAACCTCCCATCATGGGATTGATGAGTGGCCCTCTTTTCTGCTTCTTTCACAAGAGGATACATGAATGATGATGTTAATGAAAATGCAGTTGATCATAATCAAATGGAGATAGACCCGCTGAAATCCAAGAATGAATCCACATCCCAATCTGACTATGTTAAGAAAGAAATAGAAATAGCAAGACAGGTTGAACCTATTGTGGAGACCTTGGTAAAACCTAAGAAACGACAAACAAAGAAATCAACGGGAGTAATTGACAAAGCTATCATTTCATCTAAACAGGTGTCGAGTTCTAGCATCTGGTTAAAATCTTTGTATAAATAAGGATCCCATTATAAAAAAAATGGGGCGAAGACGGGAAGGGCAAGCTTCACTTTTTATTATGTGAAACAATATCAATCTTTGAAGACAAAATTTAAGGAATGGTTTGCAATTAGTTTGAGCGAAAGATTCAGGTTGGGTGGTGTTTGTCAGGATGAGAATTTCTTTCGTGAACTTGCAGATCTTAAATCAGATCTTTCAAAAGTTTATTGCTTTGAAGTTGCAGCAATGCCTCTTTCACCACTAACTGAATAGCTTTTATTAGTAAAGATATGCCATAGCAAACCCAACAAAAAAATTACCCTCACACAGCAAGAATCGATAATCAGTACCAAATTAATAATCATCTAAAAAAGAAGAATAAAACTTAAGATGGAGAAGGAATAAATAAACTTACTTGGTGGTTGTCCAATGATGCCTCAAGAGATGAGGATGAGGTTGAGCCTTGAATTTTGAGAGAAAATTGGCAGAGACCAAATTTTGAGAAGTGAGGGTTTAGGGATTTTTTATACCATTCTAATCTGTATATATAATAAAGCTAGGTTTAGAGGAGGTGATATGGCATGCTTCTAAAGCCAAGAATGACATTTATTTTTTTTCTCAAATTTTTGATATTTTTTCCTATTTATATAATTTATTAAAAAACCTACAAATTATTTCTTAATTACCTTCTCTTAAGTGCCAGTCACTTTTCCAGTTTAGAAAGCCCAAAAGTCAGTATCATTAATTTAGTGATCATTTTTAACTCTAATTAAACTAAACAATTAATGCCTGTTCACCTTCTTCATCCGCTTTGCTGATTTTTTTCCTTTCATGGATCAACACTCAAAAATCATTTTAATCTCTATTTAAACTGAGCAATTAATACATTGAATGTCTATGCTTCTATATGTTCTTTCATATTCATTGTTTCTCTTTTATAATTGTCAAAGTGAAGCTTCACTTTTGTAGGTTGTCTAAAGGTCTAATTTCACAATTTTTTCTCTTAGAATATGTATGGTAAGTTGTTTGAATATATTACTTACATAGATTATTTTGCAATTATTTTTTGCTAAATTGGGATAAGATTATGTATTATCAAACAGAGAATGCAAAGGAATAATACAGATTTTTACTTTGCATATTCACTGTATTTTTTTTAATTTGCATCGTCATAATTTATCTTGTGAAATTCATGTGTTATTAGATATTCTATTTTGGTTAAATTAATTTGTATGTGTCATCTTCCCAACACATTCAAACGGAGTCATTTCTTTACGGCCAAATTAAGGTATGCTAATGATTTGATTGAGAACTACTTTTGAATCTCATAATTAATTCTTATTCACCATTCGATAAATTTTATTATTTTGTGCTATGCCATCTACATCGAGGAGTCTGGTATACTCGATCTGTGGTATTTATCTCATATTTGATTCTAAAGTAATTACTCCTGTCATTCACTTTTACCTGTCAGGTTTTACTTTTCCAGAGTTAATTTGATTATTTTTTCAAGTTAAATAGAATTAGTATTGTAAAACTTAGAACAAGAAGAGCAATATAAAGAAGAAGACAAGAACAATATTATAAGAGAAGAGGAACAATATCTTTCTTTCTTTCAAGTGTATCAAACATCATGCTTAGAACCTCTATTTATAGTATTACATTTGAGGACCATAATAAGGTGCAATAAACATGGCACTAATCTTTGAGGAGGTGGGGAAGACAATGAAGTTATGGATGATCAATGAGGAGGTGGAGGTTACTACTCATTAAGGAGAAGTTGTGGTGCGGAGGTTACTATTCATCAATGGAATAATAGTGTGGACATCCACAATACAAGATGACAACATTGTGTGATAACACAATTGTTTACAACACTCCCCCTTGGATGTCCATTGATAGATAATGTGCCTCGTTAAAACCTTACTAGAAAAAACCCAGTGGGAAAAAAATCCTAGTGAAGGAAAAAGAGTGCACATATCTTGTAATACGCGTTGTTGCCTGCCTCGTTAAAAACCTTGCCAGTAAAACCCATTGGGACAAAACCTAAGCCAAGAAAAAAAGAGTGCAGTACGTATTTTCTCCCCCTGATGCAAATATTATTTAATATCTTGGAGATGACGCATCCCAATCTTGAATACCAGCTTCTCAAATGTTGATGTTGGTAATGCATTAGTGAACAGATCCGCCAAATTATCAACCGAACGAATTTGTTGAACATCTATTTCACCTTTCTTCTCAAGATAATAAGTGAAAAAGAATTTTGGCGAAATGTGTTTTGTTCTGTCTTCTTTTATGTATCCTCCCTTCAGCTGAGCTATGCATACAACATTGTCTTCATACAATGTAGTTGGAATATCCTTTTTCAAAGGAAAACCACACAATTCCTGATTATATTGAGTCATCAATCTCAACCAAACACACTCCTGACTTGCTTCATAGATGGCTATTATTTCTGCGTGATTTGAAGAAGTGGCAGCTAATGTTTGCTTCATTGAACGCCAAGATATAGTTGTGCCTCCATATGTAAATAAATAGCCCGTTTGAGATTGAAATTTGTGTGGATCAGATAGATATCCAGCATCTGCATAACCAATTATTTCTGACTTGAATTCATTTGAATAAAATAATCTCATGTCAATGATTTTTCGAAGATATCTGAATATATGCTTGACACCATTCCAGTGTCTTCTTGTTGGGGAGGAGCTGAATCTTGCCAATAAACTTACTGCAAATCAGATATTTGGTCGAGTATTATTGGCAAGGTACATTAGTGTCCCAATGGCACTAAGATATGGAGTTTCATCACCAAAAAGCTCTTCATTATTTTCTTGAGGTCGAAATGGATCTTTGTTTATGTCAAGCGATCTCACAACCATCAGGGTACTCAATGGATGTGATTTATCCATGTAAAATCGCTTCAAAACCTTTTTGGTGTATGTTGATTGATGGACAAATATTCCATTTGTCAAATGCTCAATTTGTAGACCAAGACAAAATTTTGTCTTACCAAGATCTTTCATCTCAAATTCTTTCTTTAAATACTCAACAACTTTTGAAAGCTCTTTAGGAGTGCCAATGATGTTCAAGTCATCAACATACACAGATATTATAGCAAATTCAGATCTAGACCTTCTTACAAAAATACAAGGGCAAATAGGGTCATTTTTGTACCCTTACTTTAGCAAATATTCGCTAAGACGATTATACCACATCCTCCCTGATTGTTTCAATCTGTATAAGGATTTCTGAAGCTTTATTGAACAAGTTTCTTGCGAATCTTTATATGCTTCAGGCACTTTGAAGGCTTCAGGATTTTCATAAAATTATCGTTGTCCAATAAGCCATACAAATAGGCTGTGACAACATCCATTAGGCGCATTTCAAGCTTTTTATGAACTGCCAGATTTATTATATATCTGAAGGTAATTGCATCCACTACAGGAGAATATGTCTCCACATAATCAATATCAGGCCTTTGCGAAAAGCCTTGTGCCACAAGTCGTGCTTTATATCTTATGACTTCATCTTTTTCATTTCATTTTCACACAAAAACCCATTTGTACCCCACTGGCTTGACACCTTCAGGTGTTCGGACTATTGGTCCGAAAACTTTACATTTTTCAAGTGAAATCAATTCTGCTTGAATTGCATCCTTCCATTTTGGCCAATCATTTCTCTGTCTACATTCATCAACAGATTTTGGTTCAAAATCCTCATCTTGTTGCATTATTTCAACAGCAACATTATAAGCAAAAATATTGTCAACCACAATATTATTTCGCTTCCACCTTTTTCTCGTTGAAACATAACTTATTGAGATTTCTTCATTCTCATTATTTTCAGGTATTTGAACCTTGGTGGTCTTATCCTTTGTTATGTCTCAAGGCTCTTTTTGAGCAATTGCCACCATATCATAATCATTTTGATCATATATTTCTTTTCTTTTTCGAGGATTTTTATCCTTAGAACCAATTGGCCTACCATATTTCAGACGTGGCCTAGATTTATTTGCATTAACAATTTGCCCTGCTGGGACATCAACTCGAACTGGAGCATTTGCAGCTAGAATATAAGATTTAGTAACCCTTGGAAGGTTAGTAAATACATTTGGCAGTTGATTTGCAATATTTTGTAAATAAATCATCTTTTGAACCTCTTGCTCACATTGATTTGTTCGAGGATCTAAATGAGATAGAGATAATGAATTCCAATCTATCTCTTTCTCCAACTGCTTCTCCCCCTAATATTGGGTATACTGATTCATCAAAATGACAATCAACAAATCTTGCTGTAAATAAATCTCCAGTCATAGGTTCCAAATATTTTATAAATGTGGTAGCAATATTTCTTCCTAAAGTAATAGAGACACGCATCAATGTGCTGCAAAACATAAAAGCAATTTATCAGAAAACTTCTAGAAAAAGTTGAAACACATTGGCATAAAAAAACAAAATATATAAAACGACAAGAAAACACATACATCATCTGAAAGATTTGATTTAAGATCTGCAAGTTCATGAGAAGTTCTCATCCTGAAGAACACCACCCAACCTGAATCTTTCATTTGAACCATTTGCAAACAATTCCTTAAATTTTATCTTCAAAGATGGATCTTGTTTCACATAATGAAAAGTACATCGTCTTTGAAGCTTGCCCTTCCAGTCTTCGCCCCATTCCTTTTTTTATAATGGGATCCTTATACGGAGACTTTAACCAGATGTTAGGAATTGGCACTTGTTTAGATGAAATGATAGCTCTCTCAAATACTTCTGTTGATTTCTTTGATTGTCGTTTTTTAGGTTTTACCAGCATCTCCATAATAGGTTCAGCTTGTCTTGCTATTTCTGCTTCTTTATGAACATAGTCAGATTGGGATGTAAATTCATTCTTAGATATCAACGGATCTATCTCCATTGGATTATGACCAGCTGCATTTTCATCATCATCATCATTCATGCAATCCTCTTGTGAAAGAATCTGAATAGAGGGGCACTCATCAATCCCATGATAGGAGCTTTTCCTCCTCTTTGAATCATGCTCATACTCTTCTATCATAGAAGATTTGCCTTGTGCATCCTCAGGTGTATTTTCTCCTGTGAGTTGAAAGGTGTTAACTGGATTGCTCCACTCTCAAGATCTGCAAGACAAGAAAGTTCATCCCTTGTTTCTTTTCGAGCAGATGTAGCAATATTATTATTGACACCTAGAACTAAAAGAGTATCAACTACTTCTGCAGTTTGCATTGCACATAGATCTTCGCAAACTTCAACTGAAACAACATCAAGTCCAATTGTGCCTTCACTTTCTTTGTTGGTATTTACAGCTTCAGCGAATCTGTCGGTATAACTCATCCGCCGACCATCACAATTTGGTTCACGAATTAAAGAAGCATTGGAATTCGGAGCACCTCCAATTGAAAAAGCATCATGTCTAGATGTTCCTATACCACCTGATGTGCCGACATGTCCAAAGTTATTTAATGAACTTTGATGTTCAACACATCTCTAGCTAGAACTAAACTTTCAACCATCCTGATCTGATGTAGGAGCTCCAATATTGGAAGGAGCATTCGTTTGGTAATTATTTTCTCCTTGCTTACCAAATAGATTGATCAGTGTATTCAACTTTGATGTGAAAGCATCAAAATGGACCTACAAAAAGAGTACAATGAACTGACACTTACACTCAATAATCCATAATATAAAGATACAAAATATGTTCCGATCGGACTTAGGTGCATGAATTTTCACTGGAAAAACAACTAACATTCAATCTCCTATATATGAGGCATTTTAAAAAATAGAAAGTTGAACCTAGACTTAGGTGCATCAAGATTCAAAATAAAAACAACTAACATCCAGTCCCCTATGTTTGAGACTTCACTGGAGGATCACCTAACGCTCGGTCTTCTATGTCTGAGACAGTTTAAAAATAGAAAGTTGAGCTCATACATATGCACTCAAATGAATGCAACAAAATAACTCATACTCAGACATAAGGGCATGAGGATTAATCTAACTTTTAATTTAGCAGTGATCGTATCATTGACTTTCTTGATTACCCTCTAGAAACAGAGAAACACAAACTATTAGGACAAGTTTCAAAAATAATAAACTCACTACAGTTATGGAAAAATAATAAACTCACATCGCTTATTGCATTAACTAAATCATCATCAAAGCCTACTACATCATCCACTCTGAATTTTTTCTGGAGTGATGGAAATTCATCAATTATAGGCATGAATTCACGCTCTACAGCGGTAGGTACAATCGGGCGATATAAAATATCCCGATAAATCTGTTTAACAATAAGACCAGAAAAGATTGTTTATCAACACATAAAGACTAGCACAACAGAAAATACAACAACACATACTAACTTACCGTATTGTTCCAAAAGAAGTTTTCAATGCTCGAATAGGATAAAGTACCCATATCGGTGTATTTCAGCATCCTGGGGACAAGATTTTCTTTGCTCCTCTTTGGCCAATTTAACTCTAGAAATAGCTCATAAAACCAAAAACAGAGTATAAATGGAAATCCCTCAACATAATACTCTGCAGATGGATTAGTTCTGTTAAGACGATCAGGAGCACTTTTCATTGAGGATATGAGCCTCTCATAGCACACATTACCCTAAGGATAAGTAGATGATGCATCCGCATCCTCAACAATACTTGGATAATACTCACCCAGCATGCATTGTTGTGATTACCTAGAAGTATCGACTCAATGATGAGTATTTCAACAAGCTTAACAGCATCCTCTGGGCATTCCAAACTATTCCCCTCTTCACTATCATTCCTTGACTTGTCCTTCAAATATGACCGAAGATCGGACAACTTTACTTCCTTAAAAGGGAAGTGCCGATTCAAAATCTTGCAATCACTTCTGGTTGACCTATCAAGATTATTTGGGGTGATCTGCAAACCACTCATTATATGGAAGTCTTTCAAGGTAAAATTCAATTGTCGACCAAAAATTGAAAAACTTATCAAATCTCGATTATTCACAAAAACACGGGATAACATGAGACAATGACAAGTTTCATGTTTGCCTTCCTTGTCGCCAACTTGACAATATTACCAAAAGGGCCATCATGAAGTAGCTGCATCTCTGAAGCACTCAAGAAACCCTTGATTAAATCCTTGAAGTGGTGATCCCCTTTCCAATAGTCATTGTAATTAAACCAATGTGCTTTCTCATAGTATCTATCACCAGTTTTTTTGGGTACTGGAAGTAAAGGTCCAAGATCCTTAACTGTTTTGGCAGCTTTTTTACCTGATTTGGCAGCCATCTGTTTCAAAATAATCATATTAAGATTATACTAGAAAATACAAAAGAAAAAAACATCTAATACTTAAAATCTGAATTCGCACTTAGTTGAAATCCCAATTCAAACAGATTCAATACAAAGCATCAGTCACACACGCATGAGACTTCATTCATAAAACTAATCTCACTCATGCACATACGCTTGATCGTTCAATTAAATATAGATTGAATTCAGGTATACAGCATGAGACTTCATTGAAAAAAACCCAATTCACCACCTAAAAACCCTAATCCAAAACATGCACAAAATTTCTGAATATTAAGAAAAGAAAAAATCCACGGGAAAGAGGAAGACATGACCCTGATACTCCATTGCAAAACAGAGGGAAAAACTTCCAAACTGAATAAACAACAATATAACTTGTAAAATCAATACTAAAAACTTTTAAAAATTCAAAAACTTCAGTTGAAGGAGGGAGAATGGAAGATGGGGGTATCATTAAAATAAATCAGGAAAAAATCATTAAATTAATCAAACAGAGCACACAAACAGGGAAAAAAAAGAAATCACATAAAAAATTGATGACAAAGAATCCACCTATGTTTTTCTACCATCTGATATTTGGAACTCATTTGTCCGGCTATTTCAAATGTATCACATGGTGGCGTAAAACCTATCTAAGGAAAAGATACTCCATCTCAGAAATTTTCCCATTCCTGTGATTAGATCCCCAAGAATTTATCTGTCTACTAACAAGATTTTATATCACACTCACATTATAACAACATTAAAAATCCAAAGGAGTATACATATACACATAAATAACTAATCTGAAAGGAAAACAAAACTAGAACACATACACATAGGTAAAACAAGTCTTAAAATTTGTTTAAAATAAATAAAAATTAATGAATAAATTAATTTTTACCTTGAGGTGGAATACTCGTATAACTTATCACTTATCTTTTACTTGTGTTTCTAAATCCTCTTCAACTCAACTTCCCTCTTCCTATTTTCCTTTCCTTTGAATATCTAAAAAAGGGGGTGATTGGTGAGGGAGGAATGAGTAAGGAGTCATGTGTTTATATAGGCATCTTGAATGCTTGATGGATGAAAAGTATTACTATGTTGGAAAGAGAACATGGAAAGGTAATGATGAGTTTTTCAATTTATTGCAAGATTATGTTAGTATGGGATTTTATATAATAAGGTAGATTTGAATTTAGCATTTAGGTGAGATAGTTAAAACGTACCCATATGTGGTGTTTACGCCAGATCAGACTATCTTATTATGGTTCAGTTAAAAAGTTAAATGTTAACACGTGTCGGTTAACTATGGTTTAGATTAAAGCATATATAAGTAACACATGTGACATCATATCTTCATTGGATTGGTGTAAACATCGGTTATGTGTATATGATGTCACATGCTTACCTAGGTTGGACATATGTCCAATTTGCTACATTTTCATTTATCTTTCTAAATAGATTTTATGATGTGTTTGGTACGCTGAAAAATATTTTCTGGAAAGTAAGTCATTTTCTAGAATTTGATTGCATGAAAAATATTTAGTATCTTTAATGATGCTTTAGATAAAGTTGACTGACTTTTCGGGTGCGATAGATAATTTAGTAATTATGGTGCAATATAGTGAGTACAACTCCCAACTGAATTTAAGTTGATATACTGAATAGCTCAATAATACTAATGTTCTGAGAATGAAAGATAAGTGCTTAATCTGAAACATTCTAAATCATGTAGCCCTGATGTCACAATCCAATTATCGGGCCGTGCGAGCACCTACCCTAATCCACCTAGATAGGAGAACCCTTAAAACCCGATCCAACAGGCAATGCAAAAAAAGAAGTAAACCATGAAATAAACCATATGTGAGGAATGCATGACCGAATTTCTTCTCTCCGCCTTTAGTCAATTCCAAAAAGTAGAAATTGTGTCGCTTAACACCATAACCAAGAGTCCTCGGAGTCAAAATGTCCTGAAAGATCCAAAAAAGAGCCAAAAAGTTACAGTACAATTGAGAGAGGAGGCAACTTGTCTAACATAGAGAAGATTATGATTAAGAGCAGGTACAACTAAAACGGTGTCAAGATTTAAAGTATATGTTAAGACAACTGGTCCTTTTCTTATAACGAGAGAAGTACCTCCATTGGTGATAGAAAGAAAGGGCTAAGAAGATGATTTTAATAATTGTAATTCATCTATGTTTTTGATCATGTTATCAGATGCTCCTCTATTAATAATTCAAGTACTATTCGTGGAAGGTGTAGTGACATTAACATTGCGATTACGGGTAATATCTGACTATGTCATATTGATACGAGGTTCTATTTTATCATATTGTTTGGCTGACTGATTCCTGATGTATTCATGGCTATAACTCTATTTGGAATGACTTTGCATGATTTCTTTGAGAAATTCCATCAATCTTGATAGTTAATGATCTCGTAGCATCGGTGTTTAGAGTGTCCTAATTCACCATAATGACTACAAATAAGATTATTAGGCTTACCGGATGGCTGATTAGTTTGACCTTTGACAATACTGCTATGATGGACAGCCATGGCTAAAATCTCATGAATCAGTCGAGCACTGCCCATAGTCTATCTCTGTTGAGCTTCTCTTCGGACATAAGCATATGTACTTTCAAAGTCAAGCTTTGGATCCTTTTCTAAAATCTCACCACGAACTTGATCAAATTTTGCATCAATTCTATTGAGAAATATGTGAATTCGCAACCTTGCCATCGTAGAATGCATCTGAAGAATACTCTCAGCCGATCCATCCTACGTTTTTATTCGGTGGTCAATTTCCTGAAAAATTTCAAACCAATTCATTGTGGTACGTGGATAGGGGCCTTTCGTTCTGCATAGTGATGAAGGATTTTTTATTTAGTTCAAACAGTCGGGTCTCATCTAAACCATCATAGAATGTTTTGGCAACAGCTTCCCAAATTTCCTTTGCCGTGGAAAGCCTGATAAACCGTTGCATCAGGGTGGGACTTATTGAGTCAATCAACCAGCTCTTCACCTTATGATTCTCTGTAATCCATATTGCATAACTCAAGTCAGTTTATTCGGGTTTCTTTGCTTCACCGGTAAGGTAGTCAATCTTGTTTCAAGCTCCGATACGCATCTCCATCAATTGAGATCGTAATGAGAAATTCACTTCATCAAGGATAACAACTCCCATTTGAAAAGGCAAATTATCTTGTTGAACTATAATTGAGGTAGGGTTTTCTACGATTGAGTTCATAGGGTTTGTGGTTGTGCTAGAGGAAGGTGTAGTATCGCCCATCTTGGGGGGAAACGGCGAGGTGGGGGCTTCAAGTCTTATGGATCAGATTGCTCATATACCATGTAGAATTTTAGGTATAGAGAATATTTTTCGTTCACTTCTTTTATTCATCTCATTATAGAGGTATATATCGATACAAATAGTACTTTGTCAACAAGTAAAATTAGAACAAATATTTGACGCCTACTCCAAGAAATACATATTTACATTATTGTCCTAATGTCAACAGAAAGATTGCAACTTATAGTGTTTTTTCTTATAGTTTTCGAACATCTAAATTTAAAACTTTGAAATATTGAATTTATCTATTTCAATTTGGCTTTGAAGATTAGTCAAATTGACTTTCGTAAAGCGAAATGTGACAAAGTAAAAGTGAATGGAAAAAGTATTTTTCACGCATTAATTATTGAATAACACGTGTCTAAATATAAAAAATTACTAACGAAATGAAGGAAATGAGTCATTTCAAATGACTACTCCCTCCGGACCACTCTACGTGTCGTCCTAGCTAAAATAGATGGATCAAAATAGTTATCATTATAAGAAATCAAGGTATAATTAGTTGTTTATTTCTATTTTTACTTTTAGTCATAAATATGTAGAGATAATAATATAGTGCGAAAGAGAAAAATATTAAATATTGAGGAGTAAATACATAAGGATAATTTAGTCAAATTATACTCTAATTAATATTTTTCTTAAAAGACATGTAAATGAAAAACGTGACAAGTAAAGTAGTCTGAAGAGAGTTTTTTTTATAAATTAAAAAGAAAAAGACTTCCCTGCCCCTTCCCTTTTTCCTGACCTTCTTCATCAAAGCAAAAATGATGGAACTTAGCTTCAGAAATGGAAACTAAGAATCAGTCCACCATTTTATACTATGATCATTGTTCTTCTAAGGAACTAGTTGTCATTTTATGCTATTTCTCTCTGCTTAAAATTATAATGTTTCTAACAAATTTTAAATTGATAGAAAATAATTGCAATCACAAATAAAATATGAAAAAAATATAATTTTATTGATGAATATTTGTGAGTATAATCTGTTCCTCCCTTGATTCTTCTCTCTGAACTTTTTCCATGATTCGAGGGTTGTTAATAGTGTATTTCTCAAATATAAGATGATTTAGACCTCCTTGCGATTTGTTTGATCTCCATGAAAGGAGGATTTTGTTTAACTCTTATGAATATTCAAGATTTTATGAGATATTCGAGACTCTTTTTCAAGAGAATATGTTACCTTTTAAATAGACGTGATTTAAGATTTAGAGTAGAGTAGCGTCCAAGAAACCCTAACAGAAATTGTACTCATCCTGTAGAATCCCACAAAATTGCGATGTCTACCTATACAAACCCATTTAATGCCAAAAAATTTACCTAAGGTACCTTCCTCCACCGACGGTAAAAACACACCATGGATAATCACCGCTACTCTGCCATCTCTTCGCCAAAAAAACAGGGTATTTAAGGGGTTCTAATTGGGGTGGGGCTAGGGTATCGTAAGGAGTTTGTCTAAAAATTACATTATAGTATATATAAGGTCAAAATTATTTTTTATGTATATATAATAAATGTTGAATTCCTTTTGATTTCTTTGTGTGTTTACCTCTTTATATTTTGAACTCCCTTAGTAAAAATTCTGACTCTGTCATTGAGTTTTGACATTTATTTATTAGTAAATGAGACTACCCACTAGTTGATGTAAATTACAGCTGCTTAAATTTACTTTGTTATGCCTTTATCTGTGTATCGATAATTATTTGCCTATCGAGTTACCTATTATTTATTTTCCTTTTTCAATAATGTAACAATTCTTTAGACTCCACTTATGAAATTATCTTGTGTATATTGTTGTTATTGTAGTAATAATGCAATAATTATTTTCATATTTCTATCCCTAAAGTCAAGACAACAAATGAAAGCTCATAAACAATCAAAAAATTGCTGTTTCGTGCAAAACATGGCAGTTTAGTCAAACAGATAAGAAAAAGAAAACAATAATTAAGGATGTACCTGGTACAGTAGATGGGGTTGTCTCTTTCTTAATTAGAGGTCTTGATTTCGAACCTGAGTATGGCATTCTGAAAAAATGTTTCTAACTTTTGGTTGGTCAATTGTGTGGGGCAGACATGACATACATGCATTGGTGTTTTTGTCTATCAATACAGTTACAAATTAGTTGGGGGGACATTTTGGTTGACGGTTTACTTAAAATAGAGTGAATAACTTAAATGATCATTCAATTATAGCAAATTTCCTACTAAAGTCACTTGTGTTTATTTTGTATCAGTAAAGTCGTTCAAGATAACTTAAATGATCATTCAATTATAACTATGTCTTGATATATCTAGATTAAAATAATTATTTAACAATGAGATTTTTCTTTTTGAATTCTCACCTATGTGGATATGAAATAAAATTTCCATCAAATTAATCGTAGTAACCAACAATTTACTGACGATTTGTAGTGTAAGCCCCATTTTCTTGTGGTGTACTAAATAGTGGCCGGAACCAAATTTTATACCATCGATCGCAAAAAATATTTCATCTTCACTTGGATTAGATTACCTCAATTCTTGAACAAAGATTGCGTATTACAAGTGTGAAACTGAGATGTCTTCTTCTCGTGCAATGACTAATTTATAGGCAAATTCCTTGGGATATTCATATAGAAAGGCTAGTCTATGCCCTAAAAAAAGGCTAGCACTAGATTTCGAGGTTGATTACTGATAGGTGAATGATCTGGTCGAAAGACATTATTATCGGGGACTAATATATATGGATGTTGACCAGGTTCGAAAGACTATCCTTGTTGTGTCGGGGGACTTTTGACCTCGAGGTCTATAGTAGCTTGGCGCGCGCCCAACCAGATAATGCAGATTTCCCCTTGGTACCGGGCTCTTTCCTCAAACGGTGCTTCCACGTGTCGACTTGGCATTGGCCCACCTAAGACCTGATTTTTACCCCTCACACAACTTTTATTCTGTTTTGTGAAACACAACCCAAGTGGTGTCCACTCTCAAGGAAAAATGGACAGATTCTTTTTTCTTTTTGCTACTTATTTTAAAATCTTGGTGCTATATAGTTGAGTAAATTTGATATTTGGCAATACCACAGTACACACAAATCCCCTTGAAACAATCTGTTTCCAGTGCATAGTAACTGCATGGAGAAGCACATTTTCTTATTGATTCTTCTCTTTCTATTTCAATTTCCGACATCACTTACTTCCTCAAATGAAACAGACCAAGAAGCTCTACTAGCATTCCAAAATCTTGTTACAAGTCCCGCTCCTTTTTTGGCCAATAATTGGACCAAGAATACTTCTTTTTGCTCTTGGTTTGGTGTCACTTGCAGTCCAAAAAGGCAAAGAGTTGTGGCCTTGGCTCTTCCTCATTTGCAACTTCAAGGCACAATTTCCCCATATTTGGCCAATCTGTCCTTTCTCAGAGAGCTTAATCTTGGTAACAATAACTTCCATGGAAGCATCCCTTATGGCATTGGCCACTTGCCTCGCTTGCGAGAGATTGACATTGAGAACAATCATCTCCAAGGAAGTATCCCAACAAGTCTATTTCAACACCGAAGAGTTCAAAAAAATTCATTGGCTCTCAATAAACTCGGTGGTGAAATGTGGAAAGGTCCATGGTATGTACCCGAACAGAGTCTTGAATCTCTCAAACAATAGCCTCACGGGTATAATCCCTCCTTTTGTTGGAAATGCCACAAAGCTGCTCAACTTCAGTTTGTCCGGGAATAGAATCAACGGCAACATTCCTAAGGAGATTGGTAATCCAACCCAACTTAGAGAGTTGTTGTTATACGATAATCAATTAACAGGTTCGATTCCTGCACCATTGTTTAATATATCGTCATTACTTGCAGTACATTTGGGATACAATAGCCTTTCTGGTCCTCTCCTGCTTGATGAAGGAATTATTTTGTCAAATCTGAAGTTATTACACATATTTCTCAATCAAATTTCTGGTCACATTCCTTCCAACATATGCCAACTAACAGAGCTCAATGTTTTGTCCCTAGCAGTCAATAACATAACTGGTGCAATACCAAGAAATATTGGTTGTTCATCCAAGCTCGAGGCATTGTATATTGCAAATAATGCAATAAGTGGGACTATTCCTGCTTCATTAGGCAATATTTCCACTCTGCAGTATCTTGATTGTCCAAACAATCGCATAGTGGGGCAAGTTCCTCCAGAATTAGGGAAGCTATCAAATTTGAGGAAATTAAACTTTGGCAATAGTTATAATCTTACTGGTCAAATTCCAAAGTCTATTTTTAACATAACTTCTTTGGAAATGATTTCTTTCAGTTTCAACAACCTCTCGGGTAGAATTCCAGCCACTACATGTCTTCATCTTCCAAACCTTAAAGAACTTTTCTTCGGAGACAATCAGCTCGAGGGGGAAATTCCTCTATACATCACAAATGCTTCCAAGCTTGAGATACTGGCACTAGACGGGAACTTTCTCACAGGCACTATTCCTAGTAATTTAGGAAATCTTCATGACCTGCAACGACTTTTCTTAGGTGGGAATCAACTTACCAATGAGCCAAATAAACATGAGTTGCAATTCTTCAATTCTTTAGCGGACTGTAGGATGTTGAATCTTTTAGAAATGAGTGAAAATTTGTTGAATGGCGCTCTGCCAAGTACAATTGGAAATCTGTCATCTACTATTGAAGAATTTCATATGGGAGGTGCACAAATCAGTGGCCTCATTCCGCCAAGTATAGGAAACATAAGCGGTCTAATAATGTTGGGTTTCGAGGTAAACAACTTTATGGGAACCATTCCTTCCGAGGTTGGTAAGCTTGAACAACTCCAAGGTCTATTTCTGTATAATAATAAATTGCAGGGACATATTCCAGAGGTGGTATGCCATTTATCTAATTTGGGTCTATTAATGCTAAATGATAATGAGTTATTTGGGATTATTCCAGAATGTATAGGAAATCTTAGCATGCTACAACAACTTTATTTGGAGTCTAATAAATTCTCATCAAAGTTTCCATCGAGCATTTGGAAGATGAGTGGTCTTCTCTATCTAAACATGTCACGGAATTCTATAGAGGACGAAGTTCCACCAGATATTGGAGGACTGAAGGCTATTGTAGAACTAGATCTTTCTAGTAACCACTTTTCGGGCAAGATAACAAGCAGATTTGGGGAACTCCAAAATCTGAAGTCTCTTGACCTATCCAACAACTCATTTCAGGCCCAATTCCTTTATCCTTTGCCAACTTAATAAGCTTGGAAACCTTGGATTTGTCTGTAAATGCCTTGTCAGGTACTATTCCTAGGTCATTGGAAAAACTCATGTACCTTAAAGTCATCAATGTTTCATTTAATGATTTAGAAGGTGCAATACCTAGTGGCGGTGTGTTTGCAAATTCCACTCTGCGATCATTTCTTGGAAACAGAGGTCTATGTGGAATGCACATATTGGAGGTTCCTGCTTGTGCTATCACTAATCATGAACAACAATCAAAATCAAAGGACCTTGTGCTAAAAATTGTTATTCCAATGGTTGCTTCATCCTTTCTGATATTCTTGTTGGTTTTAATTTGGATAATGAAACTGAAGAAAGGAAAGTCCAAAGACGTGGAAAAGGTACCAGAGATCAGGACTTATGAATTGGTTTCTTATCGGGAGATTCAACGAGCAACAAATAATTTTGATGGATCAAATTTAATTGGTGTAGGAAGTTCTGGTTTTGTGTACAAAGGCACATTATTTAGTGGATTCGTGGTTGCAATAAAGGTTCTGGATTTGCAAAATGAGCAAGTATGCAAGAGATTTGTTACTGAATGTGAAGTGATGAGAAATGTTAGGCACAGAAATCTTGTCCCGATAGTTACTACTTGTTCTAGTGACTACATAAGAGCCTTTGTTCTACAATATATGCCCAATGGAAGTCTTGAGAATTGGTTGTACAAAGAAGAGTCTCACTTGAACCTCCTTCAAAGAGTCACCATAATGCTTGATATGGCCATGGCAATTGAATATCTACATCACGGTCATGACACTCTGATAGTTCATTGTGACGTAAAGCCAGCCAATGTTCTTTTGGATGAAGAAATGGTAGCACACATTGGTGATTTTGGCATCTCCAAAATTTTAGTTGTAAGCAAGTCCATGGCACACACCGAGACATTAGGCACTCTTGGATATATTGCACCAGGTATACTAGTCTCTTTCTATTTCACTTATATTGAAGACCCTTTCTTTTTTATTTCATAAATCATACTTAAGACCTTCCAAAATCTAGATTTAAATACACGCAAGTGTTTTTGTTAGTACTCATTATTGTTATATCGGATGAGTAATTCCTTTTCGTTTTTGTTTTGTTAAGAATGAGGCTCGGAGGGAATAGTGTCCACTAGTGGTGATGTTTATAGTTATGGCATCATGCTAATGGAGGTTTTGGCAAAAAGAAGACCAACAGATGAAGAGATATTCAATGAAAATCTTGGCATGAGGGAATGGATAAGGCGAGCATTTCCAAGAACTATGATGGAAGTTGTGGATACTGATCTTTTTCGTGAGGAAGAACAAATCACTTCCAAAAGTGAAATCTGTATAGCCTCCATGATAGAATTGGCTTTAGACTGCACAAAGGAAATGCCAGACTCAAGGATAACCATGAAAGATGTAGTCAATAAGCTTGACAAAATTAAGAATACATTTTTGGGAATGTAGAATTTATTATCTCTTTAGGTGGTGTGCTTTCCGAGCTGCAAGTTAATATGTTGCTTTTTCTTTACCTAGCTAGTCTTTTTAATAAAGTCATCCATATTACTTGGAGTTCTGTAATATATGTATTTCTAAGTGTTGTATTTCCTCATATTGTAATTTGTTTTTTTTTTAGTAATTACGGTTTGAATGCCGGAATAAAGCAGAAGCAATTCAAGAAATATTATGAAAGTGTTTAGATCTCTAAGTTTTATGACTCAACACAATTACTATCATGTTAACAATAATGATTGATTTCATCGTACTGTGCTCTCTAAAGAACAACTCTTCTCAAAATCTCACTCAAAAAATGCTCGATTGGAATCACATTCTAACTAAGGATTCTTTGGGCTTAGTCACTTTAGCTGCAGAAGTAGAAGTGCAGTAAGAAAGGACACAGAGAAATATCAGTTGGACTCGATGAATTGTGCGGGTGAATCGAGACTAGACAAACGATTTACTATATTTTGCACCGTTAATGCATAAAACTTAAACTCAAATTCTAATTTCTAGTAAAGAATGGTAGGTGTGAGAATGCTGCTATTTTACTACTTTTGTTTGGGACAAAAATAATCAACAATCTCATTGAAATATGAGGTGTATTGCTAGGTCTTTATGACATTGCCCCCTGATATCATAGTTATAGGTTGTGAAATTGTGTAAGTTGGTTACTTTGTTGACCTAGAGTTATTGGTGTTTGGGCCATTCTACAGCTATTGGTGTATGACCATTCTCAGATGATAAAGCAAATTTGTCAACAAAAATTGTCCCAGAGGTTGCCCACACATCCAAAAGATGAAGGTGGCGGAGATGAGAATGTTGCAATGGATGTATGAGTTTACTAGGAGAGATAGAATTAGAAATGAGATTATTCCAGACAAGGTGGAAGTGACTTCGGTGGAAGTCAAGATGCGGGAAGCGAGGTTGAGATGGTTCGGAGATGTAATGAGGAGGAGCACGAATGCCCCAGTGTGGCTGTGTGAGAGGCTGGCTATGGATGGTTTCAGGCGAGGTAAAGGTAGACCGAAGAAGTATTGGAGGGAGGTTATTAGATATGACGTGGAGCAGTTACAGCTTATCGAGGACATGACCCTAAATAAGAAGGTGTGCAGGACGCGAATTAGGTTAGCAAGTAGGAGTGTTTTGTGTTGTTGTCCGTGCTCGTAGTCGTAGTGCTACGCTTGTGGTGTCTTCTTCTTGGAGTTTTGATTATGTTTGTGGTTTCGGGTAGATTGTAGAAGTATTTTGGGGTCTATTGGAAACAACCGGTGAGGTAGAGGTACGGCCTGCGTACACTCCAGCCTCCCAGACCCCACTTTGTGAATATATACTGGGTATGTTGTTGTTTAGGCTGCCCACACAAGCACTTTAACAGCAAGTAGTGAAACAACCGAATTCAAGACACACTCAATAACATATCTAAGACAAACTGCAACATTCAACATTATTCACATGAAAACTCATTCCATATGTTAAGATGTCGTCTGCAAGAATACTAGACTTTCAGCAACAGAGAAGAAGAGAAGTATAGCAAGACTGAAGAAAAATCATATTCCTGCAAACAATGTTTCACACTGGAGTCAAAATACAAAGCAACGCTAATTGCCATAGTTCTATAGTGCATAACTATAACAGATAAACTATCACTAGTTTCCTAAACCAATAAACACTACAATGAATAATAATAAGGATAGACCGTTGAATTACAAGACTGAACCAAGATTGCAGTGAGCGCTTTTTCACTTCATGTTTGAATAAATGGACAATCTTTGCAGGCAACGGCAAGTGGTTTCGACAAATTTGATAGCAATTAGACTGGAATAATAGAAGCCTACTCAAGAAGCTTATTGCAAGTGCTCACCCCAACAGCAGCAGCAAGATGCCAACCAGCATGCAAGAAAGGTGTTTCAGGAAAGACATCATCAGCAATGAAAAGAGCACCACCTAGCAATGATGACATTTTGTGCACATTGTGAGTCATCCTCAGATCAGGATCTTGAAATGCTCTTTTGGCAAATGCAACCTAAACGGAAAAAAGAGTGAAGACAGTCTTTTAAATCATATTCTTTGCAGACGAGGGAAGTGCTTCATAGAAGAGAATAAAATGGTTGTGCATTCAGTTCATTCGAGCATCACGTTTCAGAAGTAGATATCTACCTCCATCATTCCAGTGTGTACAGCAGAAACCATCAGAGGCTGGATTGGTAGGAGGACTGCAGATGCTGCCATCAGCAATTTTGGATTCTCATTTCTAAGTGCCCTTGATAGACACTGCAAAAAAAATTCAGCAGTTAAGTTAGCTTCTTTTAAAGCTATAGTTTCATAGAACCATCCCCCTCTGTGCACTTTTTGGATAAGGATGCCAGTTTGTACGTTCTTGACTAATCCATTGGGTACCTGTTACCTCCACTAATTACTAGAAACTTTTCCACTAAGGACTTGGATGAGAAAAAATCACCCAACTTTTTTGCTCTCGTGTGATAAATAAAAGGGAAGGCGAAGAGGGACAGTGATAATTGAATCCACACTAACCGGTACCGATAGGTTACAATTCTTGGTCACCTTTGTCCACTTTCTTTATCAGTGCTTGGTATTAGGGGTTTGTTAGAGTGCTTGGTCACCCTAATTCTGAAATATTTGCGATATTCCTTGGATAATGCCTAATAGCATTAGGGGTTTGTTAGAGAGTGCTGGCAGGTCGCAGGGACAAGAATTTCAAAAGGATCTGAAACAGATGTGGTTCACTTCTATGCATCTTTTGGACTCTATGGTTGGAAAGGAATAGAGCTTGTTTTGAAATCCAAAAAGTCATATTTCTAGGATTAAGAACAACTGTTTGCATAATCTTCTTTTCTAGTGTAAGAGTAGGTAAATTGATATCATGGAGCAGTTTATAATTTTTTCTTAGAAATGTTAGGAGAAAGGAAGTAGTTACATAATTGATGTAGTTCAGTATATTTTGGTCTTTCTAGTAGTCCTGTACTTTTGTACCCTTCTTGGTTCCTTTATTAATAATACCTTTACCATTTCAAAAAAAAAAAGCATCAAGTTCTGCTGGTACAAGAAGTCAAGAACAGTGTAACAAAGAAATAACAAGAATAAACCAAAAACTTTTTGAAATAAATTAATAATCATCAAGAAGATCAATTTCAGCATTTATCACCAACATGATCTGAGTCGCAGTTGTAAATATCATACATGTATCTCGAGACAAGATATATCGAAATTGCAATTATAATTAGATTCATGGGTTGACTAGATACACCTGTCACTAGTGCAACCAAACCTAAAATTATTTGTCAGATTATCATTGTAAAGCTAGAATAAAGTTGCAACACTAAGTCAAATAAGGGGTATTAAAAGCAAATTGGAAGTTGAAAATAGAACATGCAGCTAGAAATCGGATGTTGCAGAGGCATCCTATGAGAAGAACTGTTTGTATAACATTATGAGATAATGAATTTCAGAGATTGTACAGAATATCTTGCCAAAGAGACTCAACACTACAACATATTAGGGGGATACAAGGTGGAGTCTTTTTGGGACTTGAGATTTAGAAGAGAATTTCAAGATTAGGAAGTGTTTGAGTTTCAAAGATTGATAGCCTTACTTCATAGGCAAGTCAATCCGGTTGATAAACTTGACGCTTGGTGGTGGAGCCGGGAAATAATGGAGTGTTATCTGTGAAGTCCTATGAAAAAACTTTTTGTTAGGAAGGAACATGTTTTCCCTTGTAACGCAATATGGATATCAAAGGTGTCGAGGAAGGTGTGTTTTTCACTTGGCTAACCGCTGGAGGGGTGATTTTGGCAGCGAAAAATCTTACAAAGTGAAAGGTTGTTTGCGTCAGTTGGTGTTACATGGGTAAGGAGGCGGGTGAGGACATGGATCATCTTCTTCTACATTGCGGGCAAACCATGAGGTTATGGTGGGATATGTTTAGATGCAAAGCCAAAAACTGTGAAAGAGTTGATGTTGAGCGGGACAAGGAGGAGAAGACGAAGGGCTTGGAACGTGGTTCCACTTGCGTTAATGTCGATTATTTGGAGAGAAAAATAGGAGAGCTTTTGAAGGAGTGGAGTTGAGTTTCTCCCTGATGAGTAGTAGTCTCCCTTCTTTTATTTTCTTTTGGTGCACACAGAAATTTCCTTATTGTATAGATTATTGGGTGGAGTTTGTAGAAAATCACATTTTTTTGTAGATGCTTTGGTTACGGCCAATTTGGCCATGTTTATGAATGAAATATATTTACCTGATAAAAAAAAAAGTAAGACTATTTTTTATGACGATGGTGTCCGGGCCAACTTGCGTACATTTAAACATGTATTTCTCCAGGAATACAATAAAGGAAAACTATGAATGATCATTTAGGGGAATGCTTAGCTTTAATATTTTCTTTTAGGTACTTGAGACCTAAAAATGTAGAAGAATACATCTTCTTTTTGGGAAAAGTACTATTTGATTGAAAGTTCATGATGAATAAAATTTCTTAAAACACAATTCTCAAGGTAGTGCACTAATGTTCCAGTATAGCTCTATTTAATTAGCATTCAAATAAAAGTATTTCTAGGAACTTGAGTACTCTACAGAAACCATCATCACTTTCAAATGCGGAGTAGATACCTCTCACACAATTTAGCAAAAAGGAAACCAAGAAAACTATTTCAGCACACCGCGCCAGTTATTTCAACGTCAATGTCACACTTCCAATTCTTTGCACTTTTCTCTTTTTGATGTTGATGACGAGGTAGTTACCAATTATATAATTTTCAGCAAGCACTTCTTGTGTGATTAAAGTTCCAAGCAAAATTGTATCTTAAAATATCTGGGCAACATGAAAGATCCTGAAAAATATAAAATGAATGAACTGCTGAAGACTTACCACTGTTGCTGTTGCTATCATTGAGTAGTCAGCCCATCTCATATAGCGTCTTATTTTGCCTCTCGAAGCATGGTACAAACTGGAGACAATTCCAACTCCAATCAATGAATTGGCATAAAGTTTGCAATGAAGATTCTTCCTGCAGTAACAAAAAAAAAATTAAAAATTATGAGAGTGATCAAACGTGGTCGTCGTAAAGCAGCTCTAGCAAAATATTTCTGACCTTGGAGCCTGAAGTCCAAGTGCAATAAAAGGAAGAGAAGTGAGCACATTCGCAATAGTTTCAGCAACGGTTCTATCGCCTAAAAGAAAACAACTAAAGGATTAGAAACATGCTGGAGGCAGTATTATACACCTAACTGTTCATAGAGAAATTGTTCTTTGTATCTTTACCATGGCAACTACAACGGATGGGCCTGAGGCAACCAGGTCGTTGCTGCCAAACTCTCCTGGTGAACAAAGATAACATGATGAGTCAAATTCTTGTCAACCCTAATCCTAACTTTGGATCTGAATGACAATTCAATCATCTATGTTGCTTATAGAAGATAGAAAAGCACCTCCAGACAAATGATCAGAGGTCAACCAAGATAACCTCATTTTCACTTACTGCACTATTAGGTGGTGTCTTGTTCCAACAGGAAAACTTGCATGGCTCCGTTGATGTAAGTCCCCATGTTGTTTTATCTCTTCCAATGCAAAGGGTGAATGAGGAATCACTTGCACTCCATGCACACCCTCTAAAGCTGTCTTAGGCTTCAGTGAACTCTGGGCAGCCATCTGCAATTTGGCAATCAGTCAATTGAATATGACTGATTGCCAGCATTAACACGCAGACACCAATATTGACCAGTTATGGTGCACTAATCAAACCACTTCTTTGATTTTCTGTAACAAGGAAAGGAATCATTAGTAATTTCATGCCTTCGAGTGATGAAGAGTACATACTAAAAATTTTTTAAGAAAAGGAAATCCTCCATGGATCAGAAATATATCCCAGGGATGCATCAAACTACGCAATCACTGACTTCATGCAGCTGTATAAATCATCGAGTAATTTGCGTTTTACGCTCTAAATATATGCACCCTTTGTTGTTTGCACCATGTCTTCTCCGTTTTCTACATTTACCCCCTAACTTGTTCATTTCTCAGGGAAACTTCATATTGTGAGGGAAAAATTAGGAGCTCGACTGTTACCAGGTTCATGACTATCCTGACTTCCAGTCTCTGTCTATACAACTGGATATAGATGCTGTTATCTTATAGGTTTCATTGGATGCATGGATTTGGTTGTTTCTGCACTGTGGAGTAGGTACCAGAAGTTAATGAAACTATATGAGATTGAAATTTTAGAAGTTCCCGCGATTTATTGAGTATTGTGTCTTCCATTATTGAACCACATCCGATGTTCAAAAAGCTTCATAATCTGGGATCTGGATTAAACTTCAGTAGTTAAACTAATATTAGTTTTAGCCATTTTCCGTCTCAATAGGACCCATGACACCATTGCAACCCGATATATAGCAGTAGAATCTCATCATGTCAATGATGTACCTAAAGTCCATAGATGACATAACAACCCCAATATTGATCAAAGATCAAATTTTCCTATAAAAGGACATCAACTAATTGAATCTGCTGAATTCATTGAGAACCTTCCAAAACAAGTATTTAATAAAGACCAAAATCGAAACCTAGCAGTAACTTAATAAAGACCAGATAATGTACTACCGAAAAACTCTATTATGAGCCTCTCAACGTGATTCATTTCCCTTGTTTATGTCATGGTTTTATATGTCAATAGAAAGATTACGTTTTTGTTTATAATTGTGGTGTCCAGGCCAACTTGACTAATTCCACGTGTATCTACTATCTTCCACCAACAAAGGTACCTGGTAACTTTGTCCACCAAGGCTTAGATAGATGGAAAATGATCATTTTTTTTCTTTTTACTTCAATTCAAGTCTACCTCATAAACTTTAGTATTATATTAACTCACATATCTTGAATGATTGAAAATAAGAATAAAGTTATCAGACAATTGCCTTGAAAAAAACTTGAATTAGTTATCAACAGATAGCAACAAATATGTAAAGCTAAAACTTTACTCTTAAATGCATTAAAAAAAAGAAGCCAATTAGACATTTGTACATTCCCCCCCCCCCCCCCCCCCCGCCCTAACCGGAATGAATGACAATTAAAACTATATTACTGAATCCTCAAATTCCTAGCAAAACCCATTTCATTTCTGGTCAAATCCCCAAATTGGAGCATAAAGCTATATCAAATGGATCCTTAAAATTCCTCCATGCAATACCCAATACATTAAACATGCTAGCTACCAGTTTGAAATTAAATCTTGACAATTCCAAACATTTAAAGAAAAAACCCAATAGATCACTCTTGAAACTAGACAAAAAAAATCAAAATTTGAAAAAAAAAAAATCATTATTATTAATTACAGGGGTCGATTTTGAACTTTTTGTTAAAAAAAGAATCTTGAAATACCCAAAATCCATTTCATTTCTGGTCAAATACCCAATACATTGAACATGCTAGCTACCAATTACAAAATTAACATCTTGACAATTCCAAACATTTAATAAAAAGAAAACCAATAGATCACTCTATCCTGGGACTTCAATTAGGGTCATAAAGGGGTAAGGGGAAGCATGAAACTCGACAATAAAAAAAATTATAAAATATTTTTTGTTAAAAAAAAAAAAGAATCTTGAAATACCCAAAATCCATTTCATTTCTGGTCAAATACCCAATACATTAAACTTGCTAGCTACCAATTACAAAATTAACATCTTGACAATTCCAAACATTTACCAACAAGAAAACCCAATAGATCATTCTATACAGGGTCATCAAAAATAAATTAAAAAATCATTATTATTAAATACAGGGGTCGATTTTGAATTACTTTTTTTAAAAAAAAAAGAATCTTGAAATTGAAGTGAGGGAAAAAAGGGGAAAGAGAAAGAACCTGTATAGATGATCGGTATGTGTGGGAAATGCGGTAAAGAAGGAGATGTTTGTGGGCAGAGAGAGAAGCGGGGGTGGGGGGGTATATTATATAGGGAGAAAGATGAAGAATTGGGTCACATGGAAGAAAAAAAAAAGAGGCATAAATTTATGGGATTATGCGAATGTACGAATCTTTTTTGAGGAACTCTACGCATATTCGAGTGTTCATTTTGGGCAATATTGGCTGCTCAAAGGTCCCAATCTTTGTTACTTTTGCTCCCCGTTTACTTTTACGTATCACGTTTCATTTTAAAAAAGTTAATTTATAAAGTTAAATTAAATTAATTCAATATTATAAATTTGAAATTTAGATATTTGAAAATCATACGAAGAATACTATACATTGCAATTATTCTCGTATGAAAAAAATACATCTTAACATGTTGGTTAAAGTTCATACAGTTTGACTCTCAAGGAGTGAAATATAATAAGTAAAAGTGAACGGATTGAGTACTTCCTCCGTCCCAATATAAGTACGTTTGACTTGACAAAAAATTTAAGAAAGAAATAAAGAATTTTAAATTTGCAGCACGTAAAACACCTCTTGGTCATTGGTAAAAACTTACCCGCACCCGATATTTACACTCAATCAATAAACAAATGACATGTGTCATTATTTTAACTACAATTATTCATTCTTAATCATAGTTAACTACTATGTATTTAGTATCTTAAATATAGAAAATAAATCTTAATCAACCGTAATTGCTGCCAACTTTATTTTGTAATTGAAATTTTGTTATTTAAATTAGCTAGATTTTTTTTGAAACGTATAAATATTTTAACATTATTATAAAAAAGAAAAATACTTACCTTTATATACCCTTAAATATAACAACTCAAAAAATTAGCAGATGAAAATTTCACAAAATTACACTTTTTTATAGAGCTATATTGCTACACGTTATGAAAAGATTATAAATTTGATATGAGAGAAAAAATTTACTTATGTTTTAACAGTTTATCATAATTATGTTTGTAATTTGCCTAATACTTGTTACAAGTTAAGTAGTATTTTCCTTCTTTTTACATTAAGAAGTACTAAATGTCTTTTTGAATTTTCTTTATTTAAAATAAGACTCCTAATAAGTTTTAATTTGTCTTCTAGGGTTATCTTAACTGTATTGGGTGTAAACACGGGGTGAGGGTAAGTTTTTATCTTCTTTGTCATTTATGTGCTTATAAACCATTTCATTAAAGAAAAAATAAAAATTTAAAATTAAATTATTTTCAATTATAGAAATATAATAATTTTTTTAAAAATAAACTAAAAAAAAATGTGCAACGTAAATTAAGACGAAACGGAGAGAGTACATGATAATTGAATCAACATGTAATGGTTCCTAGTGTTTGTGGCCCTTCTGTGTTTTTAGGCTTATCTAGTTTGGGTTTGGTCATATTTGTACAAAAATCTTCACAAACCCGCCACTATGATTAGGTTTTGGTGATAAGTAGTAGGGAGGTTTTATAAAATTGTCTTTACTGACAACTTTTCAACCTTCTTGTTGAAAAATTATCATTATTTTGGAGTTTTATAATTAGGCGTTTAAATATGAATTGGGTGTTATTTGAAAAAATATTAAAGAAGTATTTGTAGCTAAGTTAAGAAAAGAGTACTTAAAAATTGAAGTTATGTTTGAACATATATTTTATGTAAAAATAATGAAGCTTTATGAGAGAAAAAGTTTCCAGTGAAAATTCACTATAATAGATGACCAAACAATTATTTGAAAAACGCAAGAAAAATTGTATATCCAAACCGCTCCTAAAATTTCACAAGTGCCTAATTTTCCTTATGAATTTTGGGATTTCATAATGGCAGCTATATTTCAATTATAATGATTAGAGAATGACTATTCGCGAAACATTTTTTGTTGGTGTTTCACCTCTAATTTATACTCTTTCAGTTTTAATTTGTTTATTTTACTTCTTTTTTTTAGTTTATTTCAAAAAAAAAAATGACAATTTCTTAATTTCAACTTTTCATATGAAATATTTAAGATGATAAGATTAAAGGACATATTTGTATATTCTACCTATTTTTAGTTTAAGATAAAAAAATTCAAAATTCTTCTTTAATTTCTTAAATTTCGTATCAAGTCAAAACGAAAAAAATAAAATAAAATGAAGGGAGTATTATATAGTCAAATCTCTTTATAACAACCTCGTTTGTTTCGAGATATTTTGGCTTTTATAGTAAATAGTTGTTATACACCTATAAGTAACATCATGTGACGTTTAATTTTTATTTGACTGTTATAGACAAAAGAGATGCACAAAATCTAATATTTTAGCTTCTAATGTTATAAAAATAATTAAATTATTTAAATTTTACATCGCAAAGATATGCATACTTCATGAAATGCTACGCTTCATTACACTATTATACAAAGAAGGAAAAATATTTCAATAATAGATAAAAATGTATTCATATAATATTTTTTGTCATAAATAATGTATTAAATGATCAAAATATTTGGTCAAAATCTCTAGGCAATTATTGACAATTTTAGAGATTTTATTTCTACAAAGATAATTATTATATTACTAAGAAAAAAGGTAGTTGATATAGAGGCCAATTTTACAAAAAAAACATATTGTTATATAGATGATTGTTCTTGTTATAGGTAAAAAAATTGTTATTGAGCGGTAAAAATAAAATATAAAAATTATTTTCGAGAAAAATTTATCTTATAATGATATGTTGTTATATAAGGATGTTATAAAGAGATTTGACTACATGTGCGACGATGTTTAGCTCATTTTGAAGGACGGGCAGGGTGACTGTCACCTTCCAAGTGCATACACATAGGGGTGGACATGGTATGATATATATGGTGCGATATTGAAAACTTCGATTATGTAATTTCAATTTTTGATTTTAAAAATACTATACCATTACCATATCAAATTATTCGGTAATATGATTCCGTATTTAAGTTTGATTTCAGTACTTTGCGGATAGAAATGGTAATGAAGCGGGCAGGTGCTGGGAGGGTCTAGTTTTACCTTATGCGGAGCGGGACGGATTTAACCTTATGCGGATGGGGGGTGGGGCGGGTTGCAGGTTAAATAATTCAAAATTAAAGTTATAGCCTATTTGGTCAAGCTTTTAAAATCGACTTATTTTAAAAGTGTTTTTAAGTGTATTTTTCTCAAAAGTGCTTTTGGGGAGAAGCTACTTTTTTTAGCTTCTGAAAAACAGTTTCTGCTACTCTCCAAAAGCACTTATTTTCTTTCCAAAGCTAGACCAAACACCTTAATTTTTTAAAATAAGCAATTTTGAGAAAAAATAACATTTCTGACAAAAAATATGCTTGGCCAAACAGGTTATTAGACATCTTTGCGCAAAAGTTATACATTACTGTAGCTTTTATTTGTTTTTTTTTTATATTATATATGCAACTACTATATATAACAGCATACTCCCTCCGTTTCAATTTGTTTGACTTACTTTCCTTTAGTACGTTTCAAAAAGAATGTCTCTTTCCCTTTTTAGTAACTCTTCAATTTCAACTTTTCACATGGCATGTTTAACCCCACAAAATTAAAGGACATTTTGATACATTTGACATATCTTTTATTTTTAACCACAAAATTTAAAGGATGAGGCTCCTCTCCATTTCTCGTTCTCTCCATTTCCTCAAGTTCCTACTTGGATGGAAGCCACATGCCATAATTAAAAATTAAAGGATGAGATTTAATTATCTAAATCAAAGTCTTAATCATGATTAAAATAACAAATAACTCCTTTATTTTCTCTAAAAGAAAATTGACAATCCCACAATTCTAGCTAAAAATTATCTCATAAATTTATTTCAAAAGTTCACTATTTTCCATTTTTATTACTGACTCTTCTTTTTTTGAACAAATATTATTTTTTTGTACATTTACGAGTTTTTTTTTCCTAGTTCTTCTTTACATCCCATCAAACATAGAGAAATAGTCATCTAATAGCAACAATTAAATGTTATAAAATTAAGAAAGAATATTTGCAAATTTTAAATTTTTAAAATATATGTGTACGTGGTGTTAGCTTCTTTTTTTTCTCTATAAATCAAAGTTTCAAAAAAAATTAGAAAAAACATAGCAGCAAAATTCTCCTAATAAATTAAACATGTTTTAGAAAGAAAAAAAAAGATCTAGCAGTAAATAAGAAAAGAGAAATTTTTTAGATATATTTATGGATGAGATAATTTTTAGCTAGAATTATGGGATTGTCAATTTTCTTTTAGAGAAAATAAATGAATTATTTGTTATTTTAATCATGGTTAAGACTTTAATTTAGGTAATTAAATCTCATCCTTTAATTTTTAATTTTGACATGTGGCTTCCATCCAAGTAGAAACTTGGGGAAATGGAGAGAATGGAAAATGGAGAGGAGCCGCATCCAAATTTAAAAGTATTCTCTACTTTCTTAAACTCCAGTATCAAGTCAAAATAGACCAAATAAATTAAAACAAAAAAAGTATCTTTTTATATAAATATATTTATTGCTTAATTATTTGGTTTATGTCTCGTACTTTTTTTCCCAGGTAAACATTTGAACTTTCCTGTTGTTTTCTTCTCTAAAAGACATACATATTGGAGCGAACATGTTAATATAAAAGTTGGAACCGAACAATAAAACGTACCTGTATAAATGTAGTTTTTAAAACTATTGATATATATATAAACAACAAATTATGCGGGGTGGATTTATGTGAAGTGGGTTTTTACAGGGTGGGGTGAGGCGGGCGGGTTTAAGTCTTTGCGATTTTATGCGGATTTGCTCCGCACCCGCTTCATTGTCATTTCTATTTGCTGCATGGTAAATTTGTAATCATAGTTTGATCAACTTCAACTTACATATATTAATATAATAAAATATTATGATTTCGACTTTTCAAGAAACGTCTCAGTTATATCATAAGTACACTTACACATGTAGAAGTATTTAAAAAGAGTACAAATATTTACTTTCATTAATCAATCACACAAAAAGAACATTCCAATCAAGATGGAGTAGTCAAAGGTACAATGTCTAAATAATTAATTTTGTATAAATACTAGCTAATTTATATATTTGCTAGTATTATAATAATATATATGAATTTTACTTATAACTATATACTCCATCTGTTTAAAAAAGAATGACCTATTTTGACTTGGCACGAAATTTAAGAAAATAAAGAAGACTTTTGAATCTTGTGGTCTTAAATTAAAGTTATGTCAAATGTACCAAAATGTCATTCAATCTTGTGGTCTTAAATATGTCATATGGAAAGTTGGAATTAAAGTGTTGCCGAAAAAGGAAAGTGATGCAATTGAAGTTGCATCAAGGTCACTCCCAAGTAGCCAAGCTCGGGACCTCCAAGCTTTCCAAGGGCTATTCATGAAGATAGAAGTGTTTGAGCACACCTTGATGCCAAAGAGAGGATTTCATGCCTTGATGATTGCTTGGGAAGAAGGAAATGAGGCCTAGTTTGGAAAGTAGGGCTATATTTGTAATTTTTACTCAAAGAGCCACTTTTGGGCTACTTTTATAATAAATAGCCTAAACTATAAATAGTGAGAATAGCTTACTTTGAGTCTTAGTTTTTAATGATCATAGACTTGTCTTTTTTTTGAAAGAATTGAGAGCTTGGTTGAAGCTTTTGTTGGTATTTGTTTGAGAAGAGAATTGCAAAGTGAATTCAATTCCCTTGAGGTTCCTTTGATAGTTTAGGTGCTTGTTTGGTAATCTTTCAATTGAAGGTTTTGATATCTTTATCATGATTGTCAATTGAATTCCTTACTTGTGTCTAGTTTTTTATGTTCTTATTCCTTGTTCTTAGCTTAGGGTTTCGATTTCATAGATAATTTGTATCAGAAAGGGTCATTCTTTTTGAAACGGACTAAAAAGGAAAGTAGGTCATTCTTTTTGAAACAGAGGGAATACTTCAGTATGGTACTCGGTATTTCGATATTTTTTTTTATATAAACGTATACCCTACCGAATACCAATTTTTTTTAAAAATGTATATCAAATACCATAATATCAATAGGTACCGCGGTATAAGAAATTTAGGTTTCGAATTGATATTCGGTATCTATCATATCATGTTCACCCCTACATACACATATTATCCGCTTTAGATCATCAACTGACCTCACAAATTTGTTCGTTAGGCTACGTCATCATCAAGTTCAAAAGCGTGTGTACCATGTGAATTTGTTAATGTCTTACAAATTTCTTCGTTTTCTCTCTTATTTCAATATGAGATTTGTCTAAGATGTCATCATGTACACTCCTTTTTAAAAAATTCGCTAACCTAAAAGCTTGTCAATCCTTCTATGTTTCTCGCTTTTGTCGACCCACTCACCATCATGGGCATGTCACGTCCACCCCTTAGGGAGAAAGACAAAGAATTGGGTCACATGAAAGAAAAAAGATGGCATAAATTATGGGATTATGCGAATGTACGAATCTTTTTGAGGAACTCTGCGCATATTCGGGTGTTCCTTTTGGGCATATAGGCTGCTCAAGGTCCGAATCTTGTTATTACTACTACTAGTTGACTACAATGAAACATTAAGGTTCCTAGTGTTTATGGCCCTTTAGTGTGTTTTGGATTATCTACTTTGGGTTTGGGTAATATTTGTACAAAAATTTTCACAAATCGAATTACTATGATTAGGTTTGGTGTTTAGTAGTAGGTCGATTTTATAAATCAAGTTTTTTCACGAATTGTTCCTATTTTGGGATAGTTTTTAATTTTTATTTCTCAAATCGATGGTCTTTAATCTTCGCTTTGTTGTTTATTTAATGAAAATTTATGGGTCAAAATACTCTTAATTATGACTTAATTTCGCGAGGCAAAAGTCTTGCAAGAAATAAATTTAGAGAACTTTTGCCTTGTTTGACAAAAGTTCTGTTGAGAACTTAAGGCATAACTGTATTAGTGTGGGTTCTGAAACTGAATGTATGCCTCTACCAGCATAAGTTCTATAGAAACTAAGTTATTCCTTGTAAGGTATAACTTGTGAGTTATGGACTTTTTAAGGCATAACGTTCTGAAATTGAATGTAATTTTACCTCTATCGGCATAAGTTCTATAGAAACTAGGTTATGCCTTGTAACACACATAACTTATGGGTTATAAACTTCGTAAAGCATAACGTTATGAAGCTGCACTTATGGTGGCTCTATCGATATAAGTTTTGTAGGAACTAATTATGTCTTGTAAGACATAACTTGTGGGTTATGAACCGAAAGTATGCCTCTTAATGACATAAGTTCTATACGAATTAAGTGGCATAACTTGTTTTGCCTCATAAGGCATAACTTATTTTTTAGAGAAAATGCATAAAGTACCCCCTAAACTTGGAGCTGATTTGAAAGTAGACACCTAAAGTTTGTGAAGGTCTTATTACTCCACGAAACTATTTCTAACCACAATAAATACACCATGTTGATCCATTTTCATACCGGTTATTTTTCACGTTAGTAAGGCGCATGAAGGAGTAAAAATATAGCTTCAAACCAGTATAAAAAAGCCATGTGGCATTGCTAATTTGACTTCTCTTCTTTATTAAATATTAAATAGGCCCAATTAGTAAAAAACTCAGTTACTTCACCCATTCTTTATCAATTTTTTCCCTTGTCTTGCTTCTCTTTGTTCCCTTTTCTTCTTTCCCCTATTTTTTTTAAGATTTATTTTCTGTGAAACTCATGGGTTCATTATTCTATTTTTTTTTTTGCTATGGAGTTCTTTAGCAGGTTAATTAAGGAATTTTGATTTATTATTATTCGATTAGAGAGTATTACAGAACTCCATCGTGATGAAGTTTCGATTCATCATTATTGTAATGGGGGTAAATTGCTGGAAAAGGGATGGTGGGTTGGAGGTGATTATTATTTATCAAATTTTAATTTAGTAGTAATTTTGACTTTTCAATTTTAATTTAGATTTGACGGTGATTTGGTGATAAATATGGTGGCAATGGTGTTATAGCAGTGACGTTATAGCAGTGACAGTGATGGTGACTAGACGGAGGATTGGCGGCGATAATAGCTTTGCCGGAGGACATGCAGTGAATAGAACAAAGGATTGGAGTATATACAAACTAGGATAAAGATTGAAGAAGAGGAAAGAGAAAAAGATAAAGAAATAAAGTTAATAAAATAAGAAAAATAAATAATTATATTATTTTATTGAAGTGAGATACACGCAGCACAGGGATTGAGAATAAAGTTGATGTGCAAATGACTAAAAAGGGTGTATTTATTATCTTTAGAAATAGTTTCATGGGGTAATAGAACATTCGCAAACTTTAGGTGTCTACGTCCAAATCAGCTCCAAGTTTAGGGGGTACTTTATGCATTTTCTCTATTTTTTATTATGACATGAAAATATAAATTTTTGCCTTGCGATTTTTTCTTTTTGTTTTTTTGAGGACAAGGGCATTTTTGACCACTTTTTTGTCTAGATTTTGAGATTTTGGGATTTTTTCTAAGTTTTCTTTTTTTAAAACTACTTACAATATTTATGGTCACACAGATCCTAAATGTCTTCTGGAAACTATACGTGTCGATGTAAGCAAATAGTTAAACCAAAAATGGTTACTACAAGTACCAAGCAGTACATTTAAGGTGGCATATGTGGTGAAACCACCTTAGCAATAGGCTGCTGGTCGTCTATCATTTAGTGGCGGAGCCAGAATTTTATTCAAGGGTGTTCATATTTTTAGGACAGGAGTTGGGTGAAAAAAAAAGAAGAAATAAATTAGTAATTATTTTTTAACTTAAAAGCACGGAGTCAAACACGAGTTTTTTTTTTTGATTAGTAAAAAGATTAGAACTTTTTTTTTAAACAACAAAAGAGATTTTTTTTGTTTTTTAACAACAAATGAGCAGAATTTTTCGTTTTCTTTAAACAACAAAAGAAAAAAAATCCTTTTTTTTTGTAAATAACAAAAGAGAACTTCCATTAGTGTAAAAAACAAGTAAAGTGTAAGAGACCAGGCTCGAAACTGGGTCTTAAACGAAAGTTTGCACGCCCTTAGCCACTGGGCTATATCTCTCTTCTGTGTCAAGGGTGTTCAACAGTCTCTATATATTCTAAAATATCTATATTTAACCTATATACTCGAAAAAAAATTTCGACGAAGGGTGTTCATCTGACCACTCTTGGGTGGGTGTAGCTCCGCCCTGCTATCATAGTACTCCAATTATGATGATGATGATGATGTCAATAGCTAGAGGAACTCCCTAACTTAAATAAGAGAGATTGTTAAATTGTACTAGCTTTTAACTTAATTTATGATTATTTTTTTTCACATGAATTGTTGTTCAATTGTTTAAATCTTAATTAAATGCATTCTTATGAAATGTTTTGATATATATTAGTTTATCCCGTATCTCGGAGTTTCAAAGACATCACTTAAAAGAATATTTTTTGAGGAACAATGATACTTATGAGATACGATTTCATAAAACTTGTGCTACTTGATAAGTTGGTATTTTATTTATTTATCTCTTTTTTAATATTAATTTTTTTCTATATATGCTTAATTGAGAAAATAATGTATTTGATATGATTTACTTTCATTTTAAAGGTTTATATGATTTAGAAATGATCGAGAAAGAAATCAAGTGAAAATAAGTCAAAAAGAGCCCAAATTGTAGAAAATAATAAAAGTAGATAAAGCGTAAAAAAGTGATCAAGAGCCCGTTTGGATATGATTAAAAAAAAAGTAGTTTTTAAGCAGATGTGCTTAAAAGCTAGAGTTTATAAATAAGCAGATAAGTGTTTGGATAAAAAATGTTGAAAGTGAAAAAAGTTATTAATGTGTTTGGTAAACAAGTGTTGTTAAGCACTTTTTTATTGTCAAAATGATTGAAATATCTTTAAAGTTGTTCACACTATAAATAAGTTGAATTATAAGATTTTAATTCTAATGATTCAAAATATTTATATTTAAACACACTTTCAACATAAAATGATCAAGTGAGGTAAATTTATAAATTTAAGTTATTTTTTATTTTTAAATGTTAAAAAATAAAAAAATTAGGTTATTTTTTATATAACTGTACTATTAGATAAAAAAAAAATTAGGACATTTGGTCACATTATGAACCTAATGTGGACCTGTGATTTATTTGAACACTGATCCTTATATCTTCATTTTAGATTTGTGAACAAAAGATTGAGAATAGTAAATATGTTAAAAGAGATATGCAAGTGTTGTGCAGTTTTTGGTGATCAAATCTGTATCATATTTTTGTAAAATAATTAAGATAGTGCACCTTAAATATATTTTAAATAGATTCAAATATCGAAAAGTGAAAAATATTCATAATATTACAAGCATCAAGCATTACAAATTTCATTAGCAATCATATCATGGAGCCTAAAGGGTAGTATTCAAATTAGGGAGAAATATAAGGGATAAAAATGATAAATGTATTGGTCAAATTTTAAAAAAAACTTATGCTTTTGGAGGGAGGGGTTCCAACTTATCACTTTTAACTTTTTTTAATCAGTTTTTATTTATTTAACGAACACTTAAAAAAGCTAAAAAGGATATTAAAAGCTGATTTGACCAGATTTTAATCCTATTCAATCAGGCTCTAAACCTGGACAGATATGCAAATCTGTAAATTTGTAAAAATTTACCCAAATCGGGTGTTTACACCAAATCAACAGATGAATGACATGTATTTGAATATATATAACTATCACTTAATCATAGTTAATTAATGTATACAATTACTTTATTAAATTACTTAATCATGATAAGTTGCATTAATTTGGTGTAAACACCTAGTGTGTAAGTAAATTTTTACTGTTTATTTTATCATATTTTGACTTAAAAACATTGAAGTATTATAAAAACAAGACTTAAAAGGACATTTTTGTTCCAGCATCGCATTCTGTGCATGCGATTTATACTTCTTTATACTACTTCCAACAATGAGGGCATTTTAGGTATTTACTCGAATCCCAAGTAGCTTATTTGGTTGTTCTCCACCAGTGAATAATCAATACTCCCTCCGTCCAATAATTTAGAGGAGCTTTTGTCCTGCGGCTTTTATTAATTTAATAATAAGTCAACATTTAAAATTCACTAATCCGATTAGTTTGAGTTCGCACCGTATATATATAGGCCTACTTAGCGAGTTAAAATATTTCCTACCAGCTACCATAGAAAAATTATAAAAGAAATTCAACCATTCCGCCAGATTTCTCGATAATTATAATGTGAACATTTTTTTGGTTTGAATTCCTTATATATTATGGCCACAAGTTCAACTCATCATGAATTAGAACGTAATTTCTTTATATGGTATAAATTAAGGAGTGGATCTTCAAACATAAATTGGAGACATTTTCAACTTAAATAAAAATTATTAAGGAAATCAAATGTCAACCACGACAGTAAACTCAACAACACCATTACAAAAGTAAAAACAACGGCCACGAAAGAAGAGCGGGATGTATGGAAAGAGAAGAAAAGGATCATAGAACAGAGCAAAGGACTGAATCTCAGTGGATTGTTGCAGCAAGAGTAGACTCTAACTTTATTAACTGAACGAGTATTGTTCGTACCTCATCGAACAACCAACAAATTCGACTTGACCACCAATCCTTCCATCACAAGTAGCCAACAAGTATGATCTTGCAAGACTTAAACAAATAAAACAACCATCTGAAGATGGTATATTTGAGTTGCAAGTAGCATGGCCATAAGCTAAAGCATCATTAGGATAAGGAGATGTTACATAGTAATTATAACCTTGATTTGGTGTCTCATTCTTTAATTCTACAAGAACATAATGCAAACTATCTGCAAATGGGCCATTTTTGTCATACATATCACCATTGCATATATAGCCAACTAATTTGGCACTTGGAAAATACTCCACGATGTGCATTCGGTTTTAAAGTTAACTTATTACTACTAAAAATAGAATTGTGTCATTGTTTTATGAGACTGACTAAATAGGAAAAAATGTCACTTAAAATGTGCTGAATGTTAGAAAAATTAATACTATTTATATTGATACTGAATGGGAATATAAAAAACAGTAAACAACTTATCACAAGTATTGTGTCGTGAAAAGCCACCATTACTATTCTCATATTTCTTTTTTCATTCGAAATAAAATTTATTCTTTTATAGGTAAGTGTGTTAATAAGTTAAAGAAATAGAAAAAAAATCACGATTTTAAAGAACTAAAAAATAAACAAAGATTTATAATACAAGGATAAAATAGCATTTGGAAAAAGTCAATTGACATAGAAAAAAAAGGGGGTATGATTATTGTTCAAAATTGAAGAAAGTTTGATTTTTAAGAAAAGTTGAAGGGTGTAAATAATTTTTCACCCATTTAAAAACATATTTTATAAGGTCATTTGTTATTTATTTTTTTCAAATCTACTCATATCGTTGAAATTAATGAAGTGTTTCACTTACCCCATTCCTCAAATGGTTATTGAACTTGTAGAAATATCTCAATAAATTAATTTTAATTTTTTTGGATAATATGGTCACTAAATTTGTAGAAAATCTCAGTAAAGTAACTTTTGAATTTTTTGAAAAATATGATCATCAAACTATGCACATATTTCCAACAAGGTGAAAACTAACGAAAACGTTAAATTTTTAACAAAAGTTTATACATGCATTTTTTAAGTTCCATTTTAAAACCCAATTAACACCCATTAACCAATTATATAAAATTTATTTGATCTATTTTAAATGAGTCTTTAATAAAATAAATTGTATTCACATACCTAAACTAAAGCAAAATGAAATTGTGAAAACTGATATTCTCCTACCTTCATGGTTATTGGTTGAAACACACAGATAAATGTTTTTTAGCGATCTTAGGAAGTGTTTAGTTAAAAATAGTGATTATTATTTTGGTAAATACTTATCCACACCGGATGTTTACACTAAATTAATGTAACTTACTATGGTTAAGTAATTTAATGAAATAATTTTGTATATTAATTAATCATAGTTAAATGTTAATTGTATATATTCAAACACATGTCATGTATCTATTGATTTGATGTAAACACCCGATGCAAATAAATTTTGAAGCTTTTATGTATAGTGATGAAGTCAGTGAATCATAATGGAGGTGTAACGATGACTGGTAGGATTTTAAATGAAAGCAAGAGATTGAAAGGGGAAGAAACTATCAAGAATCAATATACTCTCTCCGTTTAAATTTGTTTGTTTTATTTTATTTTTTAGTTTTGTTTCAAAATAAATGTCTATATTTTTTTAAAAACTCTTTAATTCTAACTTTCTACATAACATGTCTAAGACCACAAGATTGAAAGGCATTTTGATTTTAGCTTTCGCATGATGCCCTAATTATTTCGATCCCAACGATGACATTTCTAGGTGTTTTTTACGGGGAATTCTCTCGTTTTTGAAATAGTTAAAGGAAAAAATGCATCTAAACTATCTCCGTCTTTTGAGTTTCATATCTGAACTATTGAGAGTGTGAATTTCTACTTGAACTATCACCCAATGGATAACGAAATTCATCTTTAATTAATTGATGTAATCAAGGCCTCTAAATAATAATTACAATACTGGGAAATCAATTGTACAAATAATAAGTTCTCAATGATAATTTATGATGCTTAGTAGGGGTGAACAAAGTTGAACCGCAAACCGAATTAAATTGTTAATCGAATCAAACCACAAAAAAAATATGACTAGTGATTTGGTTTGACTTGGTTTGGTATTGGAAAAAAGAACGATTATAATTGGTTTGGTTTGATTTTAACTAAAAAAAGTCAAATCGAACCAAACCAGCCCTATAGTACATGTATACTATTTTTAAAAATCTTTTATACATAAAAATACTTATTGTATGTAATTTATAAATATTTCTTAAACTTTTTCATAGTTTTTATCTTTCAATATATTATTTCAAGTTTAAACTTAGAATTTTAAATGGTCCAATAAGTTTTTATAACCCATAGATATTAGTAACTCAAAGAAATTTTAAATCAATACCACTGCTAACAAAAAATTATTCAATTCAACACTAGGAATGACAATCATGTTAGATATCTATTCTTTAATTTTGCATAAATACATAAACTAATTATATTTTTCTGTTTAATATTTTGTCATGTAGTTAATACTTATTAGACTTATTTTTAGCATGACTTAATACTTTTAAATTATGATTATTTTAATTATGACTTATTAATATGCAATATTTATTCTATGCAATTTTTTTGTTGTTGAATATTTTATTGTCATTATTCATTTATATTTTGTATTATTTTTTTAAGAAGTACATTAGATAGTTGTATCTTTCTAGGACTAAAGAAATATTTGAAGTACAAATTAATTATATGTTTGAAGGAAGACTTTACCGAAAAAACTCGAAGTTAAAAAATCTGACTTTTATTAATTTGATTTGGTTTATAAATTTAAAAACCCGACACTAATAATTTAATTTGATATTAAATAATCTGAATCAACCCGATTCACGTACACCCCTAACCTCTAGATAACAAATCATAATCTCTGATTAAGTGAATCAATTAGTAAATTATGTTCTCTTGCAAATGAATCAGATAGACATATAATTATTGTATAGATGATGACTATGTTATGGAAAATGACTCGATCTATAGAAACATATAACAAATGTTCTATATGAGTTTTATGAAATACGAACAGAGACAAGTATAGGCTCTGATGACAATATGAATACTCGACTTATAAAGATTAGCTCAAATACTTTTAACAATGTATCAATTGACATGTGGGGATAATTACTATCAAATATAGGACACATAACAACTAAACACCATTTTCTATATGTTATATAATTTTTTTGACTATTATAGTGAAACATGTGACGCAGGATCGTGCCTTACAGTGAAGGGGATTTCATCCTTACATACCTCAATTTCGGATCTTGTGAAATTAAGATGGATTGTCTTTCTTCCTTACAATAGGTACTCTACACAAAATCAAGTGATACAATCATTACAAATAACTCATTAACACATTCGAGTCATATCAGTAACATATCGGCTATTAGGCAAGCGATTTGCTCGTCAAAACCTTTTTATATGCTTATTTTTACCTTCCTATTCTTATTACATACACAAGTTAAACACATACTAGACATATTTCTAGAAGCTAATCAAAACACGGGATCCATAAAATAGTCCGTCATAATCCAACGAGCGAATGTACACATACTAGACATATTTCTAGAAGCTAATCAAAACACGGGATCCATAAAATAGTCCGTCATAATCCAACGAGCGACATGCCCGCATAACAATCAAAAACTCAATGTATTATCACACCCTCTATTTCCAACCCAAAACAACAATAATCAATCCTCCATTATGAGGTTTCCAACCTTTATAGACAAGAACATATATACAGCAGCCCCAAGACCCTTCAACTACCCAATAACTCACATCTTTTCGATTACCGTCCCGTGAGTTCTAAAAATAATTACGCTTAAAGTCACTTCTTAGTTTTCATATACAAGAAAGGGTAAAGAGGGCAGAACTTTATCTTAAATTTGCTGAAATTTATAGTCTCTTAGCTTGGATCCTTTAATATCAAACACCTTCCTCCAACACAAAATTTTTAAACAAGAAGAAATTATTTGAAAATCACAACACAATAAAAAGGCTGCCTAAAGAGCTTATGCTCTAGGGGCTGCCCAAGCTTTCCAACATGAATAAACATATTCTCCACCCTACTTATAGTCAGAACCAAGTAAATTATATATTGAACACTCACCTTAAAGACAGAATATTTGAAGCGAGCTTAAGAACCCTTAAGGAGAAAGAGGGCGAACAAGAGAAAGCTAGAAGAAAGAGAAATTTGTTTTATGTTTGTGAGCTGATCTTAACAGCTTGTTTGGATAGTGGTTAGTGAGGGTATAGTATTGTATGGTTTGTATGAGTACCATGTTTGTTTTGAATGTAACTTAAAATAAATGGTATGGTTTCATAGTTATTTAACCATGGAAAGCCCCATTTTATTGTACCACCGATTTGGTGGTATCCTGTGGTAATCTAATTTCTCTTTCCAATTATGTTCTTATTTAATATTACATAATTCTATTTAACCCTTTACCCTACTCCACCAAAATGTCCTACCTTATACGTCTTTTGCATCCAATTCTCTTCGAAGCTCAGTTCTTCACTTCTTCTGTGTTCAGTTTTCTTCAACATCAATTTTGAATTCGAGTATGTTTGTTTTTTTACCTTTTTAAAAAAATTTAATTATGTTAGAATTTGCATGAATTTAACAACATAATATATATACAAGGCATAATTTGTGACAAATTAGCAAAAAAAATTATTTTATTATTTTATAAGTAATTATTAATAAATTTAACATTTATAATAATTTTGCGTATTTTAGTAAACTTACCAACTATAGTATAATATGATACAGTCAAATCAAACAACACAGTACAATATAGTACATTATAAAATAGCAGTCAACCATACAATCTATCCAAACATTGTATTAATAATACAATACAGTACAATACAATACCATACATTATGAAACCATGGGTAACCACCATCCAAACAAAGTGTAAGAGTCAAGTTGTATATATCATTGTGGTGTGGTTGATGGGTCATGGGCTTTACCCATTGACCCGCCCCACATTCATTGGGCTGATTTAAGCCTCAAATCACCAAGTAGGTGATCCACCTACAAGCCCATTTTTGGCTATGTCTTCTTGAGTAGGTGACACACCTATTTGTCTTATTTTTTTAATTTTTTATCTCTTTTATTTAACTAGTTTAGTGTACGTGCGTTGCACATATGTCTCTCGTCGATCAATAAAACTATATATGAAAGAGCAAAATTATTAGAAAGTAGCAATTGGCGTTAGAATAAATTTTAACTATATATGAAAGAGCAAAATTATTAGAAAGTAGCAATTGACGTTAGAATAAATTTTATATCTATTTTAATGATATAGCTTGTGCCAAAAAAAAGAAAGAGACAACGTAATGATCTAAAGAATCTGTTCAAAATTATAAATAAGTCAATTTTAAATTATTTTAATAATAATAGAAAGAATTATGGTCAATCAAAAGATGACAACCTAAAAGTTGCGAACTTGCAATGAAAAAAAGTTGAAAGTCATTTACCAAGAGACTAATAACACGATAATTTTTTCACCAAATCAGTATCATAATGTCAATATATTATAAACCTTCGGCTCAAGAAAAAATAGTCCAAAAAAGAAGTAACAAAAGTGCAAGAAACAACAAATAACAACAACGCAGAAACTACACCAAAATAATACGATAATCGAGATATCAAAATAATATGATTAAACCTAACCTTTACAAAAAAATCTCTCAAAGCCTGCAAAAGATGACAATCTAACAGTTGCGAACTTGCGATGAAAGAAAACAGAAAGTCATTTACCAAGAGACTAATAACACGATAATTTTTTCACCAAATCATTATCATAATGTCAATATATTATAAACCTTCGGCTCAAGGAAAAATAGTCCAAAACAAAGTAACGAAAGTGCAAAAAACAACATATAACAACAAAACAGAAACTACACCAAAATAGTACGATAATCGAGATATCAAAATAATATGATTAGACCTAACCTTTACAAAAAAAAATCTCAAAGCATGATTGAACATTCATCTACCACTTGTATTAAGTAAAACAGAGCATTAGACATAGAACAAACCCTAGTACCAACCAACATAGAGCATAATACTAAGCATGTGATTTAATTGCATAGTAGAAACACCAATACAAATAAACAAAAATAGACAAAATAAAAAATAAATGATAAACGAAAGTGAAAAAAAGATATTAACTATAATATAGACTTGAAATTGATGAATACTTTCAATAAAAATTTCCTCATAAGAACTTTTTTCGTAGTAAAAACTTGTTCTTGAAACTCTTTTTATCCCCCTTTATATAATATCACCCATAAATATGGTTCCTATTTGATTAAGGTGATAAGTTAAATGGGGTAATACATTTTATGAAATTTTTCTATGGAAAAAATCTCGATTCCATCACATTTTATATAATATTACCTATAAATCTTTTTTCTATTTAATTATGTGATGAGTTACTTAGGATAGTAAATTTTACGAAATTTTTCTATGAAAAATCTCGAATTCAATTGTCAATTAAAATATAAGATCACCAAACCTTTATGGACTTTCCATAAAATTCAATATACCAAAAATAATTTGGTCTAGTCCATAAAAAGACTTATTAATTAAAAATATAGAGAAATTGCATAACCTTAATTATGCAGCACACGCCCTTTTGGATGTTAATTATTGCACACATATAATGGACTTTTTATGGCATTTCAATTTCAAATTGGATCTTATAAATAATTACTTCCTAACATTTAGGACTACAAATCAATTAAATTAGAAGTTTTTATATTTTTCTTTGTGGTCTTTCTTATAAACTTTCCATGCCAAAAAATAAAATAACGAAATTTTTTATACGAATCAAATACTGGGAATCTTTCTTCTCTTAATTTGCTTTGCACGTACGATATCTTCCTCTTGTGTTCCTTAAATGTTGAGTTCTAAGTAGTTTAAAAATAAGTAAATATTTAATAATCAAAATTTTAGTTGATTTTAAAGTTTTAAATATTATAAAAATAATTAAATAATAATATTAAAAAATAAGTGAAAAGACAATTTTATCTATTGTGAAGACTTTTAATGAAGGGCAAAAAATTCAAATCACATTATAAGGTACTTCACACTTTTAATATAGTACTAGTTTAGTGTACGTGCGTTGCACGTATGTATCACATTAATAAATTTATTAAAAATAATAATTAATGTTAAAATAAAATAAATATTTTTAAAATAATAGAGTAAATATTATTACATGACTTTCTTAATACAAATATGACGAATTTCATTAGTATTTGTATCTCACTATCATCAACCACTGCTATCACAATAGCCAACAATCACTACTAACAATTATCACCATTAGTTACTACTATATATCGTCAATCACTGTCATCATTTATCACCATCACCTATTTTGTCGTTCAATATTATTACTTATGATTTTATAATAATACAAAGAGATGGATTAAACATGATTTACTACCAATAACGTTTCGACTCGTCTTCAAACTTAATTAGTAAGCCCCCAAATTGAAACAATCAACTATAACCCTAAATTTATAGGTTCATTATTCAAATAAAAAATCTACCTATCAAGATTTAACACTTAACAATAACTTTATATTTCGAAATTCAAAAAATAAGTTTAATTTAAAATTCAAGTATAATATTAATGAATAATATACCAAAATATATTAAAATGACATAATTAAAACTAAGTCACAATTAAATAAAGAGAAAAAAAAGAGATAAACCTTAGATTTGTTTGACTATTTACACATGTGGGGAGTCACTACTTACTTTTTCTCCTTGCTCAACATCATAACCACTGTAACCCTTTAATGTTGAAAGTTTGTGTGCTCTCTGTCAATTAGTAGAGTAAAAAAAAAAAATCAAGAACAGAAAGTTAGTTATCGACTTAAGAAACGTTCAATAAGCAGAACAAATTTAAAATACAGATTGTTTTGTTAAGTTAAATTCTAGACTATGTACGTATATGTTGAAATTTATCAACAAAAATATTCTGAAACATGTTCTTTATAAAACTAAACGCTACCAATTAAATAATTTTTGCTAGGAATTTCATCATTGATCAAGCAAAAAAAGGACATAAAAATAAAGTGTATTTGCAGAAAAGAAAATTCTCAATTTATAGAAGTACAAAACCTTTTCTTCCAAAAAAAAGTCACCTAATTATAGTAAATTTTTATTTTTCTTTCATAATTTATTTATTAATATTAAAATTATATGAGTAATAAACTGAACCCATATAATAAAAGATTTTTTTTTGAGACGTTTGTGATTCAACTTTGTAATCATGTGCTTTCCTTTATTTATTTAGATTAATAATATAGCCTTCATGAAATTTTCTTTTAAAAAAACAATACGTCTAAAAATATTTAATACTCATATATTTAGAAGTTTTAATTTACTCCCCATATATTTAGAAGTCTTCCCATATATTTTAGGAGTTTGTATAAAAATAAACTTTCACTATATTTTACTTCTTATATATTTAGGAATTTTTTCATATATTATAGCAATTTGTTCATAAATAATTTTTTTCATATATTTAATATAGTCAGTATTTAATATTATAAATATAATAGTATAATAATTGGGGAAAGAGTAAAAAGACGATTTTGTCTAAAGTGAAGACTTTTAATGAAGGGTAAAAAGTTCAAATCACATTATAATGTCCTTCACACTTTTAATATAGTATATATATATATAATATATATAGAAGATAGATAGATTAATTTTTATTTCTTTTATTTAATATAGGCTACATATACAAGTATCCCAATAGGACATCAAAATAAATAACTTAATCATGTAAAAAGTCCAAACACATATGACATTTATGCTAGTAGGTAAAGCATATAGCTCACTCACTTTGTCCATATTATTTCCTTCGGAAACCTTACGCTTTTCAACTCTTACTTTCATTTATATACCCTTGAAGACTTACACCTTAGGCTAAATTGAAGTCTCTTTTTTCCCACACCCAATTAACCTCGTGGACGCTACTTAGTCATATACACGTGACTTGATCGTGATGAAAATTATATTGATAGTATTTTATTCAAGCTCACGTAATTCTTAATGTAGAACTCAAATTGATGAGCAATTTAATTTGGTGAAAACTAGACTTAAATATCTTTGATTTGACATATAGTACAACCTCTAACTCGTCATATGTTGAGAGATATGCTCATTCAAAGTCACGCCATATGTTGAATCACTTGAAGTGACTCTCTAAAGGTATCATTTTTCACTTGAACTTTTGTGGTAAGGCTTCCTTTGGTTTATAACTTTTATTTAACACCTCAAACACCTTCACATATATGTCTCCTAAATAATTATCTATTTGTATTCTCGTTCTCTCGATTTCACACCAATTCATTGTCATTTAACTAGTCATATGTTAATATAGATGTACAGGGTATTACATATTTTAATATACAATTTATAATTTTCTTGTATAATGACATAAGAATACATTAAATCTTCTTTCCATTTAATAAGTTTTTATTTTAATATATTAAGTTATAATTAATTTTAATTCTTCAGCAAAAGTCTTTTTATAATCACTAAAAATGACTACTATCTGTATTACAAAGTTACAATATATTAATATTTTAAAAATTTAATTATTTCCTTATATAATTATGGCATTAGGAATGCATTGAATTTTCTTTTCAAATTTATAATTTTTTTGTTAAATAACCGTAGAACTTTGTTTGGTATTTAAATCTTTGAATTAAATTACTTAAAACTTATTATTTATCAATAAACTTTTTGAGAATAAGAATCGAGACATGTATTGCAACAAATGGTTTTATTTACTTAAAAGAATCTTTCTCAAGTTATATAGTAAAATATTGACTCTTTATATATAAAATTATAAACACATATAAACAACTAATTATATAATACAATTAATATTTTTGAGGGTCTTTGACTCTAGGAAGTCTAAGTCATATGTTTTAGGGGCCTTGCCGTTGGGCCACCCATGACTACTTTTTTTTTTAGTTAGAAAGAGGAATTATAATGTGGAGAGGGTGAATTTGTTTGTAGTGTATGTGAGTTTATTTAATTTATGTGAGACTTTTTTTTATGGATAATATAATTTATCAGCGTCACTTTCTTTGTTGAAATGTATATGAGACAAATAAATTTAAATCTATTAAAGCTCAACTCCAATTATGTGGATGAACAAATAATATTTGGGACTTCCCTACCTAGAAGGTTCTTTCCGTGCCCAGTGATTTGTATCCTACAAATACTAATCATATGTCTAGTTAATGTAACATTGAACCAAAAATCTGAGCGGTAACAAAATCAAATGTTGGTCCATCAAAAAGTCTCCAATCATTATGGGGAGCTTGTAGTGGAACAACATTTTAAACAATAACTGATGGTGAAATTTGTCCTGTGTAAATTTTTTTCGCATCACAATATTTGCAACGGCATATATTGAATTTAAGCCAGCATTTGCAAAATATCAAATGATATTGTGGACAAAATAAAAAAAATTATTAAGTTAAATTTCTTTTTGAAAAAAATCAACTTTACTAATATTGGTTTTTGCTTTAATAGTCTCTAGCATGCCCATAATAACATTATAATCATGGTAAGCAACCCCTCCTATACATGGTTATAGAAATCGTTATCTATTGTTTTCAAATCTTGATTAGCCATTTGAAGTACAAGATTGATGAGTAGAATGAGATGAAGGAGAAGACACAGAGAGAGTGTTGATTAAATTTTTTGATGAGTAGTGAAAGATTGTACTGCATTGCTATTATATATTGTGGGGTATTTTACGTAATAGTGAATGAATATTTATTATTGGAACAACTGACTTCTTTTAGTTAGAAAGAGGAATTATAATGTGCATAAGGTGTAATTGTTTGTAGTGTATGTGTTTTTCTCTAAATGTATAATAAAATATTCATTCTAAACCTATAGACTCTAATATGTACTCTTTTCATTTAAAAAAGAATGACCTATTTTTTTTAAGTCCGTTTAAAAAAAATGATATTTTCTTTTTTTTAGCAATTCCTTAATTTCAACTTTTCACATGACATATTTAAGACCACAAGATTAAAAGATATTTTAGTACATTTGACATATCTTTAATTTAAGACAAAAGATTTAAAAGTCTTCTTTATTTTCTTAAACTTTGTGCCAAATTAAAATAAGTCATTCTTTTTTAAATGGAGGGAGTATTTTTTTTGGTTTCAAATAGTAGCTAATTTAATAAATTAAATTCATTCCAAAATATTTGATTTTTAAAAAGTATATAAGGTCATTTATTACTCTCTTTTATTCAAATCTACTCATACTGTTGAAATTAATGGAGTGTTTCAATCAAATGAGATAGAGATAACTAGATAGTACTACTAGTTTCTACAAATAATACTTTGATGATAAATGCTACTCTTTTCGTTTCAATTTCATTATCTGATTTTGATTTAATACAGAGTTTCTAAATGCAAGTAATAACACTAATTTTGTGGTCTATAAGGGTGTTTCCGTAAACTTATAAGTTGGTTAAGTTGTTCATAAGATTTTTTAAACTTATTTATTATGAGTTTGGTAAACACGACAAATGTTTCATTTGTTTTTCATAAGATTAAGGCGTCTGTCATGACCTAAATCATCGAGAGTGGCACCCACCCAAACCCTCGGATGAGCGAACCAATAACCCAACTCAACACTTAGCGAAACTAACAGCTTAAAACCAGTTGCATTAATTTAAACTAGCATTCATAGCTAAAACAATACTAAAAGTAAAGATCCTGCGGAAATACCCCTAGATTCTTAAAGTCGATGTACCAAAATATCTACTAATGTCTAGAGTGCAGGGATGCAACCCCAAAATAAATGAGTCTAAGTCTGAAACAATGGACTAGATATGTACTAGATGAAACCATGGTAGCCCGAAAGAAGCAGCTCACCTTTGGAATCTGGAAACGTCGGGACTACAACTGAGGTCGCGTAGCAGCCACCGGAATATATCTTGTACTCACAAAAGGAAAGCAAATACAATATCAGTACATAAAACCACAGTGTACTGGTAGGATCATCGGCTAGCTCCAATAAATAATAAATGAACAATAAACCAAGGATGAGTAAAGTATGACAATCATGAATAAACAAGTCAGCAATATCATTCCAGACTCTCAGTCTTTCCTCTAACATACCAACTACATGAAACAGGTTAAACAACCATCCCAACAATAAATATGACAAGCAGCATATACTCTTTTTAAGTAACCCGGACCAACCAAAGATCCCTAGAACAACACCTAAGTGTTTAACATGCAATTCTTGGTCTACCCGGCTTCTCATGGACTAATATGCAACAGTCACAGTTTCAACAATCAATCTGGTCCACTCATGGAACCATAGATAAAATATGATCAACAAGTATAATTAAACTCGTATCAGGCGTGGTACCCGAGCCAACCATTATAGAATTTGTACCATGCGTGGTACCCGAACCAACCGATAAGTATCTCATACTAGGCATGGTACATAAGCCAACCAATATGTATCCCATACCAGGCGTAATATCTGAGTCAATTGAATATCACACACAATCCAACAGTCAACAATTAATGAACAAAATCACACTTGTAAACCAATAAGCAACAAAACCAAGTTCATTTCACATGATTGACACCCGAATACTTAGACATTCATAATTCCATTCCCTAGACCATGTAATGCACATACAATACTAAGCGACAATTACATGCACACATATTGTATTTGGAAAAACAATAACCATCACCTACCTCGAATAGCCTGAGAACTCTACTGGACCGGAGCTTTCCCATTTTTCGAAGCTTGCGCTTGTTCTTGGTCTAAAAATGATTATACAATACTATAATCAATACAAATGGTCTAATAATACCTAAATTATACACAAATCTTAATCCCCAGGCCAACCCATGATCATTTCACCCATCTCTGGGCTTTTTCACTATTAATTCGCCTAAAAATATCATTTTTACGAATACATTAAGCAATTTATGATGAATAGATCACAATTGAACAACAATAAATAAGACTCAATAATCCCCACGCCCTAGAATCACCATAACACCAGATTCTACCCTCATAGGTCCATTCAAACCTTCCCCCAAGCCTGCAATTATTGATTCCAATACCCGAAAATCTAAGTACTGAAGTAGAGGAATAAAATTCTTACCTTAGCGATGATTTTCGGTGGGAAACTGAGCTAGAGTCGCCCAATTCACCTCTGCCCTTCCCCAAAATATTTTTGAGAATTTCTGAATGTTTTTGGGGAAGTTTCTACATTTACAGTGACTTACTCTGCTATAGCGGTCCCCACTCCACTATAGTGGTGCCGTCATAGCGGACTCGATCATTATGGCGGTGCTGACCAACTTTGACTTTTGCTATAGCAAGAATTTCTTTGCTATAGCGATCATCACTATAATGCGGTGTCAACTACTATAGAAGTTAACACGGAATAGAAACTCATAAAATCCTCCAAAATTGCTCATTTTACAACACATTTCAAAACTTGACATTCTAAACCAACCCTTTCACGTCAACTTTGATATCAGAAGTTCTACTCACTCGAATCCACTTTCGAAAAGTCCTTCGAACTCCTTAATGTCTTAGCTAATGAAAAAACTAGTCCAACATAAGATACTTTATCCAATCCTCACCCGGATTATCCTAGACCATACCTCGCTTAGAAATCGTCTGATACTAGCCTAACTCAAATTTTCCAATTCCTAAACTTGGAAGTTTTCTAATTCAAAACTTGGCATAAATGGTTTACCCATAAAGATGGAACAAGTCATTACAACAGATATTAATTTACCCATTGTTCAGCCCTGAATGATCAAACCCAAAAAAAGACAAGCTAAAAGAGAAAGTATAGTACTTGAATCCTCAAACAAGTGACGGTACTTGTACCGCATGTCCTTTTTGGTTTCCCAGGTGGCTTTCTCAACCAGATGATATTTCCATTGAACCTTCACCGATCTAATTTTCTTTGTCCTCAATTTTTGGACATCTTGATAAAGAATAGCAACCGACTCCTCCTCGTATTGAAGGTCCTTGTCTAGCAAGATCGAATCCTACTTGATAATGTACTCTCCATCCCCATGGTATCACTTCAACATGGACACATGGAATACTGGATGGAATCCGGATAAACTAGGTGGCAGTGCTAACCTGTACGCCACCGATCCTACCATCTCAAGAACCTCGAATGGGCTGATATACCGAGGTTTAAGCTTGCTCTTCTTGCCGAATCGCATTACCCCTTTCATTGGTAATACTTTCAACAATACATGTTCACCAACCTGAAATGCCATGTCTCTTACCTTATGATCTGCGTACTCTTTCTACCTACTTTGGGCCACTAGCAACTTGGTCTGAATATCCCTTACCTTTTTCTGAGCTTCCCTCACTAAGTCCACTCCCAAAGGTTTTACATCGCCTGTCTCAAACTACCCTATGGGTGATCTATATTCTCTTTCATAAAGTGCCTCAAATGGTGCCATGTCGATACTGGAGTGATAGTTGTTGTTGTATGAAAACTCACACAATGGTAGAAACTAGTCCCAATGACCCCCAAAGTCAATTACACATGCTCTCAGCATGTCCTCCAATACCTGAATTGTCCTCTCCGACTGACCGTCCGTCTGAGAATGAAATGTTGTGCTAAAAGTTAGTTGGGTGCCCAACTCTTCGTGCAACTTGCCCCAGAACTTGGAAGTAAACTGCGTACCCCTGTCTGAAATGATGGAGAGTGGCACCCCATGCAATCTCACAATTTTCTTAACATAAATCTTGGCCAACTGCTTTGAGTTGTAATCCACCTGACCGGAATAAAATGAGATGACTTGGTTAGCCTATCCACGATGACCCAAATGGAGTCATGCTTTCCTAAGATCTTAGGAAGACCCACCACAAAATCCATGGCTATCCTTTCCCATTTCACTCGAAAATGGGCATTCTCTGAAGTCATCCTGCAGACCTTTGATGCTCATACTTAACCTGCTGATAATTCTGACACTTAGATACATAGTCAGTTATATCCCCCTTCATCCCAAGCCACCAATAAAGTTGCCTCAAGTCCTGGTACATTTTGGTTATGCCTGAATAAATGGAATACCATGAACTATGAGCCTCTGCTAACATATTCTGAATCAAGTCATCAACCCGAGGAACACAAATCCTCCCTCTGAAACTCATCACCCCGCCAGCATCCAGTGTGGCATCCCGCCTTCCCAGACACCACCTTGTTTTGAAGCTTATTCAATTGCATATCCTTAAATTATGGTTTTGATTTCCTCCAGGAATATGGGTTTGACCTCAATACTGGCCAACACCCCACCATGTTCTGAAATGCCCAACTCCATGAACTTGGATTCTAGAGCACGAATCTTCCTAGCCAAAGGTCATTTGGATAACCCCCAAATAAACCAAACTGTCCATGCTAATCGATTTTTGGCTCAATGCATCTGTCACCACATTAGCCTTACCCGGATGATACTGGATGGTCACATCATAATCCTTCAACAGTTCTATTCACCTCTTTTGTCTCGGATTCAAATTTTTTCTGTGTAAACACATATTGCAGGTTTTCACACTTGACACCATAAAGTTAGTGTCTCCAAATCTTTAGCGCAAAGACCACTGCTGCCAACTCCAAATCATGGGTTGGGTAGTTCTTCTCATGAGGCTTCAATTGTCTTTAAGCATAAGCTATAACATTCATGTCCTGCATCAACACAACACCCAAACCCAAATGTAAAGCATCACAAAACACAATGAAATCTTTACCTTCAACCGACAATGATAGGATGGGAGTTGTAGTTAGAAGTGTCTTGAGCTTTTGGAAGCTCTCCTCACACTTGTCAGACCAAACAAAAGGTACCTCCTTCTGAGTCAACTTTGTCAAGTGAGTAGCAATGAAAGCAAAATTCTTGACAAAACTGCGATAAAAGCCCGCAAGCCTCACAAAACTCCTAACCTTAGTCACAAAGCTAGGTCGGGTCCAACTCTTAAGTGCCTCAATCTTTTGGAGATCCACCATAAACCCTTTTTTTCTAAAACCACATGCCCTAAGAAGGCAACCGAAGATAACCAAAACTCACACTTTAGAAATTTGGCATATAATTTCTGGAGCCAACCCAGAACAATGCGAAGATGCTCTGTATGCTCCTCCTTACTCCTGTAGTAAATAAGAATGTCATCTATAAATACAATGATGAATAAATTCAAAAATGATTTGAAAACACCATTCATCAAACTTATGAAAGTCGGCGGCGCGTTGGTCAACCCAAACAATATTATCAGGAACTCATAGTGCCCATATCGAGTCCAGGATGCCATCTTAGGTATATCCTCCAGCCTAATTTTTAGCTGATGGTACCCTGACCTCAAGTCAATTTTTGAAAATATAGAAGCACCCTGCAACTGATCAAAAAGGTCATCTATGCGAGGTAAGGGATACTTATTTTGGATGGTGACCTTATTCAATTGCCGGAAGTCTATACACATCCTCATGCTATCATCTTTTTTCTTCACAAACAAAATAGGAGCACCCCAAGGTGAAGCACTGGGACAAATGAAGCCCTTATCTAGAAGTTTCTGAAGTTGAGTCTTAAGTTCCCTCAACTCCGCTGAAGCCATACGATAAGGAGGAATAGAGATTGGGCGAGTGTCCGGCTCCAAATCTATACAAAAGTCAATATCTCTATCCGGAGGCATGCTAGGCAAATCCACCGAAAATACCTCCTGAAACTCAAAAACCATCAGAACTGACTCAATCGATGGGGACTCCACACTGACATCTCAGAAATGAGCCAAGAAGGCCAAACAACCTTTCCTCGCTAACTTCCTAGCCTGAACAAATGATATAATCTTCACCGGCTTAGGCTTGTACACACCTTTTCACACTAGCCTATCTTTACCCAGAATCTCTAGAGTCATTGTCTTAGCATTACAGTTCAACACAACATAATATGGAGAGAGCCAAGTCATACCCAAAATGACATCAAAATCCAGCATGTTTAGAATAACCAAATCTATCAAAGTCTGAAAACTCACAAAAACCACAAGACAAGTACGATATACATGGGTTACTATCACAGACTCTTCAACCGAGATAGAAACATGAATAGAGGAATTCAGGCCATCACAAACTAAATCCACACCCACAGTAAATTTCACAGATACATACAAATAAGTAGAACCTGGGTCAAACAATACAGAAGTCATCCGGTCACAGATTAGAATTGTACATGTTATCACGATATCTGATGCTTCAGCCTCAGAATTTTTCGAGAATACATAAGAATGGGCCCTGCCATTAATCCGAGCAACCTCTCTGGCTGGCTGCGCTACTCCCTTACCCGCACCACCATTTCGTCTGTTTCCACGTCCTTCCTGAAAATTACCTCGCTCACCTTGTGGATGACCTCTGCCATTGCCACATCCACCTATCGAAATCACAGCTCTGGTCTGCTGTTGAGTCTGATTTCCTACATGTCTGTGAGGGAACTCCCTCTTGAAGTGACTCGGATCTCCATAATAAAAATATCCACGGTCAAGAGTAGGCTTGCTAGTAAAAGTATAAGAAGCCCCCTGCCCCCTAGGAGATGAAAATTGTTGACTGGCTCCTGGGTGACCACCTGCAGAAGCTGGCAGGGCTGACTGAATAGGACGAGCAGAATACACTGTTGGTTGTGATCCCTGGAGTAAGAACCACTGAAATTACCTTCATTTCGGGACTTCTTGGCTAACACCTTAGCCTGTCCAACCTGTCTGACCCCCTCCAGTTTCTTCACATAGTCATTCACCTCATTAAAACTCTTCCCTGCCGAGGTTATATGCACCGAAAAAACCTGCAACTCAGTATTCAGATCCTTCACATACGGATAAATCCTCTCCTCTTTAGTACCCAGAAGTTGAGTAGCATAACATGACAAAGCATAAAATTTAGCCTCATAGGCTGAAACAGACAAATTACCTTGCCAGAGGGCCAGAAACTAATCCTTCTTGTGATTCCTTAAAGTGCGAGGCACATATTTCTCCAAGAACAGAGCATGAAATTGTGCCCAAGTCATCAGAGGCAAAGCTGATGGCCGACAATCTACATGAGCTCTCCACCACTAGTTGGCATCACCATGAAGCTGAAAGTGACAAACTCTACCCCATGCTGCTGCACAATGCCCAACTTATGCAGCCTCTCATAGCAGTCCAGAATAAACTCAAATGCATTCTCTTTCTCTGTACCCTGAAATATCGGAGGTTTCATCTTCAAGAATTTAGTCAGCATCTTGTGCTTGATCCCGATCATAACAGGGTCTAACATTGGACGGAAGAGATCATCAGTACCCGATGCCGCATCCACCCTAGGAGTCACTGCAACAGCTGATTGAGTGCTCATAACCTGATCTGATGTGCCCATAGGGGTGACTCAAGTACCTTCCAGCCCACTCAGAAAAGTTCACACCTGCTGAAACACCTCGAGCGATATGGGGGGAAGGCCTGCACTTCCAGTCGGTGCCGCCTCCTCCTGTTCAGTACCCTCCTCAAGTATAACCTCAACCTCTTCCTCAACAGGATCCTGGTGTGGGAGAGAGGACGTCGCCCTTGGCCCTTCCGCTGCCTGAGCTCCATACCTGGCGGGTGTTGCTCTTCCTCTGCCTCTGTCCCTGTCCCTGCCCCTTCCTCTCTCTCTGGTTGCTGGTTCTGCCACTGGAGCTGCCGCTCTCGCTCTGTTATGCCTTATATCAACCATCTGCAGATAAAAGAGTGAAGGGAGTTAGATACTAATTTGTATCACCAGATACCAATTAGAATCAAGTTATAGCAAGAAGGAAAAAAGAAGAGAGAGTTTCCAAAAGTCCTATAGGCTCTCGAAGAAAAGTACAGACGTCTCCTTACCATTTTGCAAGACTCTACTAGACCTGTTTTGGTACGACGAGATCAACGAACCTAGGGCTCTGATACCATCTTTGTCATAACTCAAACCGCCGCGACTGGCACCAACCCAAAATCCTCGGATGAGCGAACCAATAACCTAACTCAACACTTATCAAAACTAACAGCTCAAAACTAGTTGCATTAATTTAAACTAGCATTCATAGCTAAAAAACAATACTAAAAGTAAATATCCTGCGGAAATACCCTTAGAATATGAAAGTTGATGTATCAAAACATCTACTAATATCTAGAGTGAGGGGATGCAACCCCAAAACAAATGAATTTAAGTCTGAAATAATGGACTAGAGATGTACTAGATGAAACCATGGTAGCCCGGAAGAAGCAGCTCACCTTAGAATCTGGAAACGTCGGGACTATGTCATGTACTCACAAAAGAAAAGCAAGTGCAGTATTAGTACATAAAACCACAGTGTATTGGTAGGATCATCGGCCAGCTTCAATAAACAATATATGAACAGTAAACCAAGGATGAGTAAAGTACGACAATCACGAATAAACAAGTCAGCAATATCATTCCAGACTCTCAGTCTTTCCTCTAACTTACTAACTACATGAAACAGGTTAAACAACCATCCCAACAATAAACAATGACAATAAGCATATACCCTTTTTAAGTAACTCGGACCAATCAAAAATCCCTAAAATACACCTAAGTATTTAACATATAATTTTTGGTCTACACAAGGATCAACCTCACATTAAGTACAACTACCGGCCTCTCATGGACCAATATACAAAAATTACAGTTTCAACAATCAACCCGGTCCACTCATAGAACCATCGACAAAATATGATTAACAAGTATAATTAAATCTATACCAGGTGTAGTAACCGAGTCAACCATTATAGAACCTGTACCAAGCATGGTACCCGAGCCAACTGATAAGTATCCGTACCAGGTGGTACCCAAGCTAATCAATATGTATTCTGTACCAGGCGTGGTACCCGAGCCAACCAAATGTCACACACAATCCAACAATCAATAATTAATGAACAAAATCACACTTGTAAACCAACAAGCAACAAAATCAAGTTCATTTCACATGATTGACACCCGGATACTTAGACATTCAAATTCCATTCCCTAGACCATGCAATGTACATACAATACTAAGAGACAGTTATATACACACACATTGCATTTGGAAAAATAATAACTATCACCGACCTCGAATAACCTGAAAACTCTATTGGACCGGAGCTTTTCCATTTTTCGAAGCTTTCGCTTGTTCTTGGTCTAAAAATGATTACACAATACTATAATCAGTCCAAATAGTCTAATATTACTCGGATTATAAATAAATCTTAATCTCCAGGCCAACCCATAATTATTCCACCCATCCTCGAGCTTTTTCATTATTAATTTGCCTAAAACTACCATTTTTACGGATACATTAAGCAATTTATGGTGAATAAATCATAATTGAACAATAATAAACAAAACCCAAGAATCCCCACATCCTAGAATCCCCATAACACCAGATTCTACCCTCATAGGTCCATTCAAACCTTCCCCCAAGCCTGCAATTATTGATTCTAACACTCAGGAATTGAAGTACTGAAGTAGGGGAATAAAATTCTTACCTTAGCGATGATTTTCAGTGGGAAACTGAGTTGGAATCACCCAATTTGCCTCTGTCCTTCCCCAAAATGTTCTTGAAAATTTCTAAATATTTTTGGAGAAATTTCTGCATTTACAGCGACTTACTCTGCTATAGCGATCCCCACTCTGCTATAGCGGCGCCGTCGTAGCGGACTCGACCGCTATGGCGGTGCTGATCGACTTTGACTTTCTCTATAGCGATCGTCGTTGTAGCGCGGTGTCAACCGCTATAGTTATTGACATGGAACAGAACTTTGGAAAATCTCTCAAAAATGCCTATTTTATAACACACTTCGAAACTCGATATTTTGAACCTACCCCTTCACGTTAACTTTGATATCGAAAGTTCTACTCGCGCGAATCTACTTCCGAAAAGTCCTCCGGACTCCTTAATATCTTAGCTAACAAAAAAATTAGCTCAACATAAGATACTTTACCCAATACTCACCCGAATTTCTCTAGATCATACCTCGCTCAGAAATCGTCCGACTAGTCTAGCCCAAATTTTCCAACTTCCAAACCCAATAATTTTCTAACCCAAAATTTGGCACGAATGGTTTATCCATAACGATGGAACAGGTTGTTACAACGTCTAAATATGAGTGCATATCTGAATGATTAAAATATTTTCTCTAAACACAGAATGATTAAGATTATTTATTTTTCAATATCTGAATGTGCATAGTTTATTTATTTATAAATATAATAAATAGATAATTCAAATAAAAAAATTAATTAATTATTAGAAAAAATATTAGTTATAAAAAATAAGATCATTAATTGATTAAAAAATAAAATATTTATATTCGCTAGTGACGGTGAAAATGGTTTGTAGTGATGGTGGTGGTAATGATTGATGTTGTGGTTAGTAATAGTGGTGATGATAGATGTGATAGTGGAGGTGAGTGATGGTGGAGGTGATTGATGTTGTAGTGACTGTCATGATGATGGCGATTGATAGTGGTGGTATTGGCCATGAAGTTGGTGGATGTTAGTAGTTGGCGATATTGATAGTTGTTACTGAAGAATGTGTGGTGGTTGATGTGTTGGTGATAGTTGGCGGTGCTGCTAGTTATGATAGTGAAAGTGGTTGGTAGCAGAGCTTGACTGTAGTGATAATAATGGTTGATAGTGATGTTGGAGGCGGTGACGACAGTGATGGCTGAAGAATGTGCGGTAGCTGACAATATGTTGGTGATAGTTGATGGCTATGATAGTGGAGTTGATTGGTAGCAGAGATTGGCCGCATTGGTAGTATTGGTTGATAGTGTGGTGGAGGTGATGGTGGGGACAATGACAATGGTGGCGGCGATAATTGATATAATTATAATGATGGAGGTGATAGGTGTGGTAGCGGATGACTATAGTGGTTGGCAACGGTTATGGTTGCTAGTGATGATTGTGATGACAGAGGCGTTTTTGGTTGATGATGATAATAGTAGTGGTGGTTGTAATATGTATCTTTTAATGATATTAAAACATTATTCAAGATCTTAATGACTAGAACCTATTCAGACCAATAAAATGCTTAAATTTTAATAAAAATAAATGCATTTAATGGTTTAAGGTCAGAACCATTTAGATTTAGACCTTCATTAAGTGCGAACAAATGACCTTAGTCATCTATAACTTATGATGTTTAATCTTACACGTACAATAACCATTAAAATGAGTGATCTTGGACTGTTGACCTCCTGCTTGCGCCATGAGCAAATCTTATCTTGAAAATTAAAAGTCAAAACATGTTAAAGTTGAAGTTTTTGACCATGAAGCAAATGAAATTAAAAGTTCAGGACTATCCACCTCGAATGTCATTCTTATAAGTCACACTTTTATCTCTAAATGTCTTTTCTAATTCTCAAAATACTCTTCCCGAAATAGAACATCCCAACTCCCTCTCCCTTTCATTTTCACGTTTTTTGTTCTCCACATACATATATATATACACTTACTTTTTAATTTATATTTTTATGTATAACTTTAAGGACATGTTAATCATTTTAACAGAAAATGACTTTATTACCATTTTTTTGGTTGTTAATATATCAATGGTTTATTGTCAATTTGAGCACTCTAACTCAACAGCATAATTACTTATTTGTCAAATAAATTTCAATATTGAGAAATATTTTTTATCGCCTAATATTTATCAGCTACTTTTCAATCAACAAACGACTTTCCTCCTAATTTCTCTATTCTTTTTGCCGGTGTAAATGTGCAAACATCTCAAAGGAATTACTCTCTTCGTTTATTTTTATTTGTCACATTTGAATTTAGCACGTTCATTAAGAAAATGATAATTGACATGACTATTTTACTACACTATCCCTATTAATTGATACTATTTAGTATTGCGTCTTGAAAAATAATTTGAGGAATAAATAATCAATGCTAAGAGTAAACATGAAAAATAATGGAGTAATTGTTTTTTTATATGTTTAAAATAACAAGTAATAATACAAATTTATTTGAATAAATAAAAATAAATAAAGGGAATAAAATAAATATATTAATTATTATTTTCTTAATAGACGTGAGAAGTAAATGTGTACTTGCTAAGAAACATGTTTAGACATTACCAGCATTGTATTAAATAATTTGAGTAGAGAGAGTCAGAAAAAAAAATTAGAAAAATAATAAAAAGCAAATGACAGAAAGCATTTGACTGCATTGAATTATCAACGCGTGTTTAGCTGTCATTCTAATTTAAGTCTACCTTGTTTCCTGTTTACTCATTTACTGCTTTTTGGTTTTACTTGTATGTCTTTTATATGCAGCTTTGCCATGCAACTTCATTCTACTTCTTTAATAATGGCTTTGTAAGAACAACTAAAGATCATTTTTGGCCCACATTTGGAAATGAATGTATATCATCTCAAGGAAAAAGTAGAAAATCATATTTTTAAATTCGGAGAACGAGAAGGGCCTAAATTACTTTTTAAGTATTAGAAATGGTACAAATATACTCTTTTTCTATTTTTGGGCTTTAAAATATCCTTTTCATTAATCTTTGTGCTCTAAAATACCTTTTTCATTCACTTTTGAGCCCTATTTTGTCCTTTCCCTTAACAAACTCTTTAAGAAAAAAATGATTAAGAATTTTATTTAATATATAATAATATTTTATTTGTTGAAATTTTAATTAATCAAAACCTATTAACTCACAAATCCAATTCAGATTCCAGATTTAGCTCTTCTTCATTTCGTATCTCTCCATTTTTTCCAAATTCTTATTTAGATTAGAGATATATGTCATAGATTTAATTTAATGACTGAGATTTAGTAAATTAAAAATAAGTCTTAATTATAATTAAAATAATTAATTACTTTCATATATTTACTTTCAAAATATTATTTTAATCTCACAATTTTAGTTGTACAAGATATCTTTCATAAATATAAAAAAATATTCTCACTTGCCTTGCCTTGAGACTTGAGTAAATTTTGTCCTGCATCATTTTTACTTTAATTTTTTTCACTCAAATTATTTTTAGCCTAATTTTGAATGTTGGAAAGGAATTTCAATGTTGGAAGAGAAGTTCTCCCGCTTTAAAAAAAACTACAACTAAAATTTAGTATAACTTTTTTCTGTATTATAAATAATATAACAATCAGATATTTGAATATTTGATAAAATAAATAATAATATAATTAAAAATAAATTTAATGGCTAGAATTGTGAAATTACCTTATATTTCGGAGTAAATAAATAAAAGTAATTAATTATTTTAATTATAATTAAGACTTATTTTTAATTTACTAAATCTTAGTCATTAAATTAAATCTATGACATATGTCTCTAATTTAAATAAGAACTTGGAAAAAATGGAGAGATGAGAAATGAAGGGGAGCTAAATCTGGGATCCAAATTGAGTTTGTAAATTAATAGGTTTTGATTAATTAAAATATCAATAAATAAAATATTGTTACGTATTAAATGAAAATCATCCTAATCATTTTTCCTAAAGGGTTTGTTAAGGGAAAGAGCAAAATAGGGCCCAAAGGTGAATGAGAAGGGTATTTTCGAGCCCAAAGGTGGATGAAAAGGGCATTCTAGAGTCCAAAGGTGGAAGAAGGGTATATTTGTACCATTTTCAATACTTGAAGGGTAATTTAGGCCTTCTCCATTTTAATTTTTTTGCACATCTACTTATATGACATCTAAACATAACTTAACCTCATCAATAGCTAATTTATAAGAGAAAATTGCTCAAGTCTATATAAGGAGATCAAATGATTGATCCGCCATCAATGTGGGAGACTTAACAACCCCCGTCATGCCCAGGGCTGGAACCCTGATGCGTGGATCAAGAATGACATTGATGGGGCACAAGAATTGAGATGGACCTAACTGTGATTTCATGTAAAGATATGACACCTAAACCTAACTCAACCTTAAAATTAGCTTATAATAAGGAAAGAGTTGGTGAAGTCCATATAAAGAGACTAACAGACTCATCCCTCACCAATGCCAGAGACTTAACAGGGCTGGAAGCGTGGTGCATGGATCAAGAACGACATCGATGAAGCACAAGAATTGAGATAGATTTTACTCTGATACCATGTAAAGATATGACACTTGAACCTAACTCAACCTCAAAAGGTAGCTTGGAAAGGAAAGATTGTCCATGTCCATATAAGGAGACCAAATGAACCATCCCCCACCGATGTGGGAGACTCAACACTATCCACTCCGAAAATGTTACATAAATGCGGGTCTAAAGTTAAATTTTGTCAAGCTTAAATTCAAACATCTTATGACTGAAGTTCGGGTATTAAAATTGTTGAAATGACTGAAGTTCAGACAAATATGACTAAATTTAGCCACATATAGCTGAAGTTCAGGAAAAAACATATATTAATGACTTTCAGCCATATATATATATATATATGCATGATGTTCAAGTAAAAATGACTGAACTTCAGCCATATAAGATTTCAGATACTGCAAATTTAAAGTTATTCTGAAATGGATGAACTTGCAAATTTTACACACCCGCAAATATGTTTTAAATGGTGATCCCAAAATTGGGTACCCATGCACTTCAGCTCGTGAAGTTGCATGTTGACGACATAATTAAATATATTAAAAATATATTTCCTTAATAACTTAACCTTTTAAATGAGATGATTATACAATCAAAATATACATTAAGTGTATAGGTAAAATCAGTACAGAGACATGTGGCAGTTGTCGAGCGAATAGTTTGGGCGCGTGGTCATCATGGCGCTAGTGTCCCCTCGAAAGCAAGGAAGCTTCCTCCTTCTATCACCATCGATGACATGGCGTAAGCTGACAAACAGGGGACAAGAGTGTCAAGGACGCGGAAGAGCAATTGCAGAGCAGATCTGCAGGACTCCTCTACCGAACCAGACAGGTGACGTCCTCCCATTGGTAGAACCCTTAGAGCTTAGCTGGACACTATAAATAGTGACCCCAACTTACTTGTAAAGAGATTCGATTCCGACCTCCCTCTATCCTCTCTCTCATTCTCAATTTCTTGCTCATTAAGTTCTATTGTTCTTAGCTGCTAATACTTGCTTGTTATTGGATATCTCTCAGAGGCTTGATTTTATTCTCGGTTGCTCTCGAGAACGTCCTCGGCTAGTCTAGTTTGTGCATTTTATTTACTTTCCATTGTCTATTTGATGTTACTTGTTGTCTTTGTTCTATTATTGTCTTTCCTCAACTATCGTGTAGTCTAACCGCTAACAAATTGATAACATGAGCGAGACTGAATCGTAACGCGTGCTCTTGACTCACCTACAAATTTAATTGTACCAAATTTGAATTAAACATTAAGATCGTTGGGAATTTATGATTGTCCTTGTTTTTATAGAAAAGTCTCCTTTATTAGGAGAATATTTTTAAAAAATCAGATGAAACATCTAAAACTAATTAAACTCTTACAAATTCTATACACGACAACAATATAAAGGTTCATACTTATCCACCTAACTAGGCAAGTTTAGGGTAAATTTCCCAATAAGCAATAATAATTTGGGATTCATGTGAACTTTAGGGTAAAAAATATTTATTTAGAGATGAGGGAGTGTGGATCCTAGGTGTTTGGTAGGAATCTCTAAAATAAGCTTCTTGGGTAGTAGTACTTTGAACTTAAAAAAGAGAAGGAAATTAGTAAAGAAGAGCTATAGATTCTACGGATTCTCAACCTATCTCAAATCTAGATAAAGTATATGCAATATGTTTCGATTCATGTGGCACAATTTTAATTTTGAGAGTTAAATTTTTTAATTTTGATCATGAATTTAAACATAGATATTTTTTAAATTTTTAAATAAATTTACATATTTAAAAATTACTTAAAAAGTACTATAAATCACAATAATTAGCAATTCAAAATATTTAAAAGACATAAGAAAAAAATTCCAATCAGAGAAAAATTCATTTGACTTTCAAAATTCAAAAGGTGCCATATAAATTGAAACGAAAAGAGCAATTAATGATATAATAAAAATAATAAATAACTAATATATATATATATATATATATATATATATATATATATATGGTATTTTGTTTTTATACTATCAATATATATATATATATATATATATATATATATATATATATATATATGGTATTTTGTTTTTATACTATCAATATATGTACTTAAAAATTAGTATGAAAAATACTTACTTTGAGAAAGTATTCCGAAGACAACGGCTATTAATACTGGACAGTCCCACCCCCTTCACCCTACTTCAATGCAAGCACTATATTATATTTATATGTATAGTATCAATAAGAATCCAACCACTTAGATATATTCATGAAACTACACATTTTAATACAGTTTGAGCTCTATGTACAATTTATTTATAGAGTCATATTGTAATTTATTAAATAACAAATATATGCTCTGTGCATTGACACATTTATATCATCAAGTCACTTAAAAGAAAACAGACATGTTATTCTCCCCATATATACTAACATCGATTAGTAACCTTAAAAAAATATCGAAAATGAATGGTGATGAAATGATTAAGTGAGTGTTTGATTATAAAAATTAAAAAAAAAAGTTCACTTTAATTAATTTTTTTGGAAATTGGAGTTATATTTGGCTATATTATTTTCAAAGAATATTTAGAATTTGAATATACTTTTTCTAAATATGATTTATACTTACCCCCCCCCCCCTCCCCCCCTCCCTTCCTTTAAAAACTAGCAAAATCACCTAATTTGATTAATATTTTATCTGAAACGTACAATCAAATCTGATTTAAAAGAGTAATATCTCAAGATGGAGGTAAGAGGTATCTCGTGAAATTAGTCGAGGTGCATGTAAGCTGACCCGAATACCAAGATTATAAAAAAAGAAGAAGTAACATCTCAAAATAAATAGTTAAATAATGTAGATTAAATCCATGCATATACGAGCTACTATATTACAAATATTTTTTTCCACTTTATTTGTAATTTTTGTCGTTAAAGTTAACGAAAATTATGTTTGATTATAATTTATGTAAATAATATTTTATTATTTAAATATACTTTTTTCAAAGAAAATATATCATATAAATTAAGACAAACGAGTACGTTATTTGCTATAGTAGGTAAAAATGAGTTAATGATAGTAGAAATTATTTAGGCAGAAGCTGTCAGTCTGTGTATATAAAGTAAAATCCATTTTACCAAAAGGTCAAGCCAACATGCATATATTTAAAAGCATAGTGTGTGTATGTATGTATAGTTAGAAGCAAATAAGGTGGTTCAGAGTTCGAAGCTTCAGTAAACCAGAAAAATAAAAATAAGAAGGTTCCCTGGATTCAAGGGTCAAGATCCTCCATGTGACTTACACCATAAGATAAGGAGATTAACCTGACCATCACCCATATACAATACAATAGAATATTTCAAGTCCAATCTTGACATAACAACAACATAAGCACAACAAAACAAAACAAAACAAAACCAAATCCAAGTTCCATCATCAAATGGTCAACATCTCTCAATTCTTCTCTACTCATTTCTAGCTATAGCTATATTACACCCCCTTCTTTTTTAGTTACAATTTTGAGGGAAGAAGAAGAAGAACCTGGTTCCTCGTATCAACAAGGACAAGCACATAGCCATGGGTTCCTGAGACTCCAATCGGTCTGTTGAAAAGTTCTTGCATAAGTTGTCTGATCCTCAAACAAAAAAGCTTTTCTGGGAATGCTCTGTTCAAGTCGAGTTTCTTTATTGCCCCTTCTAACTTTCCTATTTCCAAAAGAAGAAAGAAAGGTTGAAAGATCTCTTTCGATTAACTCTGATCTGAGACGAAAAAGTTTGACCAAAGTCGACATTTGAAGTTAACGTGCTACTAAGATTGAGATCCATGCAATGGCAATTCAAGAAGAAAGTACAATGAATCAAAACATTACTAGAAGAAGACGAAGAATCAAAAGTTTGATCAAAGTCAACATTTGGACGTTAATCTTGATATTTTCCCAGTTGTGTATATTATCAACTGGCCATTCAACAAATGCAGCCCCAAGAAAAGTTGGTTTATTTCATCATGTTACTATAAGTTCAACTAGTTCAGTTGATGATCATTATGTTGGAAAAGGGGAGAAAAGAAACAGAGGTAACAAATTGTATTATGATGAAGACAAGAGATTAGTTCATACAGGTCCAAATCCTCTTCACAACTAATTCAACTACTACTACTACATGAGAACCCAAAAAATCAAAATGTGGGAGTTTTGCTACTATTGAATTTTTCTAATGGTTAGTGATTGTGCAAGTTCTTTCTTTTCTTTTTTTCTTTTTTTCCTCCTTTTGCTCTGTATTGGAATTAATAGTAGCAAAGCTTTTACTAGTAGCATTTTCAGTCATTGTTCAATGGAAGAGGTTTTATGGCGCGGCGAAAAACTTTATTTTGTGACTCATACAACTGACGCTAGTTGTGTGACGACGTTTTTTTTTTGTCTCACAAGTTGGTAGACTCAAATTTCACACTTTTCACTAAAAAAAAATGGCTTGGATTTAGCTATGAAGTTCGCAAATTAGTGGGTAAAATCTTCTGATAATCTGTTGTTAATTGGTCACTGAACAGAATTAACGATGAATTTTTCCTATCTCTCATTCCTATTTTTTTTCTAGTGGTGTTTAGGTTTACAAATTTTGAATTAACTTGTCTATGAGACAAAATGAAGCCTCATCTATGGATAGTTTCGAAAGTTAATATCTCATATGAAATACTAATAATTGAGTGACTTTTGAATTATAAAACAAAGTTGAGTGACTTTTTAAGAGAACTACCCGTAGTTGAGTGACCCTATGATATATTATCTATAGCATCAAGATTCAAGTGTGTGAGACACAAAATAAATTTCTTCTGGGGGCATAGGGCAGAGAGCACCAATAAAGTCAAGAGGAAAAATGGAATTGAATAAGGGGTGGTGTTAAATGCACTGTTTTTGCTCTTATTATTGTTATTAGGTGAATAATTATTTCTGACTTCATTTATCTTCTCTGTACCTTCTGATAAAAAAAGTGACTGTTGATGTATTAAATGTAGAAGTTACTACTACTGAATACTGATCTTTTACTGCTACTTTTTTCTTTGGACAGCCATTTGGTCACAGATTCACAGTAAATACAATTCTCTTTTCAGTGTTAAAGCACTGCCATCTATTCATAATATACAAAATAATTAGTCCGACAGATTTAAGTCAATTGAGTTATAGGAGATTTTCCCTCTTTCTCCCTCCACCTTCTATTTGCTTCTTTAGCATTTTCTCCGTTTCTTTTTTGTTGTCATAGTTTTTTTTAAGAGTCAAATGATATAAACTTTAATCAATATTTTAAAATGTATTTTGCATCATATTGATGTGAGAAAAAATTACAATTTATAGTACTCTTCGTATAGATTTTGAATATTTAAATTTAAATTTTAAAATATCGAATTAATCTAATCTAATTTAGCTTCAAAAAGTAATCAAATTAACTCTCGAAAAGCGAAACATGATAACTAAGAAGGAACGGAGGGAGTACTATTCCGTCTCATATTACTTGTTCATATTATCATAAAGACAATATATAATGAGCCTTTTAACTTGACCTTAGCTGATATCTACGCCTTTTAATTTTGGATGTGCACAAATAAACACTTATATATTATGCTAAATATTAAAAATATCTGTCTCAAATTACTCTAATTTACAAAATCAAAATAGAATTGATTTGATTTTTCTCATTTTTCTCTTAAATTAATTTCTTTTAAAAGTACAAATACCGTAAAATTTCAAAAAAGTTCATAGTGAAAAAAAACCCATCTCAAAAGCTATTTGACCTTGAGTTTTAGTTTGTTTGTGATGCAGGAATGGTAGCCATTGCTTCTTCAATCTGAGAATCTGCTTGCTTATCCCTTTCGATCATCTAATCATCAATGAAATCGATAAAAATAATAAAAACTCAAGGTTCAAATTTTAAGTGAACAGAATTGTATAATATTTTTATTGGTGGAAGATAGCAAATATTATATGTCAAGTTGGCTCGAACATCACAAGAAATAATCAATACTTACCAATTTTTTCTTTTTAAAAAAAAAACAAAACAAAACAAAGTTGACATGACTTTGATATGGAACATTTCATGCTAGCTAGTGCATTAATAACAACCTTAAATAGAAAATTTTATTGGAAAATTAATTAATTAAATAATCTGAAGATTGTATTAAGAAATGAAGACGCGAACTAACTTCAAAATCTTTTCAGTGTGATTTGACTTGTATAAGTTTCATAAATAAAAGGTTGCCTTGGTTTCTTGTATTTCCAAAAATTTACTAAGTACTACTCCTAATATGTTTATTAACACCCATAAAAGGCAAACAAAAGTATGGTAAGATGGGGAAAACCTAAAAAGGTGCTAACTTCATGGAGGCGCTAGGGTTCTCTTCTTAACTTTGCTTTTAACTTTTGTTAGCCCCTCAATATTATAGTACTCCGTATAATCGTCTCAAAATATTTGTCACATTTTACGAATTAAATTATATAAATATTGATCAATATTGATATATTTTTCACCATATTAATATGAAAAAATAGCGATTTATAGTATTTTTTTAATATAATTTTTAAATAGTTATGTATTAATTTTACATATTAAATTAATCTAATTTAATTAAGTTCTGAAAACTAGTCAAATTGACTAGAAGCAGAAACCAATACTTCAATTCAGCAATCAAGGGGGTTCAAATATTCCTTGAGGGAGAAAGTTCGATTCCCACCAACTACATCATAACCAACAACCAAACGATCCCTTATTATTTAATTTTAACCCATAGTATTAAAGAAAATTCGATTAGCCACCATTAATCATTCTGAATTACTCATCCCAAACATTAATCATTTTAAACAGCAAAATTTGTTTTTAAATGTTTGAAATCTTAGAAAATACAAGTCATTAATTGCTCTCACCCCCCACCCCAAATTAAACTAGCTCTTCCTTAATTATGAAAGTTAATACTGCGATGTTTAACAAGAGATAAATAGTTCTTTAAATAAACATTCTTGTCCTACAAATATTAAATATCTTTTTTAAAGGATGTTCATATACTTTAAAAGACAACTACTCCCTCCGTCCATCTTTACTTGTCTACTATTGATTTTGCACAATTATTAAGAAACTATAAATAGAAGAGTAATTTTACCTTATCACCCTTTGAATATAATAAATACAATATCTTGAAAAATGTAATAGGGAAATGACTATAATTAATGATAAGGGTAAAATAGGAATTAAGTGTGAAATTATCTCTTAATTTCATAAATTGGACAAGTATTGTTGGACATCTACTTTTAGTATAGTGGACAAGTAAAGATGGACGGAGGGAGTAATATGGATAAATTAGAATATTAATCAAGAATTTTTTTTAAAAAGTCTTCTTTTTAAGGAAAAAATTAAAGAGTGTTTTTCTTTGTGTAATGAAAGTGGGGGTTGTTAGTGAGATTGTCCAAACTTAAATTATTGCATTGGGAAGTGATCATATATTTGATTGACTATTCCTAGAACTAGCATAGTGTTTTTCATATTTGTCATTCAAAATATTAATGCTCCTACATTTTTCTATATAGAGCCAACATGCATCGTCAATGTTTATGGACACTCCAACCCCAAGACATATTAATTGCCCAACTATTTTATTACACTATACTATACTATTACATGTTCTACTAGTACCTTTGCTATTGGCAAGTCATTTGGTCCATAAGATTCCTTTCAACACAACTTTTATTTTAATAATCAACTTTATGTACGTACTCCCTCTGTTCATTTTTTACATATCATATTTAAATTTGGCACGTCCATTAAAAAAAATAATTGATATGGTTATTTTACCACACTACCTCTATTAATTGATGTTTAATATTAGGCCTTAAAAACAGTTTGGAGAATAAGTAATTAATGTCAAGGGTAAAACATGAAAGAAAATAATTATTTTTTCTTGATACATTAAAACTGACAAGTAAAAGTGAACATCTATTTTTAGAATAGTGGACAAGTAAAAATGAACAGGAGTATTATATTTCAATATAGTTTTAACAAATTAATAAATGGTTTTCTTTGTTTTGGAGATTGGCTCAATTAATGTCTAGTTGAGAGCTAGCAAGAATGTGTTTGAATCAATCAAAGTAACCAGGTGCTCCTATTTCATTAGCTTTTGGTTTAGACTCTTAATTGGAGAAGTTGGACTGATTGTAAAGAAAGAAGCCAGACTGCTAGAGAAAAGGTTCCATTTTCGAGTCTGTTTTTAATTCTTTCCATCATAAATCTAGGTTCCATATTTATAGCTCGAACCTAGAATTTGAAAAGCCAAATCAAAATGATGGTCGTGTTTGTCTCGAACTTGGTCGTGCCTTATGAGCTGGCTAGACTAATGCAATGCCGATATCTTTTTTCCTCCAAAGCCACCTCTGATGTCAATGCGGATTGCTAGCTCTATCGAAAAAATAACAAAACGCCAAGTAATATTATATTTTGTTATAAATTCCATTTTGAGAACGTTAGGTAATCGAAACATGTTTTTTCAAGACTCTTTACGTATCGACATACGTTTGATTAATCATAAAAGATCAATTACAAATTTGTTAAGATCATACTCATAAATAAGAATTAATAACAAGCAATGAGAATATATGCATAAAATTTATTAAAGGGAGAAGCGCTCTCTATTGATATTTTCTTCACTTCTAAAGTTAAAGTCGAGATATTCGATTAATAGCAAAGGGACCATATTCATCACGTGATGGTACAAAAGAAAACTATCTCAGTTAAGTTGCCCTTAATTAATTAAGTGAAAAATCAATTGGGCAGTGGCTAGGTAAATAGATTGGATTCTACCCCATTGTACTTTTTACCTTTTTTTTGTTTTTTACTCGGAGTCCGATTATAATTGAATTTATGCTCTATGAGGTCCATTTTAAAAAAAAATGCTTCCTATTAAAAAAAATTTATACTCAAGACTCGAACGTGAGATTTTTAATTAAGAAAAAAGCGGCACATTGTACTTTTCACTTGCAAAGTGCATAGGGGACCTGTTTGGCTAGAAGATCCAATTCTTTTTTATCTAATTTAATACTATGCATCTTTTACTAGTTGTCCCTAAAAAGTTGAGCAGATAATTTCAAATGAACTTTTGTTGTTTCAATGTATGTTACCTTTCCATTGGACAATGTCCATGTTCTCAAGGTGAGATCTAAAAAGAAGATATAGAAACTTCTTTGGATGAGTTTCACCAAAACCCCCCAATATAAAATTCACCAAAAATTAGTTGGAGACAAATTCAAAGCTAGCTAGCCCCATTCTCCAAAACAATAAATTAAAGGTTTTGCATAGTCCAAAAGATTCTCGAATAAAGAGAGGAGAGAAAAGGCAATCTCTTTTCTTGAACTATACTGCTCTGTTCAGTTTTACTTATCACTTATTTCTAAAATAAATTTTTATTTTTAATAAATTAAAAAATATTTTTTTAAAATTTAATATTAAACATCAATTAATAAAAATAGTGAAACAAAATAAATATATTAATTTTTTTAAAAATAAATATGACAAGTTAAAATATGACAAGTAAAAATAAACAGAGGGAGTATATATTTTCCCCATGAAATGAATGTTTGCCTCAAAGACATTAGTAGAAACTATAAATGTCACTACTCTCTCCGTCCAACAATACTTGTTCACTATTGACTTTGCACACATCTTAAAAAATCATAAATAGAAGGATAATTTTACCATATTACCCTTTGAATATAATAAATACAATATTTTGAAAAATATAATAGGAAAATGACTATAATTAACGATAAGGGTAAATTAGGAACTAAGTATAAAATTATCTCTTGATTTTAACAATTGAACAAATATTATTGAATATTTATTTTTAGTATAGTAGACAAGTAAAAATAAACGGAGGAAGTACATGGAACTAATAACTCTCGAGTCTAATTGCCTCAACCACCTATAGCTACCGTGCATATTGTCTTACCTTTTATTTTCTTCTTTTAATTTTTTTTTTCATGACATAGGAGATTGGGAAGGGAAAGGGAAATTAAAGGGCGATAAATATTATATCGAACTCTCACAATTACTGCATTTCTTTTAAAAAGCAAATTCACTAAGTGAGGTGTTTAGAACTAGTCTTTTATTTATATAATAAAAATAAAACTCAAAAGAAAGAGTACAAGTAAGGGGCTATATACTTTACTAATTCTATTGAAGTGTAACTAATTAACATGCATGTAAAAAATAATAAGGAGAAAGAACTAAATATTCTATGATCATCGCAAAATTTATAGCACATCACTCTATGATGATATTACAAATGATAACACTTCAGCAGTGAAAAATTAGAATAAGCAAAAATGTAGAGTTAAACACATGTTTCTTTGAAATTGTAAAATCTTCAAGGACATGTAGCACGATAAAAATATGATTCTTCACCTTGGCTTCTTCCTCCAACCGCTCCAAAATCTTTTGATACTTCATTAATCCTTCTCGGATCTATTGAACCTTGTTGATGTAGTTGAACATTGTCTCTTTCTCTTTTGCCACTCCCATTGGTAGATTGGCTTAGAACAGCCTTCTCCAACACTTTACAATCCCAACTATGCTTTCTTCCATAACTCTTATTTATCTGGAATTCTCTCCTTTGCTGCCTAGATGAAAGATCTTCATCCCTAGCCACTTTATCAAAACATTCATCTAATACTTCATTCTCATCTTCCTCACCAAATATGTCAAATCTCAAATCACCATCAAAAGCTTCCAATGAATCTTCCACTAAAGTTCATGGTTCATACCTCTTGGCCACTATTCCAATAGGATTCTTTTTAGTAAGATTATTCATAGCATTTAAAAGTGCACTCGTTTGAGCCACAAGCTATCCTGTGGCTAAAGATGAAAGAACCATGACACGACTTGACACAAATGTTGAAGCTATTTGACTTGCACATTGAAGGGGATGGGACTTGCTCCTCCTCCTTTGCCATGTTCCTCCAACTCTTCATATTCGTACCACTTTTTTGGTCACTTTTTATTACAATCTTGTTGCTTGAATATGCTGTAATGGAGGCCACAATCTTATTCACATCTTGGTCATTTCTATTGAACATTAATTGTTGCCCAGAGTCATCATGTTGCTCACCAAATGACCCCATAGATCGATAGGGATCTCAAATGCCAAAGTGTTCAATGTGAACGTCAACAACTTCAAGACGAGGATTGAACAAACTAAATTTGCAACTTGTTATTACATTAACATGTTGTCAGTTTCAGATGTGTAATTTGACATTTAGGACTGTCAAAACATATTGGTTCTTTTCTCTACTTGAAAGAACCTCAAAAGTGTTAGGACACATAATGTCCTTTGTTGCAAGGCCTTGTTCCTTTGCCACATTAAGTTCTTTGCCAATTTAGGGACTAATAAATTATTTTGTGTGAGATCATTGTCCAACCCTCACCTCCAGCATCATCTCTAGAACTATTTAAATCCATAGCTTGCTTGAAAACTGTCAAACTCCCAATCCATCTCTAGACTACTCACATTTTCATTTGTACTAGGATGCAAATCTACAACAACTTCCTTTTCAGTCCGTGATCTTTCAGATAGATTTTCAGACATCCTAGCTAATGCTCGACCTATCAGAATATCTCCCATGTTAGATTTCTTTTGTTGTTGCTTTTTAGTATTTATATAATCACGTGCATTTTCTTGCCATTTCTCAACCGAAGCTCCCTCAATCTCCATTGCTGCAACATCTTCATTTTGAACCACTATCTTTTTTATTCAATAATCAACACTTCTTTTTATCATGACCTTGACTATTATAATAAGTGCAATATTGAGGCAAATTATCATACACGATCTCCTGAAACTCTTCAATAATTTTGTCGGTAACTTTGTTCACACTTTGAGATCGAATATATCTAAATTCTTGTCCAATAAGTCGAGGATCACCCTAACCCTAACCATGCTAGGTCTTGATCTCACCTGTGTAGCCTTACCCATTACAATAGATTTCCACACTGTTGAAGCGATGAAAAGGAAAGACCTCTTAGAAAATAAATTCGTCGATAGATTTATAAAAGAAATCCATACTACCGCTCGTGAAGGCAAAAGTCCTATTGATTATTTTTACCAATAAGTTTTTAAGGAGGGGGTAATCCATACTTCCTTAAAAACATGAAGGCAGAATCCAACAGTTTAAACGTTTCGTTATAAGGAGTAATTTTTACCAATAGTCCTACTAATATCATTAAATCTTTCAGAGCTTTAAGTAACAATAAAATAGTAAAAAATGTCTCTGACAGTGAAAAAATAAAATAAAAAATTACAAGGCAAAAGAAAATTCGAAAGACATAAATAAGTTTAATTAAAGTTATGCCCCAGACATAACTTGTGATGCCTCAGGGCATAAGTTTAGTGACACAAGTTATGCCCAAAGGCAAGAGAGATTATGTCCTAAGGCATAAGTGCAATGACACAAGTTATGTCTGAAGGTAAAAGAAATTAAGCTTAAGGTATAAGTTATGTTCCAAGACAGAAGTTTAGTGGCCTAAATTATTTCCCAAGACATAAGTTCAGCGGCACAAGTTATTCCCCAAGACATAAGTTCAGTCGCACAAGTTATGCCCAAAGTATAAGTTCAGTGGTACAAGTTATGCCATAGAGCATAAGTTCAGTGACAGAAATTATGTCCTAAGACAAAAGTTCTCTAAAAGTCTTGCCAGCGAATTAAATACTATTGAACTTATGCCCCAAGAAAAACACTCTAAAAAGTTTTGCCTAGCGAAATTAGGTATAATTAAGGATGCTTTGGCCCATAAATTTTCATTAAATTAGCAGTAGGGACAAAAATTAAAAACCACAAATTTGAGGAGCAAAAATTAAAGACCACCCAAAATAGGGACAGTCCGTGCAAAAACTTGAGTTTGCATTAGAGGTGACAAAAATAGCCCGCACAAATATGATTCGTCCAACCTGCTCAAGTTTGGACTTGACTTAATCTATTTTGACTCATCTAATTCAAGGTAATTGGGACTAAATATATATCCCAAATTGACAAATTAAAAACCTTGTCAAAATAATTATTTTAATAATATGTACAATCATAGTAAAAAAATATTATTTAGTAATTAAATAAATCATAAAAAAAGAAAGGCTGAAACTAAACCGGTTAGTTCAGACTCATTGTTTAGCATATTTTGATTTAAGCAACTCAGCTTAAGTTACTTTTCAGCGGATTAATGACTCATCTATTTATTAACTCAGTCATTCAACTACTGCAAATTTTTACGTATCGGCCCATTTGACACTCTTAATTGCCGCTTTGCTCTGTTGATGGATCAAAATCATGAAAGACTAGGATTCAATCTCAACATAAACAAAAATAGCTAGATGATTTTCCCCCCATTTATCTAAGTATTACAACTATTTGATGCCTATGTTAATGAAAACAAACCCCAAATAAAATAATTGAGGTATGCGCAAGTGAACATTACACTAACAAAGAAAATTGCACGTTGTCGTTATGATTATGTAGTTGCACCTAAGGGTGTACATGGACCGGTTGGTTCGGATTTTTTAAATATCAAACCAAACCATTAGTGTCGGGTTTTTAAATTTATAAACCAAACTAAACTAATAAAAGTCGGGTTTTTCAACCTCGGGATTTTTCGGTTTTTTCGGATTTTTACGGTAAAGTCTTCATACAAACATATAATTAACTTGTGCTTCAAATATTTCTTTAGTCAGAGCAAAATACAACTATCTAAGGTATTTCTTAAAAAAATAACACAAAATATATTCACTTTATTTGAAATTTATGAGGTGAGTGATGACAACAAAATATTCAACCAAAAAAATAATGAAATTGCATAAAATAAATATTGCATATTAATAAGTCATAATAAAAATAATCATAATTTAAAAGTATTAAGTCATGCTAAAATAAGTCTAATAAGTATTAACTACATGACTAAATATTAAACAGAAAAATAAATTAGTTGATGTATTTATGTAAAATTAAAGAATAAATATCTAACATGATTGTCATTCCTAATGTTGGATTGAATAATCTTTTGTTAACATTCGTATTGATTTGGGCTTTATTTGAGTTACTAATATCTATGGGTTGTAAAAAGACTTATTGGACCATTTAAAATTCTAAGTTTAAACTTGAAATAATATATTGAAAGATAAAACTATGAAAAAGTTGAAGAAATATTTATAAATTACATCACAATAAATATTTTTATGTGTAAAATATTTTTAAAAATAGTATACATGTAATATCGGGTTGGTTCGGTTCGGTTTGACTTTTTTAGTTAAAACCAAACCAAACCAATTATAGTCGGGTTTTTTTTCAATACCAAACCAAGTCAAACCAAACCATTAGTCGATTTTTTTTTATGGTTTGATTCGATTTACGATTTAATTCGATTTGCGGTTCGATTTTGTACACCCCTAGTTGCACCTATGGGTTTGGCAAATAGCTCTACCAGCCCATTATATTTGCCAACATGTTCAAACTTGTCACTACATATAGCTTTGCCAACATGTTCAAACTTGTCACTACATATAGCTTTTTAGGATTTTAATTTGTAGACATTAGGTTACTCAAAAGTGATAGTAAATCAAATTTATGATCCAAACAATTTTTTATACAATAGTTCAATTCTAGACATATTGAGCAAATTGATGGCAAAATCACATGCCAATCTTTGTACCACAAATTGGAAACCTATAATGGAGGTGAAAATTAAGGTCCTACAGAGTTTAATTGGGACTATGAAAATAAAAGGGGTAAAATTTATTTCAATATATCAACCACCCAAATTAAGAAGCATTCTAATATTAATGTTGATAATGTTGATATATTTAGTTGTTTCTTTCTGATATATAAGGCATAATTCTGAATTTAAATTTTGTGAATTCAATTTTTTAGTTTTAGTAATGTACTCATCGTATTTTTAAAATTATGATTTCAAACCTACTATTTGTTGCAGTTAACGATTAAGCAGGGAAAATAATAAAAATAGAAGAAGTGCCTTGCCTCCTTAAATTCAACATTTGAACTCGTTGACTAATCCCTATAAACTAGAGGGAGACCATGACTCATGACCGCATGAGCCATATGAACTAGCTCTTCCATGCCTGCCGAATTTTATGATGGAGGGTGTTCAATTTGAGTATTGAATTTTTCCAACCGGGTGAACATCCTGGGAATTTAAAATCCGATTTCCTCCATAAATTATATATTTAAGTTATGCTCCAAATTAAAAATTACTTAGTCAGATGAACTCGATGCCTGCATGTCGCATCCACCATTGATATAAGGGGCGGATCCAAAATTTGAACTTAATGAGTTGAATATTATATTTAAGATTTTTAATATGGAATTCATTATATTTTTAAAATTATGGATTCAAACCTACTATTTATTAATTTTTTACATATAAATTTTTATTGAGCATCAAAATATTGAGTTCAAATGAACGCGTAGATTGTAGATTGAACCCTACATCCACCACTGAGTCTGTCTCTTGAACTTAAAGATCTTTATGTTTTAATTTAGGATATAATTTGCTTCCGGGAGCAGAATGTCCTGTTTTCTCACAGTGAATAATGTCTTGGTTATGTGAATAAATATTTCATTCTTTGGGGACCTCAGAATTTGCGATTTCTATATGTGGAATATAATGTTAATGCAAGGACCACATATTCAGATAGCATAAGCTCAGTATACATACAAAATAATAGTTTTTCAAAAGTTTTCTCCATAGTTAAATGTAAAGAAATGTCAAATTGTCATCTTCACAGTTACTAAATTTTCCTTTTCTTCTTGTTTAATTTCCTTGTTCTCCCCTTCCTTTAGGTTTCTTCTTTCCCTTTGTCCCTCTTTCTTCCTTATCATTTCTTACAATTTTTTCCCTCTTTCCTACTATTGTAACTTTTCTCCTACTAACACTAACATAGAGGTGTTGTAAGGGGTAGGGATTAAGGGTTTAATTCCTAAGTTACAATGGGTTGTAATCTGAACGTTGCTTGGTGATTAGTGAAGCTTTTGAGAAATCGTACGTGGTAGGTCGTGATTTTACTCCCTTGAGCAAATGAGGTTTCCTTGTGTCTGTTGATTTAGTCTTTACATACTATTATTAGCACCAGAACCAGGTGAGGAACCTGGTTCCTTGAACTGTGGTGGATTCATATAAGCCATCAGTACCCTTTTGGTTTTAGAGACGATCAATGATGAATTTCAAATCAATCAATTGAAGCAACATACCCCGCTTGCAGAGGAAAGACTGAAATCCGCTCCTACATTATCCGAAGGAGTCAAAAAGAAAAAAGTCGATCCAGCTAGTGATATTTGCTGAAATTAGGAGATCTTTCACTTCCTCGATCAGTAATTTGTTACATGGCTCCCATGCCACAACAGCTATAAAAACACATCGTCGTTAGTTCAAAATTACCACCAAAATTCCCAAAAAGAAGATGAGGAGAAAAAAAAATGAAACCTGAAAACGAGAAAGTTCACATTATGTAGAAGAAATGGAATGAAACAAATGTCATATAGATTTGCAGCGAATGATAAATGGCTATGGAAGGAAATATAGAAAGTATTGTCATGAATGGGCCTGGAGCCCTGGACCAATATCGGCAGAGCAGCCCAATAACGGATTATGTGGCTATTTTTGTGATCCAGGCTGATAAATAGCAAACTGTGAGAGCAAAAAGAGGTTTTATGCGAATTATGTTGCAACCTTGCAAAGTCTATTATCCCCTTCTTTTGAATTAGTCAAAAGAGCATGATTGTACTTGCTAGAGGTTCTAAAAAATCTTAACTCTGTTTCAAGTATCTCAATTTCATCAATCTCGATGCTACTCTGATCACCTGCACTCTTGATCCTTCTTAGGTGATCTAACACATCGTCAATGTCATTGTGAGCCATCTTTCGTAGATAAAGTAGAAAATTCCTTCAAGTTCACCAACTCTTGAAATATCAGTTTTGTTAAATAATAAGAACAACATTTTAATTCATGTCTTCCAATATCTACTTTTAGAAGCTATGTTAATGCTTGTGAAAGATTATACATCTTCTGTACTAAGGTCCCAATATACTATACTGTTTAGAGCTAATGTAGCCTTTTAAAAAAATGGCCCATTTATACCCGTATTGTTACACAAATGACTCAAATATATCATTTTGACTGACGGAAGTAAAAAGGGTATATTTGATCCTAAACCAACTTTTGTCCCCTTTCGCATTTTTTTGCATCTCCAATTTCGTATTCAATCCTGGAAAGAATAAGCAAAAGAGAAGATAAACTATAATTCAAATTAACTTCAAGTTCCACCAAAGAAAAGTTTGAAATATTCAGGAGTAGGATTAAAACAGATGAAAAGATGTCATAGAAATGATCAGATCAACAAAATGAATTGATCCCAAGGTGGATGATCCTGAGATGGCCAGCCACTATAGGCCTATATCATGCTGCAATGTGATCTACAAATGTATTTCCAAGCTCATATGTGGTAGATTGAAAGGAGCTGTGGATAGTGTTGTGGCAGATAATCAAGCAGCCTTTGTTCAGGGAGGTCAATGCTACATAATGTATTGATATGTCATGATATCCTAAGACACTACAATAGGGAAACTACTCCAAGGTGCTTAATGAAGATAGACTTAAGGAAAGCATATGACATGGTGAGTTGGGAGTTTCTACAGAAAGCATTGGTTGGTTATGGATTTCCTGCAAGGTTCATATATTGGATCACGACTTGTGTCACCTCACCTAGATTTACTATGAAGGTAAACGGGGAAGGATATGAATACTTTGAAGGACAAAGGGGCCTCAGACAAGGGAATCCCATGTCACCTTTACTGTTTGTGCTTGTTATGGAGTATTTGTCAAGGACTTTGAAGTGCATGAGTATGCTGCCTAACTTTAGGTACCATCCTATGTGTAAAGCACTACAACTCACTCATCTTATTTTTTCTGATGACCTCATGATATTCTGTAACGCTGATTCTGGATCAATTATAAGGGTGAAAGAGGCATTGGAATACTTTAGTGCAACCACTGGTTTGGTGGCAAATATAGAAAAGTCAAGCATCTTCTTGGCAGGAATGGATGATCAGTGTAAATCCCAGCTAATCTCCCTGACAGGATTCTCTCAGGGCTCTTTTCCAATTAGATACTTAGGCTTACCTCTTTCTCCAAAAAAAAGTGGTGTAAGCTGGAGTGCCATGTCCTAACTGACAAGATCACAGTGAGAATTCCGACAACCTATGCTAGGCAACTATCTTATGCAGACAAGCTACAAGTAGTATTAGCTATTCTCTTTTCCACTCACAGTTTCTGGGGCTCAATGTTTATCCTGCCTCAAGGTGTGGTGAAAGAGGTAGACAAGAAGTGTAGGTAATATTTATGGGGAGGTAACACTGAGAAGAGGAAAGTAGCACTAGTAGCTGTTAACTAGAATAGGGATCAACAAGCTACTATGGTTAGAAGGTTCTAGAAGAAAGTTAGTTAGACACAAGTTGTTGAGAGTTAGTTAGTTTGTTAGGAGTATGTACAGCTGTAATCTTCACTATATAAAGATAAGGTGTATAACAATATGAAGATAGATTTGTAAAGCTTCTTAGAATGTAACAATCAGTTCTCTCTTTTCCTCTGCTCTCATTTCTTCTATCTTCTTCTCAGTCTACATCTCATCTACACATAGCACTAGCTTAATACAGTCTAACATCACTGAACTGCTAAGCTCCTTCAATGGAGTTATCATGGTATCAGAGCCTACAATTCGTGTAAGCTAGTCCAGTCAGAAGTGTGGTACAAATCGAGTTGGTATAGTCTCAGTGCTTAGGTTCGAGGGATCGCAAAATCTCGAATCGTGAGTAAGCATCCAAAGACGTGAAATTAAAGTTTCTAGCTGGTTTCAATGGCGGATGTAGCTGCAAATGGAGCAATACCACTAGGAACAGGTAATTTGAACTCGAATACCACACATGCAAGCACAGGAACGACCAGTAATGTTTTCTCAACGATCGATACATATCATCCTCTGTACTTACAGTCAACAGACACTCCAGGTAGCTCACTAATCTCTCTTCAACTTACCGGTTCTGAGAATTATGCTCTATGGAGTAGATCTATGAGGATTGGCTTGTTAGGAAAGAGTAAATTAGGATTTGTTGAAGGTCGATTTCCTAGATCTAGTTTTCCTGCTGAGTTATATGATGTTTGGGAGAAGTGCAATGCTGTTGTACTGTCTTGGATAATGAATGCTGTGAGGCCTGGCCTGCTGAGTACGGTTGTGTATACCTGTGATGCACATAAAACATGGTGTGATCTGAAGGAGAGATTCGATAAAATCAATGGAGCTCATGTGTTTCATCTCCACAAAGAAATTCACAGCTTTACTCAGGGTACTCTAACTGTAGCGGATTATTTCTCCAAGCTCCGAGATCTGTGGGATGAATTTGATGCGATTATGCCCTGTCCTAGCTGTCCATGTCCTGAATCTAAGAAGTTTATAGAACATCTTGAGTATCAACGACTGCTACAATTCCTAATGGGGCTAAATGAGTCGTATGCACAAGCTAGAGGTCAGATTCTCATGATCTCACCTACACCTAATCTGAACAGGGCGTATTCCCTGGTTATTGATCATGAGAGCCAAAGGAATCTAGCTACGTCCATTCATGAAGGACCCCTACTATCTGCTGTTGAAGGAGCAGCTCTTTACAGTCACAAAGGAGGTGGGAGAAACTATGCTGGAAGTCTGGGTACAAGTCATCAACATCCTACTGGAAACATTGGTGGTGGTAATCCTGGTGGTGGATTTCCTGAAGGAGGTCATTATGGGGCTCCATACAAAAAACCACAGAAATCTAACCTGATTTGTGAAGTGTGTGGTTATAAAGGTCACACTAAAGATCAATGTTTCAAAGTAATAGGTTTTCCTGCAGGTTGGAAGTCTAAGAAGAAAACTAGCTCTTATGCTAATCATGTAGAGATAGGTCATAACCAGGAGCTCAGGAATGCTACTGCAGCCTCAAGCTCCACTCTATCCACTCCATTTCAACCACCTGCTCCCTATCTATCTCAGGAACAATACAAGCAAATTGTAGAATTACTAGCCAAAGGTGGTGAAGGAGGGTCAGCACACTCTCACAAGGCAGCTACTGCAGGTAGTGTGCTGTCTGCATTAGTTACCAAATATGTGAATAAAGAGTGGATCATTGACACAGGAGCTACTGACCACATAACATCTCAACCTAACATGATAACTGAGCCTACCTTAGTCAAAGATTCTGATAAGAGTCAAGTCCATCTTCCCAATGGGAAAGTAGTATCAGTCTCTCAAGTTGGAAAGACATGTGTACTTAATGACCAAGTCCTTGATAATGTGCTCTTTATACCTGAATTTAAGTTCAACCTGCTATCTGTCTCCAAGATCACTAAGGCACTCCACTGTATGGTTGGTTTCTTTCCTGACTTCTGTCTTTTCCAGGATCTTTACAGTGGACGGGTCAAGGGGATTGGTAAGGAGGAATATGGACTCTACATCTTGCAGGAAGGACTACATCAAGCTCCAAAGGTGCCAGTCAAACAGTCCTGTATAGCTACCTCTCATGACTCTCTTACATTGTGGCATCAAAGGCTAGGTCATGCTCCAATTGATGTAATAAAGAGACATGATAGCCTTAAGTTTCTTAAAAATTCTACTTTTGTAAATGCTGATAGCTCACATTGCACTGTCTGTCCTCTTGCAAAACAAACCAAGCTTCCTTTTCCTTTAAGTTCTCACAAGTCTAAGACACCTTTTGAGCTTATTCATTGTGACATTTGGGGTCCTTACAGAGTTCCATCTCATAATGGCAAGAGATATTTTGTGACAGTGGTGGATGATTACTCTAGATATACATGGTTGCATCTTATTACTTTCAAATCAGATGCATTTGTAGTCTTAAAATCCTTTTTTGCACAGGTTCAGAATGTCTACTCTACCACTATTAAAACCCTTAGAACTGATAATGGTAGTGAGTTTCTTAGTGCTGAGTTTCAAGGTCTGTTGAGTACTCTTGGTATTATACATCAGAGAACATGTGTTTACACTCCTCAGCAAAATGGCATTGCTGAAAGGAAACACAGAACCATCCTGGAGATAGCCAGATCCCTCAGGTTTCAGGCTGCAGTCCCTCTTAGGTTTTGGAGTGAGTGTGTCTCCACTGCTGTGTATGTACTCAATAGGTTGCCCTCTAGATTACTTAAGTTCAAGACTCCATTTGAACTCCTCTATAACCATCCCCCTCCTCTGGATCATCTAAAGGTGTTTGGGTGCTTGTGCTATGCCACCTCATCCAATGTAGGTGATAAGTTTGCCTCCAGAGCTGTGCCAGCAGTCCTTCTTGGGTACTCATCAGCTCAGAAGGGATACATACTATATGATCTACACTCCAAAATCTTGTTTGTTAACAGGAATGTAGTCTTTACTGAAACTATTTTTCCCTTCAAACACATGCAGACCTCATCTAATCCCATGTTTCCAGTGTTAGACATGTTGTCTCCAGGGGTTGCAGAGATAACCACTTCTGAGGTGATCCCTGTTGTGATACCCTCTACACCTGCTGCACTTTCTCCTCAACCTGCTCCATCAGAGACAGGTGTTGAGCCTGTGGCCCCAGCTGAAGCCATTCCTTCTGAGGCAGTGATCTCCACTAGAAAATCCTGCAGGACCAGCAAGCCTCCAGGATGGCTACAAGACTATGTCACTAAGCCAAAGAGCAACACCTGTGTCTATCCTCTCTCAGAGCATTTGTCCTATGCTCAGGTATCATCATCTCACAAACATGCTGTTGCTGCTTTCTCAGCTATTGGTGAGCCTTCAACATTCTTGGAGGCCAGTGCAGATCCTAAGTGGATTGCAGCTATGCAGTTGGAAGTTGATGCATTAGAAGACAATCATACCTGGTCCTTAGTGCCCTTACCACCAGGGAAGAAACCTATTGGATGCAGGTGGATATACAAAGTGAAGTATCATTCTACTGGGGAGGTTGAAAGATTTAAGGCTAGGCTGGTAGCCAAGGGTTATAGCCAACAAGAGGGTCTAGACTATGGTGAGACTTTCAGTCCAGTGGCCAAAATGGTCACTGTGAGGTCTGTTATAGCTCTTGCTGCTGCTAAAAGCTGGGTGGTTTATCAGATGGATGTCCATAATGCCTTCCTCAATGGTGATCTCTTGGAAGAGGTCTACATGCAGGTTCCTCCAGGGTTTGCTAGACAAGGGGAGTCTCATTTAGTCTGCAAACTTCACAAGTCACTGTATGGACTCAAACAAGCTCCTAGGCAGTGGAACCTGAAGCTCACAGAGTCCTTGCTCAGTTTAGGGTTCAGTCAAAGCACCTATGACTACTCTATGTTCATCAAAAGAGCTGCAGGTGACATTGTGGTTGTGTTAGTATATGTGGATGATATCTTGATTACTGGGAACAGTCAAGATCTATTATGCCAGACCAGGACAGACCTACAGAGCAAGTTCAAAATGAAAGATTTAGGGGAGCTCAAATTCTTTTTAGGAATTGAATGTGCAAGGAGTGATAAAGGCATTCATTTATCACAAAGAAAATATGCCTTAGAGTTGATAGCTGAGTCAGGTTTAGGAGGAGCTAAGCCTGCTGTAACCCCACTAGAGTTAAATCAGAAGTTGACCTCAGTACAGTATGATACATGTATCAAGGCTACCAAAGAAGAGGAAGATCCTGTGTTAAGGGATCCAGGCAAATACCAGAGACTTGTAGGAAGGCTTCTATACCTCACAATGACTAGACCTGATCTATCCTTTCCAGTTCAAGTCCTAAGTCAATTTATGCATTGTCCAAAGACATCTCATATGGAAGCTGCTCTCAGAGTTGTGAGATACATAAAAGAGGCACCAGGTCTTGGACTGTTGATGCCTGCAGAAGACACCAAGGTCATGCTGGCCTATTGTGACTCGGATTGGGGAGCATGCCTACAAACAAGAAGGTCTGTCACAGGTTATTTGGTCAAGTTTGGGAATGCATTGATATCTTGGAAGTCTAAGAAACAAGAAACAGTGTCTAGGAGCTCAGCTGAGGCTGAATTCAGAAGCATGGCAACCTGTGCTGCTGAGATTACTTGGTTAACTGGATTGTACAAAGAGCTTGAAGTACAGATAAGCTTACCAGTTAATATGATGTGTGATAGCAAGGCTGCGATGCAAATAGCAGCCAATCCCATATTTCATGAGAGGACAAAGCACATTGACATAGATTGTCATTTTGTAAGAGAAAAAATTGCTCAAGGCCTATTAACAACGGAATATGTACATACCACAGATCAACTTGCAGATCTTCTTACTAAAGGACTTGGAAAGGCACAACATCAGTATCTGCTAGAGAAGCTAGGAGTACTGAACCTGTTCAAACCATGAGCTTGAGGAGGAGTGTTAACTAGAATAGGGATCAACAAGCTACTATGGTTAGAAGGTTCTAGAAGAAAGTTAGTTAGACACAAGTTGTTGAGAGTTAGTTAGTTTGTTAGGAGTATGTACAGCTGTAATCTTCACTATATAAAGATAAGGTGTATAACAATATGAAGATAGATTTGTAAAGCTTCTTAGAATGTAACAATCAGTTCTCTCTTTTCCTCTGCTCTCATTTCTTCTATCTTCTTCTCAGTCTACATCTCATCTACACATAGCACTAGCTTAATACAGTCTAACATCACTGAACTGCTAAGCTCCTTCAATGGAGTTATCAGTAGCTTGGGACAAGATCTGTGTTCCAAAGAAATATGGAGGATTAAATATTAAAGATTATGGGCAATAGAATGTGGCATCTGTGGGGAAACTGTTGTGGCAAATAGTGATGAACAAGGACTCTTTGTGGGTGAAGTGGGTGCATGGTATATACATAAAGGCAGACCCCAACATATGGAGTCACAAAGCTCCGGTCGATAGCAGCTGGTACTGGAGGAAACTGAACTCCATGAAGGATAGAATGAGGGGCTGGTTTGATCGAGATAGATACATACTCACAGCTAAGGGTGACTATTCAATTACTAGCAGCTACATAGCTCTAATTGGCGATCAGGAGAGAATGCAAGTAGCTGAACTTGTATGGAGCTCTGTCACAGTACCTAAGCACAGATTTATACTATGGCTTGCAGTGCAGCGAAAATTGTTAACAAAGGAGAGACTCCTGCATATGAATATTCCAGTACAAGATCATGCTTGTTGTTTGTGTGAGTCCCGGGACATGGAAACATGCCATCATCTCTTTGTTACATGCAACTGGTTTGTCAAACTCAGAGATGCAATATTACAATGGGCTAGACTTCAATTACCACCTAAGGAGATCAAACAAGTGTTGGAAGTAGTGAGAAGAAGGCATTGGAAAAAATTCCAAAAGGAAGTGTCTGTTGCTTTGCTAGGGGGAGTGATCTACCACACCTGGAGAGCTAGAAACTGGAAGATATATAGAGGAACCAATGTACAGATGGATGACACAATAGAGAAGATAAAGAGGGAAGTTAGCACTAGAATAGAATTGTTTAAATTGTCTAAAAGAGCACATAGGAGTAGGAGTTTTTGGCAAGTTTTTTGTATGTAGTTTATCGCACTGTTTTGAGGCTTGATACTCAGTGTTAAAGCTGTGAGATCAAGAGCTCTTAGTTTGTATTCTTGCTTCTATAGTTAATGGTAATTCACAATGTTACCAAAAAAAATTAATAATAAATTGTGAAACTTAGATCTTCATATTTAACCAAATACATGTTTAAGAATTTTCAAATATAAAATTGCACCCAATTAGGGTGTGATCTAGTGATTAATAAAGTGGGTAAAGAACCAAGATATCTCGGATTCACAAAAAATATTAGCAGGTGATTTCCTCCTCATCTGTCTAAGCTTTGGTGGACAAAATAAGTATTTACCAACAAATTCACACACTCTAGCAAGATATATATTAAGTCTCAATGGATGAAAATATTCTTGAAATTTTCTAAAAACTTTTAGGAAGTATGAAAAATAATAATTATGGATCAATAAACTCACCTCAATGGCCATGAATTAAATCTACCAGCCACAAGGTGTTGTCTAGTACAGAGAGATAGCTGAGGATATCAAAAAATGATTAGAGTTTTAATGGCACAATCAGAGTGTATGTATGAGCTTTGATTCATTGCATAAATACTCCTCCCTCCGGATCATTTTACTTGTTACATTTTTTATTTATACATCCCTTAAGAAAAACTTTAACTAGAGAAGTAATTTGACTAAACTATCTCTATTTATTACTTTTCAATATTTAATACTTCTCTCTTTTGCATTACATTAATATCTCTCCATATTTATGACTAAAGGTAAAAATAAAAACAAACAACTAATTATACTTTGATTTTTCAAAATGACAACTATTTTGGACCATCTATTTTTAGCAAACGCGACAAATAAAGGAGTGTGAAAGGAGTATATTTAATGATAGGTAAACAACAGTTATTGCTTTATTATTATTAATAGTTGTTGTATTGATTAATTGAATGTGAACTCTGAATTACTCCTTAATTATGATAGGAAAACACTGAACAACAATTATGTTTATTAAAGAATAGGTGTGATTTTTCCTAAATATAATAATGTCCAAATATGACACCCGTGAAAATATTACCTCTCAGAATCCAAACTGGAAAATGCAGCCAATTAAAATGTTTTCCTTCACAAACCAAACCCCAATTCAAGAAGGAAGAGGAATTCTTTGTATTCAATAAGTATTACATGACTGGGAGGACTGTGGCGAGAATCCTTTTAAGTAGATGACTCGTCCGGGGATCGAAGCGGGACTTCTTTGGGAATAAAGAACTTGGTTTACCGGATCTGATAAATTAATTGAGAGGAGTGCCAATTTCTTCCCCCTCTTGTAACCCTAAAATAAATTTGCTCAAGAGATGGAACAAAAGGCTAAACTAGTACTTCAAATTGTGGGCTTATCTGTTCTTGGCTGCTCTGTTATTGCATCTTTGCTTGCTTCATCAAAAGAGAAAAAGAAGATATTACTACTTCCCAATCAAATTCACAATGAGAAAAGAGAGATAACTGCTAGGAAAAGATTTACTGTGACGCCATCAAAGAATATAAATGAAGTCCACTTCCCAACGTAAATAATTATGGACATCCTAAGTAGGTTACCTGTGTGGTCTCTTCTTCGATTCAAATGTTCTTCGAAATCTTGGGAGATATTAATTTCTGAACCCTACTTTAATACGAAGCATTAGAATCATGCCAAGAATAATCAAAAATTTCTTATTAGCAGCCTATGCCTAAGGTTGGTACAATGTGGTACAGTTCTTATTCTTTATCATCAATTCAACCGGTTGAGGATGTACAAAAGCTTGGTTGCCCTACAAATGATAAACCGTGCAGTTACATAATACAATGTTGTTGCGATGGCTTGTCTCTTCTTTGGTTCCGTGGTGATCATTTTGTGTGGAACCCGTCCAAAGATGAATCAGTAGTACTTCCTAATCCCGAATTTCCACCAGACACCTTTTGCACTTACGGAATGGGATATGACTCAACTAGTAACGACTATACGATTCTTAAGTGAAATTCAACACATCTTATTGAATTGAGATCAATATGGAACAATTATGAGAAATCTGGAATAATGAGTAAAAAAATACAAAAAGAAGGGACAAGTAAAAATCGAAAAAACAATATGATTCAGACTCACCAAGATAGGAAAGCACGGAGAATTTTTAACCTCATACCACCAAGACGCATCCATTTTATTCCTTTTGATAATTCCAGCTACCAAGATAACCACCAGAGGCAGTCATTTGCGTCTTTTCGCAACTGAGACTCACATCTTGTTGTTCAGGCGGGCGATCTTCCTTTTGAAACACTTTTTTTTTTCAATTTGCAGCTCTCATCTGGTGTGAGGAATGGAAGGAAATAGAGATCAGTATAGAGCTTGACTCACATCTTGTAGTTCACCGTCGAGTTGTTACTACAATTCTGCTGCTATTTCCAACATAAGGGAAACAAAGGCTCAAGTCATTCCATGCCATACCACTCCACACAAATTGTGGGTTCGAGTTACTAAGGAAACAAAAAAGCGCGAGATCTCCTGAGGTCATCTCCAACCACATTCTAAATTATTCTTTACTCTCTATAAATAGAGAGTAAAAATAGAGAGTGACTTCTCCAATCACTTTCTATTTTACTTTTTACTCTCCATAAATAGAGAGGAGAGCTACTATTCATCCTCTCTATTTTACTATTCATTATTTTATTATTATTTTTAGTACTCAATATTTTTATTTTACATGTTTTAAATTATATAAGACCATTAATTAAGTTCCTAATATTCGTAATTATTAGAAATGACAGATATTCCGGAATTATTATATAAGACCATTAATTTAATCCTCAATTCAAGATATTCTGGAAGCTCCAACACCAACAGTAGAAATGGTAGTAGATGAAAATAATCCATTTGAACAATTTTTAGCCAGACATAAAAAAATTAAGGACAGGAATGCTCATTTTGAACTTCATAATACATTAATAGAGCATTTATGAGAGCAACATAATAATCTTGAAAGTTGAATATTTATTTAATTGTATTTCATTTATGATATTACTTTTATTTGAATTGTCCATTAATATGTAATTTATATAATATTTGCTTATAATTTATTTTATTTAAAAATTTAAGGTAAAAAATAATTTTATATTACATGAAGATTTTGAAAAAAATATGAATAATATGTGATGATTATATAAACATAGAAGAAATGAATTATTTTAAAACATGAAAATATAATTGAAATAAAAATAATAATATAATATTGAAGAAAGATAAAATAAAGGATAAAATAAAGGGTAGAATAGAGAGTGGTTGGAGTTGCTTCCTTTATTCTCTAAATAAAGAGTAAAATAGAGTGTGGTTGGAGATGCCCTAAGAAGGTAAAAAAAGAAGACACAAACAGAACTTCAGGGGCTTAACTGTAACCTTCATGAGACTTTGTGAGCTTATAATGCAACTTCTTTTCCCCATCAAACTTTTTTCTAGTTATATATAGACCACAATTTGTACGAGCTCAGTATTTCAGAACTCAAAACAGCCGGAGAAAACGGAGAAACCAACAGTACCGAAGATAAAGCTAGGTTCACAAGGACTAGAAGTTTCCAGGATCGGGCTGGGCTGTATGAGTATGTCTGGAAACTACGGCCCGCCCAAACCTGAGCCCGAAATGATCAAGGTACTTCATCACGCCATTGATACTGGAGTCACCTTTCTCGATACCTCTGACGTCTATGGACCTCTCACTAATGAAATCCTCATTGGCAAGGTGATTTTTTTTTTGTTTTGGAAAAGGTTAATTGTAATTGTTGCATGAATTAGTTGTACTTCCTGCTTACTTTGCTGTACCTTTATGCTCCTATAGTCTTTTAAAAGTTGATATCTTTAGGTTCTTTGAAGTTTATGTGAAATCTATTTAAATAACTCTGTTGAAAAAGTATGGATCTTTTAAATTATATGGGTTCATTTTTTAAGGTTTTTTTGGGCATTGATTTCAATATATATATTTTTTAAAGTTATGAGTTCATATATTTGCTATTTCTTGCAATTTCATTCTGTTGGGTTAAGAGCATTTTAATATTTTTATTTTGATATATATTAAAGTGCATATTTTCCATGCCACAATGTGCATCCTAAAGTGTCTAAGTGTGGCTGTACGTTGGAGGCATTATATGCCATTACTCACATCAATTGTTGCCACATTTAATCAGTTCGTTGGTGACCTTTGTTGTGCAGTTTTTGTTGTGCATTATTAGCCTCATTACTCTCATTAGTGGCTGCATTTCATGTGTCTTTTAATCAGCATATAATCTCTCATTATGCAGCCATTCTTTTCCTCTATAACTCCTATCATTATTCACCCATTATTCTACCTCTTTATTCCTTGTAACTTATGTAACTTATAGGCCATTTATCTACCCAATTTATTCTTCCTATTCAATATTAGGATGAATACCTCACCTATAAATAGAGGTAGTCTTGCATTTTTACAAGTATAAGAAAATATAGAGTGCAAAAGTGTTAGTAAAAAAAGAGAGTTTTATTAGTTGAAGGAATGTGTTCTTGTGTTGGAGCTTTGGACTCAACTCTTGTCCAGAGTTTGTTGAGTTATACTTTGTGTGTGAGTTGTATCCTGGAGGGGACAAGTCAAGAAGACTACTGCTGGACCGGTGAAAAGTTTTGCTGCAGTGGCTTGAATCTCCTTAAAGAGAGCGAGATATTCGCGCCTCAGCCAAGAAGATAATTTATTTTCTTCATTTGTTTTTCAATTGTAATTGTTATTGTTATTGTAATTTCACCAACAATTTTAAGGAGATTCATAATGGCTACAATTGAAAAATCCGCGGATGTCAAGATGGGAGATCTTAACAAGCCTTTCCGGTTCAACGATACCCATTTCAAGAGGTGGAAGGGTAAAGTATTTTTCTACTTAAGTCTTCTCAATGTTTCTTATGTATTAACTGAGAAGAATCCAAATGAAGTAGATAATACTTCTATGAATGATGAAGAACTTATTTCTCTTCAAGAGAAAGTTGAAAAGTATGATGGTGATTCCTATAAGTATCAGTATTTTTTACTAAATTGTCTATCTGATAATTTTTATGATTATTATGATAGAACTTACTCTAGTGCAAAGAAAATTTGAAAAACATCGCAGAGTAAGTATGATGCCGAGGAGGCTGAAGCGAAAAAATATGCTGCTAGTAGATTTTTTAGTTTCCAAATGGTGGACAACAAATCAGTGGTAGACCAAGCTCAGGACTTTATAATGATTGTTGGAGAACTCAGGTCCGAGGAGATCAAAATTGGAGATAACCTTATTGTTTGTGGAATAGTAGATAAACTTCCACCTTCTTGGAAGGAATTTCAAAAAACTATGCGTCACAAACAAAAGGAAACCTCTCTTGAGACGTTGATAATGCGAATCCGCATGGAAGAAGAAGCAAGGGGTCAAGATGCACTTTTGCAAACAGAAGAGAACAACATCACAACGAAGGTAAATTTAGTTACTTCAAATAATGCTACCCCAGATACTAACAAAAATACTTCATTGAAGCCTAAGAAGAAAAAATTCAAGAAAAATAATGGTAGACCTCCCAAGAATAATAATGGTGGAAATAACTAAGCACAAAATCAACATGTTCAAGATAAGGGACCATGCTTTGTCTGTGGCAAGAGTGAGCATATTGCTCGATTTTGCAAATTTCGAAAACGTGGGCCTACACCTCAGGCAAACGTTACCGAAGAACCATTTGTGGCAGTGATAACAAACATAAATATGGTAGAGAACGTTGATGGATGGTGGGCTGATTCTGGTACAAACCGTCATGTCTGTTATGACAAAGATTGGTTTAAAACTTATACTCCTTTTGAAGAGCTCAAAACCATCATGCTTGGTGATTCTCATACCACTCAAATTCTTGGAAAGGGAGATGTCAAATTGTGTTTTACCTCTGGAAGGGTACTTACTTTAAAAGATGTACTTTATACTCCTTCCATGAGAAAAAAATTGATGTCTAGTTTTCTTCTTAATAAAGCAGGCTTCAAACAAATTATTGAGTCTGATCAATATGTAATTGTGAAAAATGGTATTTTTGTGAGAAAGGGGTATGCATGTGATGGGATGTTCAAGTTGAATGTTGAAATGAATAAAACTTCTACTTCTGTTTACATGCTTTCTTCTACTAATTTTTGGCATGCTCGTTTGTGTCATAAATTATCGTTATGTGGGAATCATGAGTAGTTTAGGATTAATCCTAGTGATTAAAAAGAATTTTGAAAAGTGTGAAGCTTGTAGTAAAGCCAAAATCACTAAAAGGCCTCATTTTCAAGTTGAAAGAAAAACTGATTTATTAGAGTTAGTTCATACTGATATTTGTGAACTTGGAGGAATTTTAACTCGTGGAGAAAATAGATATTTTATCACTTTCATTGATGATTTTTCTAAGTATACATATGTTTACTTAATGAAAAATAAAAGTGATGCTTTTGAAAATTTTAAACTTTTTCTCCATGAAGTTGAAAATCAGTTTGGTAGAAAAATAAAAAGAATTAGAAGTGGTAGAGGCCGTAAATATGAGTCTAATGAGTTTAATTCTTTTGTTAAATCATTGGGAATAATTCATGAAACTACTCCTCTTTATTCTCCTTCATCTAACGGTGTAGCAGAAAGAAAAAATAGAACTTTGATTGAATTGACTAATGCCATGCTTATTAAGTCAAACGCACCTTTAAATTTTTGGGGTGAAGCTATTTTGACTGCTTGTTATTTGTTGAATCGTGTGCCTCATAAAAAGACTAAATTAACACCTTTTCAGACTGCTTGTTATGTGTTGAATCGTGTGCCTCATAAAAAGACTAAATTAACATCTTTTGAGTTGTGAAAAGGTCATAAGTCAAATTTGGAATATCTTAGAGTTTGGGGTTGTTTAGCTTTTGTAAGGCTAATGGATCCCAAAATTACTAAGTTGGGTAAAAAAGTTAATACTTGTGCTTTTCTTGGTTATGCTTCAAATAGTATAACCTATAGATTTTTTAATCTTGAAGATAATATTATAATAGAATCAGGTGATGCTATTTTTCATGAAAATAAATTTCCTTTTGATTCTAAAAATAGTGGGGGTCAAAGGATTGAAGAAAATATTTTGTCACTACCTAGTTCTTCTACTTCTGTTCTGAGAAACAAAGAAAATGATGATTTTGAATTAAGAAGAAGTAAAAGAGCTAGAGTAGAAAAAGATTTTGGTCCTGATTTTCATATTTTTAATATTGAAAATGACCCTCTCACTTTAAAAGAAGCTTTATCTTCACATGATTCTATATTTTGAAAAGAGGCTGTAAATGATGAAATGGAATCACTAATATCCAATAAAACTTGGAAGTTAGTTGATTTACCACCGGGTTGTAAAACTATTGGGTGTAAATGGGTCTTAAGAAAAAAGTTAAAACCGGATGGATCTGTTGATAAATATAAGGCTAAACTAGTTGCAAAAAGTTTTAAGCAACTAGAAGGCCTAGAGTTTTTTGATACTTTTTCTCCGGTAACTAGAATTACATCCATTAGACTTTTGATTGCTATTGCTGCAATTTTTGATTTACAAATTCATCAAATGGATGTAAAAACTGCTTTTTTAAATGTAGACCTTAATGAGAAAATTTACATGGAACAACCCGAGTGTTTTGTTGAAGCAGGCCAAGAAAGCAAAGTGTGTAAACTTACTAAATCCCTATATGGCTTAAAACAGGCACCAAAGCAATGGCATGAAAAATTTGATTCCTGCATGATTGAAAATGACTTTAAAACAAATGAGTGTGATAAGTGCATATATCATAAGTCTTGGAATAATTCACATGTTATTATTTGCCTATATGTTGATGATTTATTGATCTTTGGCTCTAACATGAATGTTGTTGGAGAGACTAAAAATATTCTTAGAAGTCATTTTGATATGAAAGATCTTGGTGAGGCAAATATTATTCTAGGAATAAAAATTACTAGAACAAGTGATGAAATTTTCCTTGACCAGTCACATTATGTTGAGAAAATTTTGAAAAAATATAATTTCCTTGATTGCAAGCATGTTGTAACTCCTTTTGATTCTAGTGTTCACTTGTTTCCTGTTCAAAGTGAAAATGATGTAATAAATCAAAAGGAATATGCTAGCATAATTGGAAGTTTGAGATATGTGACTGATTGCACTAGGTCTGATATTGCATATGCAGTAGGAGTACTTAGCATGTTTACTGGCAAGCCAGGTAATGAACATGAACATTCTATAACAAGAGTTATGAGATATTTAATTGGAACAAAAACTTGTGGTTTGTTCTATAAAAAATAACCTGCTGTACTTGAAGGCTTTTGTGATGCGGATTGGAATACCTTATCAGGTGATTCTTTATCTACTACTGATTTTATATTTACTTTGGGAGGTGGTGCTATTTGTTGGAAATCCAAAAAACAAACTATTATTGCTAACTCTACCATGGAGGCTGAACTAATTGCTTTAGCTTCAGCTAGTGATGAAGCGAATTGGTTGAGAGATTTATTATTTCAAATTCCTTATTTTGAAAAAATAATTCCTCCTATTTTAATTCATTGTGATAGCACCGCTGCAATTGGTAGAGTTCAAAACCGTTATTATAATGGTAAATCCAGCCCTATAAGGAGAAAACACAGTAATGTGAGATCATATTTGACAAATGGTACCATTAATGTTGATTATGTCAAATCTGATGATAATCTTGCAGATCCACTGATTAAAGCCTTAGCAAGAGAAAAGGTCTGGAGTACATCGAGGGGGATGGGATTGAAGCCTACAAATACATGAGTCATATGTGAGGAAACCCAACCTGGGGACTAGAGATCCTATAACCATGTTCAAAGGGAAAATCGAATCACATGATGACTTGTTGTGAAAAATGCACTATTATCTTTCCCTCCCTATGATGTGAGTGCATTTTATTTTCCTGTAATAGTTTGTGGAGGTTGAGTTAAAAAACTCTTAATGAAAATCTGTAACTCGTATGAGTGAGATGTTAACTTACAGGAGCACCCTCGACAGATTTCACCTATGTGAGTGTGGAAGTAGGCCGCTTCCTATGAGAATCAGGCTTATTCTCAAAAATACTCATTAAACCGGGATAGCACAAGGCCGTAATGTGCTGGCTATAAAGCTCATGGTAACACCTTGATTATTATGTGTAAGCAGTGACTTTTTATTTCCCTTAAGCAGTCATAGTTCAAGTCCGAGACCATTACGACTCTGGAGTAAAAATTACTGTTTTACTAAGTGGAGGTTCAATGCAGAGCACACCTTCATTACGCATAGTAGTCTTCCTTCAACTGATAAACTTTCTTGTTCTAATATTAAAATGAGTGGGGGATTATTGGGTTAAGAGCATTTTAATATTTCTATTTTGATATATATTAAAGTGAATCTTTTTCATGCCACAATGTGCATCCTAAAGTGTCTAAGTGTGACTGTACGTTGGAGGCATTATATGCCATTACTCACATCAATTGTTGCCACATTTAATCAGTCCGTTGGTGACCTTTGTTGTGCAGTTTTTGTTGTGCATTATTAGCCTCATTACTCTCATTAGTGGCTGCATTTCATGTGTCATTTAATCAGCATATAATCTCTCATTATGCAACCATTCTTTTCCTCTATAACTCCTATCATTATTCACCCATTATTCTACCTCTTTATTCCTTGTAACTTATGTAACTTATAGGCCATTTATCTACCCAATTTATTCTTCCTATTCAATACTAGGATGAATACCTCACTTATAAATAGAGGTAGTCTTGCATTTTTACAAGTACAAGAAAATATAAAGTGCAAAAGAGTTAGTAAAAAAAGAGAGTTTTATTAGTTGAAGGAATGTGTTCTTGTGTTGGAGCTTTGGACTCAACTCTTGTCCAGAGTTTGTTGAGTTATACTTTGTGTGTGGGCTGTTGTATCCTGGAGGGGACAAGTCAAGAAGACTACTGCTGGACCGGTGAAAAGTTTTGCTGCAGTGACTTGAATCTCCTTAAAGAGAGCGAGATATCTGCGCCTCAGCCAAGAAGAGAATTTATTTTCTTCATTTGTTTTTCAATTGTAATTGTTATTGTTATTGTAATTTCACCAACACATTGAAGTTTTATGTATAATTCATGCTTCACGTCGAAAGTACCGGGGTTCATTTACCGTAATGGTGGATCCGCTGTTGTGTCTTAGTGGTTAATAATAAAGTGGGTTGAGAACTATGAGGTCTTAGGTTCAAATCACGGAGGAGGCAAAAACTGTTAGGATATACTATTAACCATGTGATTTAGCTATAGTATTATGTTTTTATCATTATGTAAAGACTGATTATTTTATTTATTTGATTTGATAAAATTTCTACTAAATAGATCATTATGCCTACATGTGTGTCCTTTATTTATATAGTAGATAATTTAGTGTATGGAGTTATTTGGCTCATACAAGGAAGATTAAAATTGTCGGTTCTTATAAGTTATAAATATATGTTCACAATCAAAGATGAAGTTGGACATACATCTTGATGATTGTAGCACAAGATTAGATATAATTTGATCTTGATTATGAGAGTGGTTCCATTCCAACTTCTTGTGCTAGTACGCTATTCGTGCGTATTGAATGGACCAAGTAGAGAAGCTTGTTTAATTTCTGAGTATTTATATAACACCTTCTCTAGAATCATTAAATGAACTTATACTCTTAATCTTGATATAATTATTATGATCAATGTAATTTATTTATCATCTTGATTTGTCAAAAGGTGAGACCCTATCATGGGTCAATATATTCTTGATAGATTGGACGATAATAAATCACATTTGTGAAATAATAATTAGTTGATAGAATCTATGTCTCGACCTTGAGATTGATGATACCCCTTTATGATTGCTTATAAGTTTTCATGTGAAAACCCTGCAGGTGGATTATATATATCCGTCACATGAAATAAATTAAGCATAGTAATAAAGGATTAAGTTAATCAATGAATTAGATTATCAGAGATTTAATTTAATTGATTGGTATCGGTAATTCTAACATGGGGAGTTAAATAAGATTTAATGTTGGATTTCGAAATTAAACCGAGGAGTGCAATTACGAATTTTTAGTGGAATAATCCATAATTTATTATGGTAGGATTAATTCAATCAATTTATGAATTAATACCATAATTGAAAGCCTCTATTATTAAATATGTGGTCCCTACTATACCAGATTAGTTAAATTAATTTTATGGAAAAGAAAATTAAAACATTCTAGAAGCAGTAATTAAATAGTTTTTACTTGACTTTTGGAATAATTTAATTTTATTTAATATACACGTTTTGGGAGGAGATAACTCTCCCAGGATACGTGCAGATTTGGTGGAGAAAATCTCTCTCACATTTTCAACTTTCAGTTGTGAAAAAACGTGGATAAAAGGGAGTTGAACCTTCACGGTTCTATTATTCATTTTCATACAAAATCTGACTTGCCCATACAAGTCAAAAGAAAGAAATTCAAAGAATTAGTCTGGCTTTAGTAGAAGATTGCAGACCTGGAGACTACTTTCTTTGACGACCTTTGTGAAAGCTTCAACAGGTTAGTGAATTCTTTCACGAATTTACATTATCTAGATCTCTATGTAGGTTATGTGATCATGTGTGAATGCTTCCGCTGTCATATTTCTAGTAAAAACTAGGTGATGTCTTCCGATCTGTCCAAGCCTTGTTGGACAGAGTTGCCGGGTACCTATGTTGATGGGAGGTTATAGGTACCCCTTGGAATCATTTGAAGTACGTGCAAACTTTTATCCTAATTCTCGACCTCCACTCTCTCCTATCTAGTGTTTAGTCCTTGGTGAGCTGAAGATGTGCCGTGTCCGGTCCAATCACCTCTCTCCAATTCTCCCTCAACCTACCTCTACCTCAAACGTATTACTGACAATCTCTCGCACCTTCTCACTAGGATATATGTGCTCCTCCTCTTCACATGTCCGAACCATCTCAACCTCGCTTTTCATATTTTGTCCACCACGGATCCACTCCCACCTTGTCTCGAATATCCTCATCCCTAATATCACTCTTCTAGTATATCCACATATCCATCTAAGCATCCTCATTTCTACTACTCTCATATTTTGAACAAGTGAGTTCTTGACTGACTAACACTTTACCACATACAACATAATTGGCATAACAACTCCTCCGTAGAAATTACCTTTACGTCTCGGTAGCACTTCTTATCACATAAAACACTGGATGTGAGCCTCCATTTCATCCACTCCACTCCACTCCAATACGATGCTTGACATCATCATCGATCTCCCAATTTCCTTGGATTATGGACCCAAAGTACTTGAAGTTTCCTATCTTGGGAATAACTAAAGCTGCCCGCCGGACCGGTACGGACCGGTACCATTACGGTCCATTTCGGTACCGGTACCGGTCCGGTACGTACCAGGATAAAATGGTATGGTACAGGCAGTTGACCAGAACGGACCGGGTTTGACAATCCATATCGGCAAACCGATACCGGTTCGTACCGGTTACAAACCGGTTTTGGTCCGGTCCGATCCGGTCCGGTCTGGTCAACCGGTCAACGCGGGATTTTTTTTAAAAAAAAAAATATAGTCGTTTCACTCGTTTGCAGCCGTTGGGTAACGGCTATTTTAGCCATCCCACCCCTCCCACCCTCCTAGCCCCCTAGCCCCCCCCCAACACTGATGTGCCGGTATTCTACGACACATTTGACGCCTTTAACTAAGAATACTCGCGAGTTTCCAAGCAACCTTTTGTGGTTTTTGATGTTTTTATGTTGTATTTGCAGGAAATGGAGACAAGGATAAAAAGGAAGTGAAAAATACTCAAAAGCTAAGTAACACGGGTAAGGCTTGACGGAGGGCCTGACGGCCCGTCACACCCATGACTGACCGTCAGGAGAGCCACCAAACCTGGCAGTAGTTAAAGGACACACTGGATAGTGGCGACGGTTGGCGTGAAGGCCCGTCACACCCGTGACTGACCGTCAGCCAAACCATCAAGTTTGAGCTCAAGGATAGCATGCACTGGATAGTGGCGACGGTTGGCGTGACGGCCCGTCACACCCGTGACTGACCGTCAGCCAAACCGTCAAGTTAGAGCTAAAGGATAGCATGCACTGGATAGTGGCGACGACTTGGAGTGACGGCCAGTCGCATGGGTGACGGTCCGTCAAGTGACCCGTCAACGCGACGCGGGATTCCGAAAGTTCTATTTTTGGACTTTATTTCCTGGATTACTATAAATACCCAGTGTTAGGGTTATTTTATTTATTCATTAACTAATAGTTTGTGAGACATTTTGAACGAGTTTTGAGAGGAGAAAACACGACACAAACTCGTTTTTCTTCCTCTTCTTCCATTGTTCTTGAGATTTTCACCATTGGTGTTGGGATTCTACGAAGTTCAAAGTAAAGTACTAACTTTATATTGTAAGAATTCGTTCTTCTCATATGAATACTATTATTTATTTACTTCATTTTTGTAGCATGAGTGGCTAAAACTCCCTACAACTAGAGTTGTGAGATCCATGGCAAGAGTAACAACGTAGATTTCGGGTAGCATTGGGTTCAATTTATATATTGTCACGTGGTTAATCATTCATTATTAATGTTTTCTAGTGATTGCAAACATTAGGACATGCCTAGGTTTAATTTGCTTGAGCAAAGAGATTAAAACCGGGAAATTTGATTAACTACGTGGATTCGAGACTACCAACTCTCGTCTTATGATTAATGTTGTAACTAGATTAATCTACTTGATATTTAATATTGAAATAAGAAATTTCACCTTTTCAAGTTCGAGAGAATTGAAAAGGAAATTCGTCTATTTGGTTGAGAAACGTTTAGATGATACCATTAATTCAATCACATCGTGATATACATATAGAAAGAACTCGGTTAAGCTTTGAGTCGGAATTGTTACGACGCCATGGTGAACACTTCCCTAGTTCATTCTCATATTGATTTTTACTCGTTGAAACTCGTAAATTATTATTTGCTTTGTTCAAATATTGATCACACAAACCCCCCCCCCCCCTCAAATTACCGGAAACTATCGATTACTAGTCAACTAAGTCACTAACGACTTAATTTGCACCTTATTCCCTGTGGGATCGACCCCAATCTTAGTTGGGTTATATATTTGACGACGACCGCTTACGCTTCGTATTTGTAGTTGTAATTTGGGCGTATCAAATTTTGGCACCGTTGCTGGGGAATACGGTTGTTTATTAAGTCCGGTGTGTTTATTTGACTCTTAGTCATATTTCCTGACTTACTTTTGTTTGTTGTTTTTGTTATATTTTTTTACAGGGTACGTAGTTGTGCATGCTAAGTACCCGACGATCGGGTGAACCAATATTACCTTACGATCCCGAGCTTTCTAAAACGTTAAGGCGAACCATGAATGACAGCGAGACTCGTTGCAGCTCAGCAAGCCCAACAACATTTGAATGCTGGTGGTCTCGAGGATGATATTGAGTTGAATGATGAGGTTTTAGTGGGCGAGGGCAGACCGGCTAATATTGTTAACAATAATGCTCCAGCAGATCAGAGACCACAACAGCGAGGTAGAGGTCGACAGCAGCCAAGGCAGTATGCTCTAGATGATGATGAGGATATCGACCTGGATGGAGTTGGCGCTACGGGCGCCATTGTTCTTCCTCCGCTAATGCCCGGGGCCAAGTTCAACATTACTAGCACAATGATTCAGCTGTTGAATTTGAGAGGGTTGTTTCGTGGTGTTGCTGGTGATGATCCAAACAGACACCTGATGAATTTTGTGGGTATCTGCAAGTATTTCAAATTGCCTGGAGTAAGTCAGACAGAGATCAGGCTCAGGTTGTTTCCATTGTCTCTGTCTGATGAGGCAGCGTTATGGTTGACAGAGCTAACCCCCGACTCTATCACAACCTGGGGAGAGTTGAAAGGAGCTTTCCTAGAAAGGTTCTTTCCTCCCTCTAGGATGATACAGTTGAGGGATGAAATTAGCAATTTCAGACAACAACCTCATGAAGCATTACATGAGACTTGGTTGCGGTTCAAGAAGAAGTTGACACAATGCCCGAACCATCAATTGACTGAGAATTTCCTAATGCAGACGTTTTACAGGGCACTGAATTCGGCTACCAAGCCGACACTGGATAACGCAGCAGGCGGAGCATTTATGGGTCTCACTTTTATTGAGGCCACAACTATTTTGGACCGGCTCACCAAAACCAACCAGGCTTGGCATACAAGGGATACAGAGTAGCAGCTAGCACTTATGCAATTGGTATGCCAGCAGAGCAGCGTAGGAAGGAGGAAGAGCGGGACCAAGATATGGCCCACCTGAAAACGCAAATGGACTTATTGACAAAACATTTGTTGTCAGGAGATATGGAGAAAGTAAAAGTTGTGGGTTCCCAAGGTAGAGCAGCAGAGTTTGAATCTGATGAGGAGGCTAATTATTTGGGGGGTTTCCAGGCCAATGGCCAGGGAAACCAAGGTCGAAACTATCAGAAGGACAACTACTATTAAAAAGCTGGCTACAGAGATCGTGATCAGGGGAACTGGAAAAATAAAACTGATAGAGGTGGGTTGTACGTGCCACCTGGTAATCGAGAAAGAGCTAGCAATGAGGCAGGGACGTCTAAATTAGAGAATATGATGGCGAAGATGTTGTTGAAGGTGGAATCTACTGACTCCGGAGTCAAGGAAATGAAATCTGAATTATCATTAATGAGCCAGTTGGTGGATTCTCATTCCACCTTAATCAAGCAGCTAGAGCAACAAATGAGTCAAGTCTCGGCGTCTCTAAATCAATGAAAAACTGGTACATTGCCGAGTGACACCATTCAAAACCCGAGAAATAATGGAAATTGCATGGCAATCACCACCAGAAGCGGTAAGACATTACCGAAAGCACATCCGATAATTCAAAAGCAGAAAGCTGATGTTATTGACGAAGATGAGCTCATTGTTAATGAAAAGATAAGTGATAAGGGAATGGGTGTTAAGGTTGAAAAACCCATTTTGGTAGATGATGGTTCTAAATTGCTCACGGAGAAGAGCAAGGAAGTTGAAAAACTTCCAAAACAAATGCCAAAGCCTCCTCCTCTTTTCCCTCAGAGGATCAAAAAAAAGGTGGAAGACGGGAAATTCCATAAGTTTATCACCATGCTCAAGCAGATCTCTGTAAATATTCCTCTAGTGGATGCACTTGAACAAATGCCCGGTTATGCCAAGTTCATGAAGGACTTGATCACAAAGAAGAGGCTGGTAAGTTTTGAACCGGAAGACAACCTCCACTATTGTAGCGTCATTTCATCAAGGTCGCTAGTCCAAAAGAAAGAAGACCCGGGTGCGTTTACTATTCCTTGCACCATAGAGGAGTTTAACTTTGCAAAAGCTCTTTGTGATTTGGGGGCTAGCATAAACTTGATGCCGTTAGCCATCTACCGACAGTTGGGCTTAGGGGCTCCCAAACCGACGACCATGAGACTGTTGATGGCTGATAGATCGGTTAAACGGCCGGTGGGTATTTTGTACGATGTGCTTGTGAAGGTGGGGAAGTTCATCTTTCCAGCAGACTTCGTGATCTTGGACTGCGAAGTGGACTTTGAAGTCCCTATTATTTTGGGGCGACCCTTCTTGGCAACCGGAAGAGTATTAGTAGATATGGAGAGCAACAAGTTGACTTTCAGGTTGAACGATGAAGTAGTGAAGTTTAATGTGTGCAAGTCAATGAGGCAACCGAGGGACATGAATGTCGTCTTGGTTATTGATGTTGTTGCCGAATCTGATGTGATTGTTTCTGTTGAAGAGAGACTTGCTGTAGAGACATTGGCTGCGGTCATGATGAACTTCGATGATGATGACATCGAAGATTATGAAGAAATTATACATGCTGTGGTTGGAATGGGGTCATATTGTTACGCCCCAAAGAAATTAGATCTTGACTTGAAGAACAGACCGACTCCTCCTGTAAAGCCTTCTATTGAGGAAGCACCGGTATTAGAGCTGAAAGAGTTGCCAGGCCATTCGAAGTATGCATTTTTAGGTGACAAAGATACCTTACCTGTAATCATTGCGACAGACCTCGTGGAATCACAAGTTGAAGCTTTACTATCCACACTGAGGAGACATAGGAGAGCAATCGGCTGGACCATTGCGGATATTATTGGCATCCCACCAGGTATTTGTACTCATAAGATACAGTTAGAAGAAGATTTCACTCCCACCACCGAGCACCAGAGAAGACTGAATCCGCCAATGCAAGAGGTGGTGAAGAAAGAAATCATCAAATGGCTCGATGTTGGAGTGGTTTACCCAATTTCTGATAGCAAATGGGTAAGCCCAGTGCAATGTGTTCCTAAGAAGGGAGGAATGACTGTGGTAGCTAATGAAAAAAATGAGCTGATTCCATTAAGACCTGTCACGGGGTGGCGAGTCTGTATGGACTATCGGAAGCTAAACTCCTGGACTCTCTGTGATCATTTCCCCATGCCCTTTATGGATCAGATGCTGGATAGATTAGCTGGCAGGGGTTGGTACTGCTTTTTGGATGGATATTCGGGGTACAACCAAATATCTATCGCCCCGGAAGATCAGGAAAAAACCACTTTCACCTGTCCCTACGGTACGTTTGCTTTTAGACGCATTCCCTTTGGTCTTTGCAATGCTCCTACAACATTCCAAAGATGCATGATGTCTATCTTTTCTGATATGGTGGAGAACACATTGGAAGTCTTCATGGATGACTTCTCGGTGGTGGGTGATGCATTTGATGATTGCTTGATTAATTTGGGTCAAGCATTGCAAAGGTGTGAAGAGTCAAACCTCGTGCTGAATTGGGAGAAATGTCATTTCATGGTGAGGGAAGGCATTGTATTAGGGCACCAGATAACTATGAGAGGTCTAGAGGTGGATAGAGCCAAGATACAAGTCATCGAGAAACTACCTCCACCCATCTCAGTAAAGGGTGTGAGGAGCTTTCTTGGTCATGCCGGTTTCTACCGAAGATTCATCAAAGATTTCTCTAAGATTGCTAACCCTTTGTGCAGGTTGCTTGAAAAAGAGACTAAATTTGTATTTGATGCTGAGTGTTTGAGGGCGTTTGAGTGCCTGAAAGAAAAGTTAGTAGATGCTCCTATTATAATTACCCCGGATTGGTCCAAACCGTTCGAAGTAATGTGCGATGCAAGTGGTGTTGCACTTGGAGCTGTGCTGGGACAGAAGCGAGACAAAATTTTTCACCCTATTTATTATGCTAGTAAAGCATTGAATGGGGCGCAAAAGAACTACACAGTGACAGAACAGGAGCTGCTGGCTGTTGTATACGCTTTTGAGAAATTCAGAGCGTACTTACTTGGTACAAAAGTGGTGGTGCACACAGATCATGCAGCCTTGAGGTATTTAATGACCAAGAAGGATGCAAAACCTCGACTAATCCGATGGGTGCTATTGTTGCAGGAATTTGACTTTGAAGTCAAAGATCGGAAAGGTTGTGAAAACCAGGTGGCGGATCATCTGTCCAGGCTTGAGAGGGAAGAAAAAGTAGTAGATGAACCGGAGATTGATGATGCATTCCCGGATGAGCAGGTGATGGCCGCGTCACTTGATATGGTGCCTTGGTACGCTGATTTTGCAAATTATGTGGTGAGTGACATGATCCCGGAAGATTTGAACTTCCACCAGAGGAAGAAATTTCTCCATGATGCAAGTAAGTTTTTCTGGGATGAGCCATATTTATTTCGGTTGTGTGCTGACAACATAGTAAGGAGATGTGTATCGGAAGTGGAAATGACAAGCATCTTGCAAGCTTGTCATTCGTCCCCAGTTGGAGGGCATCATGCGGGTAATCGAACCGCACGAAAAATCTTACAGTGTGGTTATTATTGGCCGACAATCCGGAAAGATTTATATGAATTTGCCAAGTTCTGTGATAAATGCCAACGAAGAGGAGCAATCTCTCGCCGACAAGAGTTGCCCATGTCCAATATTTTGGAGGTTGAGTTGTTCGATGTATGGGGGATAGATTTCATGGGTCCTTTTGACAGTTCTTATGGGAACCGTTACATCTTAGTAGCGGTGGATTATGTTTCGAAGTGGGTAGAGGCGGTTGCTTTGGCCGATAACGAAGGGAGAAGTGTGGTGGCTTTTCTAAAAAGAAACATCTTTGCTCGGTTTGGCACCCCTCGCACAATCATAAGTGATGGAGGGTCACATTTTTGCAATAAGGTGTTCCGGGATGCTCTAGCAAAATATGGGGTGAAGCAACACAAAGTAGCCACACCTTATCACCCCCAAACAAGCGGGCAAGTCAAAGTGTCGAACCGTGAAATTAAAGAGATATTGGCAAAGTCTGTGAATGTGAACCAGCGAGATTGGGCAAAAAAGCTGGATGACGCACTCTGGGCGTACCGAATAGCGTTTAAAACGCCAATAGGTATGTCTTCTTACCAATTTGTTTTTGGTAAAGCTTGTCATTTGCCCGTAGAACTTGAGCACAAAGCCCTTTGGCCGCTCAAAAAGTTAAATCTCAGTTGGAGAGATGCAGCGGATTTAAGGTTGGAACAATTGAATGAGATGGACGAGTTCCGATTGCGAGCATATGAGAGATATGCTCTCTACAAGGAACGAATGAAGCGGTTCCATGACAGAAAAATTGAGAAAAGGGAGTTCAAGGTTGGGGACTTGGTATTGTTGTTCAACTCCAGGTTCAAATTATTTCCCGGAAAACTCAAATCCAAATGGTCCGGACCATTCAAAGTTCACCAAGTGTTTCCATCCGGTGTGGTTGAACTCGAAAATACAGATGGTGAGTTGTTCAAAGTCAATGGGCAGAGGGTAAAGCAATATCTGGGCCTCCCGGAGGAGGTACATGTTCTGTCTCTGGTGTATCTTGATGAAGTCTGAGTAATCAAGACACCCGCGTCGTGCCGCAACGTTAAATTAGGCGCTGAATGGGAGGCAACCCATGAATTGTTGTTGTATTATGATCTTAGAATAATTTGATTTGTTAGAATTGGTTAATTTGTGCATTCAGTGTGCAGGTACAAAAAGGTGGAAGTAATAGTGTGTTCTGTCTACGGGTGACGGTTCCTGTTGGTGGGTCGTCAACTGTATGGCGGACCGTCACACAGACCATCACAGTTGGACAAATATTTATCCCCACTGTTTGGTGGTGACGGTAAGAGTGACAGACCGTCACAGCTTTGGTGGACCGTCATTCCAGGCCGTCACCAAGGCACTCACAAGGGGTATCTGTTTATGTAAGACACACCAAGTGACGGGCCGCCAGGTTGTTGACGGGTCGTCACTCGGGCCACCACATCAGGTAAGTATACCCGACCCGCTACACCTAAACCCGAGTGAATATACTAAAATCATTTTCATCATCTTTCAACTCATATTCTACTCTCAAGCTCCAACCCTCCATTAAAATCAAAATCCTCTTTTACCCAAGCAAGTCCCGCATCCCCATTGTCCTTTCTCCACCGTCGTCCAAAACGCAAGAAACCAACAATTTCCCGTCGAAGAATAGGGTTGTCCATCGGTTCATAGAAATCAAAAAGGAATAGAAGTTTTCTTCTCACTAACAAAATCAAGGTATGATTCTAAACTCTTCCTCGTTGGAATTATTGAGTAGCATCGTGACGAATTACCGGAGGAAATTGTTGGGTTTGTATATTTGTGAAATTGTGATAATGTAAATGTTGTTGGGTATGAGTGGTGTTGTTGTTTGAAATCGTAAATTTGACATGGGTGAAGTCTTGAGTAACCCATGAGATTAAATACATGATGGGTGGTGACTTTGTGAAACCAAATCCCACAAAGAATGGGAAAACCCCTAATAGAACACAAGGTGTTCGAGGAAATGCCTCAAAGAGAGTGAAACACACTGTCTCAACTTGACGGTTGGCATGACGGCCCGTCACACATGTGACGAACTGTCAGTTAAACCATCAGGTTGAAACAATTCACTGTCTTAGAGTGACGGCCGGTGTGACGGTCTGTCACCTATGTGACTGACCGTCACCCATACCGTCACTCCAAGACAATGGCGATAGTTTAGTGTTTTCCTATTCTCATGTGTTCGAACTTGTTCTCGTGCAGGTACATGGCCCCCAAACAACAACCACCTCGCGGTCAAGCACAAAAGAGGAAAGAAAGAACCGCTACCACTCGGACCCTAATAGATGAATCGAGTAGCGAAGAAGAAGCAGTTGAAGCCCCGGCTTACCAGACGAGGCTATCAAAACGAAGAAACATCCAAATCTCCCAGTCTGAAGAGGAGAGTGGGCCATCTAGCAGTAGGTCGGGGAGTGATAGTGGATCTGAAGAAAGTGGAAGCTCCAGCCCCAGTTCGGAGGATGTAGGTGGTCCTGAAACCACAAAAAATGCAGGGAGTGCACCCATGGATAGAGAATCGATCAGGTGGGCATTTAAGGATGCTCAGAAGCACTATCTTGACGGTCTTACCAAAACAATGTCGAGGAGCCACAAAAGACCGATAGCTGAAGAAGTGCAAATTATGACCACGGATCTGCCTGAATACCCAGTTCTTCAGACATAGTTTCAGAGGTACCAGCTCGAGTGGATGAGCTCACCTCCGGGATTCTATTATCCAGAACTAGTCCGGGAATTCTATGCCAACTATTTGGCACTGTTAGAGAACAAATGTGAGCCAGGAAAAGGGGTTAAATCAGCACCAAGGCAGGACAGGGTGCCGGTTCGGGGTAAACAAGTGAACATCTCCCGAGAAACGATTAACAGAGTCCTCTTTTGCCCTGAATACATTCCTCTACCTGATATGCCAGAGTTTCATGACAAGATTTCCAACACCTACTCGCAGAGACCACGGTTAGCCCGAACATTAACTGATGGCTCACCATCTTGGCTAACTCAGAGGGGACGGATATCGAAGCAATCACTAAGCTTCATAGAAAAGTTTTGGTGGGCTGTTGTGCGGTACAGGTTATTTCCAACAGGAGGAGACGCTAATTTGGATGAGGGAAGAGCCATCCTTGTGGCAAGCTTGATAGCCGGGTACGTCATCAACTTCGGAATAATAATTGCAGACGAGATGCGGACCAGGGCCATAAAAATTACTTCTTCTTTGTCGTTCCCGTGTCTTGTTACTGAGTTATGCAGGCGTGCAGAGGTACCGATATGGGATGGTATTGATAAGCAAGTGACAGCGTCATCCAAGCAAAATATTGACAAATCAAAGGATGACACTAAGTTTGACATAAGGATTCATAAGCCTCAGATCTTTGAGGAACCAACCACAACCACCTCCGAGGCGACCGATACCCCATCAGGCACAGAGATGCCACTTGCGGTGTTTGATCCGAAGACTTCACAAATGACGAGAGCCACTGCCGAAAGCTCTGGCACTGCAGCAAGGCCTCCTCTACCACCGGAATATCACATGAATCCCCGAAATTTTGCTAAAATGGTGCAGAAGCAGAAACAGATGGATAAACAAATTGCCGCTTGGACGGACTTGTTCAAACCCACCATTGATGAAGCAATACGGAAGGCTCTGAAGCCATTTGAGGGGCTGCGTGCAAGAGTCGATGCGATGGAAACCCGGATGGAGGCAAGGCTAAATGAAATGAGCATCCCGGACCTGGCAAGATTTAATGAGGAACTGAAGAAGGTAAAGGATGATATCATCGTCCTCAAGCAAGAAAAAGCGCCTTATGATGAGACTGCGGATTTCGTGGACTTGGAAGAAGAAACCACGATAGTGGATTTGATGGGTCGGCCACTGAAAATTAATGAACCCCAAGCAGGTGAAAGTGGGGTAAAAAAGTCAAAGAAGAGAAAGCACAGAAAGAAATCAGCCGAGGAGGACGAGTTAGAGGTCGCAAAGAAGCGGTCGGTGGTAGACGAGCAGCTGCGACAGGAAAGAGTGTGTGCCCAAGCAGGTGGGGCATCATCCAACGCAGTACCGGAGTCTAGAGAGACTCCAGATATTGATGAGTTGCGTACGCCGGCTGAAACCGGTGTCACTGATCCTCATACCGAAGCCTAGGCTTCCCAGGTACCCCAGTGACTTTGTTCTGTATATCTGTTTCGATGAGCATTGAGGACAATGCTAGATTATTTTGTTAGGGGTAGGGGTATTACCACCGAGGGTTTTTGTTGTCGTGTTTCTTTTCCCTCCGGTGTGCTATCTAGTTGAACCGGCATGTTTAGGTTGTCATTTTAAATTTTGTTTCTGTTGTTTTCTGGTGTCTATAGCAAGCATGGTTTTTTGAAAAGTGAACTAAAAGGAGCCCCCTCTGAAAAAGTTGATTTTGTACTTATGTTTGAAATGATTGACTGTTCTGGATCCTTGAATTCATTGTGTGATTGTGATTGTAATAATTATCCTTAAGCCGAGCTGATGTTTTGATAGTTGGTAGTGGTATGGTTTCTTGATGCCAAGCGTGTGTGAGCTTATTGTTATAAATTCTTACTCTGTGCATGCATCTAGAACTTGCCCGGTCTATTTTGTTAAGCTTGAAGTTGGTTGCTTAGGAAAGGATCACAGGCCCTTTTTGTGTGCAGTCCACTTAGCCTATAAGACCGTCCAAATGCAAATAATCCCTTTGATCCCTGTTTGAGCCATAATTGACCCTATTCTTTCAATAACCTGTCACCGTTTCTTTTTAACTTTGAATCCCTGTTTTGGCCCTGGTCCTTCCTTGGACATCGTGTACCTCAACTCAGGCAATCAGCCTAAGTTGAGGGTGGCTACTATAGAGATAAATGATAAGAAAAATAGGATGGATAAGATTGGTTGTGGATGGAATAAAAATTTCATCTGTGTGCCTAAGAAAAGAAAGAAAAAGAAATGAAAAAGAGATGAAAAAGAATTGTCAAAATAAAGAGGCCGCACCTGTAGCTAGAAAGAAGGAAATAAAAAGGTGAACAAGGATGGACGAAGTAAAGTTGATTGGAAATAGTAGGTCGGTGATTCCAAGGAGGGTTTAGTCACTATTTCCCAAACGTATCCTACCTGCACCCTAAGCCTCATTACAAGCCAAAACAAGTCCTGTAGTGATCCTGAGCGGCTTCCTGAAAAACTGAAATAGAATAGCAAGGGCAAGCTTATGGCATCGCATGTGCATTGTTTGAAATCGTTTGTGAGTGTGAGCACCTTACCTAGTCCCAAATCTTGTGTGTGGGACTTCCTTGTGGTGAGGGCATCGGGATTTCAATACTACTTTCTGATTGTTGGGATAGCGATTCATGTATTGGGAGAATATTCAGTCACATCGGCATGACACCCTTGGATCCTGACGAGTTAGCTTTTCAAAACACTTTTGTAGTACCGGGGGAGCTTGGTTTGAATTGCTTGAATCATTGATTAGCCATGGTTGCTAGAAACATGTTCTATAGCGTCATAGTTGAGGAGTCAGTTTTATTTCTGTTGTCATGTTGCTTGAGGACAAGCGAACATTTTAAGTTGAGGGTGTTGATGTGCCGGTATTCTACGACACATTTGACGCCTTTAACTAAGAATACTCGCGAGTTTCCAAGCAACATTTTGTGGTTTTTGATGTTTTTATGTTGTATTTGCAGGAAATGGAGACAAGGATAAAAAGGAAGTGAAAAATACTCAAAAGCTAAGTAACACGGGTTAGGCTTGATGGAGGGCCTGACGGCCCGTCACACCCGTGACTGACCGTCAGGAGAGCCACCAAACCTGGCAGAAGCTAAAGGACTCACTGGATAGTGGCGACGGTTGGCGTGACGGCCCGGCACACCCGTGACTGACCGTCAGCCAAACCGTCAAGTTTGAGCTCAAGGATAGCATGCACTGGATAGTGGCGACGGTTGGCGTGACGGCCCGTCACACCCGTGACTGACCGTCAGCCAAACCGTCAAGTTAGAGCTAAAGGATAGCATGTACTGGATAGTGGCGACGGCTTGGAGTGACGGCCAGTCGCATGGGTGACGGTCCGTCAAGCGACCCGTCAACGCGACGCGGGATTCCGAAAGTTCTATTTTTGGACTTTATTTCCTGGATTACTATAAATACCCAGTGTTAGGGTTATTTTATTTATTCATTAACTAATAGTTTGTGAGACATTTTGAACGAGTTTTGAGAGGAGAAAACACGACACAAACTCGTTTTTCTTCCTCTTCTTCCATTGTTCTTGGGATTTTCACCATTGGTGCTGGGATTCTACGAAGTTCAAAGTAAAGTACTAATTTTCTATTGTAAGAATTCGTTCTTCTCATATGAATACTATTATTTATTTACTTCGTTTTGCTAGCATGAGTGGCTAAAACTCCCTACAACTAGGGTTGTGGGATCCATGGCAAGAGTAACAATGTAGATTCCGGGTAGCATTGGGTTTAATTTATATGTTGTCACGTGGTTAATCATTCATTATTAATGTTTTCTAGTGGTTGCAAACATTAGGACATGCCTAGGTTTAATTTGCTTGAGCAAAGAGATTAAAACCGGGAAATTTGATTAACTACGAGGATTCGAGACTACCAACTCACGTCTTATGATTAATGCTGTAACTAGATTAATCTACTTGATGTTTAGGATTGAAATAAGAAATTTCACCTTTTCAAGTTCGAGAGAATTGAAAAGGAAATTCGTCTATTTGGTTGAGAAACGTTTAGATGATACCATTAATTCAATCACATCGTGATATACATATAGAAAGAACCCGATTAAACTTTGAGTCGGAATTGTTACGACGCCATGGTGAACACTTCCCTAGTTCATTCTCATATTGATTTTTACTCGTTGAAACTCGTAAATTATTATTTGCTTTGTTTATTGATCACACAACCCCCCCCCCCCCCAAATTACCGGAAACTATCGATTACTAGTCAACTAAGTCACTAACGACTTAATTTGCACCTTATTCCCTGTGGGATCGACCCCAACCTTAGTTAGGTTCTATATTTGACGACGACCGCTTACACTTCGTAATTGGAGTTGTAATTTGGGCGTATCAAACACCCCCCAACAGCCCCCCTCCTATTTTTTCATTATAAATACCTCTTGCCCTTTTAATTTTTATTCATCCATTCAACTCTCATTCTCTCTCAATTATCATCTCTTAATATTTACAAATTCTATAATTATTGTTATTATTTTGCAAGTGAAGTATAATTTGGTGAATTTTGGAGGAGCAATCTTCTTCAAATTTCAGTTATAATCGTCTGTTTTTACGGCAGACGTTTGGTATATTTGTTCCACTCTTTAATTTTTTAATTTTTATTCTTGTTTATTAGTTGTAATTTATTTGTGAATTTGTGATTTGTGAACTTGTGATTTGTTTATTTTAATTTACTAATTTTATATTTTATTATATTATGGATCCATCTCAAAAAAAATCCGGTAAAAAAGGTATTATTTCAAGAACAAAAAGTTATGTGAAGGGTAAAATAGGTAGTGGTTCTTCTAGTTCTTCTCTTCGCCCTGCTCTTCCTCAAATTAGATTTAATACAGATGAATTTACGCATGTTAATGAAACTAATTTTTCATTTACTACGAATGACCATATTCCCAACGAAGCTTATGAAAGAATGTATAATGATTTAGAAGATGAATTAAATGAAGAAGTAGAAATGCATGAGGATGATGATTTAGAAGAAACTGATACACCGACTAGTCCCTTTATTGCCCCCGCCCCCACTATTCCGAAGCTCCAACTCAGGATAATCCTCAAGTTAGAGCTGATCTTCCCCCTATTGCTCCAGTGAGGGGTAAGACCAAACCACAACGTCCTTTAAAATCAGCTGTGTGAAAATTTTATTTTTTAAATGAAGAAAAAACTGTGTCTACGTGTCGTATTTGTAAACAAAGTTGGAAATATGTATCTGGTGCTAGTGGAGGTTCGACTGGGGGGTTAAAAACTCATTTGCTTAAGAAACATCCGAGAGAGTGGCAAGCATATCTAGCTAGTCAAGGTGATGCTGGCTCTAGCGTTGGACCTTCTGTTGGCGGGTCAAACATGATTCAAACTTCACTAAATCCTTCAAACCCTACTGGTCATGTTTCACAACGGCCCTATAATAGGGGACCGTGATCGTGAAAATTTTGCTAAAATGGTTGTTGTTTGTGGTTTGCCTTTTAATTTTGGAGAACATGATGGTTTTATAAGATATATTCGGGATACATTTTATCCCAGTTTTGAAGATATTACAAGAAGCATGGTAAAAAGAGATATTTTTGAATTTTATGAAAAACATATGCAATATCTTCGTAAATATTTTTATATGATGGATTGTAGGGCTTCTATTACCACTGATATGGGTCGTAGTCCTAACGGATTTGATTATTTAACTGTTACTGCACATTGGATTGATTATAAATGGATAATGCAAAAAAGAATTATCGCTTATAAAATTTGTGAACACAAAAAAACTGGTGCTTATATTTCTTCAAGTGTATTAAAAATTTTACAACGTTTTTATCTTACTGATAAAGTGATTAGTATTACTTTAGATAATGCTTCTGCTAATTTAAATGCTATGACTATGCTAGAAACTAGACTTTGTCCAATTAGTAAATATGCTTTTCATATCAAATGTGGTGCACATATATTAAATTTAGTTGTGAAAGATGGTATTAGGGTATTTGATAGTTGTATTGATAAAGTTGAAAATGCAATTTTTTGGATTTTTCATATGAATAATAATAGTAGAATTCAACAATATAAAGATTTTTGTAAATTGTGTGAAGTTCCATTTAGAAAAGTTCCTAAGCATGTTAAAACTAGATGGAATTCTTTTTATGAAATGCTTGAAGTTGCTTATAAGTATAAAAAGCCTATTACTATGATGTTTAATAGTCATAATGCTTATCCTGATGATAAACTTGCGGACAGTGATTGGGATGCAGTAGAAACACTTAAAGTCTTTTTAAAATCATTTTTTGATGCTACCAAAAAAATTTCTGGAACATATTATCCTACTATTAGTGAAATTTTAATACATATTTGGAATATTTCATGCATTTTTGCTATCTATAAACAAAATTCATATTTTAAGGATTCTATTGAAACTATGATTAAAAAATTTAAAAAATATTTTTTTCCTATTCCCCAAATTTATTTAACTGCAATTCTTTTTAACCCGGAATATAAAGAAGTTGGTGCAAAAGCTTTAGTTAGAGAAATTTATACTAATTTAAATATTTCACCACAAGAAACACCGGATTTAATAACATGTCAAGATAGTATTAAAATTTGAGCTATGGAAATGTATGACAAATATATTGTGACCTTAGAAAATCTTGATCATGCCCCTCAAACTTCTACGTCGAGATCAGGTGTCCATGGTAAAGCAAGATCACATCTTGGTCTTGATTTTTCTAATAAGTGTGAATTTTCTAAGTATCTTGAACAGGATGTTGATAATATTCCAACTACGGATGGCATACCACAACTATTGGATTGGTGGAAATGTCGTGAAGAACTCTTTCCAAAACTTAGCAAGATGGTGAGAGACGTGCTAGTTATTCAAGGATCATCAGTTGCTTCGGAGAAAGCTTTTAGCGCGGCAAGATTTCAAATTGGAGACCATAGATATTCCTTAGCAAAAGACAGTTTGGAGGTATCGGTGTTGTTTAGAGATTGGATCAACGCCGAGCGAAGAAACGGTGGAAGACCAAAGTTGCAAAAAGTAGCAGAACAAGTCATAGATAACCTCATTGGATTTGATAGTGATGATGGCGCTGAACTTGAAGATCGTCAAGCAGCTTTACCAGGAATTGAGGTTGAAGAAGCTGAAACTTTACAAAGTTTAGAAGATAAATTTATAAATCTATACAACTATTAGTATTACATTCGAGGCTTAGTTGAAACAGAACCCTTCCTAGAAGGTGGCTGCGTAAACTAGGCGCGCTTAGTTGGAACAGAACCCTTCCTAGAAGATGGTTGCGTAAATTAGGCACTTTACTAATAGTTGTAAATTGTAATATTAGTTTGAATTTTGAATAAATTGGATTATTTTTTAATTTTTATCATTGTTTTATACTTTTATAGTTTTATACTTTTATTCATTGAAAACATAAACTAATAAATTGAAAACTTAAAAAAATAAACAACAAACTTATAAATTGAAAACTTAAAAAAATAAACTAAAACATAAACTAATAGACTTCAAAACATAAACTTATAAATTGAAAACTTAAAAAAATAAAAAACTTTAAACAAACTAAAACATTTCAAATATATAACTTAGAAAATATATATAAACTATAAACTTAATAAAACTTCAATTAAAATAAATAAAACTTATAAATTAAAAAACTTTAAAAAACAAAAACTTTAGCAAACTAATAAACTTCAAATATAATTTATATAAGTTATAAAATTTTAAATCATAATTAAATTTTAAGTTATAACTTATAAAAACTTTTAAGTTATAAGTTATCACTTGAAAATTAAGTTTGAAATTCAAAATGTAATTCAAAATTAAAAAATTAAAAAAAAAAAAACCATTCCAGTAAACCGGTCCGGTCCGATACCGGTCCATTCCGGTTTAAACCGGAATGGGATGGAATTCGGTTTCCATACCGGTTGAACCGGTCCGGTTCATTCCGGTACCGGTCACCATTCCGGTACTGGCCGTACCGGTCCGGTCCGGTACCAGTCTGTTCGGTCCGGCCATCCCATTCCGGTCCGGTGCCCAGTCTTAGGAATAACCAGTGCATCAATCCTCAGTTCGACATTTGCCTCATGTAATGCATCCCTAAACTTGCACTCCATGTACTCTATTTTATTGTTGCTCAACTTGAAACCTCCAAACCTCCCATTTATATCATTAACTTTGTCGTGTGTCTCGTCAATCAATACTATGTCATCTACAAATAACATACACCATGGTACTTCCCCTTGAATCTATCGTGTCAATTTATCCATCACCAAGACAAATAAAAAATGGGCTAAGAGCTGATCCCTGGTGCAACCCCATCTCGACTAGAAAATTTTCTGAGTCTCCCTCCACTGTTCTTACTAGGATCTTGGCTCTATCGTACATGTCCTTAATCGCTCTAATGTATGCCATAGATACTCTTCTGGACTCCAGGCATCTCCATAAAAACTCCCTTGGTACCTTGTTATATGCCTTTTCTAAGTCAATGAACACCAAGTGCAAGTATATATTCCTATCCCTATACTGCTCCAACAACCTCCTTAAGAGATGAATGACTTCCGTGATATGGTAGATCATCGTGACATGAATGCGAATTGCTTCTCAGAAATAGACATGTCCCTCCTCATCCTGATCTCTACCACCCTCTCCTTTTATAATGTGGCTTAGTAGTTTGATTCCCCTTTAGTTCTTGCGATTTTGGATATCACCTTTGTTCTTGTACAATGAGATCATTATACTCCACCTCCGTTCCTTGGTCTAGTCGTCCTAAAAATGACATTAAACTCACATAAATTACATAGAAGAAAATTAATTTTCAATAGATGTCTTTAATGAGCATGCAAATGATATTAATAACTTATAATCATGGTCATTCACAATATAGGTTGCTCTTCCTGCACTTGCTTGCTGAAAGTTGTCAATTTTTCAATGTTATCATATGGGCTAGAATTGTTTATGCTTAATGTGAGTTCAAGTTGTACGTTTTCATCTGGTACCATGGCCGCTAAAGGCTCTATATAGTCGAGCATCGTATTTTCATTTCTTTTTTTGAGATCCTATATTTTGATGCTAACCTAGCTGCTCAATGTGTATAGAAAATTGAGAAAACTTGTCTTATATGTGTGCGTAAATCACCGAACTGAGTATATATAAGATGCACCATCTAGGTGTGATTAATGAATGAAGTTTGATTTATCGAAATTTGTTTGGTTAATTTTATTGTAAAGTCGGTCCAAATCTGGTTCTTCTCTTTACTTCATTAAAGTAAAACTTGGAGTAGCTCAAACTGATAAATCTTTCAGAGGCTCGAATCTGTGTCCTCGTAAGTCTATGTTTTTTATCTTCTAACAGAGTTTTACAGGTATGTTCATGTTAAACTACCCGATTTTATGTAGGCCATTAAAGGAATAAGAGAGAAAGTACAAATAGCTACCAAGTTTGGTATATGTTTCGAAGATGGAAAAATGGGCATTTGTGGTGAACCTGCATATGTAAGGACTTGTTGTGAGGCCAGCTTGAAGAGACTGGAGATCGACTGTATCGATCTGTATTATGTTCATCGCATCGATACCCAGTTGCCAATTGAAGTCACGGTACGTTTGACATTTTTGCTCCTAAGTTTTATTTTTGTAGTGTACTTCATCAGTTTTAAGTTTTAAGACGTAGTCATGCACTAATGTTAAAGAGGTGCTGGTTATTGTTATTATGGTTTTTGGACACAGAATATCATAATTATTATTTGATCACTTCATATAAAGGAGGTATATGAAAAACAGTGCATTATTATATTTTGTTGGATTGGAAAAGATATAATTTTATTAAAGAATACTGTAATTATTTTCGCGATTTATAAAATACAGTCATGATGTGCATCGAATTAATATACCAGTCACGTATTCATGAAGATTTTGTGATGCTGCTGTGGCATTATTTATCTGCTAGATATTTCAGGGGGACTTCTCATAAGATTAATAACAAACATAATATCCATGGAAGGTGTTTAAAGAAACAAAGTAGACCTGATTAAGAGTGGGCACCGGACCGGAATGGGATGGCCGGACCGAAACAGACCGGTACCGGACCGGACCGGTACCGGACCGGACCGGTACGGCCAGTACCGGAATGGTGACCGGTACCGGAATGAACCGGACCGGTTCAACCGGTATGGAAACTGGATTCCATCCCATTCCGGTTTAAACCGGAATGGACCGGTATCGTACCGGAATGGTACCGGAATGGGCCGGACCGGTTTACCGGAATGATTTTTTTTTTTTTTTTAAATTTTTTTAATTTTGAATTACATTTTGAATTTCAAACTTAATTTTCAAGTGATAACTTATAACTTAAAAGTTTTTATAATTTATAACTTAAAAGTTAATTATGATTTAAAATTTTATAACTTATATAAATTATATTTGAAGTTTATTAGTTTGTTAAAGTTTTTGTTTTTTAAAGTTTTTTAATTTATAAGTTTTATTTATTTTAATTGAAGTTTTATTAAGTTTATAGTTTATATATATTTTCTAAGTTATATATTTGAAATGTTTTAGTTTGTTTAAAGTTTTTTTTTTTTTTAAGTTTTCAATTTATAAGTTTATGTTTTGAAGTCTATTAGTTTATGTTTTAGTTTATTTTTTTAAGTTTTCAATTTATTAGTTTATGTTTTCAATGAATAAAAGTATAAACTATAAAAGTATAAAACAATGATAAAAATAAAAAATAATCCAATTCATTCAAAATTTCAAACTAATATTACAATTTACAACTATTAGTAAAGCGCCTAATTTACGCAGCCACCTTCTAGGAAGGGTTCTGTTTCAACTAAGCCTCGAATGTAATACTAATAGTTGTATAGATTTATAAATTTATCTTCTAAACTTTGTAAAGTTTCAGCTTCTTCAACCTCAATCCCTGGTAAAGCTGCTTGACGATCTTCAAGTTCAGCGCCATCATCACTATCAAATCCAATGAGGTTATCTATGGCTTGTTCTGCTACTTTTTGCAACTTTGGTCTTCCAACGTTTTTTCGCTCGGCGTTGATCCAATCTCTAAACAACACCGATACCTCCAAACTGTCTTCTGCTAAGGAATATCTATGGTCTCCAATTTGAAATCTTGCCGCGCTAAAAGCTTGCTCCGAAGCAACTGATGATCCTTGAATAACTAGCACATCTCTCACCATCTTGCTAAGTTTTGGAAAGAGTTCTTCACGACATTTTCACCAATCCAATAGCTGTGGTATGCCATCCGTAGTTGGAATATTATCAACACCCTGTTCAAGATACTTAGAAAATTCACACTTATTAGAAAAATCAAGACCAAGTTGTGATCTTGCTTTACCATGGACACCTGATCTCGACGTACAAGTTTGAGGGGCATGATCAAGATTTTCTAAGGTCACAGTATATTTGTCATACATTTCCTTAGCCCAAATTTTAATACTATCTTGACATGTTATTAAATCCGGTGTTTCTTGTGGTGAAATATTTAAATTAGTATAAATTTCTCTAACTAAAGCTTTTGCACCAACTTCTTTATATTTCGGGTTAAAAAGAATTGCAGTTAAATAAATTTGTGGAATAGGAAAAAAATATTTTTTAAATTTTTTAATCATAGCTTCAATAGAATCTTTAAAATATGAATTTTGTTTATAGATAGCAAAAAGGCATGAAATATTCCAAATATGTATTAAAATTTCACTAATAGTAGGATAATATGTTCCAGAAAAATTTTTGGTAGCATCAAAAAATGATTTTAAAAAGTCTTTAAGTGCTTCTACTGCATCCCAATCACTGTCCGCAAGTTTATCATCAGGATAAGCATTATGACTATTAAACATCATAGTAATAGGCTTTTTATACTTATAAGCAACTTCAAGCATTTCATAAAAAGAATTCCATCTAGTTTTAACATGCTTTGGAACTTTTCTAAATGGAACTTCACACAATTTACAAAAATCTTTATATTGTTGAATTCTACTATTATTATTCATATGAAAAATTCAAAAAATTGCATTTTCAACTTTATCAATACAACTATCAAATACCCTAATACCATCTTTCACAACTAAATTTAATATATGTGCACCACATTTGATATGAAAAGCATATTTACTAATTGGACAAAGTCTAGTTTCTAGCATAGTCATAGCATTTAAATTAGCAGAAGCATTATCTAAAGTAATACTAATCACTTTATCAGTAAGATAAAAACGTTGTAAAATTTTTAATACACTTGAAGAAATATAAGTACCAGTTTTTTTGTGTTCACAAATTTTATAAGCGATAATTCTTTTTTGCATTATCCATTTATAATCAATCCAATGTGCAGTAACAGTTAAATAATCAAATCCGTTAGGACTACGACCCATATCAGTGGTAATAGAAGCCCTACAATCCAACATATAAAAATATTTACGAAGATATTGCATATGTTTTTCATAAAATTCAAAAATATCTCTTTTTACCATGCTTCTTGTAATACCTTCAAAACTGGGATAAAATGTATCCCGAATATATCTTATAAAACCATCATGTTCTCCAAAATTAAAAGGTAAACCACAAACAACAACCATTTTAGCAAAATTTTCACGATCACGGTCCCTATTATAGGGCCGTTGTGAAAAATGACCAGCAGGGTTTGAAGGATTTAGTGAAGTTTGAATCATGTTTGACCTGCCAACAGAAGGTCCAATGCTAGAGCTAGCATCACCTTGACTAGCTAGATATGCTTGCCACTCTCTCGGATTTTTCTTAAGCAAATGAGTTTTTAACCCCCCCAGTCGAACCTCCACTAGCACCAGATACATATTTCCAACTTTGTTTACAAATACGACACGTAGACACAGTTTTTTCTTCATTTAAAAAACAAAATTTCCACAGCTGATTTTAAAGGACGTTGTGGTTTGGTCTTACCCCTCACTGGAGCAATAGGGGGAAGATCAGCTCTAACTTGAGGATTATCGTGAGTTGGAGTTTGGGGAATAGTGGGGGCGGGGGAAATAAAGGGACTAGTCGGTGTATCAGTTTCTTCTAAATCATCATCCTCATGCATTTCTACTTCTTCATTTAATTCATCTTCTAAATCATTATACATTCTTTCATAAGCTTCGTTGGGAATAGGGTCATCCGTAGTAAATGAAAATTTAGTTTCATTAACATGCGTGAATTCATCTGTATTAAATCTAATTTGAGGAAGAGCAGGGCGGAGAGAAGAACTAGAAGAACCACTACCTATTTTACTCGTCACATAACTTTTTGTTCTTGAAATAATACCTTTTTTACCGGATTTTTTTTGAGATGGATCCATAATATAATAAAATATAAAATTAGCAAATTAAAATAAACAAATCACAAGTTCACAAATCACAAATTCACAAATAAATCACAAATTCACAACTAATAAACAAGAATAAAAATTAAAAAATTAAAGAGTGGAACGAATATACCAAACGTCTGCCGTAAAAACAGACAATTATAACTGAAATTTGAAGAAGATTGCTCCTCCAAAATTCACCAAATTATACTTCACTTGCAAAATAATAACAATAATTATAGAATTTGTAAATATTAAGAGATGAAAATTGAGAGAGAATGAGAGTTGAATGGATGAATAAAAATTAAAAGAGACAGGGGTATTTATAATGAAAAAATAGGAGGGGAGCTATTGAGGGGGGGGGGGGGGGGGGGGGGGGGGGGGGGGGGGGGGGGGGGGGGGGGGGGGGGGGGGGGCTAAAATAGCCGTTGGGTGGCTGAAATAGCCGTTACCCAACGGCTGGAAACAGCAAAAAAATTTTAAAAAAAAAAAAAAGAAAAAGAAAATCGCGTTGACCGGTTGACCGGACCGGACCGGACCGGACCGGAACCGGTTTGTAACCGGTACGAACCGGTATCGGTTTGCCGGTATGGATCGGCAAACCCGGTCCGTTCCGGTCAACGGCCGGTACCATTCCGTTCCATCCCGGTACGTACCGGACCGGTATGGACCGGTACCGGTACCGGAATGGTACCGGTCCGGCGGCCACTCTTAGACCTGATATCAAGAGGAAGAAAATTGTATCAAATGGCAATCTCTCAAATACATTTGAATTTAACAAGGAACAGAACAGAATGCAAGTGAAGGATCCATATAGACAATACCAACAATTTAGTATAAATGTTATTTTTTTGAGAAAGGAGTTAGTTATTCATGTTGGTACACTTAAATTACTTACCAAAAAGATGTTGGTACACTTACATTATGTCAAGGTTTTGTCAGTATTCTTTTATATTCACTTACAGATTTGTGTGTCGTTAGAAGATGCAGAGAACCCCTAATTTATCTTAAAGAGTTATTGAGTTTTGGAGTGAAATTGGTCCAAATGGAGCGGAACTATTTACGATCCTCCAACCAGTTTGAATTTAGGCGTAATTGCTGTTTTTGTTGTCGCTGTTTGTTTAATTGCGAACATGAAGTCTGGCACAAGGGAGTAAATGGAGTTGGAGGAGCCAAAACATGCTTCACCTTGACTGACTGAAAAAAAGGCATAAGAATAAAGAAAGCAACACCTCTAAGCTGAACTTTAGGATGTGATGTAATCTGATTGACATTGGAAAGCATAGTAGATTGTTTAGATGCTGTTTTTGAATCTTTCTCTTAGAAATCCTTTTGAACAAGGATTGTCAAAAACTCGCGTAGATTAGTGAATCCCATGTTACCAGATGAGTTAAGACTCCTGTATGGCCACACCAAAAAGGGGAATTTATCAAGAAAAGTTTGTTAGAACAAATGGACTGTGGAGGCTAGAATAGAAAGAATATCTTATCTTTTGGTGACCAACACTGCCTGTAGAACTACTCAAGTAGCTACTCAAAAGTGGCTACAATTTTAAAATGTTTATGGACTATAAAATTCTATTAGGAGTAGTCTCCTCTAAAGTTAGCATATAGTAGATGCTCTTATAGTAGAGGAAACATAGGATGCAGTAAGGCTGAATGAAGACCATCAAGGACCCTAGTGTCTTACTCCATTGTGTTCTCCTCTGTTTGCTATCTTAGCTACCCAAGTCAAGCTCAAAGGAAAAAATTGCTCAGCTCGCTTCCACATTTTGGTTTACGTTCAGCTACCATCACAGGAAGGTCAATGTACATTATTTGAATGAAAAAACTATAGTAGCTACCCCATTAAATGAGGAATCCCTTCCTGTACTTACTAGTCTAAAGACTGCTTACTGTCCTTTTGTTCTTACTTATACCAGTTAGTGGTCCTTATTGCAGATTGACCTTGTACATTCTGACAAATCACATCAAGTAGGGCAATATTTGTCCAAGTATGTTCCAAAAATACTAAGATGGTTTGATTACTAGCTCTGTCCATGTTTTGTGTGACACCCCTTAAGTCAACACTGCTTCTTCATTTTGGCTTCTTTTTGTTTTTGACATTTTTTTTGGCAAGTCATTTTATGAATTTGTGATAAACTCTTTTATGGAGAAATCATTTATGAAAACAACTTACATAAGTTATAATTGGAAATCTTGTAATTTTGGTACCTTCTTGGAACTTTTTCTTTAATGGAATTACCTTACCTTATCAAAAAAAGTTATAATTGGAAACGAATTTCGAGAGAACAGGTTGTCCCAACATTTGTGAAGTTCATACCTAGTTCCAATTATGTTGCTTCATTTCATAATAGTATGTCGCAATTAGGTTGTTTTGGCATTCAGATCCTGTGATTTATGCTATCAAAAGGTAATAATTACCGTGTTATGTATGCTATGCACAACCAATCTGGAATTCTTTAGCACAGCCTTTGTGCTAATGGAATATAAATCTTTTACATTCTTCAAAAAAAAAAAACTAATCTGGAATTCTTTATCGTGGCTTCCAGTGTTGCATAATTTTCATATCATTACCATATTTACTAGATTGTATTATATATGTTCTTATACTGTTGGCGTACTTTTCTAAGATGGGAGAACTGAAGAAACTCGTTGAAGAGGATAAAATCAAATATATAGGTCTATCAGAGGCTTGTGCATCAACAATCAGAAGGGCCCATGCTGTTCATCCAATAGTTCCTACTTGCAGGTGACACATCTCTTAGGTCAACCCCTTTGCATCGAATTACTAGCAAAAGAGTCTATGTTCTGATACTTGTCATTTTCAGAGAACTTGGCACAGGGATTGCCCCTATAGTCCTCTCGGACGAGGATTCTTCTCAGCAGGGGCAAAGTTGATTGAAAGCTTGCCTGATCGCAAGGTTAGACCACATAAATCATTATCTTCAATATTGTGTAAACTGTTGACTGCTTTTGTGTTCTCAATTTGATGATTTTAGTTGCATTTAAATTTAGTATCTTGTTATCTCTTTGTGGTGCATTGATGTTTAATTTGCAGAGAGATTCTCAAAATGCTCTGTAAGGTAAAGCCCTTGGAAAATCATCCCATAAAACGCCTTTTCCTCAAACCCCCTTTCAGCTATGGTGATAGATGACCATGCCTCGTGCAGTAGTAGGAAAATCTTCAAGGACATTTCACCTGGTTGAGGGAACGGGTTTTGTAGTCTCCTTATATGATCTTGGGCAGTTCTCCCTCATGAGGCCCAAGGACCATGTTTTCACATGGTATCAGAACCAGGCCCTCCGGTTCCTATTGTTGTGTTTCTCAATATTGGACCCTCGTAAATCACGCTGCAGTTAAGTCCTGAAGGGTGTGGGGAACCTTCTTGTATTCCGGCAATACTACTCACTTAGGGTACATGTTGATGTCTTTGAATCAAACTATAGTGATCTTGGTTTTACCAAGCATGCAGTTATTCGACTAGGGTCAGGAATACTGCTCCTAACAACGAAAAACGATGCAGTCTATTCAACATTGTATTCATTAAAACAATACAGGACGATACAATATAATACAATACGATACATTATGAAACAATACATAACAACCATCCAAACAGAGTGTAAACTTCCAACTCGCCTTTTCATTGAACATCTTTTGAGATGCATCTGACGACTGATTTAGCACACAATCTATCAAGATAAACATTTTGGCACAAACACCCGTCTCTGCTCCCCAAATTATATAGCCAGTTTGATGTTTTCAACTGCAACATTAATTTATTATTTTGCTGGTTTGTTTTCTAAAATTTCCCTAGGTTCAAGCCGGAGAATTTTGAGCAAAACAAGAAAGTATTTGAGAAACTCAATCTAATGGCTGCAAGTAAAGGATGCACCCCTTCACAACTAGCATTGGCTTGGGTTCTTCACCAAGGAGATGATGTATGCCCTATACCTGGTACTACCAAGATTGAGAACTTCAACGAAAATGTTGGAGCCTTATCTGTAAAATTGACTACGGAAGACATGAAAGAGCTCGAGTCTTATGCCTCTGGTGATGTTGTCAAAGGTGAGAGACATATGTACATGTCGTCAACTTGGATAAATTCAGAGACTCCGCCATTGTCCTCTTGGAAAGCTGAGTAGGGGTTCGACAGGTGAGTTCTATATGACTTCCTATGATGCTCAAATTCTCCAAAAATATCGTTGCTCCCGTGTCGGATCCTCCAAAAATGTAATATGGGAAATCCAGCACGGACTTGGCGACATTTTTGAAGAGCCCGAACAACATAGATGACTTCTGTACACTCATACATATTTATGAAGTGAGACGTATGTTATGGATTGCTCCTAAATCATTTGATATTAAGCTACCAAAACCTTTAAATAAAGGGATTATAGAAATTAATGGGGAAAACAACCACCAAATTACAAAAACAAAAACAAAAACAAAACAATGATTTGACAGGTTCTAAAATTTAAAGCTGCATAACAAAGGCATGATGTTTATTGAAGGCAACAAGAAATCACAGTGAAGTACCATCTGATATATATTGGTCTCCAATCATCTTAAATATACAGAAAAAGAGTTGACCAATCAAAACTTAGGAATATAAGAGGATGGGCGTTTCGGCTAGCTGCACAATACACAGATATACATGACATACAATCTTCCGTTGAACACATATTTTCATGGATATTCACCGGTACACATAATATACATGAGTGTCACGACCCAACCTACTGAGCCGTGCGGGCGTCTACTTTAACCACCTAGATAGACGAACCTTTACCACCCGACCTAAAGAGGTGCTTGCGGAAAAACAGAGATAACAATATAATAATCTCATTTTAATATGTGAAAGCATTTACAACCTTGTATCAGGAAACACCTTTTTCCAAAGAAATATAGTAAAGCCTTTTTTTTTTTAAACTGAAAAAAACAACCCTCCCTAGGATCTAGTCTAAGTCGGTACAAGAGCTACTACAAGAGTAATATAATGGAAAGTCAGATGACACAACTCCCACCATGGAACAAGAGTAGAAGCTGCTGAAGATCGTCGTCGTGTACCTATGAAACACCACCGACCCTGCAATCAGACTATACCAAAAAAAAAAGGTATAACATGAGTAGAATCAGTATAAACACACGTACTGGTAGGCATTATCGGTCGACCCGAATCCATTCATACCATCATATAATTAAAATAAGGGAAAGCATGTAAATAATTCCAATGATCCCATCCTCCAGCTTCCGCCTTTACCAGACCCAATCTCAACGACCATCTACTTGTACCTCATACTTCAACCCTTTATAACTCTTCCGCTGCCAACTCTACTGCTCTAGCCTTACCCCCAATACCTACGACTTCTCGAGTCACCTTTATCACCTAGACTTCCCAAGTCACCTTAACCTTAGACTTCCCAAGTCACTGTACACTAGCCCCACCACTAAGTTCAGTCCCAGACTATCACTCCGTTTACTCAACCAACCCCCTGCGACTAAGCACCCAAAAACAACCAAGTAACTGCCAACCCAGACCAACCACACTCATAGTGCCACTAACAAGTATTCCGTACCTCTCAGGGGTCCCTAAGACAACTCCCCAACATAATAGTGCTAACTAGCAACACAACTCCCGACTCTCGGTCTTCCTCCTAGCTTATCCCCACATGTAATTCACTTCACAATCATTGACAACATTCAATGACAATAACTTACATATATCTCTTTTCACATAGTCCGGACCTACCCCGGGATCCCCCTAACAATACCTAAGTGTTAAACATGCAATCCTGGCCTACACGAAGACCAATCTCACATTTCAATAAAATCACCCGGCCTCTCATTGACCATATGCAGAATTCACAATTCAAGATTACAACCCGGTCTACTCATGGAACCATCGAAGGGATACAACAATGCAATCAAAACAACCCGTACCAGGCGTGGTACCCGAGCCAACCATTATGAATTTCTGTACCAGGCGTGGTACCCGAGCCAACCATTAGTATACCCATACCAGGCGTGGTACTCGAGCCAACCGTTAGTAATTTCCGTACCAGGCGTGGTATCCGAGCCAATCGCATGTCATAACAAGTTCAATCAATCACAACCAATGAACAAACATACTTTTATAACCAACAAGCAAACAAAAGAAGTTCATTTCACAAGACTGATTACCGGACAATTAGACATCCACAATTCGTTCTCCAAATGCATCCCATACACTACTACGAAATAGTACGTGAACACATAATGCATATTAGAAATCAATAATCATCACCTACCCTTACCCCGGGTACGTAAACTTGATTTAAATCTCGTCCGAAGACTAACCCAAATTCACTCCCTTAACACATACCAATAGGTACACCCAATTCTGACCCTCTTCCTAGGACCAATATACAACATGGGGAGAGACCTCCCCTAACATTGATAATTCAACCATTCTAGTTAGTCTACCTTTTTCCTACCAATTCATCTCCAGAAATTCCCTTTCCTCTTTATAGTCGTTTAATTTCCCAAGCCCTTCCGGCTCCCCGAACCTTCCCAATATTCTAGTCCCTGAAACCCTATTATCGTCCATCATAATAGTATATAAAAAAAAATAACATACACAACAACATACCCAACCCGGAACATGTCAACCCAATATCCCAACTCAATCATATCCCTCGTTCAACCAACTCAACCACAACCAACCTCCAGACTCCGTGCCCAAAGGCCTAAGCATAGATTCTCCTTTTCAGTCTACATGAATAATATGAAATGGAAACGAGTCAATCTACTCAATAAGGAAAATCTAGCCTACCTGGACGCCAAGCAATCCCCGATGCATTTTCTGGCTCCGTGAAGGCGTTTCCATCTAGATAATGATCCCGAAATTCATTGCTTCGTGTCCCTTTTGTCGAAATCCCTCCTCCTCATGGCTCCCAAGCTTTGGAGCAGCCTAGGAGAGTTCTTGGAGAAACCCTCGTATGTTTTCCGACTGAGGAGGAGAAGTCTTTTACTTAAAATTGCATAACAGGCTACTGCCTCCCGTCACCCCGCTATAGCGGACGTCCATTCGCTATAGCGGAGCAAATACACACATATATATGAATGAAGCCGTTTTCGACCTCGAGTTTTCAATAAGAAAATCAGCTTAAATCCATCTCAAATCATCTCCAAACAACTCCAAAATGGATATTTAAGCTCCTTGAGATGTTTTAGACAAATACCGGTATCTCCTAATATCAAAATAAATGTATTCAGTGTTATATTCACATTTTAGACCCATAATAATAATATTCTGCTTTGGCCCAAAAAATTGGACAAATTTGTTTCTGGGAAATACCATATTAAGCTCAAAAACGCGTATATCATGTGAACTTGTGCTCTATATATCTTATATAACACTTCGCTGCACTTATCTTTCTTTTTTCTTCGTGATGTGAGATTTGTTTAAGGTATCAAATGCACACTTTCTTTGAAAATTTGCTAGATTATAAGCCTGCTAGTCTTTCTTCTTAACCCACACCTGTAGCCGTCCCATTAGGAGCTAGCGGAGCTACCTATAAGGGGATTCGTTTGAATTATCGTAGTAGAAAAATTACAGTTTGCAAGAAAGGTAAACTCAATTGTTTTTGTATAGTACAAATTGTTGAATTCCCTTGATATAAGAAAAGCTTACCCTTTAGTAGAAAATGTGGGGCAAAATTTACTTTAGGCCACACGTTCAAAGCTCATGCTCCACATTCTTGTACTTTTTTGAAGTTTCTTATTAGAATTTTTGGCTCCGCTATTATGTCGATCATGGGTTATGGGTATCACATAACATTGGGGTTAGGTATATTGTTTCAATATGCGAGCATAAGTACATAAATGTCTTCAATAAAATTTAGGGGTTTTTCGAAAATGTACCACTATCAAAAGTTTTTTTAAAAGAATAGCCGCATATATACTGTATGTATATTGATGGTCATTTCGGGTAAGAACTTTGGTCGAATGATCATTTAAGGTAGTAAATTATAAGTGGGCTATTTTCTGAGTAAAAAATTTAACACAATAGTCATTTTGTCTAATTTTTTCTAAAATTTAGTCAAATAGCAGCTCATATAATTTAGGAAATTACATGGAGTGTCCTCAAAAGTGAGTGGTCTTCAATTTATGCCCCTCATAAAAAAAGTCTTTAAAAAATACTCTTCCTTCCTTTTTATGTATAGAACATATACATTTTTGCCCCTCTACACCATAACTCTCCATGTTCATTTGTCTCTCAACTCTTAGTTTTCATTTTTCTTTTTTCTTTTATCTTTTTAATTTTTTATCTTTTTTCTCAATTTTTTTTTAATTCTCGTTTTCTTTTTTCTCAACCTTTATTTTCTTTTTTTCTCTTAACTTTTTTTTGTTCATTTTTTTCTCAACCTTTATTTTTTTTCTCTTTTTTCTTTTTTTTCTCAACTTTTATTTTTTTCGCTTTTTTTTTTAATCTTTATTTTTTTCTTTTCTCTTTTATTCTTCTCTTTTTTTCTTAACCTCTATTATTTTTTTCTAATGAACAAAAAAAGTTGGATAATCCACAAAGAAGATCTTTTTTCTTTGAAATCGAAGTAAACTTAAGAGCGTGCTTTGTTGTTTGGAAGTCCTTTGGAACAAGTCTTGCCTCTAAGACAAATGTTATAGAACATCTCATAAATCAAGACACAATGAGGTAGTGTCAAGCCTTGCTCGTGGGGCATAACTTGTTGTTTGAAAAATTCTTGAGCTAAGTCTTACCTCTCTTGCCCATGGGGCATAACTTATTTTTTTGGAGGCCCTTGGGCTAAGTCTTGCCTCTAAGGCAAACGTTTTAGAGCATCTCATGATTAAGACATAATGTGCTAGTGTCAACTCTTGCCAATGAGGCGTAACTTGTTGTTTGAAAGTCTTTGAGCTAAGTTTTGCCTCTAAGGCAAGAGTTATAGAGCATCGCATAAATCAAGACACAATGTGGTAGTGTCAACTCTTGCTCATGGGGCGTAATTTGTTATTTGGAAGTCTTTGGGCTAAGTCTTGCCTCTTAGGCAAGCGTTATAGAGCATCCCATAAATCAAGCACAATATGATAGTGTCAACTCTTGCCCATGGGGCGTAACTTGTTGTTTGAAAGTTTTTGGGCTAAGTCTTGTCTCTAAGGCAAGAGTTATAGAATGTCTCATAAATCAAGACACAATGAGGTAGTGTCAAGTCTTGCTCGTGGGGCATAACTTGTTGTTTGAAAATCCTTGAGCTAAGTTTTGCCTCTAAGGCAAAAGTTATAGAGTATCTCATAAATTTAGACATAATAAAGTAGTGTGAACTCTTGCCCATGGAGCGTAACTTGTATTTTTTTAGAGGTCCTTGGGCTAAGTCTTGCTTCTGAGGCAAGTGTAATAAAACATCTCATAAATCAAGACACAATATACTAGTGTCAAGTCTTGCTCATGGGCGTAATTTGTTGTTTGGAAGTCTTTGGGCTAAGTCTTGCCTCTAAAGCAAGAATTATAGAACATCTCATAAAAAAAATAAAGGTCGAAAAAATTGATTCAAAAAAAGAGAAAAGAAGAATTAAAAACCAAAGAAAAAAAATAAAAAAATAGAAGTTGAGAGGAAAAAAAATAAAATATTGAGAAAAAAAGAAAAAAACGAAGAAAAAAAGACAACAAAAAATAAAGGTTGAGAAAAATAAAAAATAAAAAATAAAATAAAAGGAGAAAAAAATAGAATTGAGAAGAGCAAAAAAAAAGATTGAGAAAAAAGAAAAAACGTAGAAGAAAGAATAAAACAAAAAATAAAAGAAAAATAAAGGTTGAGAAAAAAAGAAAAAGAAAAAAGAAAAAATAGAAATAAAAAAAAGAAAAAAGAAAAAATAGAAATAAAAAAAAGAAAAGAAAAAAGAGAAAAAAAATATATATAAAAGTTGAGAGACAAATGAACATTGAGAGTTATTTAAAAATATTTGAGGTGTAGAGGGGCAAAAAGGTAGTTGCTCTATACATAAAAAACAAGGAAGACTATTTTTGTAAGACCATTTTTATGGAGGGCAAAAATACAAAGCCACTCTCTTTAAAGGGTATTTGTATAGTTGTCCCCATATAATCTTTAAACTCAAAATAACCGTATTTTATTTTGATAACCTCATTATAACCAACTTTCATGAGTTGTTTATTTTTATTAATCAGATTAATAGTTTGAGTAATTATAGGATTTTGATTCTAATCCTACAATTTATAGGGGTAAGGATATTTTTTGGGTGCTTAATACAGAGACATTAAATAGTTAATGTATAATTACTGTATAATTATTTTTTCTTATTATATAATGTTTAAGTCAGTAGTTAATGTATAATTATTAAATAATCGATGTATAATCATCATAAAATTAATGTATAGCTATCTTCTCTCGTTATATAATATTTATACACATATTAGATATTAATTATACACCAATTATAAAGGATAGACATTGAATTATAATATTTTAATTATGTATAAAATATATTTTTACACACCTACAAAAAATTTATAAATCTTATATGACCAACCATGAAAATAATTACAAGGAAATATTTTATCTTTTGCTTGTCAGACGTGAAAGTAAGACTTTCACCATCCTTCAAATTTAGAGCCCGTTTGGATTGACTTATTTTAAGTGTTTCTTAAGTCAAGATATCTCAATTTTTTTTATAGTGTTTGAATAAAATAAAGAAAATGCTTAAAAACACTTAATTTTAAGCTAAAAAAAAAAAAAAAAAAAACCTAAATGAATATAAATGGTTCATACAATCTTGTGTCATAGCAACCAATAATTGTCCTTTGCATTGTCCCTTCAAGAAAGTCCCATCAAGACCAATAAATGGTCTCAACCCTTCTTTAATTTCCAGCCCAACTTCATTGCATTGCAACATATATACATGGGATGATAACATTTTATGAATATTTAAGTAAAATAATTACATTCATAGCCTGTCTTCTCACAAGCTAGGCTGAGTCGCTGGTGAATTTCTTGTTTTGCTGGCCTACTTTCTTCGCAGATGCTTCTTCTTTCTCCTTTTTTTTGTGTGGTGATTTTGATGTTAAATAATTATGTATAAGGTGTATAACAATGTAAAAGTGTGTTATACGCTATTATATAAGTTTATACATTTATGTATAGTTAGGATATAAGATTGTATAAAGATGTATAATATTGTATAAGATGTATAAACATGTATAAACACTGTTGTGAAAAAAAAATGCGCGAATTTTTAGAATATGTAAATGTAATTATTTTTTAAAAAATAATATATTTATGAAAATATTGTGAGGAATCTTCTTTTACCTTCAGCTAGTCCATCCCTTGATATATTTAGTATCACATTACTCCGAGGATTGCTCTCCCTTATCTCAGTTTCATTTGCTTCTAATCTATTAAAATCATCTCAAAATTGCCTTGCATTTTTTGAAGTGTCATTCTTTTAGCCCTTTTCAACTTTGTGTTAATTGTTTTCAACAGAAATTGATTCTTCCAAGTTTAATCTCATATCCTTTAACTTGTACTTTGGATAATTTTACACCTTACTCTTGAAATATTGTGCCAATGTCTCTGTGGTAGCTCTAGGGTTTGCAAATTCTTTACCACAAGTGTCAGAGTGAGACTTCAAGGTCTTCATCTTAAACCTTGGACCTTTCTTCTCCTCAAAAATTAGACACACAAAGAGGCAGCCTACTTCTACTTCACCATTTGTACCCAAGTCTTATTATGTCATTTTTCACCACCTTCAACGTTTTGGCATGTGCAAGAGCATAAAAATTACCCACTCTGTTACAATTTATGTGAGTTAGTTTGACTCGGCACGGAATTCTAGAAAGAAAGAAAGACTTTTGAAATTTTTGGTCTAAAATAATAAGTCAGAGATGTTTGTGTGGCTATAAAATTATTTCATTAGGAGTAAAATAGGTATTTTAAAGTTAAATTGTTACTAAATATAGAAATGTATCTTTTTTTTAGGACTGACTAAAAAAAATTAGCGAGTCATATAAATTGGGACAAAGTGATTAATGATTTTTCTAGCCAAATCCTTAAAGATCCTAGAAATATCAAGCTCTTTATAGTGACTAAGCTTATCATTAACTTCCTTCCCCTTTTGCATCCATATTAACTCTTTAACTTTTCAAAGTTATATTCGATTTATAGAACATGGTGCACCACTAAAAAAAACGAAAAAAAATTATATTGTGGGAATTGAACTCTAGTCCTCAAAGTAAATAATTTAATTTTTAACCAAGTGCACCATTTATTATACTAATTTTAAAAATATATATACATAAAATATCTAATTTTATGAGAAAATCACGGGTTCCTAGGCTCCATTTTTTATAGCTAAATTCGCCCCTGTCAATATCTGATTCACAATCAGTACCGACGTTACACTCCATAGTGAATGGTTCACGATATGATTCGACATATGGAGCTAAAACATGCTCCACATTAACATTACCACCAAAGAAATTTAAAACTCTATAGGATTGACTAAGTACTAAGTTTCTAAATTCCTTCTACCCTCCAATCACAAAATATTTTCCACAAGGTCCAACAACAGGTACTAGTTGTACATCTACAAACCCATATTTTATGCAAAAGGCATCAACTATATCAAAATAAAGTAACAAATTTGCATTAACTCCTCTCTCAAAATCAACATACTTTTTAGCATATTCTATCGGGTGGTCCCTAACCTATGCGTCACTATATAATGACAAATTACATCAACAAATATATCCTTCCATCTTAAAATGTCTGAATAAATATAAAAGAAAAGGATACATGGGTCCACATCAATAAGCAAATACATTTGAAACTAAAATATTCAAAAATCAGATGCCGTAGGTTGATATATCTTTGAAAGCTCAGACAGAGAGAATAAACGGACTCATCGGAGGCTACTTAAGCCACTTTATGCAAACCAGAAGGACTGGAGTTGTTGAATGTAGTTCAGTCCTGCTATAATTTAACAATCAAAAAGCTCTGCATCAAACTTTAATCCTTTTGAGTTGGCCACGGGGTAACAACTTTTGACGCACTACCATTGCAACAGGAGGGGGCTTGCCCATCACCTTACTTTGCCAAGAGGTGGCAGGAGTGCAACAACCTTAGCCCAAATCTACTTAAACAACCTAAAGGAATGATGGTAGTAAAGTAGTCTAAGAAATGCCTATAGATGAAGTAGGCGAGGGTAGCTTGCCGGAGGCGTGTATGGTAGTCTTATATTTGATGATAACGGGAAGGGAAAATGACTGAAACCTTTTTCTCCCTATTGGCTATTGGGTGGGGGCAACTGGAGGAAGACAACACGGGACAAAGATTCAAGTGACTTGTTAGGGATATTGAAGGGCAAAGAAAAAAGTCACTCGAAACTCATTTTCTTACGATTAAGTGGCTTTCAACTCCTCTGGCGTGTCCTAGCTGAGCGGTCCTCGCCTACACAAAAAAATAGATTAGCTCCCTCATTCTCTTATGTGCCAACATGCCTGGGAAAGTGAGATAGGATTTGATTAGATGGAGGAGGACTGCAAACGTTTGTCCCACGAAGTGCCAGGGAACCATGCATTCCTCCCGGGTGTGGCTCTTGTGTGTCCGAGATATGATTAGATCTACCAGCGACTGAAACAAGAGTTAAGCAAGGGCCAGGAGATTGATAAAAAAAAACTGACCGAAGTCAATCTTGTATACAATTCCTTGGTTGGAAGGATTTCTTTCTGTGATCTATTTTTCCCTTCTCTCTCTTCTTCTATGGAATTCGGATCTGAACTTTATTTTCTATTTTTATTACGATTCAGTATTTGTATTTAATGGCTCCTCTTCTTAGTTATTTTTTAAATTTTAGCATATCGATTTATACCTAGCCTATTCTTTTCTTTGCATTTTTTTTTGGTTGTCACTTGGCCCATAGGTCCTGACACAAGGTTAGAATTTTAAACACTCTCTTTTGTCTAAAAATTCTACCATGTGGTAAAACAATTTCACTCTTAAACAAAGTTAAATAAATTAATATTAGATTAAACATTAAGCTTAAAGGTCAAAAACATCATTGTATAAATTAATTTATTATCTATCATGACATCCGACATATTTTTCTCTACTTTTTCAGTCGTTGTCTCGTCTCAGTCATGGTGTTGATATCTCCCGTTTGAAGGGGGGAATTTAGGATTTCAAAGAAATCAATTTGAAAATATAAAAGTAAAATAAATATAATGTGTCAACTAATAGAGCCATTATATGTGTCAGGTGGAGGATTTTATGGCTAAACGCGCCTAAAAGTGTTTGTAGACAAACATTTGGTGTAGTAAGTATCTAGGTGTGTTTCACTAACCATTTGGTGATAGTTCAAGTAGGAAAATCACAATCCCAATAGTTTAAGTATGAAATTCAAAAAATTAAGATAGTTTAAGTGTATTTTTATCCTTTAACTCTATATATTTAATAAATTTATTAATATAAATACATAATCTAAATAAACGTTATTGACCTGTATTTGCCCAAAGCTGTATAAATTATAGATAGGATTTAACAGGAGAACAAGCTTACAGATCTAATAAGTTTTTTCAATATAATATATTGATGAGACAAGTCAAACAATCTTATAATTCTTTTGTAATGTCTCTATCCAAATAACTTTGAAAGAGGTGGAAACTGTCTCTATCCAAATAATTTGATATAATTATTTTATAAAGAATAATAATTTTATTTTAGTGCTCATACAATATTAATTTCTCAAATAAATGATAAAAGATAATTTTGAGGATGCCTACTAACTAAAAAATTTAAATTGTCCAGTACATATTTGAGGTAGGGGTGCACATGAACTGAGTTGGTTTAAATTTTTTAAATATCAGACTAAATCATTAGTATCAGATTTTAAAATTTATAAATCAAACCAAATCAATAAAAATGGGATTTTCCAACCTCGGGTTTTTTCGATTTCCTCAGGTTTTTCAGAGTTTTTTCGATAAAGTCTTCACACAAACATATAATTAACTTGTGCTTCAAATATTTCTTTAGCCCGAGCAAAATAAAATTATCTAAGGTATTTCTTAAAAAAATAACACAAAATATATTCATTTTATTTGGAATTTATGAAGTGAGTGATGACAATAAAATATTCAACCAAAAAAATAATGAAATCGCATAGAATAAATATTGCATATTAATAAGTCATAATAAAAATAATCATAATTAAAAAGTATTAAGTCATACTAAAATAAATCTAATAAGTATTAACTACATGACTAAATACTAAATAGAAAAATAAATTAGTTTATGCATTTATGTAAAATTAAAGAATAAATATCTAACATGATATCTTTTGTTAACATTCGTATTGATTTGAGCTTTATTTGAGTTACTAATATCTATGAGTTGTAAAAAGACTTATTGGACCATTTAAAATTCTAAGTATAAACTTGAAATAATATGTTGAAAGATAAAAACTATGAAAAAGTTGAAGAAATATTTATAAATTATATCACAATAAATATTTTTATGTATAAAATATTTTTAAAAATAGTATATATGTAATATTGAGTTGGTTCAGTTCGGTTTGACTTTTTTTAGTTAAAACCAAACCAAATCAATTATAGTCGGATTTTTTTTCAATACCAAACCAAGTTAAATCAAATCACTAGTCAAATTTTTTTTACGGTTTAATTCGATTTGCGATTCGGTTTTGTACACCCCTAATTTGAGGGACTATTTTAAACCTATTCTTAAAAATAAGGGATCATTTTTGTCATTTTTTCTACTATCCTGCAAGCTTTTATAATTTCTCTTAATGTATTATGAAAACTGAATTATTGAATACATATTAGAATGGAGTACCAGTGTGCAAAAATCAATTTAATCGATAAATTGAATCGAAAAAAATACTATTAATTTATTGGTATGACTTACTGGGTTAACAATTTTGCAAAAGAAATTATTGAATTATCGGTTTAATTTTTAATTTTATAATTTTAGTTAATGATTAAATCAATAATTCATTATCTTTTTCATATATGAAATTAATATAATATTTGATTTGGACAAGTTCATTCATTCAAAAACAACCGTAATTTAACTAGTTTTAGTTCATTCATTCGAAAACTAATTTTAGTTCATTCATTCGAAAGGAAAACTAGAATTTTGGCTGCACATAAGTGAATCATTAACAATTGATATATGCTAAATTTCATGATTTTGTGTTGCACTTCTATTTTTGCTACTACTTCTATTTTATGAAGTATGAACATCGTGTATAGATGAGCATTTTTTTATCGGTTAAATCGAAAATCGAATTGTTAAGGATTAAAAATTGATTAACCAAAAATCAATAATAAATATTTTATTGATTTGGTTATCGATTTAGCGTGTTTACTTTAAAAATTGATAAACTAAACCGATAATACATAAAATCGAATCAAAGCGACCGACGCACACCCCTAAAATGGAGCACTTCAAAATGGACCAGAATTGATATTTAGACCGTTCACATGGCCGACTTCAATTAGCATCCGACCAAGCCATAATTGTTGTTGTTGTTGCAGAAGCGAAGCCAATATTTGAAGTTTATGAGTTTTAAACTGTCATCAAAATCATAACTTGTCTTAGTTATATATAGAGTTCGCAACTAAATATTCATACATATTTAATGAATTTACTAATATAAATACATAGTCTAAGTAAAAGTTATTGGACATGATTCGTCCAAACCCATATACATTATAGGTAGAGTTTTAAAAAAGACAAATTAATAAGTAACAAACCGATTAGCACCCATTACGAGTGAACCTGATCCAGTAAGCTTTTTCTACATAATATATTTGATGAGACAAGTCAAGCAATCTTATAATTTTCTCTTATAATGTCATTTTCAACATTTTTTCTCAAGGATAAGCAGTTGACCTCACCGTATCTGATTACTTAATTAATATAATACCTATATTTTTTCTCTATAATTTTGAATGGGTCACTAATTAATGTAGCTTTCATTCTTTATCCTTCTTGATTTTATTTGTATCTTTAATACTTTAAAAATAAAAAAGTCGTGGGGCTTATTTTATGTATGTACATTATCTAGCCACTTGCCCAACTCTTAGGGTCGCTTGATAGCTGGTTTGAAGGTGAATTATATTGGTATTAAAATTTGTGTAAATAATATCATGATTGGTAGCTAATTAGGAGTTAAGTTATTCAAATATAAAATTAATACAGTATTTGATTTGCAAAAACACGTAACTAATATATGTATAAGTTCTGAGGGAATATACGTATAATTTTATGCAGCACAGAAAGTGAAATAAGTAAAATGTGAATAACTAAATCATGCATAACTAATCTCTACATAAGAAATATATAGATTCTCTCCATAACTAATTTATGTATTATTAATACCTGTATAATTCTAACCAGACTTAATGTAGCTTTAATACTTTATTATTTTAATAAATATATTACAAAATATTGGGCTTATGGGTAGACATTTCACCTACCATGATATGTCATGGTTCTCGTGGATCATCTTTTATAATATTTATTATAACATTTAGCATAGCTAATCGAATTTTATATAAAGACTACAATTTCTAACCATTTTGTGTCACCACTTTCTTTTCAAATTACCTTTTAAGAAGAAAATATGGGTCTGAAAGGAAAGTTGATTGCTTCTGTTGAGGTGAAGTGCGGAGGACACTTGATTCATGATATTTTTCACGTCAATACTCATCATATAGCCAATATAAGTCCGAATAAGGTTAAAAGTTTTGAGATTCATGAAGATGAAACCTTAAAGGTTGGTTCTATTGTTAGCTGGACATATAACGATGGTAATAGACATTTTTCCTCTCTCTAAATATGAATCTTTTTTTTTTTTTTTTTACATTTAGGTGTGTTTGATGGTAAATATGATGAAATTAAGTGAATTCCCAAGAAAATATTTTCATTTTAAAATAACTTCTGTCATTTGTGGGATAAAGTCATTATCCTTGTAATTATTTTACCTTTTAACATAGTATTACTTACTCCCAAAGGTTGGTGTACTTTTAAAGGCTTCAATGGGCTCAATTGAATCCAAAATATTTGTACAGAGCATAGATATGTGAAAATATTTAATCCACGTTTTGTTTTTTAAATGAGTTTGATCTTTAATTTTTGCCGTTTAAATAAATTGGTCTTTTATTTTTTACCCCTCAAAATCGAACTTATACTTAGCGAGACATAAATTCTTTAAGGTGGGGAATAGATTGTGGGATGTTATGACGCAAGAAATAAAAACTTTTGCCTTGCGAAAAAGTTATTTGCCTTGCAAAAAAGTTATTTTCCTTGAAAGACCAATACAAAATAGTTGCAAAAGTGCAAATGACCCATGTGAAAATATCAGAAAACTTTTAACGAGTAATCTATTTCTAAACCCATATATGCATAAGTGCAAAAATTGATTTCTCAAAATGATCATTCAACTGATAGTTATTTTCTCAGATCTCATAAAGTCATTTTTTTCATATGAGAAATCAGAAAGAAAAGTGATTTTCTAAGATATTAATTGAGTGACCATTTGAGAAATCAATCATAAGTTCAATGCATTCAGATTTCAGTTTTTTTTTTTTTGGAAATTATACATTCATTTATTATTAAAAAAGAAAATCGAGATATGACCTTACCGGCCTCCAAAACACAAAGTTGAATTGTCCAGAACAATTCCTTTACAGATGGAAAAAATGAAAGATGATGGCAAAAACACTAGAAGGTATTGTTAAGTTGCTTCATTCTGAAAGAAGGAAATTGTAAAAGTTGTGCCTATTCCCCATATTTTCCACAATGCCAAATGTTTTTGTGAGATTTCTAAAGTTATTGTAAATGAAAAACAAAGAAAAAACTAAAGAAATGAGATGAAACTATGTTATTGTAAATGTTTATACATTTTATGAAGGTTTGGAAAGCTAAATTAGCTAGCCTAGTAACATCTTTTGTATTAATATCTCTTGTAATTCAACTTTATTGATCGTAGATGGAAATGATAAGATTTCCAAACAAGTGATCGAAGCGGTTGATCCTGAAATGAAATCAGTAACTTGGAAAGTGATTGGTGGAGATCTGTCAGAGTTGTACAATTCTTTCACAATTATTACATCATGTGATGACGAATGGGTTACATGGACATTTGTGTACGAGAAGAAAACTGAAGACATACCCGAGCCACTCGTTCTCTTGAATTATGTCCTTCATGTCACTAAAGAAGTAGAAGGTCACCTTCTCAAGTAATAGAATACCAATGCAATTCATTGGCTCATAGCCATATTTATGTATGTGCAAGTATATATGTATGTTTACACACACATATATGTGTGTGTTGGTGTGATATTGGCTAGCTAGTTCTAACTAGCTAGCTAGTGTGTGAAACAAATAACATTGTGTTTGAAGTATATAGTACTTATTTCCCTCCCCTTCTAGGGATGTATTCCCTATATTCAATATCCCTCTCCTTCTAAGGGTGTATTTCCAATTTTCAATATACATAAGATATTTTGATTCCTTTTCAGCCAATGTTTATAGGTTTAATTAGTTTCTCTAGTTCTAAGATGGGGAAACATTTATAAAACATTCCTTTTGTATAATTGATTAATAGCTGATCAAACTATGTCTTATGTTATCCATTTCCATCACCATTTTAGGAAGATTTAAAAATTTTAGTTTTCATGTTTGTGAATTTTTAAGAATCAGCAATTACTTATGTTATTTTTTTCTACAAAACCGTTAAAATTAGTATTTTTCGAATAGGAAAAGAAAAATAGAAGGAGACGCTATTGGAAATACGTTTATTTTTTATAGGCAACTATGTTGGAAAACCGTCTAAAAACAAAGAACAACGATAAATTAAAACATGCATTGCATAAAGGTACATTGTCAACGACATATTTAGTATAGTGTAATCTTACAAGTGAGATGTGAAAGGGTAGTGTGTATGCACCTTCATAGTTGCAAGTGAAGCAAGATATCATGCACTTCCGATTAAAAGTAACCGAAATAGTTTAAACAGTCAAAACAAAAAAGAAAACTAAACACATAGATGAACATCTCAAGCAACAATTGAAATATGAAATTGATCGCCTCCAAAGAACGACAACTAGAACCCCAGATACAAAGAAACGAGATGAAGATTATCCTAAAAATTCCAAAGTCTTGAAAAATGTTAATCCAAAATTGAATGCGAATCAAAAGGTCCCAAATCTCTCTCAAGAGTTTTCTTATCTCAAAATATGCTAGCAGACTAATGAAATAAACCTAGGCTATCATAAAGATCTAATGGAAAAAATAGGAAAAGTCCCAAAGTTTATTCCTCATAATAACCCATCAAGGTCATGCTCGCTTCACACACCTGAAGCTTGCTTCATGCACTAGCATGCACACGATATCTAGTGATTCTGCCTCTAGTGCGCACAATGTGCACACCTTGATTACTTTGTGCACAGTCCACTGATAGGAACACACAACTCCTCAACTTGATCTTCAAAATCTCCAAGCCTCCAAACATAGTATTCTTTGCATAAACCCTCAAAGTGACTCTCCAAACACCTTCTAGATAATTGTTAAAGATCATGTAGCTTCCAAGCGTACATTCCTTGGATGTCCTTGGACTTGGAATGGGTAAACAGTTCGCTAAACATCTCGAGGTTATCCCAAATGTGCTCCCCTTTCCCAGGGCTATCTAGGATGTATCAATTCCTTCCTCTTGAAAAAGATTTGTCCTCGAATTTGGCATGTTTGAACCAAAAGAAGACAAGTCAGAAACATTGAATATAATGTTGCACCAACTCTTTACTTATTCACTTGGAAGATCCAATTTGTATGCATTATCTCCAACCTTCTCAAGAACTTGAAATGGTCCATCTCCATGAGGGTGCAACTTAGACTTACGTTTATCAAGAAATTGCTCCTTCCTCAAAAGAATCCAAACCCAATCTCCAGGTTTGAAAATAACTTATTTTCTTCCATTGTTAGCTCGGGTGAAACCCTTTCATAAGTCACTCTAATTGTAACCTCACTTGATCATTAACCTTCTTTAATGATTCAGTCCTATTATTACCATTTACATTCACAACATTATTCATATGCAAAGGAATCAAATCCAAAGGAGTTAGTAAATTAAAACCATATACAATTTCCAAAAGGAGAACCCATAGAAGAATGAATTGATTTATTATAAGAGAACTCAATCAATGGTAAATGCTCCTCCCAAGTAGTGTATTTACCTCTAAGGGCAACACTGAACAGAATACCCAAGGTCCTATTAACTACCTCAATCTGATCATCAGTTTGGGGTGACAAGTAGTAGAATATGAGCAATAATTTATTCCCCAACTTAGACCACAAATTTATCCAAAATTGGCTAGAAATTTTGTATCTTTATCTAATAATGGACTTTGAAACCCCATGTAACCTCAAACCTCTTTCTCAAACAATGAAGCTACGTAAGATGCATCATCCTTCTTGTGGCAAGGAATAAAATGTGCCATCTTAAGAAAATAGTCAACCACAATAAATATGCAATCATGTCCCCTAGTCCTAGACAAGCCCAAAATAAAATTAATAGAAATATCTATTAATTTATGGTACTCAAGCTCTCCCTCATGAACCCTTATTTATCAACTCCTCCACTTGCAATTGAAGTTCCTTAGTCTCCTATAGGTTGCTTTTAAAGTTGGTTCATTCGGATTATGAGATACTGGTACAAATTAAAGTCAGTCTAGTGTTCAATTCCTTTAAGTGGTGGCTATCCATTAGGTAGATCTCTAGGGAAAACATCATCATAAGCCTATAGTAAGATTCAAAATCAGTAGACAAAGAATTAGAAAGTTTGTCAGTGCTCAAATAAATCCCTTTATTAAAGCTTTTGCAGATCCTACTCAGTGTCATAGCACCAATGATGCTGAAATTAAAAGCTGTCAAATATGATTGTGAATTTGGAATCAAATATGGATTTGAATACTTCATTATGGAGATGGATTCTCTCATAGTTCATAATCTGATCAAAGAGAACGATACTTATAACAAGAAACTCAGAAGAGACATTGAGAAGATTGCTCATTTAATAGAGATATCAAACATCTTCATCAACTTCAATCACATGGAAGCTAATCAAACGACCAATCAACTGGCCAAGTATGCTACAACCCTCCATATATAGTGTTGCTTTACTCACTTCAGTCAAATGCCCAGAGCTTCAAAGGGTCCTTTTCTTATGGATAAATGGCAAATGCCTTCTGTAAGGATTAAGGATTATATGAAAAGTTGAAATTTTTTGTAAGTTAAACTAAGTTGATGGGAAGAGGTTATAATCCTTACATTGTATTTTTGCCCCTAAGTTTCCTCCTACATATCCATGTTTTTTGTATAGACTTAAGAGGTAAGGTTTTATGTTCTCCTCGATCTTTTGTACAAATAAGTGTTATATATCGACAAGGCTGAGGTCTCACAAAACCACCTAACTCCTCAGGTTCTTAACTTGGATGTTGGTTTTTTGGTAAAAAAGAATAATACAAAATTAGTACAAGTGGGATTACCTTCACTAAGAGTCTTTTCACTCCTTAGATTTTACAAATAGGCTCAACTCTCTTCCTTTTGCCTCTTTCCTCTCACCAACGCTCGACTTTTTTTCATTCTTCCTCTTTCGACTACTCTCGTTTTTTTTTCACTCTCTCCCTTTTCTCAATCTCAACAGTAGAAATTTTACTTTTTCTCTCCTCTCTTTTTTCTTCTCACCTTTTCTCCACCCAATTATTTCACACTTTAATAGAGTCAAGGGTTTCTATCACTCCTTCCTTTAATAGAGTCAAGGGTTTCTATCACTCCTTCCTTTATGTAACACACTCCCTATCATATTTTCATGGTCTCCCAAGTAATAGATAGAAGTCTACATAGGAACAATATTATTTAATAGTTCATCTGTGTACATTCAGATTTTGAACAAAATAAGAGCCTATATTTTTCACTTTATCACTCAACCATCAAAGCTTGTAAGAGTGAGGATGTTTCATGATCCTAAGACCCAATTGTTCAACAAGAGACATACTGACCACATTGTCACAACTCCCACTATTTACAATCTAGGAACAAATTCTTCCATCGATGTCACATCCGACATGTAATAAACTTTCTCTTTGTTCAGAATCACCTTCTTTCACTTGAGCACCCATAAATCTCCTAACTATCAATTGCGTATATAAGGAATCTTCTTCCTCTCAACTACTAGTACCACCCATGAATTCATCGCTATCAGGTTCTGTTACACTATTGTCTTTAATCAAAATAGCTCATAGGTTACAATATTCATATTGCATATGTCCTCTCCCTTGACATTTATGATAAATAATAACACTAAAACTTTTATAAGCTTTAAATTAAGTAGGATTACCTTCATATTAAACCTCTACTTTATTTTTACTCTTGAAATGACTTGACGTCAGCTTTTAACCTCTTTGTCCTTGCTTGAAGAAGATCTCCAAGCAGCTCTATCTTTTCTCCAACCAACTGAGAATGAGTACTTGTCTTGATCTTTCAATAACCTTTCCACCGTAGTATACAAATTCAATATATCTAAAATGGCAGTCCCAAAAAAGTTTAATTTGATTAGCAATATCCTTGTTCAACCTGATGTGGAATTGACTCATTCTGGTTTTCTCGATCTCATCCAAGTTAGCTTTTGTCCTAATTATTTCCATTGTGTTATAGTATTTTCACGTTTTTATCTTGCATCAAGGTGTGCAATTTTTTGATAATCTCTCTATGGTAGTGTGACGGCACAAATCTAATCCTCATTGTTCCCAAGTCTCGATTGGTCTATCCCCAAACTTCTTCAGTCAAGCTCAGTTCTTTCAAGCCAAGCGAACTGTACGTTGGGGATAAACTTCACCACAGAAATAATATTTGCGGTAATAAGAGAGAAATAATAATGTAGCACCGTGATATGGTAATCAATAAGAATTAAAAGGAATAATAAGGACACAAAGACTTTAATGTGAAAAAAACCCTTCTGAATAAGGAAAAAATCCACGGGCCCAAGAGGAGCAAAATAATTTACTATACTAAGGAATTTACACTTTGTAGGTTCGAGTAAATACTCCAGAAACCACTACACACTCATAAGAAATAACACTCTTTTGATTTTTCCACCTTACTGTAATACCGCTCACACACTCTATTTTTTCTCACACACTATTTACTTCACACTGTATGTGAAATGCTCTTCACTACTCTTGAGAGCTTCTTTTCTGTGTGTTTAAATGAGGAGCTAAAGATCTCCTTTTATAGGGAAAGTCGCTTCCCTCTCAACCAATCAGAAGCGATTGTTTTGCAATTGCCCATAACAAGTTATGCAATTGGGCAAGTTGCCACAGACCCAAAAACAAGTTGCTGCCCAAAACTTGTTTTGCCATTTGCATTCTTTTATTTTTTTTTCTTTTTCAATTAATGGGTATGGACCCATCAATCTCCCCCTCCCATCTATTTATCGGAAGGAGATAGCACCGGGCGTCTAGTTTGAGTGCATGCTGATAAGTTCTTTGCATAATTCGAACTTATCCCTTGGTACCACCTTGGTCAGCATATGTGCAGGATTCTCACTTGTAGAGATATTCTTAACGTGCATAGATTCATCTTCTATCTTTTCACGAATTCAATGATATCTCACGTCTATGTGTTTCGTCCTTGCATGGTACATGGAGTTCTTGATCAAGTTTATTGCACTTTGACTGTCACAATAGACGACATACTCTTTCTGATGCAAGCCAAGCTCTTGAAGGAACTGTTTCAGCCATACCATCTCTTTGCCAGCTTCAGTAGCTGCAATATACTCTACTTCAGTTGTAGATAGTGCAATACACTTTTGCAACCTCGACTGCCATGATATAGCTCCCCCTGAAAAGACAAACAAATATCCAATAGTGGATTTTCGATTATCAAGGTCACCTGCTATATCAACATCGGTATAGCCCTTCATGATTGGTTCAGATCCTCCAAAACACAAATAGTCTCCAGAGGTACCTCTCAGGTACTTGAGTATCCACTTGACTTCTTTCCAGTGTTCTTTTCCAAGATTTTCAAGGAACCTGCTAACAAAACCAATTGCATGAGCAATATCAGGTCTGGTACATACCATAACATACATCAAACTCTCGACCATCGAAGAATAAGGAACTTTAGCCATGCCTCTTTCTCCTCATTTGTTGTAGGACACATCTTCTTACTCAACTTCAGATGACTAGCAAGAGGCGTGCAAACAACTTTAGCACTCTTCATGTTGAAGCGTTCTAGTACATGTTCAATGTACTTCTCCTGAGATAGCCACAACTTTTTGCTTGTTCGTTCTCGAATAATTTTCATCCCCAGAATTTGTTATGCTGGGCCCAAGTCCTTCATATCAAATGACTTGGACAGATCTCCCTTCAACTTGACAATACACTCCTTCTCATGTCCTACAATTTACATGTGATCCATATACAACAATAAAACAATAAAGTTGTTGTCAGAAATTTTTTTGAAGTATACACATAGATTAGAATAGGTCTTTGTGTAAGTTTGACTTTTCATGAATGATTCAAACTTCTTGTACCACTGCCTGGGTGCCTGCTTCAACCCATAGAGACCCTTATTCAGTTTACACACCATGTGTTTCTTTCTAACTACTTCAAATCCTTTTGGCTGCTCCATATAAATCTCCTCTTTCAAATCTCCGTGAAGAAATACAGTTTTCACGTTCAACTGCTCCACCTCAAGATCTAGGCTAGTTGTTAAGCTCAAAATGGTTCGAATAGAAGTAATTTTGACAACAGATGAGAAAATTTCATCAAAAACGATATCTTTATTCTTTTCGAAGCCTTTTACAACCAATCGAGCTTTGTATCTAACCAGCCCTCCATTACCATCTTTCTTGAGTTTAAAGACCCACTTGTATTTAAGCGGTCTTTTACCTTTTGAAAGATCAACTAGCTTGTATGTGCTATTTTTTTATAGAGATTCCATCTCTTCTTGCATGACTTTCATCCACTGTCTCTTTTCTAGATGGAACAACACCTCCTTAAGATTTTCTGGCTCCCCCTCATTATTGACGAGGACATACTCTGAGGAAGGGTACTTGGATGACTCTACCCTTTGTCTTTCTGATCTCCTCAAAGGTTGAGATTGTTATTCTTCTTGAGTAGGGTACTCCACTTGCTCGGTATGATCACCAAGTTGCTCCCCATGCTCAACAATCTCATCGGATTGCTCCGCCTGCTCAGCAACCTCGTTGGTTCTACTTTCTGCACTTCTAGGATGGTTAGAAGCAGAAGGAATGATAATAAGGTTAAGAACTATACCATTTTGTTTCTTGGCCTTCTCTGACAGATCATTAACGTACAGTTCCAACTTTACTTTCTCGGAAGACTACATCTCTGCTTCTGATGACTTTCTTCTTTACAAGGTCCCATAGTCTGTACCCGAACTGTTCATCTCTATATCCAATGAATATGTAGGAAACCAATTCATCATCCAACTTTATTCTCTGCTCCTTCGGTATATGTGCAAAGGCTCTGCAATCGAACACCTTTAGATGCGAGTAGGACACCTCCTTGTTGGTCCAAAATCTCTCTGAGATGTCAAGCTCCAATGAAACTGATGGACTACGATTGATCAAGTAACAGGCTATCTGAACTGCTTCACCCCAGAATGACTTATGCAGTTTAGCCATTTTGAGCATGCTTCTCACTTTCTCGACAATGGTGCAACTCATTCTTTCAGCTACACCATTGTGTTATGGGGTTCTAGGAACTGTCTTCTCATGTCTGATCCCATGACTTAAATAGTACTCTTTAAATTCTCTTGAAGTGTACTCACCTCCATTGTCAGTGCGGAGACGCTTTAGCTTTCGACCCGTCTCCCGTTCCACCGGAGCATAAAACTTTTGAAATACTTGAAACACTTGATCTTTGATTTTCAAGATATAAACCCACATTTTTCGTGAAACATTATCAATAAAAGTAATAAAATATTTATTACCGCTCATCGATTCTATCTCCATTGGACCACAAATATCAAAATATACCAAATCAAGTACATTCAATTATCTTTCAGATGATGTCTGAAATGAGACTCTATGTTGCTTACCAAATAAGCAGTAGTCGCAAGGTTTTGCCATCGTACCTTTGGAAAAAGATATGAGTGACTTCTTGGCGAGAATCTGCAATCCTTTCTCGCTAATATGACCCATTCTTTTGTGCCATAAATCTGCAGAAATCTCTTCTCGAGCCGCATTCAATTCACCTCGATATATTTCTGCATTTATCCTGTACAACGTACCATGAGCAACTCCTTTTGAAATCACCAATGCTCCCTTGGTGAGTCTTCATTTTTTGATTTACAAAATAGTTTTCGTATCCTTCTCGGTCCAAAGCAATTCCCGAGATTAAGTTCAACCACAAATTAAGTACATGACACACGTTTTTGAGAACTAATGTGCATCCGACATTAGTCTTGATACTAATGTCTCCGATTCCCACAATTTTTGAGTAACTTGCGTTATCCATTTTCACAGTGCCAAAATCACCTGCTACATATCTGCAAAAAAGATCCCTTACCGGCGCAGCACGGTAAGATGTTGCTGTGTCAATCACCCATTCTGACTCTGTACCTTCCAAGTGCATGCACTCCTCTTCTTTGTTTATGAAAAGAACAACATTATCATTATTTTGCACTGTGGCAGCTGTGTTATCGTTATTTTTCTGGCCACTGCTTTCACCTTTGCCCCTTTTTAGATTTGGATAATCTCTTTTGAAATGACCTAATTGATCACAATTGTAGCAATTTTTGGCTCTTGATTTAGATTGGGCCTTGGACTTTCCACGGCTTTCGGATCTACCATAGTTACTTGAACTCCTTTGGTGACTCCTGCCTCTACTTTCTGTGATGAGAGCCTGCCTATTATTTTCAGCCTTCTTTCTCATCTTCTCATTAAGTAGAAGAGTTGATGTGACATCCTTCAGCTCAATAGGGTCCTTACCATGCAGATGGTTGTTGCCAAATTATCATAAGAAGATGACAACGAGTTCAAGAGTATAATGACTTTATCTTCTTCATCGATCTTTATGTCGAGGTTATCCAACTGCATGATTAGTCCATTCAGCACATTTAAAATGTGACCAAAAAATTGTACCTTCACCCATATGTAGGGCGTACAACTGTTTCTTTAGGTACAATTTATTTGTAAGCGTTTTGGACATGTATAGATTCTCTAACCTTGTTCAAATGCCACATGCACTATCTTCATCGATAATGTTATTGATCACATCATCTGTTAAGTGCAACCTGATTGCACTAGCAGCCTTTTCATCCATTTCTTTCCAATTCTCCATTTTCATGGATTCGGGCATTTTGATTTGCCACTTAGTGCTTTGTGTAATCCTTGTTGGATGACCAGATCCCTCATCCTTCTCTGTCATGTTGAGAAATCGCTATCACCATTGAACTTTGTTACCTCATATTTTACTTCAGACATTTTATTTTTACCGAGTATAGTACTACCAATCATTAAAAATTATTTTCGTGAATGAGCAGAACCTGTGCTCTGATATCAGTTGTTGGGGATAAACTCTGCCACAGAAATAATATCTGCGATAATAAAAGCGAAATAATAACGTAGCACCGTAATACGGTAATCAACAAAAATTAAAAGGAATAACAAGGACACAAAGACTTTAACGTGGAAAATCCTTCTGAATAAGGGAAAAAATCACGGGCCCGAAAGAAGCAAAATAATCCACTATAATGAGGAATTTACACTTTGTAGGTTCGAATAAATACTCCATAAACCACTACACACTCAAAAGAAATAACCCTCTTTTAACTTTTCCACCTCACTATAATACTGTTCACACTCTCTATTTTTTCTCACACACTATTTTCTTCACACTGTATGTGAGATGCTCTTCACTACTCTAGAGAGTTTCTTTTCTGTGTGTTTAAATGAGGAGCTAAAGAGTTCCTTTTATAGGGAAAGCTGCCTTCCTCACAACCAATCAGAAGTGATTAGTTTGCAATTGCCCATAACAACTTATGCAATTGGGCAAGTTGCCACAGACCCAAAAACAAGTTGCTGCCCAAAACTTGTTTTGCCATTTGCATTCTTTTATTTATTTTCTTTTTCTTTTTCAATTAATGGGTATGGACCCATCACGAACGATATATTTGAATTACAATAATTTTCTTGTAAGAGAATAAATATTTTTCTTATTGAAAATCACAATTATTAAAATTGGTTAATATTATGTTAATGTTCTATATTTCTTGTCTCCTACCCCTTGGACAATTGACCTTAGACAGGTTGAGGTTTGGTTGAGGTTGCATATCACAGGTAATTCATGTGTTATGTGATTTTATTTAAAAAAAAAAAACAAATTCGAATAACGGATTTTAACGGGGGACTAACACTCATCCTAATATTGATGAGACATCAAGCGACCTTGCAATTTTTTTGTAATGTCATACAAGGTGAGACGTAAGACGGTGATCAGGAGTTGACCTCATTGTATCTGATTTCTTAATTAATATAATAATACTTTTTTGTTCTATAATTTTGAACGGGTCACTAATTAATGTAGCTTTCATTATTTAAAAGAATACCAAGTCATTTAGCATTTCTCTAAGAGAATATTTCATAATTTTGAATGGATCACTTAATGTAGCTTTATAATATTGAGAAAAGAACAATTGTACCCTAAAAAAGAAAATTATTTATCCTCAAACATCTCATTACTTTCATACTTCTTTTTATCCTAAAATTATATTTATCTAAAAATAAATAAAAATACGGGCTGACGTCATACTAACGTTAGCGACCACCCTTTTTTTTTCTCTTTGATACCATCATAGTATATATATACTCTGATGGTATCAAAAATTAACTGGGTAGTGTCTTCATTGAAAGACTACTTCTTCCTTCTTGATACCATCAAAGTATAATATACTCTGGTGGTATCAAAAAGTAACTGAACAATATTTCATTGAGATTTTGCTTCAGTCATTCGATGAAATTACTCAATCATCCATGATACTATTACATCATATCTATATATTGTCATGGTATCGTTGAAGTATGTTTCAGTTTTTCAATATTTTAATTTAAAAAAAAAAGAGTCATAATTTAGATACAATTTTTTTTTAATTGCAGAGAAATTTTTTATAAAAATATTTTTTCTACTAATTTAGAGTTCAATAAATAAACTTGTGACTTAAATAATTTTCTCTTAATTATTTCTTATTTATTTCTTAAAAAAAGAGTTTAGTCCTATATGATACTGACATGGTATCAATATACCGATAGAGTATCACAAAGGATTAAGCTTAGTCCTATATGATACCGACAGGGTATCAATATACCGATGGAGTATCACAGAGGATTAAGCTCAGTCCTATATGATATCGATAGAGTATCAATATACCGACGGAGTATCACACAGGATTAATTCATGGCAGTGACGCTGACGTCATGCTGACGTCATGCGCGAAATAAGAAAAGGAAAAGGTTAAACTACCAAAAGAGACATACCTCCTTACCATATTTACTAACTCTTCCATTACTTTATTTTAATTACTTAATATACCACATGTAAACACCTTGATACATCGCTCCAGATCGTGATACATCGCCTCACCTCGTGATACATCGCCCCGATGTATCAAAGGTAATTATCCAGAGGTGAGGCAATGTATCACGCCTTGGAGCGATGTATCACGACCAAAGTGAGGTGGGAAAAAGAGTAATTAGCTTCCAAAGATATGTGTTTTATGTAAGTTGCCCAAAGAAAAAAGTGGGCAAGTGGGTAAATAGTTTGGGCTGCTGGTCCATTAAGCCTAAATAGATTGGGCTGGATCTATTTTGGATAAATAGTTTCACAATTGACTCTAATTTGTGTAGTTTTCCCTATAATATTTTGTGGTCCTCATGGACTGAATGTTGATTACTTAATTAGTATATCAATCAAAAAAAGAAAGAAAAAATAATACTCTCTGCGTCTCATTTTACATGACACTCTTTTTTTTTAGTCCGTTCCGAAAAGAATGTCACTTTAGTCTAATTTTAGAAATAATTTAACTTTAAAATTCACCTTTTACCCTTAATGAAATGATTTATAACTATAGAAATATCTAAGGATTATTTTAGACCATAAATTTTAAAAAAATTTCTTTTTTTCTTCTTAAATACCGTGTTAAATCAAATAGTGTCACATAAAATGAGACGGAAAAAGTAGTATTTTGTCTTTTTAAGGTGACAAAAGTGATAAAGACACGATTTAATTAAGAAAACACTGCATTTTCCTTGAAAGAAGTGTAGTGATCAACTTCAGACATACGCAATTGAAATTGAGAATTTGTGTTTGATTTCAATTATTTTTTTCCCGAAGTCTGGCCTTATGAAGCTCAAACATCAGGCATTTTTGTCTGAAGTTTGATATGGCTTGCCAGAATTAACTTAGATATTTTTTTATTGAAGTTGTAGACTTAACAAACAGGGCTGACTCAATGAGATTGGCGGCCTAAAGTCAAACTTCAAAGAGAAGCCTATTTTTTTTAAAAAAAGGAAAGTTCGTAAATACTTTTTATTTAAAGTCTACTTTTCTAATTTATTTAGATGCGAAGCCATTAATTATTATTTTTTAGAATCGATTTTTTCTAACAATTCCTCTTCAAGGAAAGATCGTTATATTTATAGCTTATAAAGTAAGAATATCAACAATATAACTTTTCAACGAAAAAATATAATATAAAGTTAGAATAATAAAATTTGGCTCAATAATTTGATAAGTTTATATATTGATATATAAATGATTGCGTTGCTTTGTAATGCTTGAAATCTTAAAGAAGATACCAAAATAAATTTTAGTCTTTTTACGAGCAAACAATAATAGATTTTGCAGAATGCAGAAGGTTTGGTCGTTTGGGAGACCTCAGAATATTATATAAGAGAATAAAAATAATAAAAGGGGGAATGGAAACGATAAATATATAAATAATAATAGTTACACAGATAAGAAAGGATACTACGTTTATCTACAAAACTATTTCATTCCACAATTATTGCGATGATCCAATATTGAAAGGTAAAAAAATTATTGTACTTTCTCCCAATATATATATATATATATATATATATATATATATATATATATATATATATATATATATATATATTAATTTTTCAAAACTCAAAAATAGGATTTTTCAACTCCCAGTCAAAAAACTCCAATTTCAAACACTCAAATTGGATAAAAGGGCAAATAATCGATGGAATAGCGAAAAAAGAATATACCAAAATCAAGGTTAGACTTTATCCTCCGCGCCAAGACGAGAAAATAATTTCAAAAATTGCCCATTAATTCGAGGTCTCTAGCTCCCAAAATTGAAATACGAAGTTTAAGTCCAAAATAGGGAATTAAATCTATCTAGGTGTATAAAAGAAGACAAATCTGATCACTAAAACTAGAATTTCATTACTAAAATTCCGAATTTCGTCACTAAAGGTCTGGTTTTTTCTATGTACACCTATAGTATTATTTTTTTAATTAAAATGACCCTAAATTCATCCTACGATCTCAGAATTCGACGATTCTTATTTCTATGAATCCTAAATAATGATGCATAACTAGTTGGTCAGTCGAAACTCAATTTCGAGTTCATTATCTCAATCAAGTGACACTTTTGTTCTTCAGATTTATTTCACATTTTGAAGTAAAAAATTCATTCGTGACTCATCAAAATTACATTAAATACTCCAGGTCAGTCCTATAATTCATTCTCAAACTTTCAGAAGTCTCGAAATAAATTTTTGATCTCTAGAGATCAAAAACAGACCTTTGGATTGTTACACTTTTATGCTAAAATAATGCCAAAACATCCAATACATTCCAAACCAATGCAAAACTCATCAAAAATAAAGCAAAATTTACGGATAAGTCCAAGATTATCATACGAACCTGTAAGAACTTTCAAATCAAGAATTCGAACTCGTTTAGTCAACTTTTTGATCGAAGCCAACCATTAACCGTAAGTACAACTAGAATGCAATTCGAGTGTTCGAAATTCATCCAGAACCTCTTGGACACAAACTAAATATGTAAATCAATAATAAAATACATTGCGGACTTGTTGAAAACATCAAATCTCGATCCGAGGTTATCTTGACCAAGTGTTGACCATGGTCAAACCTACTCTTTAATTTAACTAGAAATTGATCCAAGGACCCAAATCACACCCTAACCCCTCGGAACCCGTGCAACCCGTTCATTTAAGTCAAAAATCACCTTCTGGACCTAAAAGAACTGTCAAACCTGAAATTCAACCTTGATAACCCAAAATATTGATTTTGATCAAACTTCTAAAATCTTAAACCTTCAAAATAAAAAATCTTTCACAAAATTCATCCGATCACCTTGAAAATGTCACCCATTTTTCCAAGTCATAAAACGCCTAATGAAGCTATAAAGAGGATCAAAACAGATAAAACTAGCTAAAATCACAAAATGATCATGATGGTCATCACGCTTTCCTCCGATTATCACAAAAATCGCTTTGACTGAATTTTATAGAACTCTCATCGAAAAAGTGATATGATAGTCTTAATTAGTGCCTTTGCTTAATTAAATAAGATTAATGTACCAAACAGATATAATGGTGGTTTAATACATTAATTATATTTAATTAGACGAATGCACTAATTAAGACCGTCGCATCATATTTTTTTTGTGAGAGTTCTATAAAATTCGATTAAAGTGATTTTTATGATAATCAAAGTAAACTAAGATGATTTTTATATGATAAAAATCTTTTTATAATGAACACAGTTAATAATCACCAGTAAAATTTACTAAAAATTATCATAACACGATCACTTTCTACAATTTTTTCTCAGGATAAGCAGTTGACCTTCCACTTTCCAGAGTTCCAAAAAGTAGATAACACCCCATATAGTACTCAATAAATCTGATTTCTTAATTAATATAATACATTTTTGTTCTACAAGTTTGAATTGGTCACTTAATGGTAGCTTTCATACTTTAAAATAAATAGATAACTTGCACATGTATAATCAATCAATTTTTTTATAAGACATATTTAAATAATTGTATCTTGGAAGTGAATTATATGATTTACTCAATTATCATGACTTTTATTGGCGCATGTCAAAAAGTTATACCAGACTCTTAAAATGGACCAAACAAAATATATTACATAATATGTACTTCCAAACGTGAGTTGCCATTAAGTATTTTTTATTTACATTAACTTTAACAGTAAAAATTTGATAAATATTTGACAAAAATAAGAAATTCTAGTTAACTTTTAATAAATTTAAAAGATCAAAATTGCTCAAATAATACTTAAAAGACTATTTTGAACATACTAATAAATACTGGAGATCATTTTTGTCATTTTTCAGTAATAGGATAACAACCTACTACTAATCTATTTAAAGACTACGACGTTCAACCATTTTATTTTTATCCCCCCCCCCCCCCTAAACAAAAAAAAATGAATGGTATTTTACAATATGAGTGACGTGGTCCTCGTGGATCATGTTTTATAATATTTATAACAATAAGTTTCCTACAGAACTACATTATAAAGACTTAAACCTGTCAAACGGGCCGGTCCGGGTCAGACCGGCCCACTAAACTTGCAGCCCACTGGGTTCACGGACTGGGCCGGTCCGGGTCCAAAATAAATGGGCCGGTCCGGTCCGGGCTGTGTTGAGCAAAATGCTCCGCCAGCCCAGCCCAGGCCCGTCACCCATTTTTGGACCGGGTTTCACGGGCCAGTCCGGTCCAATTAAGTGGGCCTTCATGGGCCGGGTTTGGGGGCCGGTCCATGGGTTTCACCTTTTTTTTTTAATTTTAAATTTAAAAATTGAGTTCTAATCATGTAATGTAGTGTTATCAATTTTAAAGTGTGATATAATTTTAATCATTTTAAATTTTAAATTTCAAATTTGAATTATATATTTATCTTTTATAATAATGTAGTGTACTAGTGTAGTAAAATTTTATATTTTATAATCATGTAATTTGAAAATATGAAATTTGAAATTCAAAAATTTAAAATTTAAATTTCTAAATCCAAACACTCCAAACTTCAAATTTCAAAGTTAAAGTTCAAATTTTAATGCAAAGTTGAAATTTCAATTTTCAAAGTTGAAATTTCAATTTTCAAAGTTGAAATTTCAATTTTCAAAGTTGAAATTTCAATTTTCAAAGTTGAAATTTAAAATTTGAATTTTGAAATTCAAATTTCAAAACTTCCTATCTTCTCAAAATATTCTCCATCTATAAATAATACTACATTCCAAACACTCCACCTTTTTTATTTATTTTAAATTTAAAAATTGAGTTCTAATCATGTAATATAGTGATATACATATGATGTATATAAAATATTGACAATATGATATACTTGTGATGCATATAGAATATTCACAATATGATATACTTGTGATGCATATAGAATATTCACTATATAATATACTTGTGATGCATATAGAATATTCACAATATGATATACTTGTGATGCATATAGAATATTCACAATATGATATACTTGTGATGCATATAGAATATTCACAATATGATATACTTGTGATGCATATAGAATATTCACAATATGATATACTGTGATGCATATAGAATATTCACAATATGATATACTTGTGATGCATATAGAATATTCACAATATGATATACTTGTGATGCATATAGAATATTCACTATATGATATACTTGTGATGCATATAGAATATTCACAATATAATATACTTGTGATGCATATAGAATATTCACAATATGATATACTTGTGATGCATATAGAATATATTCACTATATGATATACTTGTGATGCATATAGAATATTCACAATATGATATATTTGTGATGCATATAGAATATTCACTATATGATATACTTGTGATGCATATAGTGATGCATATGATGCATTCACTATATGATATACTTGTGATGCATATAGAATATTCACAATATGATATACTTGTGAGCATATACTACATCATCATATGATATACTTGTGATGCATATAGAATATTCACTATATGATATACTTGTGATGCATATAGAATATTCACAATATGATATACTTGTGATGCATATAGAATATATTCACTATATGATATACTTGTGATGCATATAGAATACTCACAATATGATATACTTGTGATGCATATAGAATACTCACAATATGATATACTTGTAATGCATATAGAATATTCACAATATGATATACTTGTGATGCATATAGAATATTCACTATATGATATACTTGTGATGCATATAGAATATTCACAATATGATATACTTGTGATACATATAGAATATATTCACTATATGATATACTTGTGATGCATATAGAATATTCACAATATGATATACTTGTGATGCATATAGAATATTCACTATATGATATACTTGTGATGCATATAGAATATTCACTATATGATATACTTGTGATGCATATAGAATATTCACTATATGATATACTTGTGATGCATATAAAATATTCACAATATGATATACTTGTGATACATATAGAATATTCACAATATAATATATATATGATGCATATAGAATATTCAGAATATGATATACTTGTGATGTATATAGAATATTCACAATATGATATACATATGATGCATATAGAATATATATAGAATATTCAGAATATGATATATACATATGATATATATAGAATATTCATATAGAATATTCACAATATGATATACATATGATTTATATAGAATATTCACAATATGATATACATGTTATATATATAGAATATTCATATAGAATATTCACAATATGATATGCATATGATATATAAAAAAATATATACATATAACAAATATATATAAAATAGATGATAGACAAGAATTAAAATTTAAATTTTATGAGAGAAAAATATTAAAAATGCAAAGACTCAATGAGCCTTTGACTTTATTAAAAATATATTGATTGAAAAATAAAGTTGAAATTCAAAGGTTACAAATACTTTTCTCCAACTTCATAAAGACATAAACTAAAACAGTAAAACTAGAAAATGAAAATTTAATAGATAAATTGAGAAATCTACATATTTCGAATCATTTTCTCTAATTCTTCCGTATTAACATGGGCAGGAATGGGATCATAATTTTCAAAATCAACAACTCCATGCGCTGGACTTGATTGTATTGAAGGATCTCCAATTGACATTATTTCTTCAAGTGGTTCTTCTTCATCCGGTTCAATTGTCATTCCTTGATTTCTTCTCTCCGCTCCAATCCAATCTCTGAGGCAAACTAAAACATTCATGTCATTGATTCCTAATGAGTGTCGATTGTCTCCGAGCTGCTGCCTTCCTTGACTAAATGCGCTCTCTGATGCAACGGTTGACATTGGAACATTTAACACATCTCTAGCCAATGTTGAAAGTACGGGATATTGTCTTTGATTGTTCTTCCACCACTCCAATGTTGGAGTTTGATTTTTATAGTCCTCCACGGGTGATCTCAAATATAAGTTAAGCTCATCGCGATTTATACTTCCTTGCGCTGTAGGCTGTAATCTTGACCAAACAGATAAATTAGTTACACCATAAGCAGGCACACCTTGTGCCTGTCTTTTGGAAGATGATGGTTCGTCCGAAGGATGAGATAAAGGAGCATTATGAGTCGGTTTAGCATTATTAACTAAGGTAACATAATGATTAAATAAATTTTCCATGTAAATATTCGCATTAATAGTAGCATCAGATATAATAGGTACTTCATCATTCTTAATTTCTAAATTTTTATAAATCATAGCAACAAATTCACACATATTAACAAATTTCATACATGGATTTAAAATAGCACCAACTAAGTAAATAGGTGGAATCGGAAAAAAATATTTTTTGAATTTTTCGATCATTTTAGTGATAGCTTCCGAGTAACCTCTTTTAAGCTTATATTCACTAAGCAATATAGAGAGATCGGCTATATAAGCTAAAATATTAGAAGCAGTAGGATAATAAGCACCGAAAAATTCAACAGTAGCTAAATAAAATGAGTTTAAAAAATCAACAACATCTTTAATTTTTCTCCAATCGGCTTCTTGTAACATAAGTTCAGGAAATTCGCTAGCATATTGGTTAAAAGTCGTAGTAATAGGAACTTTATAAATATAGCAAGTATTTAAAAAATTAAAAGTAGAATTCCACCTAGTGTCTATTTCTTCAGACATTAATCTTGGTCTAAAATTATTGTCCTTACATTTTCTTTTAAATTCAGTAAGTCTAAGCTTTCTATTATTTCCTTGAATAAAGCCAACTGCATGCCTAATTTTTTCAATCACAGGTTCAAAAAAATCAAGACCATCTTTTACAATTAGATTGTATATATGACAAGCACACGTAACATGAAAAATTTCTACACACGGAGGAGTAAGCATAATTTTTAAATCATCAATAGCAGCGATGTTGTTAGATGCATTATCAAAAGCCATACATAAAACTTTTTCATTAAGACCATAATAATCTGTAACCACTGAGATAGATTTAGAAATAAAATCCGTAGTACGCCTACGATCTTCATCATATCGAAATGCCAAAATACGTTTTTGCATGAAAAAATTACTATCTATCCAATGACAAGTAATTGTTAAATAATCATTTTTATTAACCGCACGACCAAGATCAGAAGTAAGAGAAACTCAACATGGAAGATTTGTTAATAACCAACGTAAATAAAATGCATATTGTCCATGTAGTCTAAAAATATCTGATCGACAAGTACTTCTAGGAATACCGGTAAACATTGGGTTATAAATAGATTGTATGTAATGAACAAAAGCATCAGAAGAAGCAAATGTGAAAGGCAAACAACCCAATGCTATCATTTTCGCTAACTCTTCACGGTCTTTCTTTTTATTATACGTCCCAACTAATTTACCGGTATGTGGGTTCATTTTAGTTTGTCTATGTGTTCCACCAGCCCCACCTTGTTCTAAAAGTTGTTCCCAACCTACATGATCGGTTCTCAAATGTCTCATCAATTGACCCGTCCCTCCGGAATTACCCCCGGTCTTATGCTGATATTGTTTATGACAAAGATTGCATTCAACAAGAGTTGTTCCTTCTAATTTAGTATAAAATTTCCATGCAACACTAGTTAATTTACGGGGCTTTCTAGGCCGTGGAGAAAGATTAGGAGTACGATATTGAGCATTATCAATAACGGGACTAGTGGGTTCATCATCATCACCATCATCATCATTATTATTATTATTATTATTATTATTATGTACACTTACGTCAACTTCATTTTCTTCTTCAATTCCATAATTTTCTTGTGCCTCAAAATAATTCATATCATGTGCACCCACAGGAATATCTCGTTCTCCTATCTCACTAGGTGATGGTGGAGGCACACGAGAATAATTATTTCTACCGCTTGTACTACCTCTACCAGAAGTGATTTTTTTCTTACTACCACTACTACTTCCGGGACATAAATTTTTAACACTTTTACCAAGTTGTCTTACTTTATCCATTTTATAAATTAAATTAATAAATATTAAATACGCAAAAAATAATACAAAAAGATATTCAACAAATAATATACTAATTAAAAGTAAGAGATAGAACGATTATACCAAATTATCGGAGACAAACAAGTAATTAAGCAACCGTAAATTGATGAATTGAACGCTTGAACTTTCTCCAACTTGATGTTGTTAATAACAAAATAATATAAAGTAGATATTGCTAGAAATCAAGAGAGAAAATTGAGAGAGAATGAGAAGTTTTTTGTAGTAAAAATGAAAAAATTTAGTAGGTATTTATAATTAAAATGGAGTAAAATAAAAAAATTTAAAGTGAGAGAAAATGAACGTTAGCCAAACGGCATTTTAGCCGTTGGCCCAACGTTCATTGCTGCTTACTCAATCCAACATTTCAACTTAAATGTTGATTGTTGAAGTTGAAATGTTGAATGACTAAACACTAAAGAGAGGACTGAGGAGAGGTATAGCCTTTTCAGGCTAGTCCAATAGGTTAGGCCTGGGGTGACAGGCAGCCCATGTGCCTTGTCAGCCCAACAGGTCAGCCCAAGCCCCAATGCCATATATATATTAAAAAAAAAAAAAATTCGGTCCGGTCCGGGCCGGTGGAACGTGGGCCGGTCTGCCGGGTTACCAGGCCTGGACGGCCCAGTCCGCAACACGGCCCATCAACCCGTGAATATTAACGGGCCACTCCCAACAAATGTCCGGTTTGCTTATTGGGCCGGTCTAACCGGTCCGGTCCGGGTCAGACCGGCCCAGTTGACAGATTTATAAAGACTACACAATTTCTAACCATTTTATCATCACTTTCCTTTCAAGTTCTTGCTATATTGAAGAAGAAAATATGGGTGTGAAAGGAAAGTTAAGTGGTTCAGTAGAGGTGAAGTGTGAAGGACACATGATTTATGATGTTTTGTGCACCAATACTCATTATATATCCAATATAAGCCCAAATAAGGTTCAAATTTTGAAATTCAGGAAGGTAAAATCGTAAAGGTTGATTCGATTATTAATTGGAAATATAACGAAGGTAATACAGATTTTCCCTCTCTCTAAATATGAATAATTTTTTATATATATATTTAGGTGTGTTTGATGGTATGGTGAAAGTCATGAATTTTCAAGAACATGTTTTCCATTTGAAAGTTATTTGATGATGTTTGATTACCATAGGAAAAAAAGTTTACATTAAAAAGGGAAAATAACTGCGATCATTTGTGGGCGAAAGTCATTATCTTTATAATTATTTTAACTTCGTATTACTTGCTCCCAAAGATTGATGTACTTTATAAGCTTCAATGTGCTCAACTGAATTCAATATATTTATATGGAGTGTATAAATATGTGAAAATCACTAAACATTTAGCTAGTAATCAAGTTCTAAACCTATATTTGCACAAGTGCAATGAGTTCAGTAAGGAAACTGGAAACATAAAGATCATATCGATCAAGTTTAAATTCTGGATCTGTTTCTGCTTGCTCCAGCTAATATTTAAACATTATTAATCTTTTGTAATCAAAAACTTTATTAGAACACTCTCCAATTTAATTTTCTCAAATATGATTAAACTTCAATATATATATACTTTCCATAAAATATTTTTACTCATCAATCAAACACCGTAAGATATCTTACAAACATTTTACAGATTTTTTCCCATAGAGAATTACCTATGTACAATATAATCAAAATTTGGGTTTCCCCATATTTTACACAATGCTAAATGTTCTTTTGAGGTATTTATTTAATGTAGAAAGTACTCCATTCTTCGTGAGCTTCAAATAATTTTTGGAGAAAATAAAAAAACAAAGAAAAAACTAAAAAAATGAGATAAAATGTGTTATTGTGAATGTTTATATCTTTTATGAGGGTTTGGAAAGCTAGCTGCTGAACTAGATAGCTTAGTGACATCTCTTGTATTTTCGACTTTATTGATTGCAGATGGAAAAGATAAGACTACAAAACAAGTGGTTGAAACCATCGATCCTCAAACGAAATTAGTCATTTGTAAAGTGATTGGTGGAGATCTATTGGAGTTGTACGATTCCTTCGCCACTATCATATCATGTGACCACCAATGGGTTACATGGACTTTTGTCTACGAGAAGAAAACTGAAGATATACCAGAGCCTTTCTTTCATTTGGAATTTGTCCTTCGTGTGATCAAAGATATAGAGGATTACCTTCTCAAGAAATAAAATATCAATGTTATTCCATGTCTCATGCCATATTTCTAAATATGCAAGATATATATGTATGTTTACACACAGACGTGTTTGTGTTTGTGTGATATTGAACTAGCTAGCTAGTGTGAAATAAATAATATTGTATGTTTGAAGAATAAATTACAGATATCCCTCTCCTCCTAGGGATGTATTTCCAATATTCAATATCTCTTTCCTTCTAGGGATGTATTTCCAATATTCAATATCTCTTTCCTTCTAGTATTTCCAATGTTCAATAAACAATATATAAGATATTGAAAATTTTGCAAATTTGAAATTTACCTATAACTTAGCAGTATCCTATTCTCTTTTTTTTTTTTGCCAATTTTTTTGGGTTTCATTAGTACTGATTAATCCAAGGAGTTAGTGGATTAAAACCATATACAACTTCAAAAGGAAACTTACCCATAGAAAAATGGAATGATCTATTATAAGCAAACTCAATCATTGGTAAACGCTCTTTCCAAGTAGTGTATTTACCTCTAAGTACAACACACAACAGATTACCCAAGGCCCTATTGACTACCTCAATCTGGCCATCAGTTTGGGGGTGACATACTTATATTATAATAATTTAGTCCCCAACTTAGACCATAAAGTTCTCCAAAATTGGCTAACAAATTTTGTATCTCTATTACTAGCAATGAACCTATAAATTCCATGTAACCTCAAAACCTCTTTCTCAAACAACAAAGCTACATAAGACACTTCATTCTTCTTGTGACAAGGAATAAAATGTGCCATCTCTAGAAAACAATCAACCACAACAAATATGAAATCATGTTCCCTCCTAGTCCTAGACAAGCCCAAAGCAAAATTCATAGAAATATCTAATTAAGGACTCTTAGGAATATGTAATGGAGTATATAGACAATGTGGCTTAGTATTAACTTAGCCTGAAGGCACTCTATAAACCTTCATAAACTCTGCCTACATCTCTCCTCATGTGGGGTGGATGTCATATGAGAAGGTCTCTATAAACTCTACCCACTTCGTATGTCTTTTATTTAACTTAGACTACTATTTAAGAACCTAAGACTCTCATGATCATCCCTAATGACAAACTCCTTAGGCCATAAAGAATGTTGTCAATTAGCTAACACCCTAACCAGCACGTACAACTCCTTGTCATATGTGGAATAATTCATGATCACTCCACTCAACTTTTCACTAAAGTAAGCTATAGGCTTTTGGTTTTGCATAAGAACTACACCTATACCTACCAGAGAGGCACACACTCAACCTTAAAAGTCTTACTAAAATTACGTAGTTGTAAAAAAAGGACTGAGCTAAGTTTGTGTTTCAATAACTCAAAAGCCTCATCTTGTTCTTTACGTCCCTAACCCTTCGTTTCTCCCAAATGCACATGCAATGCACGCAATTGCTCAAGTAATATAGTAATTGCAAACAATCGAATGTCGAATCCACATGAACTTATAATTAATCATTTATTTGTTTAAACATAGTTTTGGTTAACACAGTAAAAGACAAATTCCAGGGTTATGATCTTTTATGTACTCACGTTGTGTCTACGCCTTTTTTATCTTACAAATCACTGTCAAATTATTGATTTACAAAGTTGATAATATTATTATGGTCTCTCCCGAGCCTCTAATCCCATACCCATGTTAGCCTCATACTTATATTGTTAAGTGATGATATATTTATATCTCCCGTATGTGAATCAAATAGGAAAAACTAGGTATATCTGTATCCTAGCCGCAAATCCTCCCTCAGGATGGATCCTACTCTACTTGACTCTCGTTCTATCTTAACTTCCTCTCCCGGTTTTGTTACAAAATGTAGATTTATTCTATTAGTAGCTAAGCAGTAAAATAGTTAGAACAAGATCAAATTAAAAACTCATATGATAGAGATTGCAAAACAACTTAGGTTACGATAACAATATTCATACTAGGTCCTAATCCTAGGGCAGTTAGCCACTCATAATCTGATTACAATTGTAAAAGTTCATAATCAAAGCAAGAAACAGTGATAATATGAAGAGAAGAAGTGTAACCCTAAGAAAAGTAGCTATGCTGCATCTATTTTGTGTTCCAAAATATCGATTCTGTCTCAAAAACTTCTAAGGTCACTATTTTGATCAAATATTCCTAGTTGTCTATAAGTCGACATTACAATCCAAATAAATACCTTTTGATCGTATGTTTATATTGCTTTTATTAATGGAGTATTACACTAAGGCCAAGCATGTGATATATCTTTATGCATGTGAATTTTTTTGTGAGAGTGAGCATTATTGTTTTATCGGAGAAGGGTCAAATATACCCCTATACTATTAGAAATGGTTTAAATATATCCCTCGTTATACTTTGGGTCCAAATATGCCCTTGTCGTTATACTTTGGCTTCAAATATACCTCCGTACTATTAGAAATAGTTTAAATATACACCTCGTTATACTTTCAGTCCAAATATACCCCTCTCGATATACTTTGGATTCAAATATACCCCTCTCATTAAATTTTTGTGCTGATTTATCCTTATTTTTGACACTAACCCATTTATACCATCTCAATTTCCTTCATTTAAAGTTCTTTTCTTTTTTTGTAGTCTTCTATTTTCTTTTCCTCTCTTTTTTAATGATCCGCTTCTCATAAATCCAAACTCTTTGAAGTCTTTGCTTCACCTATTTCTGATTACTTTTTTGTTGACATTAATGATTCGTTTATCAGATATAGAATTTTTTTCTCTGCATTTATATATGGTAATCTTGCTTAGCTGATTATTTCAAGTATAACTTTTAACACTGATATTAGACCAAAAGATGATGGCAGAAAGAAAATAAATTTTCTTAGATGTCAAAACTTTAAAAATTTCCTGTAAAGAAGTTTATTCGTTGTGAGGCCAAGTAAAGGTTTACATGACAGGGGTATAAATTGTGAATATGTGCATTATTTTATATGAATCGAGAGAATGGGTCGGAGATAGATTAAATAGGTGAGTTTGTAAAGTGAATCGCGCAAATATTTATATTCGGTAATCATTTTTTTTTTTTTTGAAGCTCATCACGTGTCCGTTTATAAAAAACGTAAGGGTAAATCTCATTTATAAAGAAGGGGGGGGGGTAAATCAATATGAAAGTATAATGAGGGGCATATTTGAACTAAAAATATAATGAGAGGGGTATATTTGGATCCAAAATATACTGGAGGGGTATATTTGGACTGAAAGTATAACGAGGGATATATTTAAACTATTTCTAATAGTACAAGGGTATAGTTGGACCCAAAGTATAACAGAAAGAGTATATTTGGACCCAAAGTATAACGAAGAGTATATTTAAACCATTTCTAATAGTACAGGGGTATATTTGGCCCTTCTCTGTTGTTTTATTCATATGCCCCAGAAATTGTGTTATTTTGTAAATATGCAAAGGGGAATCTATCTTGAAAAGTGAGGGCATAAAGGTGATGTAAACTTGGCAATTTATTCAACTTTTTTGCTTGATTATATGATTATAATTTTTTTTATATATTGAGTGAAGAGTCGATTCTAGAGGTTACGTCCTTTTGATAGAATTGTCTTGTTTTGAAATGTTTAAGGCACTTTGTATGAGAGTTGCTTGCATCTTTAAAATATTTGGTGATTGAGGTACGTAACCTATTGAAATTTCAAGGTGAATTAGAGTTTAAGCTAAAAATGTTTAGTGATTGTTTGAGGTTGAACAAAGGTTAAAGTGTGGGGTTGTGATGTGGGTACTCTTTTTCACTATTTTTTGCTCATATTTATGCTTTATTTTGAGGATAATTTAGCTTGATACTAGTAGTTTATGCTTGATTTTATGATTTATCACTTTATGGAAGGTGTTTTGTGCAATTTAGGTAAGAATAACTAAAAATGGACTAAAGTGGAGCAAAAGTGACAGAATTTAGCGAAGAAAAGTTCAAGTCAAAGCCAAAGGGTCGCACAACGAATTCCAAAGCAAAAGGGGGAGGGTAAAAAAACACCCTCTCTAAAATTTACTCCCTGAAAGAAGATTTCCGGGGCGAGCAAAAGGAGCTCACTATACGAGCTCCAGGGCGAGAAAGTGAGACTCGATCGCATCGTGAGCTAACAGTAAGGGGAAATTTTCTCTTTGTTCCGGTCCAACTTGGATGAGATCTCTTAGGTGTTTTTAAATATTATGAATACCCCATCCCTAGACTTTTTTTAAGGGAGAATCATTATTGTTTGGAGAGGATTGTGAAGGCACAGAGCAAGGACTAAGGCCACATTATCTACAGCTACTTCTTTACCTCTTTACATTATTTCTTGTTCATACATACATTATAAGCTTGTGATAAGATTGTAAGTAACTAAAAGCCCACTTTCTAAGGTTGTGGCTATAGTATGAACGTCATAATATTTATATAAGTTTTGCTATTGTGGATTCTACCATTATTTTTGTTCTCTTAATCTTATGCTTAATATTCTATTATTTAGATACCAATAGGATAAATGGATAATTCATAGAAGAACTCGAGAGATAGAGACTAGGAATAAAATATGGGTTAAGGGGAGCATGATGCGTCTACAACAGATTTGCAGCTAGGAGAGAGACATACCAAGATCTCCATACTTGGATCAAATATAGGATGATAACTTATTTTCGTTTGAATTAGTTCGATTATCTCCTCTAAATGATGTAGTTAGAAGGCTAATTTACGCAAACGATTTGAGGAGCGAGAGACCATGACCATACTATTAACCCTTGATTCAATAATTTGATAGATTTTTTAAATAAGTTTATCAACTATATAAGGATATAATGGAATTATGCAAGCGCCATAAATCTAGGTCTTAACTTCTTTGTGAACAACCTCCACAATATTACATGATGGTATGTGGAAGGCATGACCTTCATGGCATGAACCCATGGCCTTGCCAAAATAAAATTGTACCCTATCTCTCCATAGAGGACATCGAACTGAGTTGACTTGGCCACTTCTTCAGCATTCGTCAACAGTTCAATCTCCCCTCGAGTGGTCTCACTAGCCATATTGAATCCAGTCAGCAATTTGGTTACTGGAATCATTTGTTCGTCAACTCCATCTGCTCGAGAACTTGTTTAATGATGATGTTCGTTGAGCTTCCTGGATCGACCAACACACGCTTAACATTAAAATCATCAATGATCATATATAGAAATTACCAAAGCATTGTTGTGCAGGAGTTCCAGACAATCCAGATCCTATCCATCGAAGATGATTTCCTCGACATCGAGGTCTCTATCTGCTCGGTACCTTTTCCCATAGTAATCAATACTTTGGCCTTTTTGTAGCCAACACTCTCACTTTGCTATTCTTCTCTCCCCTAATAATCATGTTTATTTCTTTTTGGTGGGTATTGCTTGGCATGGCCAAGTCTTCTTTCCATACTTTCATTATATATTCTCTTATACGCCCTTCAATAGTCCTCTATTACCTTGGATTCAGATTTGTATCGCTGGCGCATCTCGCCCTAAGTTTGGCCTCGAGGTCCCTCAAGCTTTTCTTCAACTGTGAGGAAGCGGTCGAGCTCTTGGGGTTCAACCCCTTCATGAAAGCTTCGATGACTCCTACTTCCAGAGCCTCTAGCAACACTTTCCTTTACTTTTGGAATCTCGCAATAACGTCCACGGGCAGCTCAGAATCACCCTATTTGATTTTGTCAATGTAGGCTCATCCTGGCCGCACCTTCGCAATTTTGGTGCTTGTCACAGCACGAGCATCTTAATGCTACCCTAGTTTTTAATCTAGTCGGGTGTGTATCTCTACGAACCCTATTTTGAGCTCCTCCTTTAGCACTTCTATCGAGAATCTGAAGACTATTTAGAATGCTACCCACGAAGAAAACTTAATGTAGGGCATACCCATCTAATTTCTTTTTCATTTATTTTCTAGGGTTAGGATATAAAAAAAGGAAAAATTGGAGTAGGATTGTGGGATCATGAGCCTCTTTAATATTTTAAACACTTGGGGATACAATACAAGTTATAACAAAGTTATTTTTTATATTTATTAAATATTCCACTATTTATTAAATTCATTTAATAATTCAACTACTTTCTTCTCTCTCTTCAAACTTTCTTCTTCCCGATTTTTCTTGATTGCCTCAAGGACTTGAAATTTTTTCCCTCCAATCTTCATTTCCAAGTCAAAATCTTCATCCTCTTGTGCTCAGGTAAGTTTATTCTTCTTCCCCGATCAGTTTTAGCTCCATTTTACTATACTTTTTTATTGCATTTTAGTGTAGTGAATTTTGAATTTTTGCAAAAATTGGATTGTTCTTGATTAAATTTGTCAAAATTTGACATGTTTTTAGTTCATGTTCTTGATTCCGCATCTTTAATTGCATTTTGCTTTGGATAATGGCTAGAATTTTTTTGAATTTTTATGTTTATATTGCCTATCGATTTTGATTTTTTTTTTTGCATTTTGGTCGACTTTAATGGTGTTCTTGTTGCTGTCTTTTGCACTGTCCCTTTTTATAATCATTGCTACTTATTTTACATGTTTGATTAGAGCAGTTTTCTATTTCTGTTAATAGACCAGTGGTCAATAGATTGACCACTACAAATTAGTTTTTGCTTGTAGATTGTAAAGTATGGCTAAAGATAGAAAAATTATTAAAGGATCTGCTTCTACTGCTTGTAGCAGTAAAAAACGTAAAGCTGAAGAAGTTTTCAAAACTTCAAAAAGAAAAAAAATAGTCATCGAGTCAAAGTCGGAAACGGAAAGCATGGCCGAGATTGAGAGATATGAGGACAATAGTGCCCATGAAAATGAGAATGTTGAGTGTAGCGAAGAGGAGAGTGAAAGGGAAAGTGAAGGAGAAAGTGATAATAGTGGAGATGAAGATGATGATCTCCTATCCTTGCAAATTTATGCAAGAGATATCTCCATTAAGTTGTATGATCTAGCTACGTGGATGGATGATTTAGGTTCTTTTTCAGCAAATATTTCTGTGAGAGCAAGGATGACAGTTTAACGGGACTTTAGAAAAATTCTAGTTGAGCAAAAGCTCTATGTTGATTTTAAGAAAACCTGTTTTAAACACTTGAGATATTTGCCGGAGTATTTTAAATTCAATGGATAGATGGTCCATTATATGTCCCTGCAACGTGTCAAGAATAACAAAAAGTTGCATCAAATTTGGTTTTGTGTGAACGATAAGCCAATTTTTTTGGCTTAAAGGAATTTGCTTTAATTACGGGGCTGAATTGTTCAACTTACCCTCGTGAATAAAAAAATGAACAAAGTTTTCCAAAATGGTGAAAGTTTTTATTTTAAAGTGACCAAGAACAAGAACATCACTGCTGCAAGGTTGATAAGCTTGATCAAAGGGAATCAGTTGAATAAGGAGCAAAAGTTGAAGTGCGCTTTAGTTTAGTTCGTGCACTCGATGCTGCTGGCAAAGGATTCGTCGAAGAAGGTGGATTCAAACCACATCAAGATGGCGGTTGATTCAAATTTCATCGGAAGTTATCCATGGGGGAAAGAGTCATTTGGGCTAACGTTGAGCTATTTGAATAAGAAGATTGATTTGAGTAAGCAGAAAAAAGCTTTTGATAAGAAGAATAATGCATTATACGCTTTACACGAATTTTCCTGGGCATTCCTGGTACTTATTATCTATCATCTTGTTGATTTATTATAGACTCTTGCCTATTTATGCAGTAATATATAGACTCTTTATATTTATTAATTTTTCTATTAATTGCAGGTTTGGATATATGAGGCCTTTTCTCATCTTGAAAAGTATATCGAAAACTCATTAGATTCTCCTTTGCCCATTCCTCATTTACTTAGATGACACACGTCGAAAAGCGATAACATAACTCAAGGCGACCCATTTAAGTATAGAGGAAAGAGTACAAAGGTAAAACTTTATTTAGTATTATATAATAATATTTTTAAACTAGTGAATGTCTTATGATTTCTATATTTCTTTTTTGTAGATTGTTCACCCATACCTTACCCTTACTGTTCGTGAGATGAATCAGACCTATATGAAAATATTTAAGTCATACATGGATGAAGTTAAGGACACGTTCATCGATGCTTTGAAGATGGAGTTGAAAGGCGTGATTGTCCTCACTTTATCAGTAGAGGTCGTGCTTGTGATCTCCCAAGTTCAGCACGTGCGTGTGATCTTGCTGGTTCTAGTGGACAGAAAACCGTACTGGACACTTCTAATGATGAAGATCTGCTTAAGCGTGTTACTTTATTCGAGAAATATGTGTTGAATATTGCTTCTTATGTTAGCAAGAAGAGGTTGAGGAGAATTGAGAAGAACAAGAAGAAGCAACAAGAGCAAGGTAAACTAGTTTATTTTTTGTTCTTCCTAATTAATTACTTGTATAATTTTTTTAATCCTTGCAAAATAATACAGCAGTGCACGTTGACAGTCCCCCTTGTATCCGACGTCAAGCAAACCTCGAAGAACTTGCAGTCATAGTGACTGACCTTGCAGCAGCAGATAAAAAAATGGAAGAAGAGAAGAAAGAAGAAGAAGAAGGAAAAAAGAGGAGAAATCAGCAGCAGCAGCAGCAGGAGGAGGAGGAGGAGAAGAAGAAAAAGAAGAGCAGGCAAATAAAGAAGAAGAAGAAGAGAAAAAAGAGAAGACATTTGAAGAAGAAGAAGAGGATGAACAAGAAGAGAAGAAGATAGAAGAAGAGAATAAATAATAATAATAATAATAATAATAATAATAATAAGAAAATAAATAATAATAATAATAATAAGCAGAAAATAAATAATAAGAAGAAGAAAATAAATAAGAAGAAGAATAAGAAGAAGAAGAAGAAGAAGAAGAAGAAGAAAATAAATAAGAAGAAGAAGAAGAAGAAGAAGAAGAAAATAAATAAGAAGAAGAAAATAAATAAGAAGAAGAAGAAGAAGAAGAAGAAGAAGAAGAAGAAGAAGAAGAAGAAGAAGAAGAAAATAAATAAGAAGAAGAAGAAGAAGAAGAAGAAGAAGAAGAAGAAGAAGAAGAAGATAAATAAGAAGAAGAAGAAGAAGAAGAAGAAGAAGAAGAAGAAGAGGATGAACAAGAAGAGAAAAAGATAGAAGAAGAGAATAAATAATAATAATAATAATAATAATAATAATAATAAGAAGAAAATAAAGAAGAAGAAGAAGAAGAAGAAGAAGAAGAAGAAGAAGAAGAAGAAGAAGAAGAAGAAGAGAGAAGAAGAGAATAAATAATAATAATAATAATAATAATAATAATAATAATAAGAAAATAAATAATAATAATAATAAGAAGAAAATAAAGAAGAAGAAGAAGAAGAAGAAGAAGAAGAAGAAGAAGAAGAAGAAGAAGAAGAAGAGAAAAAGATAGAAGAAGAGAATAAATAATAATAATAATAATAATAATAATAATAATAATAAGAAAATAAATAATAATAATAATAAGAAGAAAATAAATAAGAAGAAGAAGAAGAAGAAGAAGAAGAAGAAAATAAATAAGAAGAAAATAAATAAGAAGAAGAAGAAGAAGAAGAAGAAGAAGAAGAAGAAGAAGAAGAAGAAGAAGGGAAGAAGAAGAAGAAGAAGAAGAAGAAGAAGAAGAAGGGAAGAAGAAGAAGGGGAAGAAGAAGAAGGGAAGAAGAAGAAAGGAAGAAGAAGAAGAAGAAAGGAAGTGGATGTCATGGGTATTGTTGAGGAACTCAATGGTGTCAGTCAAAATAATTGAGGGCCTGTTTTTTAAATAATTTATTAAATATTTTCTTGTTTTTAATAGTTTGATTTTTTCTGGATAATTGGATAACATATATTTGGTAACTCAATGATGACAAATAATTTTGCTCTTTATGAAAGTTTTCTAGATTTGAAAATCTTGTGTGTTGTGTTACTGCATTGTCTTATAGCTGATATAGTTGATGGTTTTTATTATAGAAGGCCTTCTAAATTATTTATCGACTGCTATCATTTGTTGTCATAGTTTATAGAGGTCGATGATATATAATATAGAAGTAATTCTCTATTATTTATAGACTGCACCTATGATTGATTTAAGAAATTATACATCTATTTATTCAGTCTCACTACATCCCTATTACACATTTCCAAAAAGTCAACACCAACAACAAACCATACAATAAATATTTTAGACCATTCTCTTTTTCTTCGGTCAAAATCAACCTTTGTTTTAGTTGATCCCTCTCCATTTCGATTTCTTTTAACAATCCTTTCAAGTGATCTCTTTGCTCTTCGGCTTTTTTGAACAATGTCATGAGCAAATTGCTATTTTGTTTGAATTCTCGAAGCCTTTGTAGTATTTGAAATTTGGCAACGCCTTCAAAATTTGATGTCGATGGACTGCTCATTGGTGATTCATCATCTACAAGCCACTTAAAAAAAGAGCATCCGTCATTATTCTAGATAAAAAAAAAAAATTAGATAAATTTGCTTAGATAAACAAAAAAATTAAAATCACATATATATAAGCACGTACCTTCCCAACTGCACAGTTAAAGGATATATTGTCGACCTGAATTCGAATCGGTACGTGACGTCCTCAAGATAGTTGGATTACCACAACGACAAATGTAAGACTTTTTTGCATTGGATGTTTGAAATGCTTGAGACATTCTAGTTGTTTAAAATTGAATAAAAAATGAAGCCAAAAAATGAGGGAATTAAAACAAGAATTGCCTTTCTTTTTATATAAAAAAAGTCAGATATTACCATTGGGTATGATTTGACTTGTGCTTTATTACCATTGTAAAAAGTGAATATTTAATTTTTTTTATTTTTGTACATCATTCATAGACCATAAATATAATCGATGATTTCTCATATTATTGGTAGATGATGGACCATATCGATCGACACTTCATCATTTGTAAGGTATATGCGGATTGATGCAATGGTAAAAAAATATTAGTATATAGCAAAAAAAGCAAATAGCTAAATAAATTATATAATATTGAGGACCATCGATTGAGTCGACTGAAAATTCTAGACTGCATATTTTATCAATAATATACCGTATGAGTTTATAGCCCTTACTAGCATATTATCAAAAAAAAGAAATAATTAATTAATAAAAAAATAAATTATTAAAATTTACACAATTAAATGAGTTTAAACAAGTCATATGATCATATAAGAGCCCATGTAAATTGGGGACGGTGATCAGAGATGTGTGAGGATGAGTAGTGGTTATACAATCAATATCCTCAGAGTAATGTTTACCAAAGCACAAGAAGTATGTTATGTGAGGATTTCATTTGTTCAACCACAACTCATCCTCATACATCTCTAATCGTCATTCCCAATTTACGTGGACTCTTATATGATCATATGACTTGTTTAAACTCATTTAATTGTGTAAATATCAATTATTTATTTATTTTATTAATTAATTATTCTCCTTTTAAAATTCTACTAGTTATGGTCTATACATAGGTATCCTAATCTAGTAGGTTCACTATGGATGAAAGTCTTAGTATAGGCGAGACTATAACAGGTCGAGGACCCAACTAAGTATAGTCTCGCCTATAGTAAGACCTTCATCCATGATAAACTTACTAGATTAGGATACCTATGTATAGACCATAACTAGTAGAATTTTAAAAGGAGAATAATTAATTATTAAAAAAATAATAATTAATATTTACACAATTAAATGAGTTTAAACAAGTCATATGATCATATAAGAGTCTACGTAAATTGGGGACAACGATTAGAGATGTATGAGGATGAGTTGTGGTTGAACAAATGAAATTCTCACATAACATACTTCTTGTGCTTTGGTAAACATTACTCTGAGGATGTTGATTGTATAACCACTACTCATCCTCACACATCTCTGATCACCGTTCCCAATTTATGTGGACTCTTATATGATCATATGACTTATTTAAACTTATTTAATTGTGTAAATTTTAATAATTTATTTTTTTATTAATTTTTTTTATAATATGCTAGTAAGGATTATAAACTCATATGGTATATTATTGACAAAGCGTTCAGTCTAGAATTTTCATTCGACTCAATCGATGGTCCTTAATATAATATAATTTATTTAGTTATTTGCTTTTTTTTGCTATATACTAATATTTTTTGACTATTGCACCAACTCGTACACTGGAATCCTTCGATTATATAGACTATCTAGCATGAATAATGGTCTCAGTCAAGCGTAGACCTTATAGACCTATTAATTTTTTTTGTATAAATTCTTCTAATCGATGTTAGACCAGATTCATTATCTATGACAATATATACATTGCTAACAGATACAAAATTCAGAAATAATAAAATGGCAACAATATGTAGGAAACTAAAATTTGTTGTATTCATTTGTTCATTGCTACATATTTAACATAATATCCACACCAACTTGGGAAAAAAGGGCAAAAGGAAGAAGCTTTCAGCTAACAAAATCCTTAACCATGAAAGCTTCTTTGTAATGAACTAGAAATAGAACAACCAAACATAAAAATAAAATCTAAACTAAGGGGATGGTGGGGGGTGACGTAGTTATTGGGCTCCAGACTCAGCCTCTCCACGATCGCCCATAAAAAATGGGCGATACGTCAGAGTTCCCGATTCAGGTGTTCGTGGTCCTGACCCAGACCATAAAAGAGACGGTCCAGGTCATTGCTCATGAGGAGGAGATCGTGGTAGCGCTGGGAACGCATCCTCGTAACTGGTCGGAGGGAGATCCTTCTAGCCATTGCTGCTGTTTTTTTAAAATTGAATGTTGAAGAAGATGAACATTTTGAATTTTGATGGAGTAGATGGATGTTTAAATAGACCATATAAAAGTTCTTTGATATGCTCACCCAATGGTTGGTCTACACATGTAGGAATGAAAGTCAAGTAGGTAGCGTTTACCCAATCGACGTAGCTGTGAATTGGCGTAAAGTAGCTTTTTTGAGGCATCATAATTACCCGACGGTCTATCTCATCGATTGAATAATTAGGGTTTGCCAATAGACTCACAACGTAATCCATAATATTGTATCTAGGTTTCTTGCATAGTGAACACTTGTTCCTCCTCTTGGTCTTGAAAGTCTCACCGATGCCCTTAACACGTTTTCTTCTCTTCCTTCCGAGCTTGGTATCGATAAGGGGTGGAAGAATATTCACGTCTAATAATTTATGTGGCACACACCATTTGAACTCTAGAGGAACAACATTAATTGATTGCCAGTACGCAAGGAGATAGGATTCGACTTTATACACAGGTGAAAAGGACTCGTAGATGCTTAAACCATAATCATCATTGTACTTCGATCGCAAAGAGGCTATCGCGTGAGCACACAATATTTTGACCAAGTCATATTTCCTACAAGAGCACAACTTTTTCAGTAGGTTCACTTTGTTAGTTGACTGATTCAAAAGTCATTAAGTTACTGTCAGTATTTTTAGGAGTCTTTTACGCTTCAGTTTACTAGCATTAGGAGTCCTAATTTAGTTGAAGTTAGTAGTTAGCAGGTCATGGGATAGTGCCCTATTTTCTCTCTAGGTTTATTGCTTTCCAAGTACTATTTAAAGTCTTGTACGCTGGTTTTCTAAAAGTAATGGAAAAGACGTTCATCTTTCTCTCTTTCTCTTCATATTATATTGTTTTGTTTATCTCTGCTGCCAACAGTTTTGGTATCAGAGCTTAACTCCAGGTTGAGATCCATCCTTTCCTCAAGCAGGGATTGGTAAGTAAGAGAGAAAAGTGTGAAATATTTTGAGATCCTTTTTGAGAGAAACCAGAAAATTTCCATGGCAGGGAATGGTACTGCAGCTTCTTCCCAACCCCTGATTCCAATTTTCAGAGGGGAAAACTATCAGTTTTGGAGTCTAAAAATGAAGACTCTTTTCAAGTCTCAAGAACTATGGGATGTAGTTGAGACTGGAATTCCGGAAGGAAATGCAAACCAACTGAGAGAACATCAAAAGAGAGACTCAAAAGCTCTGTTCATGATCCAGCAAGCGCTTCATGATGACATTTTCCCTCGCATATCAGCAGCTGAGACTTCCAAAAAGGCATGGGAGATCCTGAAGCAAGAGTACTTTGGTGATGACAAGGTAATTGCTGTTAAATTACAAACTCTCCGACGTGATTTTGAAACATTGTTCATGAATGAAAATGAATCTGTGCAAGACTATTTGTCTAGAACATCTGCTATTGTTAATAGGATGAGGTCCTACGGTGAGAAAATTGACAATCAGATTGTTGTGTCTAAAGTATTGAGAAGCTTAACCACCAAATTTGAGCATGTTGTTACTGCAATTGAGGAATCTAAGGACCTATCTACCTATTCTTTTGATGAATTAATGAGTTCCTTGCTAGCTCATGAAGATAGGCTAAATAGGTCCCGTGAGAAAGTTCAAGAGAAGGCATTCCAGGTAAAAGGGGAGTTCTCTTACAAGGGAAAAGCAGAAAACTCAGCAGGACGGGGACATGGCAGAGGCAATTTCCGTGGCCGAGGTCGTGGTGGTGGCAGAGGTAGAAACCAGTTTGGTGAATCACGTCAATACAAGAGCACAATTCAATGCCGATACTGCAAGAAATTTGGCCATAAAGAAGTTGATTGCTGGACGAAGCAGAAAGATGAGCAGAAGGAAGCTAATTTCACACAAAATGTGGAAGAAGAAAGTAAGTTGTTTATGGCTCATTCCCCAATAACTGAAAGTGTGAATGTTGTGTGGTTCATTGACAGTGGATGCTCCAATCACATGTCAAGTTCAAAGTCTCTATTTAGAGATCTTGATGAGTCTCAGAAAAGTGAGGTGCGGCTAGGAGATGACAAACAAGTGCATGTTGAAGGAAAAGGTACTGTTGAGATAAAAACTGTCCAAGGTAATGTGAAACTTTTATATGGCGTGCAATATGTTCCCACTTTGGCTCACAACCTGTTAAGTGTTGGCCAATTGATGACTAGTGGGTACTCAGTTGTTTTTGATGATAATGCATGTGACATTAGGGACAAGAAATCTGGACGCACGATAGCTCGTGTGCCTATGACTCAAAACAAAATGTTTCCCCTTGATATTTCAAATGTTGGAACTGCCTTAGTTGTCAAAGGAAAGAATGAGACTAATTTGTGGCACTTACGTTATGGGCATTTGAATGTTAATGGGTTGAAACTATTGGTTCAAAAAGATATGGTAATTGGCTTGCCAAAAATCAATGAACTTGACTTTTGTGAAGGATGTATTTATGGGAAGCAAGCTAGAAAATCATTTCCAGTAGGAAAATCATGGAGGGCTACATCTTGTCTTGAACTTGTGCATGCTGATTTGTGTGGGCCAATGAAAATGGAATCCCTTGGTGGAAGTCGGTATTTTTTGATGTTTACTGATGATTACAGCCGCTTTAGTTGGGTTTATTTCTTGAAATTCAAATCAGAAACCTTTGAGAATTTCAAGAAATTTAAAGCATTTGTAGAGAATCAAAGTGGCAGGAAGATAAAATCACTCCGTACTGATAGAGGCGGTGAATTCTTGTCTAATGAATTTAATGTGTTCTGTGATGAGAATGGAATTCGCAGGGAACTTACAGCACCATACACACCGGAGCAGAATGGTGTGGCCGAGCGAAAGAATAGGACGGTAGTGGAAATGGCTAGAAGCTCGCTGAAAGCAAAGGGCCTACCAGATTACTTATGGGGAGAAGCTGTTGCAACCGCTGTTTATCTTTTGAATATCTCTCCAACAAAAGCTGTTTGGAACACAACACCTCTTGAAGCTTGGAATGGTAAGAAGCCACGGGTAAGCCACTTAAGAATCTTTGGTTGTATAGCATATGCTTTGGTTAATTTTCATTCTAAGCTTGATGAAAGATCTGAAAAATGTATTTTCGTTGGCTATAGTCTTCAATCCAAAGCATATCGTCTATACAATCCCATAAGTGGCAAAGTGATTATAAGTAGAAATATTGTGTTTAATGAGGATGCATGTTGGAACTTTAGTTCTGGGAATGTGAGGTCAAATATCCAATTGTTATCTACTGATGAAGAACCTGCAGCAGATCCTACTCCAGGAAACTCGCCCGATTCCTTTCCCATAAGTTCACCAGTTAGCTCATCTAGTGCACCGACAACAGCTGCAGCACTTGACGAGTCTTCTGAAGAGCCAATTCCACTAAGAAGATCAACAAGAGAAAAGAAACCAAATCCCAGATATCCTAACAATGTAAATACTTCTTGTCAATTTGCTTTGCTTGTTTCAGATCCTGTTTGTTATGAAGAAGCGGCAAAACAATCTGAATGGAAGAATGCTATGGCAGAAGAGATGCAAGCAATTGAAAGAAATTCTACATGGGAGTTAGTTGATTCACCTGAAGGAAGGAACGTGATAGGGCTCAAGTGGGTGTTTCGAACAAAGTGCAATGCAGATGGGAGCATTCAAAAGCACAAAGCTCGGCTCGTGGCAAAAGGATATTCGCAACAACAAGGTATAGACTTTGAAGAAACTTTTTCTCCTGTTGCTCAATTTGAAACAGTGAGAGTTGTTTTGGCTTTGGCTGCGCAATTGTGTTTGCCCGTGTATCAATTTGATGTGAAGTCCGCTTTTTTGAATGGCGATTTGGAAGAAGAGGTTTATGTTTCACAACCTCAGGGCTTTGTTATTGATGGCAATGAGAACAAAGTCTACAAGTTAAGAAAAGCTCTTTACGGGCTAAAGCAAGCTCCGCGTGCATGGTACAGCAAGATTGATTCATTCTTTCAAGATAGCGGATTCACAAGAAGTGAAAATGAGCCCACATTGTACTTGAAGAAGCAAGGTACTGGAGAATTTTTGGTTGTTTGTCTCTACGTTGATGATATGATTTATTTTGGTTCCTCAAAGTCTTTAGTTGATGATTTCAAGTCCAGTATGATGAGAAACTTTGAGATGACTGATTTGGGTTTACTGAAATATTTTTTGGGGCTTGAGGTAATCCAAGATAATGATGGAATTTTTATTTCTCAAAAGAAATATGCAGAGGATCTTTTGGAAAAATTCCATATGATGAATTGTGAAGCAGCAGCTACACCGATGAATATCAACGAGAAGTTGCAGCGTGCAGATGGAACTGCGAAAGCAAATCCGAGATTGTTCAGAAGTCTAGTTGGTGGCTTAAATTATCTAACGCACACTAGACCTGACATTGCCTTTTCTGTTAGTGTTGTGTCCAGATTTTTGCAGAGTCCGACAAAGCAACATTTTGGTGCTGCAAAAAGAATTCTTCGCTATGTTGCTGGAACGATAGACTTTGGTATTTGGTATTCTAAAGTACCAAATTTCATATTGGTTGGCTTTACAGATAGTGATTATGCAGGCTGCTTGGACGATCGAAAAAGCACTTCTGGTAGTTGTTTCAACTTTGGTTCTGGAGCGGTGACATGGAGTTCAAAGAAGCAGGAGACAGTAGCTCTGTCGATGTCTGAGGCAGAGTATACAGCAGCAAGTTTAGCAGCACGACAAGCTTTATGGCTTCGGAAACTACTTGCAGATTTTAGTTACAAGCAAAAGGAGTCTACTGAGATTTTTTCTGATAGCAAATCAGCAATTGCTATGGCTAAGAATCCCTCTTTTCATGGGAGAACTAAGCACATTGATGTGCAATATCACTTCATTCGGATGTTGGTAGCTGATGGAAGAATAGTGCTGAAATTCTGCGGCACAAACGAGCAAGCAGCGGATATATTTACGAAGTCTCTTCCTCAAGCTAAGCATGAATTTTTCAGGTTGCAGTTGGGAGTGTGTGACTTTGAATCAAGGGGGAGTGTTAGTTGACTGATTCAAAAGTCATTAAGTTACTGTCAGTATTTTTAGGAGTCTTTTACGCTTCAGTTTACTAGCATTAGGAGTCCTAATTTAGTTGAAGTTAGTAGTTAGCAGGTCATGGGATAGTGCCCTATTTTCTCTCTAGGTTTATTGCTTTCCAAGTACTATTTAAAGTCTTGTACGCTGGTTTTCTAAAAGTAATGGAAAAGACGTTCATCTTTCTCTCTTTCTCTTCATATTATATTGTTTTGTTTATCTCTGCTGCCAACACACTTTGGCAGTAGAACCCGTGCCGAACACGGTGAATTTGTTGCAGTCTCCATTTACGTTCTGCACGTAGAAGGAGTCGCCCTCGCTCATATTATCCCTTGCGATCTTTTTGGCGGCAGGAACCATTTTGTTCTCCCTATTGTTGAGGGCATATGCATGCCTCTCCCTGAACTTCTCACTAAACCTCTTAGCAATCGAATTGAATATGGATGCCACGGGGTACTCCCTTTCGTCTTTCAACAGAGCGTTGATTGACTCCACAATATTTGTAGTCATCACATCATACCTATTACCGAGGAAATATGCCCTGCTCCACTTTTCAAAATCAAGTTCATGCTCGAGGACAAAGGCTGGCTCGAGACAATAGTTCTTGAATTTTGCAAAATGATCACTAAACTCCTCAAAAGAATATGCCTTTGGCGCGTGGTATTATAGATAGAGGTAATCTTCACATTGGTGATTTACTCGGAGATTTTCACCGATGTGCCTCATATAGTACCCGTGATGAGCGTGATTGTAAACCCTCACGAAGCCGTTGGTGATGCTCTTGTGCCTATCGAAGATAAAGCACAAATCTGGTCCATCGACCACTATAGACTTCAGTTTCTCAAAGAAGAACGTCCAAGATGCATCGTTCTCTTTGTCCATAACACAAAAGGCAATTGAATAAACGTGGTTCTCCGTATCCTGTAAGACCGCGCTGAGCAGCATGCCATCATACTTACCATGTAAATGAGTGTCGTCGATCGCAATAACCTTTCTCATGTGGGCGAATCGCCTAATGCAAGCGCCCAAGGCTAAAAAGTAGTACATGAACCTATAATTATCCTTGTTTACCATGATGGAATAGGTAGAGCCAGCGTTAAGAGTATCGATCATGTAGGAAAAATCCGACAAGCATGAATACCAGTGCTCCGGTATACCTGGAACCATTTTTTGGCGATCACACCTCCCATCCAACATTTTCAATAACTTGGACTATAATGAAATTTTTTGAAAATAATCCTCTGAATCTCTTTAGTGTATGGACCCTTGCTGTTGCGATACATATTCACACAAACCGATGTAATGACTTTGGCCGAGAATTTCTTATGGTTGCCCGTAGCATGTTCGACTCTGCAAGTGTGATCACCAACGTATTTAAAGATGGAAAATTTTCTCGAGCATTCATACTTTCTCGCCCTCAGCATCCAGGCACAACCAGGGGATACACATTTCACCTTGAATCATTTATTACAACTCTTCAATGTAGCATAATCAAAAGAATTCCTTGCCAATACTTGGTCCAATAACATTTTTAGCTCATCATTGCTGCTAAATATTTGTTCTATTTGAAAATTATTAGTTCCATCAGAGAAGGTGTAGTTGGGTTGTGATCCCGATCCACACTCCCGTTGCTCTTCTTGAAACAATTAGGGATCTTTCAATTCCATTAGATGATCTTCCATATCCATTGGATGATTATCCATATTCATTGAATAATCACCCGAGCTCTCATCTTCAATTGAATTATCATCGTCGACTGTCGAGTGTGGTGGCGGGGGTACCGGAGACCTTGCGACGATATTTATCCTCAATATAGGCCTAGAGCTATCGGCATCGACATCGACATCCAACATGTACAGGGACACCTGTCTGTCATTATTTATGAATGTGGGATGTATTTTTCCCCTCCCATTCATTATATAGCTAATAACAACGTCACTTGGCTCGCAAGCTAATTCTCCGCTCTCAATTACGCTTCGAACCATCTCATCATATGAACTATTGCGATGCAACAGGGTGGGCACTGTCACCTTACAAGATGATTTCCAATTCCAACATTTCTTAGTCTCCTCCCACACACCCATATAATCACCACCAACAATAATTACTTCAGCTACTGTCATTATAGACCACAATGATCGATCCTAGATTAAGGTGTCGGTCTATAACTGGTATGAAAACCTCCGTACAAAATATCAATAAATGAAATCAGGTGTAATTGATGCTCTGTTAGCTCTGGAATGAAGAAATGTGTTAGTAGGGCTTATAAACTACGGGAATCTATCTACTAATGAGGTATTGAGTGGATTTTGAAAGCTTTTCAAGCTAGTAAAAATGGTGTGAAAATATTTTTTGCAAAGAATTTTAAAAAAAATGGAATAACAATGGAGACAATGAGAAAGAATGAAAATTTTCAGTTGTGAGGAGGAAGCTTTCACCGGAAAAGTCACCGGAATCGGGAAAAGTAGGTGAAAACGGGAGCTTTTTAGGGGGGGGGGGAGGAATGGTGGCTTCTTGGAGAATTTTTTTTTTGATTATTTTATAAAATCTGAAAATAAATGAGAGAAAATAATAATATTTGTTGGATGAGGTGGGGGGACTAAAGTGTAATATTAAAAATTTGTGTGTTAGTCTTGGAAAGTCAAATGAATGACATCATAAATGTTGGTATCCACTATTTTTTCTAAAACTTGTGTCTAAATGTTACATGTAGTTTGAAAGTGGCTATAGAGCCAACTCACCCGAGAATCTGGCCGTGCTGGGGCTTGTTTTGGTTGGGTTGTCCCTCCCAGTTGTGCAAGCCAATATTTCGATGAGTGTCTTTTGGAGACTTTGACCTTCTCTTCTTGGGCGACAACATGGTCCATCAGAGATGTGAGCATGTTTTCCATGAAACGTAAAGTATCGTCAAAATTGTTTCTCTCTCTTTTCATCATAGAAGGTTCCTGAGAAACAATATTCAAACTAGTTAAAAAAGAAGTTGACACAGTTAAATCAACACACAACTACTCTGACTCCATAGTGGGCGCCAAACTGTTTACCCTAAATATGGTACTGTTAAATTTATATGAGCTCAAGAGCACACGTCTTAATCTAACTCTTTTAAGTTCGTAAACCAACAGTTTGAATATTGATTAAATAATACGTAAAATAAATAAAGCAAAATAAAGAGTAAAGAGTATAGATTTAAGTGTTCCGATGTGTTTGTGTGCATCTCCGAGAACTTAGTCAGCTCCGAAGGTGTCCTTCAATTAATATATTGGATAAAAACTTAATTAAAGTAAAGATCAGCTTGGTGCTCAAGAAAATAGTATATTGTTGTTATATTGCTAAAATCCAGAATACATTACAAATGTGTGAATAAACTATTTATAGATTACAATGGTGAGGCACTAGCCAATAGAAAAACTCCAATTGATCCTAAAGTACTAAAATCAATGACAGAGAGCCACGTGGTGATGCTGTTAGTGATGCCTGCTAATATTCTTGCAACGTTCAGGTCCGTACGGGCTCACCCGCATACCTGACCTTTCTGACACTTTGTCTCTCTTATCCTTTTATCCACTCACCAGGATACAATTCCTCTCCTGTCTTCAACGCGTTTCTTCCCTTCCTCTCGAGGGTGTATTCCCGAAGTGCTGATTTTCTGAGTCTTTGCTTCCAACCATACCCTATCAATCTGCACCTATTCCTCTTTATGCCACATGTAACAGACAAGTTTTACCTAATACAAGATTACGAACCAAAAGCGCAAAACATTAATCTGTACCATAAATATATATATATATATATATATATATTCTAAATAGGTACTTATAGTTTGTTTGGTTTATTCCGGTTATCAGATCAATTTTTATCGATTTTTAAAATTAAAAACAAAAATCAAATCAAACAAAACAAATGCCATTTTTTTTTTCAATTTGATTTACTTTTTGATTTTGTTTAGTTTTTTCGATTTTCTAGAACACCCCTACCAAAGACTACAAAATAGAAGGGAAGCATTTATGTAAAGTTTGGGCTGTTTCAATCGTCACTGTTTGGGCCTCTTCGTTTTAAATCTCATGTACTCTAGTCTAATCATTCACTTTTGGCGAATTGCACATATAACCGATTTTGGGATCACAATTTAAGCTATAATCATAATGTATAACAAATTGCAAATTTAACCTTTTCAGAATAACTTCAATCCTGATCAATAATTAGTGTACAACTAATGTATACCGATCACGAAAATAAAGAGTAAATTCAGTCGATTATTTGTATAAAGATCACTTAAATTACATTCACTTTCCTAGCTCAAGGCACAATTAATTGTTGGGGATTTGAGGTGTCAATGAGAAATGAGAAAATGCATCTTTTGGATTGAACCAAAAAGATATCTTTTGGATGACACCTTTCCATCTCATCTTTTCCTTGTCTACAAATTCAGAGGTCTTGCCTTAGATTTTATACATTGAATACACTAAAAATTTGAATTTCTTCTCTCTTTTTTCGTGCATCATTTTCAAATAAAATATAAATATCATGTGATTTGTTTCGTTTGTTGAGTTCGTTGAAGTTCTGTAATTCATATTGCCGCTATTACAGAAATATTTTTTCGTTCTATCCTGGGAGGAAGTAACCCAAACTTTGGCAACAGTGAGAAGGTTATAATTCCCTCAAAGACACACAAGTAACTTCTGGGTTCGGAATAATTTTCTGCTTCTTCTATATTTCTGATTTAATATTTAATATTTTAAACACAAGATACCAACACTAATAATCATGTGTTTTAAATAAATACCGGAAAAAGGAGATTCAAAATCTTGGGTACTAACAAAATAGCTCAGATTAAACAAAGTATATTAGGTGATTTATCTAAGAAGTAAATATCAGAAGTTATTTAATAACAATGTTCCAATCTCGTCAATTATTTTGCCCTCTTTTGATAAATTTAAACCACCATTCAATTTAAGCAAAACTTCCAGTTCTAGGATAACTCATCATGCAAAACAATGGTGAAGTGCAAGGAGGAAAACGGGAAATAAATGAGAGAAGATAGTTTAGTACATATTTAAGGGATTATTTTTGAATATAATCCATCCTCAAACATAAGGGATCATTTTTGTTATTTTCTCTTTTTCCTACTAGCTTTTAAGAATTTCTCCTAATGTATTCTATTGAAGTAGGGAAGGCTTCCTTCTCCATTATTCCGACCTATTATTTATAGGAATTTTACCAATGTGGGAGATTAGCTTGCTTATCAAGCCGCCCAATTGAAAACATGGTCGCTAGGACAACTTTAAAACACTACTAAAAACAACTAAAAAAGGAACGGATAAGAAAGTCGCTCCTGAAAAGCGACGGAAAAAGCGACGCTGTCCGTCGCTTTCCTAATTTTTCTTTAATTTATAATTATTTTTTTACAAAAGCGACGGACAACGTCGCAATTATTAAAAAAATTAAAAATTAATTTTAAAGAAAGCGACGCTGTCTGTCGCTTTCTTTAAAATTTAATTTATATTGAAATAAATAGAAAACCGACGGACAACGTCGCTTTTGTCCATCGCTTTTAGGTCAATACATGGTCAACTCATTTAAAAAAGCGACTGACAAAAGCGACGCTGTCCGTCGCTTTTTAAAAAATAAAGTGACCCAGATCGGGTCACATCTTCATTTTTCTCTTCTCTCTTCTCTCTTCTCTCCACACACCTCGACACCTCCACACCCCTCCACACCTCCACACCCCTCTACACCTTCAAGCCGCCGCCGCCGCCTCCACGCCGCCTCTTTCCTTCTCCATCATTAATTTTCGTGTTAGGGCTAATTTAAAATCCAAGGTTAGATTTTTTTACTTTTTTTCAATTACATTGCATTTATTTTAGGTAAATGTTAGATTAAGAACATTGTTAGTTGTTATGTAGATTAGAACTTGAATTAGTAGTATTTAAAATTTCAAGTTAGGGTTTATTTGATATTTTTTGTTATTATTAGCAAGTTTGTTAGTTTCGAATCTTTAAATTATTTTTTGTCATTTATTTTAAGTTAGTGTTAGATTATAAACATTGCTAGTTGTGAATCTTGAATAATGTTATGAACATTTTTTAATTCATATAATTGAATTTGTGAACTTGAATTTGAGATGTTTGAACTTGAATTTGATTTTAGAATTTGTGAGCATAGTAAATATCTTAGGCTCTTGATTATAAGTTTGAATTAGGTTCTTGACTTAGTTTTCAACTTTAGGTTGTTGAATTAGGTTCTTAAATTTGATAGTGAAGTTGAAAATTTTGAATTAGTTTATATTGTTGGGTTATAATCTTGAATTAGTTTTCAACTTAGGTTCTTGAATTAGGTTCTTGAATTTGATAGTGGAGTTGGAAATTTTGAATTAGTTTATATTGTACCTTAAGTTGTTCAATTAGGTTCTTGAATTTGATAGTGAAGTTGGAAATTTTGAATTAGTTTATATATATATATATATATATATATATATATATATTGTTGAGTTATAATCTTGAATTAATTTTCAACTTTAGATTGTTGAATTAGGCTCTTGAATTTGATAGTGAAGTTGGAAATTTTGAATTAGTTTATATTGCTGGGTTATAATCTTGAATTAGTTTTCAATTTAGGTTGTTGAATTAAGTTCTTGAATTTGATAGTGAAGTTGAAAATTTTGAATTAGTTTATATTGTTGGGTTATAATCTTGAATTAGTTTTCAACTTTAGTTTATGTTATGAATGTCAATGAGTCTAATTTATAATTGAATTATTATATTTTTGTAGATGAATCATCGCTTATGGATGTATTGTCACGCCCCGAGACCAGGCCCTGGACGTAACGGGCAACCCAGACCAATGAAGTCCCGAGAAGACCCCTTAGCATAACATCAAGAGCATGTTCAATAAAATACTTGCGGAAGAAAGACCCATTTGAGAAAATCATCAAAAAATAATAATATTCCAAGAGTTTACCAAGTGTTGGGAACAAAATATTTAAGCAACATCTACATAGGTCCACGAAGCCTCTAACATAAGAATGACATATTAATGCCGGGACATGACCCCGACAATACCATAACTGAAAATCAGAGTCAAGATAAAGATGTAAATCGCCTTCCGAAAGATGAAGGGCTCACCACTTGCTGACGTTGTCCTGAACAATCCTAATGTTGCGTAGGACCATGAGAAAGTGACTGGGAACCTACATCATGAAATGATGTAACATTCAAGGACGGTCTGTACGATGAGTACTGGCATGCAACCCAGGGGAGGGGACATAACAGTTTATAAAGCAAGTCATAAGAAACGTGACATAAATGATAATAGAAAACAAAACATGGGGAAAGTATTCAAAATATTTCATGAAAACCATACATTAACATTACTTCTGAACTAGATGGTTTCACCGACATCTCTTTTTCACCACGGGCTATGTGGATCCGACCAAGGCTCGATCGGCGGAGCCCCCAATCCAGGTTTGCCGCAAGGATCGTAGCATTAGATCTTAATCACATTACATATATTGTATGCAGCTGAACAAGTCGAGCGCACAATGATCATCCATATTTCAGGACGACATCATACCCGCGTCGGCAAAACACAATTTTGGGTAATGAGCCCCGTTCGACTCATACCTTCTCGGTTAACCATCTAATCCTCTTAAGCCCATATTTTAACATTTCAAAAATTTACAAAAATCATTCATTTGGGACTCTTAACATTCTTAAGGAATTCATAGGTTGGTATCGTCATACCAAGACTTGCAAGTCGTACATATCATATTATGCCATCATCGTTCATACATCATTTGTCCCATTATTTTTAAATAATTTAAATACATTTATCAAATCCCTCAAAGGTTGACATTTTCATAATCAATAAACAATACTTTAAAAATCGAGTGATGTAGAAATCCATAAATCTCTCATCAAAAAACCAAGGTTTAAATGGTAAAACAAATTTCACAAGAATCATGAATACATATCTTCAAATCTGCCCCAATATAGCTTTTCAAATAAACAGGGTTTCGTATTACAAATAATAATCTTCAATACTCAAAGAAATTCATAACCAAAGAGTAATTTCATAGGCATGGGTTTGCAAACTTTATATAAATCTCCCTTTCAAAAATCATTCAACAACCCACATTCAAAACTCGTATAAAACCGCTTTCGTAGTCAAGAAATCAACCCATAATAGATTTAGTTGAAAGAGGATTGTTCAACATACCTTTTGACGGATAAATATTCATGAAATGCTTGAGTTTGACCATAGGAACCTTGAACCCTAGGTGTTCTTGCTTTTTGACTTGGAGAGGATAAGAGGAGAGGAAAGTGGCGTATGAAAATTCTGATGGAGAGAAGGGTTTTTAATCAATTGAGGGTAAGGAAAAAGTTGGAGGGATGAAATTGCCCTTCAAGGGCCTTTACAGGCCCTAAAATGCACTAAGAGGAGGGCTGCAGGGATCGCACGCTAAGGAGGACACTTGCGTGCCCAGCAGCGTGCACTACCTTGCCTGTGCGCGCAGACGCGCTTGCGCACGCTTTTGGCCTCACTTTGCTGTCTCATCTTGTACAAAATTTCCTTGGGACGCTACCTTACTTGATTTGCAATCCCATAGACGAGCACCACTCAATACTTAAAAAAATTCAAGGGATGCGGAATGTAACAACTATATACTTAGAACGGTTTCAAATCTTAGCCCAAAAAACTTGGGGTGTTACAATATCTCCCCCTTGGGTTCATTCGTGCTCGAATGATGGGTAGAGACTTATTGAAGCTATACAAGTAAGGAAGTAAAGGCTATAACTTCACATTAAGAATTCTCTTTTAAACAAAGATAGAGAGACATCAAGAGGCGCTCTATGACAATATCAAGAAAAATCGAGTGAGTAGGAATCGTGAGACATATGAGACTTGACATAGACATGATCTAGGACATAAGTTTTATGGAACATGATCATACTAATGTAAGGCCTGAAATTTTGGAAATTATAAGCATGAATTGAGATTGATATATGACATGCAATAAGGTATTTTTGCTTGACGTGGGAATAAAAGTATCTCCACTTTAAATGATATGGCTAATAGCCCTTAGATTTAGCAATACCTTTCAACTATATTACCTCATCTAGTACTACACATCATCACTTACGACTTGAAATCTTCACATTGGCGCATATATCTACTAAAGTCTCCATCTAACCTCTTGCTCTCACCTTGTTCAAGCCTAACTTGAAGGCATAAAGTGCTACATCTAATGTGATCCAGTGAGTCTGAATTTCGAGATTCTATATGCCATTCCCCTTTAGAAACCTTTTTACCTAAATCATCTCTTAGGTTTATTCTAAACTCATCAAAGTCTATTTTTACATCTAGATTTATCCTCCAAGAACACTACTTCTCCTTATCATCGTAATCAATCAAGGTCAAGCTTTAACAAAAAGTCACTTGTCACACGAAGCAATTGCCCACAAGTACTCAACATCACATTCAAGCCTATTATTATATTCCTTTTTCGGCCTATATGTAGCTAAAACTATCAAAGAGTTCTCTCAATCATCCCCACAATCAACAATGCACGAACTTCTACAAGGAGACACACCATGTATTTTCATCTAACTATTACACATAACTAATCCTCATCTTGCATCTCATCCACACTTAACAACTTAGGGGACACAATCACACCGTAGCCACTATTAAAAAGGGAATATCCACTACCTTCTATCTAGACCACCACTTAGCTTCCTTTACTGATAGTTGCCCCAATAAAGGCTAGACATTACTGAAGGAATAGATTGGGAGCATGAACTGCATGACATACAAATAGATGCCAAACTCTTGACCATGAACATAGGGTGTGAACGACACATCTTTAACAAGAGCATGAGCACGAGGGATACATGGATGTTATTTAATCATGACTTATACTTAGCGTGATCTTGTCACTCAAGATGAGATCTGGGGAATTTGGTGCGATGAGCATGGGTACTTCATATTTGAACATACAAGATGTGAACTGAAGGTTGTTCTGAATATAGACATGACATAACCTTCCATAACCATTAAGGGTGGACGTACACAGGTCTTAGAGAAAGGAAATCAAAAGTACGAATCTTTCAAGAAGTATGATCTGAGCATGTACATGATAGAGCATGATTTCAATAGCCATTTTGGGCATCTCATGAAGCTTGAATTTTATAGGACTGAGAATAGTGTGAGATATGGATCCATGGATCATGAGCATTGTAACATAGACCTTGGATCCGTAGAACCTCAGAGAAAGATTTACATTGCTGAGAGACACAATCACTTTCAGTTCCAAGGACAGAGCATGGATAAGAGAATGCATATAAAACTCAATCCTCAGACATAAGCATGGATCAAAGGCATAAGACATGGGTAGAGCATCACCTCAAGCTGAAATACAAGAAATATGCTAGAATAACAATAGGTCACTATGGCATGCACCATAACTCTCTTCTGAAACTCATCATCACTAGAAAGCTCAAGGCTTTCCTTGGTTCACCACCTCATCATCTCCCCCTTAGCGCAAAGCTCACTATCCTAGACCTGCGGACCTATTCTGTAAAAAGACCTATAAGTACAACACTCGACACTGCAGGGTATCACTATACACATGAAGGCTAATCTCACCCAGATATTATATTTGGAAGGTACTAAATCCTTTCTAGGCCATTCTTTTCAGAGACACTATTTTTAACTTATAAACTCTTTAGCCATCATATTAAAACTTAACTCTCTTAGGCACACACATTCACGTTCTCTAACACTTAACAATATGTTCTCCATTCCTGAGTCTACTAGCATTTGTCTAATCTCATATCCACCCAATTCAACGAATTTTAAAAAGATAAGCCAAGAGGCTCAACAACTTCCCTTTTGATCCATAATTCCCTCAATTTCATTCCAATAGACACCAAATAATAACTACCTGGCCTATTCCATATAAATCAACTCAAGAACACTAATCAGGAACACCTAGCACTTAACAACCTACAACCTCATCTAACAACATATTACCTCGGGTACAACTTATTCTTATAAACTTAAGGCACTTATTCATCTAATGACTTAGCCACAATTTCACTGTTTCAACACTAGTTCTCCTGTATATATCATGCTTACACATTCAAACCTACCCTATATTATCAACCTAAGCCCTCTCACGCACCATGTCCATCCTATTAGGTCAGTCTCATAAAAGTAATATTTTCATCTTCAACTATCATTCTTTCTACCTCGGTGACACTCTCTGACTCAAGCTTAGTGTCTAATACTAGGTAAAGTTAACATCACAACTTAGCATTCTATTCAGGCTTATAACTACCAGATAATTAAGAAGCACTAATCCACCAAAACTTTGACAGTGGTCAATCTTAATTCCTTCTTCAACATAACTATGACTTAAAAGCACAATCTCCCTCACAACATTACCACTGCAGTTTAACATTCATAACACATCTTCTCACCTACTATAATGGCTCACAACTACTAAATAAGGTTCAAGAAACTCTGGGTCTACTAAAACCACATGATAAGGATATTTGATCTTAATCTTACAATATAACCCGTTACAACCCATTAGTACGCTATTCTTTATCACATCACACCTACTTATCCACACCTACATCTAAACTATCTTCAAAGTTTTATAAACATCACTAAGTCTCCCTCTCTGAATTTCCCAATTTGAAGCCCAAATTTTCAACTCTGATCACTCTATCTTTATATCCACAACCTATAATTGGTCTATACTACTATAATAACAAGCCACTATAGGCTCCCTTCCTATTTCAAATCATTAAAAAGAACATCATAACTAACCACTCCACTTCTACCAATTTCCATAAAATCTACTAATCTTGATAAACTGAAACCCACACCATACGGGCATACCAAATCTATCACTTAATTAGTGGGTACAACACTTTAGCTACATTTTTCGATCTCTTATAACCCGCACTCTCTAGCTCTTAAACTCATGACTCCATATTTCTCTGGCCTTCAGATCATCTCACTACTCATCTTATCACACCCTAGTTTATACTTTCTCTCCGGTGAAAGTGCTATCCCAACACTCGTATACATACCTTTTCCCCCTTGAGCGTGACAGCTGCAACAAAGTTTTAAAAGGGTATGAAAACACGTTTGACCTTGGCTCAAATGCATGATTCATGAAGCTAGGAGTTCACACTTAGAATTTTAGACTTTGGCGCACTAATGGACTCCTCTCAAGTCCTTGTGCAGTTTCATAACTTTTTGGATAACTCAACCAGACAGGATTACACCGTAAGAAGTCTGAGATTTGTACTTCTATCACCTCAAAAATAAATCATAGCCAGCGGAGTTAGAGCAGAGTAGGAATCTGGATAAGTTTCTTATAGACAATACTTTTGAACGATCTAGAGTATGAAAGAATGGGAAACATTTCCTAAATGCCCCATAGCCTCATGATTATAAGTGTGGTTCACAACACACCCATAAGCAAGATTCTACTGGACACGGCTTCATAGATACCCTGGGAACATGAACCGTGCTCTGATACCAAGTTTGTCATGCCCCGAGACCAGACCCTGGACGTAATGGGAAACCCTGACCAATGAAGGCTCGAGAAGACCCCTTAGCATAACATCAAGAGCATGTTCAATAAAATACTTGCGGAAGAAAGACCCATTTGAGAAAATCATCAAAAATAATAATATTTTAAGAGTTTACCAAGTGTTGGGAATAAAATATTTAAGCAACATCTACATAGGTCCACGAAGCCTCTAACATAAGAATGAAACATTAATGCTGGGACATGACCCCGACAATACCATAACTGAAAATCAGAGTCAAGATAAAGATGTAAATTGCCTTCCGAAAGATGAAGGGCTCACCACTTGCTGACGTTATCTCAAACAATCCTAATGTTGCATAGTACCATGAGAAAGTGACTGTGTAATGACCCTTCCGGTCATTTCCACGTATACCTTTTCCTTGTACCGTTAGAGCTTGTTTGTAGCGGACCCAAGTCACTTAAGGCTTGTCAGGACCGGTATTTTGGTGCCGGGTCCATTTGTTTGATCGTATGATAAGTTTTGAAGACAAGTAAGTCGGCAAAAGTTATCGTAAGTTCCTTTAATAAATTTTCTGAACTTTGGGTAAAATGTCTCTGGGATTTTCTCCCAATATATAAAGAGTTAGAAGCCCCCCGAAATACCAAATCGAAGGTCTACGAGTCTAGTTTCCAACGCATAAAATCTCACATCCAACTGATCTTGGAGTAAAACGTTATGACTGTTTTACCGCGGACTGTCTGGCAGAAACCGGGTTGCGAACCGGATCGCGAACCGGGTCGGGTCAAAATGGATTTAAAGCCTCAACTTCACGTTTTAAAATGCCATTTCAATTCTGAAACAGTGAGAAAACATAAGGGAGGGTTCCAAGAGAGTTCTTGAGTATCGAAATCGTGCGTACTTGAAAATATTTAATTTAAAAGTTGAATGTGGTAGAAAATTATATTATTATTACCTTTTCAAAATATTTTAAAGGTTTATGGAAAATATTTTTGTTACGATATAATTGTATATGTATTTATTTTATAAGGTTTTTTATACATTGTAATATTTTAACGGAGATAGTAAATTTAGTTATGTTGAAATTTATTATTATAATATAGTAGGTTTTATTCGAAATAATTTTCTAATGATTATGGTATATTAAAAAATTATATTTATTTTACCATGAATTTATGCAATACCCGAATATATAGGTAATGTGAAAAATTAATATTGTGGTGACACCACATATACATGTCGGACTTTGGTAAATAAGGCACATAGTGACTAATTGGCAGCATATGATTAGTGGCATGCATAAATTGTATCAAAGTTAGCCATCCATTTGACTTTGCTGGAGTGGTTATATATATGTATTACTATGCAGTTTTCACGCAATTTTATTACACAATACATGAAAATAATAATTTTAAGTTGCTGCATAAGCATTGCTATAAAGACATAGTTGCTGCATAGCATTACTTCTCACGCTTAGAGGATTTGATGTGGGAAATAAATTATTTAATATGATATTTGACTATTGAAAAGAAATCGGCTATCTACGTCAAGTTATTCAAGCCTAAAATTCATGTTTGATTTTGTTTTGGAGCTTTTCGGAGCGGTTCGAGCTCGGAAATCGTTGTCCTAACAGCTTGTCGTCGGACGACAGGTAGGTTACGGTTTATTTTCCCTAGACTCTGCATATATAGGATAAAATTGTATTAATAGGCATCCTTGGGTTGGTTTATTAGGTTGGTACCACAGACCTCGACCGCTTTATTCATGTCCGCCTACTTTTGTTCCTCCGTTGCTTGTAGTACTTGCCGATATATTTTGTTTACCCTTGTGGTCCTGTGAGGCCTTGTTGACTCTGGAACATAGAAGGTGGGATTTTGGGAATGTCCGCGAGTCCCGGGCATAGAATTATCCTTCTAGACTGGTTATGCTTGCTGAGTAGATGTGGGCCTGTGCAGGGTCGATAGGTTGATTGTGAGCTGCTGGGCAGCTATTGTGTGTGATCATACCATTTCCATGCATATAAAAAGGTTTTATCCATGTTTTACTATGGTTTTGGCTTCGGGCCTACACGTTTAACTGAGTGTGTTTGGCTTTCAGGCCTAATCGACAAGCTAGTGTTCTAAACCTTGCATGGCCCCGGGGGCCTGTTTTTTATGGAAATGATTTGGAAATGGTTGATTTAACTTGTGAATATTCCTGGATAAAAGGAAGTAAAATTATGTTTTAAATCACCAGTTTTACGATTCACGCTAGACTCGGCAAGGCCGGGGTGCTAGTTGAGTTTTCTTGCTACTTGAGATGATTTTAGCCTCGGTGGGACCGAGCACCTGAGATGACTTTCTACTGTTTAGACCCGGTTATGCCCGGGCACCCTTGGAGGGGTTTTTGAGACATTTTCCTACTACTTTAGTCCTAGACAGGGTCTGGGCATGCATATTCGAGACTGGGTCTCTATCTTGAACCCAAACTTGCTTCCGGATGACATGTTTGATACTGAGTTTTAGTATGGGGTCAGGGACCTCCATGGACCTTGCCATCCGGGCCAGGGGCTGCGGGCTGCGTGTGCCGGAGGAAGGGTATACGATAGAGTAGAGGTATACGGGCAATGTCCTTCCATGGAACCTACCTGCTGGGCCGGATCGGCACCGGAGGAGGTACATACAGAGATACCATTTCACTTGAGATTTCATGCATCATATCATTCATTGTTTGAGGTTCCACCCTTGTTTGTTGTTTGTTGATTGTACGCTCTGGTAGTATGGGATGCCGAAGGGTTTGTTTTCACTTGTTTGTGTTCCTCGGTTGTATGGGCGGCCAGGGGACTGTAGGTAGACTCTTGCTATTTACTTACAGAATTATTCCCTGTTACGGTTAAGTATGAAATTGGTTGCTGCTAGACTGTTAGATTCTGGATTTGAGATTGATATGATTAGTTGAGTTTGATTCATGTCTCTGAGCATGTCTATCATTGCTCTTTCCCTCTTCTTATACTTGAGGTTACCGGTATACCGTCCATTTCGTAAACTTATTATGTATACACTGTTATTGCAAGGACCCCAGGTGCGTTACTCATTACTTTCACCTGTGCCTTTGGTGTGTATATTCTGCTTACTGGCCTCACATGTGGTTCTGTTGATTTCCCTCTGGGCTAGTTCTTGTGTACCTTTCATTGATTTCTGTGACTGCTTTGCTTCTATTCTGTCTATTACTACGCTTTTATCTTATATGTGCCCAGTCGGCCTATGATACCTACTGGGTACCTTATGCTTCGCATTTGGTGCTCACCCCTACCCCCTGCATCTTTGGGTGCAGATCCTAGCGTGGGCCATCGCCGTTAGATTCGCTGTGATTCGTGCTTGGAGATCTGTTGGGGACTACTTCAGACTGAGGGTGAGCTCTTGGCGATCGAAGCTTAGCTTTAGTTTATCTTTTGCTTCATGTACTCTATTACCATTCAGAGACATCTGTATATATTATTTTGGATTATTTGCACTCCATGTATGTAGTTTGGCTCTATACTATGATACCAGGTCTTGGGTTTTGGTTTAGTTTCCGCTTATGTATATACTTATATCCCTGTTATCTATTCTCTTCGTCTTGTTCCCTTATTTGTTAGATAGTATCCCATTACTAACTGTCCTGGGCTACGGGAATTGGTTTGCCTATTGGGGGGTTGTAGGTGCCATCATGACCGAGAAATCGGTTCGTGACAACTTGGTATCAGAGCGTTAGGTTCACCGGTGTCATCGGTATAGGAGCCAATGTCTAGTAGAGTCCTGCGGATCGGGGCGGAGACGTCCGTACTCAATCTTTGGGAGGCTAGAGTGACATTTTAGGAAATTTGACTCTCTCATTGCTTCTGTGTCGTGCGTGGAACCCTTGAAGTTTCTGGAAATCTCATTTGTTCTACTTCATTCTTTCGCAGATGGTTCGTACGAGATCATTGGCATCACGCGGAGATGAGCCTCCCGCTCCAGCGCCAGCTCCAGTGCCAGCTCTAGCGCCAGCTCCAGTACCAGCTCCAGTGCCCACTTCTGTGCCAGCTTCAGCCGCAGCTCAGTCTCCAAATATTCGGGGATTACTATTACAACTTTTGGATGTGATTGGAGAGCGGCCTTCTGAGGTAGCGCAGACATTCTCTCAGGGGGCAGCCCTGGGTGCACTGAGCTCAGGAGCGCAGCCTGCTACTATGGCTCCCTGTGCGGAGGTCATTCCGGTTCCATCTGTTGCACAGCCTCTTGCTCCTCGCCCAGCTATGACAGAGTTAGAGCAGAAGGCGTTGGGTAGGTTTTTGAGGTTAGCACCTCCGAGGTTTGCTGGTACTTCTGGACAGGATCCACATGACTTTATTACTACTTGTGAGGAGATGTTGCATCATTTGGGTTTGTTGGAGACTCACGGGGTTGGTTATACTACCTATCAGTTAGAGGGCCCAGCGAAGTTATGGTGGAGGGCTCATGTTGCTTGTAGACCACCATCGTCACCTCCTTTGACCTGGTCTGAGTTTTATGAGGCCTTTATGGCCAAGTTCCCACCTCAGAGTGATCGTGAGCGTCGCAGGGAGCAGTTTACTCACCTTATGCAGGGGTCTACGACTGTCTCAGAGTATGAGACCCATTTTCATCAGCTAGCACCGTTCGGAGCTATGATCATTCCTACCGAGGCAGATAGCATTCACAGATTTGTATGGGGTTTGAGGCCAGAGATTAGGCAGTTAGCTGAGATATTGATCGCCAGTGGTCGGTCATTTCAGGCTATCGTAGACTATGCCCGCACTGTGGAGGACTTACAGCGACATGATCAGGGGTCTAGAGAAAAGAGGCCTCGACATCAGGGTGTCTATAGTGGTTTCAAATATGGTGGTAGAGGTCCTGGCCAGTGGAGCCGGGGTTATCAGCCACAGCAGCACCAGGGTCAGTCCAGCCGACCGGTTCAGTCTTCCCTTCAGACTTTCGGTAGTACCCAGTTCGAGCAGGGTCAGAGCAGCCATCAGGGCCATAGCGGCCAGTCTTCGAGGGGTATAGTTTCTGGGGCATCAGGTCGTGGTGGTCATACGAGATCTGCTGGTTCATATCGACTGAGTAGTCCGTCAGGGGCTTGTTTTACTAGTGGTGCGATTGGTCATTTTTCTAAAGATTGCCCTCAGCAGGGTACAGTTCAGTTGGCCGAGCCTTTACGGGCATGTTCAGCCCCCGGCTAGAGGGGGTGGTCGTCAGGGTAGAGGTGGTGCCCCGTGCGGTAGAGCAGGTGGTAGGGATGGCGGTCGGGCAGTAGAGGTCATCGTCAGTTTTACGCGGTCCCTAGGAGACCAGAGGCAGAGGCCTCAGATGCTGTGATTACAGGTACGATTTCTGTATGCCATCAGTCTGCTATGGCTTTATTTGATCCTGGATCTACTTGTTCATATGTATCTGCGTACTTTGTGCCTTGTTTGGGGTTGGCTAGTGAGCCATTATCTGTTTCTGTTTCTGTTTCGACCCCAGTAGGAGATTCTTTAGTAGTGGATCGGATTGTGAGATCTTGTATGCTATCTATTAGTGATTCAGAGACTTGGGGTGATTTGATGATTCTTGATATGCTAGATTTTGATATGATACTGGGCATGGACTGGTTATCCCCTCACCGTGTGGTTTTGGATTGTTATGCCAAGACCATTACCATAGCTATCCCCGTGTATACCCGGTTGTGTGGCAGGGTTCTGTTAGCCATGCACCATCTGGGATCATCTCTTGTCTTCGAACTAGGAAGTTGATTTCCCGTGGGTGTTTAGCTTATCTAGCATATATCCGAAATGTTAGTGCTGACCCTACTTCTACTGAGTCTGTTCCTGTGGTTAGAGACTTCCTCGATGTGTTTTCTACCGACCTGCCAGGCCTTCCACCTGAGAGAGATATTGATTTCGCTATTGATCTAGAGCCAGGCACCAGGCCCATTTCTATTTCTCCTTACCGTATGGCTCCTGCTGAGTTGAGGGAGCTTAAGGAGCAGCTCCAGGATCTGTTAGCTAAGGGGTTTATTAGACCTAGTGTGTCACCTTGGGGTGCTCCTGTTCTCTTCGTGAAGAAGAAGGATGGGTCGATGCGTATGTGTATTGATTATCGGAAGCTGAATAGGTGACAGTGAAGAATAGGTATCCGATGCCGAGGATTGATGACTTGTTTGACCAGCTTCAGGGTTCAGTCGTGTTTTTCGAAGATTGATTTGAGTGTCTGGCTACCATCAGTTGAGGATTAGGGCGGAGGACATCCCTAAGACAGCATTCAGGACACGTTATGGCCATTATGAGTTCCTGGTGATGTCTTTTGGGTTGACTAATGCCCCCGCAGCCTTTATGAACTTGATGCACAGGGTTCTTGGCCGTATTTGGACTCATTTGTGATAGTTTTTATAGACGACATCTTGGTATACTCGCGTAGTAGAGATGAGCATGAGCAGCACTTGAGGGTTATACTCCAGACTTTGAGAGATCATCGGCTTTATGCCAAGTTCTCAAAGTGCGAGTTTTGGCTTGAGTCTGTTGCATTCCTAGGGCACGTGGTGTCTAAGGATGGGATTAGGGTTGATCCGGGAAAGATTTCAGCGGTTTGTGAGTGGCCTAGACCTACTACTGTTACTGAGGTTCGCAGCTTTATTGGGTTAGCAGGTTACTACCGACGGTTCGTTGAGGGATTCTCTTCCATAGCAGCACCCTTGACTATGCTGACTAGGAAGGATATCCCATTTCAGTGGTCAGATCAGTGTGAGGATAGCTTCCAGAGGCTTAAGGCCTTATTGACTTCAGCTCCAGTTTTGACTTTGCCGGTTGAGGGTCAGAGCTTCTCCGTGTATTGTGATGCTTCTGGGGTTGGTCTTGGTTGTGTGTTGATGCAGCAGGGTCGAGTAATAGCATATGCGTCGAGGCAGCTGAAGGTTCACAAGCGCAACTACCCCACTCATGACTTAGAGTTGAAGGCGGTAGTTTTCGCGCTCAAAATCTGGAGGCATTACCTATATGGAGTTCACTGTGAGATCTTCACCGATCACCGTAGTCTTCAGTATATCACGAGTCAGCGAGAGTTGAACTCGAGACAGAAGAGATGGGTCAAGTTACTGAAGGACTATGACTTCACTATTCTGTATCATCCGGGCAAGACAAACGTGGTAGCGGATGGCTTGAGCCGGAAGACAGTGAGTATGGGTAGCCTAGCTTCTCTTTTAGTTTCAGAGTGATCGTTGGCCTTAGCCATCCAGTCCTTGGCTAACCGTTTGGTTAGGCTCGACTTGTCGGATCCTAGCAGAGTTCTCGCCAGTGTTGAGGTTAGTTCTACTTTGATTGATCAGATTCAGAGCCGTCAGTTTGAGGATCAGCAGTTGTGTGATCTTCGTGATCGGGTTGTTCAGGGTGAGACCAGTCGGGCTACCCTAGATTTAGATGGGGTTCTGAGGTTTGATAGTCGCGTTTGTGTTCCGAGGATTAGTGATTTGATTCAGTTGATACTTCATGAGGCACATTTTTCTAGATACTCCATTCACCCTGGCACAACAAAGATGTATAGAGACTTGAGGCAGCTTTACTGGTGGAGTGGTATGAAGCGGGATATAGCGGAGTTTGTATCTCGGTGCTTGAACTGTCAGCAGGTTAAGTTCGAGCACATGAGACCTGGTGGTTTGATGCAGTGACTTCCCATTCCTGAGTGGAAGTGGGAAGGGATTACTATGGACTTCGTTGTTGGTTTGCCTCGTACTTCTCATGGGTTTGATTCCATATGGGTGATTGTTGATAGGCTGACTAAGTCAGCACATTTCTTGCCGGTTCAGACTTCTTATGGCGCAGAGAGGTTAGCTCAGATCTACCTTCGTGAGATTGTTCGATTGCATGGGGTCCCAGCTTCTATTATTTCAGACCGCGGCACTCAGTTCACATCTCAGTTCTGGAGGGCTATTCAGCGAGATTTGGGTACAGAGGTTCATCTTAGTACCACCTTCCACCCTCAGACAGATGGCCAGTCCGAGAGGACCATTCAGATTCTGAGGACATGCTTCGGGCCTGTGTTCTTGACTTTGGAGGTTCTTGGGATCAGTTTGTTCCCTTGGCAGAGTTTGCTTATAATAACAGCTTCTATTCGAGTATCGGCATGGCACCTTTTGAGGCTTTGTATGGCAGGCGTTGCAGATCACCGGTAGGTTGGTTTGATGGTTTTAGTTCTAGGCCACAGAGCACAGATTTGCTTCGAGATTCCTTAGATCAGGTTCGAGCGATTCAGGATAGACTTCGGGCAGCTCAGAGCAGGCAGAAGAGTTATGCTGATCGTAGGATTCGTGCCTTGGAGTTTAGTGTCGGTGACTTGGTGTTTCTCCGTGTATCACCCATGAAGGGCGTGATGAGATTTGGTAGGCGGGGCAAGCTTAGCTCCAGATACATTGGGCCGTTTGAGATTCTTCAGAGGGTTGATAGCGTTGCCTATCAGCTAGCCTTGCCTCCGATGTTTTCGGCTATACATTCTATATTTCACGTTTCGATGTTGCGTCGGTATGTCCTAGATGAGTCTCATGTGTTGCAGTGGGATTCAGTTCAGTTGGGTGAGGGTTTAGCCTTTGTTGAGGAGCCGGCAGCTATTTTGGCCAGAGATGTCAGGAGATTGAGGTCTCAAGAGATCCCAGTTGTTAAGGTTCAGTGGAGGCACCGTCCAGTCGAGGAGGCTACCTGGGAGACCGAGAGAGATATGCGGGCTCAGTATTCGCAGTTGTTTGAGCCTTCAGGTATCCCCTTGACCTTGACTTTCGAGGACGAAAGTCCTTTTTAGTAGTGAATGATGTAATGACCCTTCCGGTCATTTCTATGTATACGTTTTTCTTGTGCCGTTAGAGCTTGTTTGTAGCGGCCCCAAGTCACTTAAGGTTTGTCAGGACCGGTATTTCGGTGCTGGGTCCATTTGTTTGGTCGTATGATAAGTTTTGAAGACAAGTAAGTCGGCAAAAGTTATCGTAAGTTCCTTTAATAAATTTTCTGAACTTTGGGTAAAATGTCTCTGGGCTTTTCTCCCAATATATAAAGAGTTAGAAACCCCCAAAATACCAAATCGAAGGTCTACGAGTCTAGTTTCCAACGCATAAAAACTCACGTCCAACTAATCTCGGAGTAAAAAGTTATGACTGTTTTACCGCAGACTGTCTGGCAGAAACCGGGTTGCGAACCGGATCGCGAACCGGGTCAGGTCAAAATCGATTTAAAGCCTCAACTTCACGTTTTAAAATGCCATTTCAGTTATGAAACAGTGAAAAAACATAAGGGAGGGTTCCAAGAGAGTTCTTGAGTATCGAAATCATGCGTACTTGAAAATATTTAATTTAAAAGTTGAATGTGGTAGAAAATTATATTATTATTACCTTTTCAAAATATTTTAAAGGTTTATGAAAAATATTTTTGTTACGATATAATTGTATATGTATTTATTTTATAAGGTTTTTATACATTATAATATTTTAACGGAGATAGTAAATTTAGTTATGTTGAAATTTATTATTATAATATAGTAGGTTTTATTCGAAATAATTTTCTAATGATTATGGTATATTCAAAAATTATATTTATTTTACCACGAATTGATGCAATACCCGAATATATAGGTAATGTGAAAAATTAATATTATGGTGACACCACATATACACGTGGGACTTTGGTAAATAAGGCACATAGTGACTAATTGGCAGCATATGATTAGTGGCATGCATAAATTGTATCAAAGTTAGCCATCCATTTGACTTTGCTGGAGTGGTTATATATATGTATTACTATGCAGTTTTCACGCAATTTTATTACACAATACATGAAAATAATAATTTTAAGTTGCTGCATAAGCATTGCTATAAAGACATAGTTGCTGCATAGCGTTACTTCTCACGCTTAGAGGATTTGATGTGGGAAATAAATTATTTAATATGATATTTGATTATTGAAAAGAAATCGGCTATCTACGTCAAGTTATTCAAGCCTAAAATTCATGTTTGATTTCGTTTTGGAGCTTTTCGGAGCGGTTCAAGCTCGGAAATCGTTGTCCTAACAGCTTATCATCGGATGACAGGTAGGTTATGGTTTATTTTCCCTAGACTCCGCATATATAGGATAAAATTGTATTAATGGGCATCCTTGGGTTGGTTTATTAGGTTGGTACCACAGATCTCGACCGCTTTATTCATGTCCGCCTACTTTTGTTCCTCCGTTGCTTGTAGTACTTGCCGATATATTTTGTTTACCCTTGTGGTCCTGTGAGGCCTTGTTGACTCTGGAACATAGAAGGTGGGATTTTGGGAATGTCCGCGAGTCCCGGGCATAGAATTATCCTTCTAGGCTGGTTATGCTTGCTGAGTAGATGTGGGCCTGTGCAGGGTCGATAGGTTGATTGTGAGCTGCTGGGCAGCTATTGTGTGTGATCATACCATTTCCATGCATATAAAGAGGTTTTATCCATGTTTAACTATGGTTTTGGCTTCGGGCCTACTGACACTATTTTCTAACCTTGCATGGCCCCGGGGGCCTGTTTTTTTATGGAAATAATTTGGAAATGGTTTGATTTAACTTGTGAATATTCCTGGGTAAAAGAAAGTAAAATTATGTTTTAAAACACCAGTTTTACGATTAACGCTAGAGTCGGCAGGGTCGGGGTGCTAGTTGAGTTTTCTTGCTACTTGAGATGTTTTTTAGCCTCGGTCGGACCGAGCACTTGAGATGACTTTCTACTATTTAGACCCGGTTATGCCCGGGCACCCTTGGAGGGGTTTTTGAGATATTTTCCTACTACTTTAGTCCTGGACAGGGTCTGGGCATGCATATTCGAGATTGGGTCTCTATCTTGAACCCTGACTTGCTTCCGGACGACATGTTTGATACTGAGTTTTAGTATGGGGTCAGGGACCTCCATGGACCTTGCCATCCGGGCCAGGGGCTGTGGGCTGCGTGTGCCGGAGGAAGGGTATACGGTGGAGTAGAGGTATACGGGTAGTGTCCTTCCATGGAACCTATCTGCTGGGCCAGATCGGCACCGGAGGAGGTACATACAGAGATACCATTTCACTTGAGATCTTCATGCATCATATCATTCATTGTTTGAGGTTCCACCCTTGTTTGTTGTTTGTTGATTGTACGCTCCGGTAGTATGGGATGCCGGAGGGTTTGATTTCACTTGTTTGTGTTCCTCGGTTGTATGGGCGGCCGGGGGACTGTAGGTAGACTCTTGCTATTTACTTACAGAATTATTCCCTGTTACGGTTAAGTATGAAATTGGTTGTTGCTAGACTGTTAGATTCTGGATTTGAGATTGATATGATTAGTTGAGTTTGATTCATGTCTCTGAGCATGTCTATCATTGCTCTTTCCCTCTTCTTATACTTGAGGTTACCGGTATACCGTCCATTTCGTAAACTTATTATGTATACACTGTTATTGCAAGGACCCCATGTGTGTTACTCCTTACTTTCACCTGTGCCTATGGTGTGTATATTCTGCTTACTCGCCTCACATGTGGTTCTGTTGATTTCCCTCTGGGCTAGTTCCTGTGTACCTTTCGTTGATTTCTGTGACTGCTTGCTTCTATTCTGTCTGTTACTATGCTTTTATCTTATATGTGCCCAGTAGGCCTATGATACCTACTGGGTACCTTATGCTTCGCATTTGGTGCTCACCCTACCCCCCTGCATCTTTGGGTGCAGATCCTAGCGTGGGCCATCACCGTTAGATCGCTGTGATTCATGCTTGGAGATCTGTTGGGGACTACTTCAGACTGAGGGTGAGCTCTTGGCTATCGGAGCTTAGCTTTAGTTTATCTTTTGCTTCATGTACTCTATTACCATTCAGAGACATCTGTATATAGTGTTTTGGATTATTTGCACTCCATGTATGTAGTTTGGCTCTATACTATGATACCAGGTCTTGGGGTTTGGTTTAGTTTCCGCTTATCTATATACTTATATCCCTGTTATCTATTCTCTTCGTCTTGTTCCCTTATTTGTTAGATAGTAGCCCATTACTAACTGTCCTGGGCTACGGAAATTGGTTCGCCTACTGGAGGGTTGTAGGTGCCATCATGACCGAGAAATCGGGTCGTGACAGACTGGGAACCTACATCATGAAATAATGTAGCGTTCGAGGATGGTCAGTACGATGAGTACTAGCATGCAACCCAGGGGAGGGGACATAACAGTTTATAAAGCAAGTCATAATAAATGTAACATAAATCATAATAGAAAACAAAACATGGGGAAAGTATTCAAAACATTTCATGAAAACCATACATTAACATTACTTCTGAACTAAATGGTAACACCGACATCTCTTTTTCACCATGGTCTATGTGGGTCCGACCAAGGCTCAATCGGCGAAGCCTCTAATCCAAGTTTACCGCAAGGATTGGAGCATTAAATCTTAATCACATTACATATACTGTATGTAGCTGAATAAATCGAGTGCACAGTGATCATCCATGTTTCAGCACGACATCATACCTGCATCGACAAAAACGATTTCGGGTAATGAGCCCCGTTCGACTCATACCTTAGCGGTTAACCATCTAATCCTCCTAAGCCCATATTTTAACATTTCAAACACTTGACAAAAAACATTTGTTTGGGAATCTTAACATTCTTAAGGCATTCATAGGTTGGTATCGTCATACCAAGACTTGCAAGTCATACATATCATATTATGCCATCATCTTTCATACATCATTTGTCCCATCATTTTTAAAGGATTTAAATACATTTATCAAATCCCTCAATGGTTGACATTTTCATAATCAATAAACAATACTTTCAAAATCGAGGAATGTAGAAATCCATAAATCTCTAAACTAAGGTTTAAATGGTAAAACGAATTTCACAAGAATCATGAATACATATCTTCAAATCTGCCCCAATATAGCTTTTTAAATAAACAGAGTTTCGTATTACAAATAATAATCTTCAATACTCAAAGAAATTCATAACCAAAGAGTAATTTCATAGGCATAGGTTTGCAAACATTATATAAATCTCCCTTTCAAAAACCATTCAACAACTCACATTCAAAACTCGTATAAAACCACTTTCATAGTCAAGAAATCAACCCATAATAGATTTAGTTGAAAGAGGATTGTTCAACATACCTTTTGACGGATAGAAATTCACGAAATGCTTGAGTTTTACCATAGGACCCTTGAACCCTAGGTGTTCATGCTTCTTGACTTAGAGAGGATAAGAGGAGAGGAAAGTGGCATATGAAAATTCTGATGGGGAGAAGGGTTTTTAATAAATTGAGTGTAAGGAAAAAGTTGGAGGGACAAAATTGCCCTTCAAGGGCCTTTGCAGGCCCAAAAATGCACTAAGAGGAGGGTTGCAGTGATCACATGCTAAGGAGGATGCTTTGCGTGCCCAGCAGCGTGCACTACCTTGCATGTGCGCGCAAACGCGCTCGCGCATGCTTTTGGCCTCGCTTCGCTGTCTCATCTTGTACAAAATTGACTTGGGATACTAGCTTACTTGCTTTGCAAGCCCATAGAAGAGAACCGCTCAACATTTTAAAAATTCAAGAGATGAGGAATGTAACAACTACATACTTAGAACGGTTTCAAATCTTAGCTCAAAAAACTTGAGGTGTTACATGTATGATATGTATTATAAAAATAATGGTCCTATTAAACCTGAATTTTTTGAAGGAGTTAGAGGTTTTATCGAGCATGTAATGTCACTAGACAACTATCAAAGTCATGATGTGGTTAAGTATCCTTCTAGTAAATGCCGGTGCCTGAAGTTTTTAAATCTAGATACAATTATGGTTTATCTCTATAGTAGTGGATTAAGAGTAGATATATATTTTATAATTCCTTTCCTATGAATGAATATAATAGGGTTGAACATGATAGGTCTGAAGATGATAGGGTTGAACACGATAGGATGCATGAAATGGTTAATGATGGTTTTGGGGTTCAAGATGGGATAGAACCTGAACAATATTTAGAAGAAGCTTTTAATGAAGAAGCAAAACGCTTCTATAAATAATTACAAGAGGGTAATCGTCCATTATGTGAAGGGAATCCACATTCTTCTTTGTCAATTGCAGTTAGACTATTGAGTATCAAATCATATTGGACTACTCCTCAAACTCTTATGGACTCTGTAGTTGATCTCTTAGGGGAAGTATCTAATAATCCAGAGTTGAATATACCTAAGAATTTTTATGAAGCAAATAAATTGATTTTCAAGTTAAGATTGTCATATGATACAATTAGTTATTGTGTAAGTAATTGCATGTTGTTCTATAAGTATAATGATCATCTTGACAATTGTAAGTTTTATGGACATGCTCGGTATAAGCGGACTCCCGGTGGAAAGATGGTTCCAATTAAGGCGATGCACTATCTTCTTTTTATACCTAGGTTAAAGATGTTGTATGCTTCAATGAGTTCTGCCCCACATATGAGATGGCACCGTGAAAATAGAAGGCCACCGGGTGTCTTGTCTCATCCATCAGATGGAGAAGCTTGGAAGCATTTTGATAGAATATATCCTGATTTTGCTAGAGAACCAAGAAATGTTAGATTGGGATTGTGTGCAGATGGTTTCACACCATTCTCTAATAATGTTGCACCTTATTCTTGTTGGCCTGTATTTTTTACTCCGTATAATCTCCCGCCTGAAATGTGTATGACAAGTCCCTACATATTTCTAAGTTGTATTATCCGGTCCTCATAAGCCAAAAAGTTTGATTGATGTCTATCTGCAGCCATTGATAGATGAGCTAAAATAATTATGGTTTGACGGTGTAGTGACATACGATATATCAAGTAAGCAAAATTTTACTATGCATGCTTCTTTAATGTGGACTATTAATGATTTTTCTGCATATGGGATGTTGTCGGTTTGGATGATTGCTGAAAAGTTAGCTTGCCCGCATTGCATGGAAAATTCTAAAGCATTCACTTTAAAGCATGGCCGAAAAAATTGCTGGTTTGATTGTCACCATCAGTTCTTGCCAATGGACCATGAATTTAGAAATATGAAAAATGCATTCAGAAAGAATAAGGTTGAAAATGATCTGCCACTTCCATTACTTTTAGGACATCAGATTTGGGAGAGAGTTAGTCAGTTGCCTAAAATTATAGATTTAGGAGAGAGTTCTAGACTTCCTGGATATGGTGTTGAACATAATTGGACCAAACAAAGCATATTTTGGAAGTTACCGTATTGGAAGGATAATCTTCTACGACATAATCTTGATGTGATGCACATTGAAAAAAATTATTTTGATAATTTATTCAATACACTAATGGATGTTAAGGGCAAGACAAAAGACAATCCAAAAGCTAGAATGGACTTAAAGGAATATTGTAGGAGAAAGGAGTTGTGGTTGCAGGAAATGAGAAATGGTAAAGTGGTTAAGCCCAAGGCAAGTTTTTCATTCACATTGGATGAGAAACTAGAAATTTGTGAGTGAGTGAAGAATTTGAGAATGACCGAGGGCTACGCTTCAAATTTGGGAAAGAGGACAGATATGGATGAAGGAAAATTGATTGGTATGAAAAGCCATGATTGTCATATTTTCATGGAAACTCTGATTCCTATTGCATTTAGCCACCTACCCGACAAAATATGGAAACCAATCACAGAAATAAGTCTGTTCTTTAAAGATTTGTGTTCTAACACTTTGTTGGAGAGTAGCTTGGAAAAGATGCAACAAAATATTCCTGTTATCACCACTAAGTTGGAGAAGATCTTTTCATGTAGTTTTTTTGATGTGATGGAGCATCTTCCAGTTCACCTTATAGAAGAGGCACGCCTTGGGGGCCCAGTTCCAACAAGGTGGATGTATCCATTCGAGAGATAATGACCCTTTATTATTTTTGTTATTCTTTCTTAAACGTATTATATTAATTAGCTAAAATGCAATTATATAGGACAATTGGAAAGTGAAAACAAACTATTAAGCAAAGGGGAAAGATCGAAGGATCAATTTGTGAAGCTTATTTTGCAAGAGAAACTGCTCATTTTTATTCTTACTACTTCGGGAATGAAGTGCTATGTAAGATAAATAGAGTCAATCGCAATGATGACGGTGATGGTGATCCTATGTTTGAACCGATTTCAATTTTTAATCAACCTGGGCAAGGATCTAAAAAACGTCAAAGGCAAGGTTTCACTAGTGTTGAAAAGAAATCTGTTGTGACACATATTTTGCTTAATTATCTCTAGATTAAACCATATCTTAAGTAAGCCTTGTTGAATTGTGTAAATTTATAAGCATATGGGGTAATGATGTCATATATACAAGCTTTCCTGATTGGCTGAAAAAATATGTAAGTGTGTAAAAGTTTATTTACTCATTTACACTTAATATTGAATCAACATATATAATATACTCATTTACCAAAATTTAATTTGTAGGTTTTTAATAAATATAATACTATCGGACATCCACAATTAGTAAAAGATGTAGCACTTGGGCCTGAAAGTCAAATTCAGACGATGACTAAGTATTGTCTGAATGGCTTCAAGTTTCAAACTGAAGAAGTTTCTAAGTATAAGAAAACTAATAATAGCGGAGTGTGCATTCAAAGTGATGTCGATGGTAATGGCCAAATTGTTGAATATTATAGTGTCATACAAGAGATTATTGAAGTTAGATATCCTAGTTGACCGGAAAAAAAGATAATGATATTTCGATACAAGTGGTTTGATCCTTCAAATAGAGGTACTAGGGTGAATCAAAAACATAATATAATTGAAGTAAAGCACACGAGATAATATGGTCGCTATGATCCTTTTATCATTGCACAAAATGTTAAGCAGGTGTATTACGCTCCATATCCGTTGTGCAGAGATAAGATTGATTGGTGGATGGTCATAAAACTAAGCATGTTGGTAGGATTGAGATTGAGAATGTGTTAGATGTGGCATACCAGAATGATGTCGCAATTGTTCATCAAGCAGTGGATACTGAGTTGGAAAACAATCTAGAACATCCTCAACACATATTAGAAGAAGTTTCTGATGATGAGTTGATTGCCATCGCAAATCTTGAGGGACAAATAACTGAGGAGGAAGAATGGGAAGATGAAAGTGAAACAAGTGATGAGGAAGAATGGGAGACTGATGAAAATGAATCAAGTGAGGACGAAGATTGGGAGAATATGGACTAGTATGTAAATTTGTTTATACTTATGATTATGATTTTAATTTCTTTAATACTTATAATTATGATTTTCTCTAATACTTATGATTTTCTTTATATATTTTAATGTAAATTTGCATACAGATGTCATCAGGTGACGGCAGATCGCACAACTTATGCCTTGGCAGATTTTGAGAGACAACGGAAGGAAAAAGATAAGGATATGCAAGATCGTCGAGCCTCTTAGATTGACTTTCTTTTAGTTTGCATTAGCTTTTTGACACTTTATTTATAATTTTGTACTTTTTTTATGTTTTGAAACACTTTGTAGGTCCTTTGGGTGGATCTTTTATGTATTTAATGAATGTTTTACTTCATATTTAGTTTCTTGTTGATGTTGTAGTTGCTTTATGAATATTGTGACAGCAATTAGTGTTGATTTGGGTTGTATTTGAATTAGTTTTGTAAATGACAGGTGGTGCATATTGAAAATGCAGATTTTTGCAGCTGGAAAAAATGCAGAAAAGCGACGAGCAAGGTCTCTTTTGTCCGTCGCTTTTCTGAATTTTTTTTAAAAAATTCTCAGAAAAAGCAATGTTGTCCGTCGCTTTTCTGAAATTTTTTTAAAAAATACCCAGGAAAAGAAACAGACAGAGTCGCTTTTCTGGAAAAAATTTACCAGGAAAAGCGACGTTGTCCATCGCTTTGTTCTTCAAGTTCAAGAACAAAGCGACGGACTGCGTCGCTTTTTTGGAAAAAAGAAAAAAAACCATCATTTTTTTGTTTGCCTCGCTGTCCGTCGCTTTTGGAAAAGCGACAAGCCATTTTTCCACGGGAGTGACGCAAAAATGACGGCTAGCGTCCCTTTTGGCCGTCCCTTTTTAGCCTTTTTTAGTAGTGAAATGGAGCAAATTGATATTTAGGCTTCACATAGACGACTTCAACTAACTTCTGATCAAGCCATAATTGTTGTCGTTGTTGCAAAGGTGGAGTGGGGAGTAGGGGTTCGGGGGTGGCAGGGGTTGGGATGGTCAAGGAGTGGGGGTGGGGGTAAGTGGGTAGGGAAGAGATAATGAACTTGCAATGTAGCTTATTAATTTGTTTTCGCTACTTTAATTAAGGAAGTCATTTTTCTCATTTTTAAGGAACTTATTTTTCTAGAGAAAATATTTTGACCAACCAAACATGGAAAAATTGAAAAACATTTCTCCATACCAAACATACCCTAAATATTTATAGATATTTGATTGTGAACCCAATTATTATTTTATATTAATAGAGTTCATTGTCGGAACCAACTTTAAGCATGTGTTTGACATGGAGGAAAATATTTTTTAATTTTTTCATGTTTAGTTGGTCAAAATAATTTAAAAAATATTTTTTGTAAGAAAACAAGTTCCTTAAAAGTAAGGAAAATGACTTTCCTAATAAAAACAGGGAAATCAAATTCAGGATTTTAAACTTGTGGGTTCTCAAATATGCAATAAAATCGTATAGTCTGGTCTATACCATCTTTTCACTGCCGCTAGACTGGATAAAAAAACATTTCAACATCAAAAACAACAAAAATTAGAGCAAACCAAATGAATGATTGATTGCTAAAAGTTGGAAGAAGAACCAACGCAAAATTTTAATCCTAAGAAAAAAAGCGTGAAACAATGAGATTTTGCGTTTTAAAACTAAAAAGGGAAAAGGTTTTTACTAAAAACAAAAACAAAATTAAAAAATATGTGTTTTAAAACCTTAAACAGAAAGGGATTTTACTTTTAACAAAAGGCTGAAAATGAATTAACTTAAAAAGGAAAACATCTGTTGAGATTTGAACTCGCGCACAATCAAGATATCTTTCTTCTCATGGAGAGTGTGACATTGCAAACTTCCTTTGGATGATATTCTGACAAGACTTGGATATACAATGCCCTCAAAGTCTTGGTGTTGTAATCGACCAACAGTGGAAATCATGCAGTATCTTTTTCTGAAAAGTCAATGTGTTGGTAAGGTAGGGCAATACTTTTCCTTTGGTGAAGGTCTTACACATGGTGTTAGCTTACAACAGGTATTTCAAAGGTGGTGAAAACACCCTGCAAATGTATATCTGAAGCCCTTATGAAGAAACCTTGTCAAGCAAGTTTTGATAATGAGGCAAAAACTATTTTTGGTAAAAGTATAATTATGAAAATTAACTATAAAAGACAGTCAATGTCAAACAAGTAAAGGTTGATAGCTTTCCTATCAAGAAGAGGAGAGTCCAAAAGGCATGCCAAAGTCCTACAAGGAAAAGAATGCATCTTTCCTATTAAGGAAAGGAGAGCTTGAGACTTCTATAAAAGCAATGGAGCAAAGAAGAATTCGTCAGACCTATTGCACAAAGCGAAAAAGAAGTATTCTCAAGCAATAGAGATCTCAAGCAAGCTATTCCAAACGAAGACACAAAGAGAGAGTTGTTTCTAGTTCAATCCTGTGTGATTGTTAGGACAAATAGTGTGTGTTGTGAGGCTTGTAACAAGAAGTGAGTTTGGCTTCTTGAGAGAGTTTGTGAGACATGTAGCAAGAAGTGGGTTTGGCTTCTTGAAAGAGAGTTTGTGAGAAGTTGTAACAAGAAGTGAGTTTGGCTTCTTGGAGAGAGGGTGAGGTGAAACAATAAGAATTTATTGTTTGAGTTAGGTACTAGAGTTAGTTCCTTTGATTATTGAGTTGTAATCATAAAACTTGAAGAGTTAGTGAAAGTGAGTTCGTAGTTTTTTCTCATGGAGTTAGGGAGTTTTGAACGTAAATTTTGTGTATTAATTTACTTACTGCTTTGAGTGGAACTGTTCTAAGGACCTGGTCCCTGAGTTAAGTAGTGAGCACCAACTTTCTTCACCTTATATTAAGCATTGCCCTGTGTAGTTGTCTGGGAGCTATGGAACAACTAAATAGACTTTCACGGGTCCTCTGTTGCCATTGGACCAATTGCTCATTTGTTTATGGGTTCCCATCTGTAAATACTTATACTCTTAACATATTTTTCTATATAATTATAGAATTTACGGTACCGCTGCTACTGTAGATCCGCCCTTGATTCCAATGTTCATTGTCTTTCCCCACCCATCAATGCCCCTACCGAACACCCTAAATCCTGGATCCACCTCTGTTTTAATCATCTGTATCTCAGAGAGTCACACTAGGCCTAGTTCAATAGATACTAGGGAAAATTATAAGAAAAAAAATAGAGACTACACCTTAAAAATAAAATAGATTTTGGCCAAGAAAATTAAAGTCATAGAAACCAAAGATTTGCTTTTTTTTTCATCTCGTTGTCCACAAGATCTTCTTTACCTGCTCAGGACATTTCCAACCTAACCATGGTACAAGTAATTAAGATATATATATATAATATGTGAGGTTTAAATCGGGTAATATTCACAAATAGTCATTTTACATTTTTCTTATAATTGAAAATAAGTCATAAGATTTATATATTTAATAAGTGAATCTCTATAATGATGATTAATTTTTGAAAACTTAGTCAAAAAAATGTTCAGTAAACATTATTTCTTTGCTTAAATCTTATTAGTAAAAAGTGCCCCTCTCCTTTTCTTTTAGAGTAAGGTATACATGTAGATTGGTTCATCTTTGAGGAAAAACACATGAAAAAAAAATCTAAGTAGATTGCTACACTTTTTTCATGGAAAATGCAGCTGGTGTTCGGTACGGAGGAAATATTTTTCAATTATTTTTTATGTTTCATTGGTTAATTTTTTTGGAAAATATTTTTTCTAAAAAAGTAAATTATTCAAAAATTAAGAAAATGACTTTCCTATTGAAAGTAAAGAAAACAAGTTCCACGTGATATTCCATATTAATGGTGTTCTCTCTACCCTCCGACACACCTTATCTTCACTTCCACTCCTTATAGCTCCAATCTCCACCACCCACATCCTCCCCGACCTCCCATAGTATTATTTGCCTAGATATACATAAATGATTTTACTAAAATAATATTCATTGCTTATATAACGAACACAAAAGAATAAGTTAAAAAATAAGAAAATCACTTATTTTTTAAAAAAATATCTTTTAAGAAAATATTTTTAATCGTACCAAACACACCCTCTATATCTCTTTTGATAATTTTAAATGACAAACAGTATTCCCCCCCCCCCCCCCCCCCCCCCCCTTCCTTTTGGATAAATAAGTAGTCAATATCAATCAACTTATCTTTTTCGTTTGGAGTAAGTTCAGTTGATTGATTTCATCCTTAAATTTGTCCCTGATCACCAAATTACGTCTCACCTTTAATGACATTAAAAAAAGAATTACTAAACATCTGTCTCATGGATAATATAATGCACCTTTTCCCTTATAAATCACGTTACTATTTCTTCCTCCACCCTATTATATATTGTACTTAATTAAAGATCAATAATAAATTGTTGGGATAATTGCATTTTTGGTCCCTCTGTTATGGTAAATTATGATTTTAGTCCTTTTAATATATGACTCAGCATAGCTAATCATCAATTAATTAAAATGCATGTGTTTAGTCCCTTTATATAAAAACTATGTTATAATTAGAGTAGCTACTTTTAAAAGTATAATATCCTAAAATATGGAGAAACATTATAAGCTTAACATAGCACTAGGTGAAATAGTTAATATTTCAAAAAAACTGTGATTATTCACGAGCAAAACGATCAACAACGTACATTTCAAGTAATTGAAAGTTAAATGTTCTTAATTAGTGAAATATTATAAGGACTTAGATTAGAATTTATCAAAATTGAAGGACCAAAAATGCTATTACCCCTAAAATTTTCTCTTTGAGTAAAGTTATTAGGTAGATATTTAAAAAAAAAAGAAAAAAAAAACGAAAAGGTGTTAGGTAGATTAATTAGTTCATCATTTAAGTCTTTGTCTCCCACTTAATCATAATGACATGACATGAAAAGGGAATCTTAATATAGTGTTTGGCTTTATTAAGAGCTTAGAGCTTGACTTATCATATCACATGAATTTTGCTTGATTGTTATGAAATCAAGCTAAACAATATAATAGAAACAACAGTAATGTTGAGGGAAGAAATAGAACTTTTTGTCCTACTTCAAGTGTAAGTATATGCAACATAAATATTTTCCAATACCTCTAATGATTGTACACAAAAGGGTGTCAAGGGAATAGTGGTAGAAGTATTACTATATCTGACGATTGTGGTTGAGTGGCAAGGAGGTTTCAGAATCGAGTTATGGATAGAAAATACTTTATCCTTCAAAGTGAAATTTTTCAATGTGAATTTAAATTAATCTAGCCCTAAAACGAATATCAGATATCGGGTGAAAAAAAAAGAAGTAATACCTTTAATGGTATGATGAGATTAATGTGATCTCTTTATCCTTAACTGAAGGTCTTTAATTTAAGCTCGGGAAATATAGGCCAGTATGAATTAGTAAGTCCAATAAATTTCAGATACATTAGATGTATATTTATACCCAAAAAATATATATTCTAAAAGTAATGAATATGAAGAAATGGGAGTAAGGAATGCAAAAGGACATTAATAATTAGCAAAATATTCATATAACTTTCACTTAGAATAGTTCATGTACTAATGAATGTGCCTCAATAAAATTTTACTATTTAAAAAAAGTAACAGATAATTTGTTGATCCTCATGAAATAATCGTACCTCCACATACAGTTGAATAAACATGTTGATATCTATAAGAAAATATGGGTTAAATAGTAGACATATTGGAAAAACTGTATCTTGGAGGTATCAATTATATGATTTACTCAAATTCTAATGTCTTTTGCTTGACACAAGATTATCTTAATTGACAAATTTAAAGAGAATATTTTATCAAATCGTTATTACTACCAAGATTATTGATAAATTTAAAGAGAATAGTAATTTACCAAGTCGTGTATTACTAGCAAGATACATTAATTATTAAGGGATCGTTTGGTAGAGTGCATTAGAAAAAATAATGCATGTATTAGTTTTATGTATTATTAATACCTTTTTTGATACACTTTTTCAATCAAACATTAATTATACGCTCTACTCCTTCCATCCCATATAATTAGTTGGTCACTTTTCTTTTTACACGCATGTTAAGAAATCATAAATAAGAAGATAATTTTACTAAATTCACCCCTTAACAACTTCTTTGAAACTTTACAAACAAGTGTGAACACTTTCAAAAAGAATTAATTGTAAGAGTAATATGGAAAAAATTAATTAATGCTTTCTTAATTTAGTAAGGTGGTCAACTAATATGGGATGGAGGGAGTATTTGGTATTAAGTTATGTAAAGTGAAAATTCATGATATAGTAATGCAAGGAATTCTAATGCATGCCTTAGTATGGTTAAAGACACGATTGACTCTCAAAACCTTTTTCACATCCATTCCACTAAGGTTATTTTTGTAAACAAATGTTTTTTATTTAGAAATTGTGTGCATGTTATTTTTAATACACCAAACTAAACATGTATAAAAAAATCTCAATATAACTAATACTAATATTACTAATACAAGTCCTGCTTTATTTCTCACGATCTCATTTTTCTAATATCATTTTCACATAAAATATCAATTAGTATATCACTAGCTTAAAGGGCCGACTCAACAAGATTGGGGTCTAAAGTCAAACTTTATAAAGAGACCTTACTTTTTTTTCTAGTTGACATATCTAAATTGAACAACAATAACAACTATAACATACTCAGTGTAATCTTATAAGTAGGGTCTAAAGAGGATATGATGTACGCAGATCTTATGAAGTAAGAATGTAAACAATGCAAATTTCCAATGAGAAAATATAATATAAAATTAGAATAATAAAACACGGCTAAAAAGGTATATATAGAAATAATAATATGGGTTTATGTTAGTTGTTAGGATATAAAGGAGGCAACAAAATAGGGTCACATAAGAAATGATGCTACAATCACCTAAAAATTATTTCATTTCTCAATTATTACAATGATTCTCACATTAAAAAGTAAAAAGTTATTATGTTTTCTACTCAAAAATTTATTTTCAAATTTAATAGTGCATGAGATTTTTTAAACGATATATATAATTGAATACATCTTTTAAAAAAAATGAGGGACCAAAATAATTAAGGCCCCAAGCGAGTGCTTTACTTGCCTTATAATTGTACCGGCCCTGCTAGCTTGTTCTGATGTAACTACAGGTCCAAAAACTTCTTATTTTTCAAGGGAATTTACTTGTGTCGTTGTTTGAATTAAATTTTATTTTGACCAATCACTCCCAATTTATGATTTTTCAGATTATAAGTTATAACAACAATTAGTTTGACCAAGCTTTTACGATTTTATCTTTAATAATTTTTAAAATTCTCAAATTAAAATATCTTTTTCAAAACAAAACCCCAACTTCCTCTTCATTCCCTGTCCGTCGTTGATCCTTTTCTTTATAAACATATTTTTACATTTACAATTTTTGTAAAATAATTAAGGGTATTTTAATAACTTTATCAAAAGAACATATTATCAACACTTACTTTTATCAAACACATAAATTGCTTATTATCAGTTTTAACTTTTTTATCTAATTATGTAACTCTTTATTTATAATATTAATTAATTTCAGCATTTAATAAAATACATAAAAATTTATCGATATTGAGTGTTTACACCAAATTAATGAATATATGTGTGAGTGTGTATGTCTTGCACATACATTTTTTTAACACTTAACTATGATTTAGTTAGACAATGCAAATGCCCTGTGCGGTAAATATTTTCCCTTAAAAGTGCTTAACAATACTTAATGCTTATCAATTATTTTTAATCAACTAATTCAGATCGACTCTTTTGTCACACCAGATCATATTGAAGCATTATTCAATTACTTTTTTTTTTTTGTAGGATGTTTATCCTTTGAAACATTTCAATAAAATAAAATAAATCCCTTATGAGCTGTAAACTTTATCTTCACCATTATTTTAAAAAAATAAGTTGAGTGGTTAAAATTTCTTTGTGAAAGACAATATTAACTTGACAAGACATAATTGTACACGTAATGGGCTAGCTAACAACCTAACACTAATTTTCCATGATATGTCTCTATTTCAAAAAGAATGACATATTTTTTTTTTTAATCCGTTTCAAAAAGAATAATTTTTAGATTAAAGGACATTTTGGTACATTTGACATAACTTTAATTTAAGACCACAAGATTCAAAAGTCAACTTTATTTTTTTAAACTCCGTGTCAAGTCAAAATAGGTCATTCTTTTTTAAACGGAGGGAGTAATATTTATAACAACATTTAGTATAGCTAATTGAAGTCTATATAAAGACGACAATTTCTAACCATTTGTATCAGTACATTCTTTTCAAAACTTTTTACTATATACTTAAGAAGAAAATATGGGTGTGAAAGGCAAGTTGATTGCATCAGTAGAGGTGAAGTGTGGAGGACACTCAGTTCATGACATTTTTCACACCAAAACTCATCATATATCCAACATAAGCCCTAGCAAGATCCAAGGTTTTGAGATTCATGAAGGTGAAACCGTAGAGGTTGGTTCAGTTGTTAACTGGAAATATAATGACGGTAATACACATTTTCCCTCTCTCTGCATATGAATCAATTTTTTTTTGTTGAAGTGCAATGGGTTCGGTTGTGGAAACATAAACATCGTACTCATCAAATTTAAATCTCGAATCTGTCTTTGCTTGCTCCAACTAATATTTTGATAATCATCTTTGATAATAAAATTTTCTATCATAACACTGAAATGTGATTAAACTTAAATATATACTTTTCATAAAATATTTTTTACGCAACAACCAAATACCATAAGACATTGTACAAACATTTCACAGATTTCATTGGAGAAAATGAAAATTAAAGAAAATAACCTAAAAAATGTTTGTATCCTTAATTTCGAGTGTTTGGCAAGTTGAATTAGCCTAGTAACGTCTCTTGTATTTTTGACTTATTGCAGATGGAAAAGATAAGACTGCAAAGCAAGTGATTGAAGCTATCGATCCTCAAACTAAAACAATCATTTGGAAAGTGATTGGTGGAGATTTGTTAGAATTGTATAATTCCTTCACTATTATCACATCATGTGATCACCAATGGACTACATGGACATTTGTGTACGAAAAGAAAACTGAAGACATACCAGAGCCTCTCATTCTCTTGGGCTTTGTCCTTCATGTGACCAAAGATATAGAGGGTCACCTTCTCAAATAATAGAATCAATGCTATTCAATGGCTCATAGCCGTATCTATATATATTCAAATATATGTGTATGTTTACACACATATATGTGTGTGTGTTTGTGTGATAATGGCTAGCTAGTTCTAACTAGCTTGCTAGTGTGTGAAATAAATAACATTGTGTTTGAAGAATATATTACACATGTCCCTCTCCTTCTAGGAATGTATTTCCAATGTTCATATATGTAAAATATCATGAATTTCGCAAGTTTGAAATTTACCTATAACAAAAATGATATATTTAGCAGTGTGCTATTTCTCATTCTTTTCCAGTCAAATCTTCAACGGTCATCCCTCGAAAAATCTGGGAATTTTGGGACAGTTCTTCAATATTTTCATCAATTGTCATTGATGCCTCATCACTGATAAAGGAGGGACTTGGGCAAGTGAGAAGTGAGTAGTGTCACTAATAGAAGGAGTGAGTGGACGAGTGCAAGTTCCTGTATAAGTTATCGGATCCTTAAAATGAAGCTTTTCTGGGGGCCGCAGTATTATCATATTACCAAGGCTCCGTTAGCTTTGTTCAAAATCATATATAGTACTTTTGATAAGTACTTTTCTGTTTCAATTTAATTATCTGGTTTGAATTTTTTTTTAAAATTAAAGCCGCCTTGAGGTGGCGGGGGTTTGGCATAGACCCCTACCCTATTAAATAATGAACAACCAGTGTACACAAAAGAAGGAGGGAGACATAAACCAAAACCTCCTTAATTAGTCAACTATTTACACAAAAAATAGAAGAAGAGTACGTGGTCATGGACCTGAGTTAAAATTGATAATGAATTATCATCCAGAAAAACAGAGTCGACCCAATGATCAAATTGGGATTTTACTGATAAGTGTGTTCGTTATTAGTATGACTTGACACATAATTTAAGGGAGTAAAAAAGATGGCTGAATCTTATGTTCTTAAATTAAATGTATGTAGAACAACTGAACCTTTGCCTGTGCCAAGAGGTAGATCTCGGAAGTAGGGCAAATTACCATGATGAAGTGCTTTTTCACCATTGAGAGATCCATCGTGAGTCTTGGACCTGAGAGCATCGAACAAGCTTGCGACGTGAGCTTGCCATGAGAATTAGAATTATTTTTCCAGGGTAAGAGATATCGCACTCTCGGCAGCTTCTTCTACACAGGCTCCTCCATTTCTGGAATTGAAAAAGGAAGCTTTTCCAAGCCCGAACAAGATCAAAAGAACTGATCGCTTTCTACAATAAGAAAATAGTTATCTACTAGCCATGTTTTCTTTCTGTGATAATGCCGTAGCGTAGGACTCCAGGAATTTTTTCAATTACGAAAAAATTAGAGAGTCCATTAGTTCATGAATCATGACAAAAATTGTATCTCTCTAAATCGAAATCAAAATTGAATTATAGGAAAGAAAGAATAAAAACAAAAAAAGAAAAAAGGAAGAAAAAAAAAGATATTCCCCCTTTTTGCTTTTGCAATTAGATATTCCACGATCAAGACAATTGACTGAATTCCGTGAAATCATTTCATAGAAGTTCATTAATATCTTCTTTTTATAAAGCAAATCGACTTCGATTCTTGAATAATCCACATCACTTCTGCTTCGGACAGAGGCAGAAGCTAATTTTGCCAAGCTATCTGTGACTTGATTACACTCTCTAAGAAAATGTTGCACCTTAAAATTACACCCCTGTTTTGAGTTAATTGTACTCAATAAATCTGATGGTAGATTGTCTAGAAATCTCAATCTCCTCAAGAATTCTTCAAGGTAGAGCTCCTTTGGGTAGTTGCCGTGCAGACATATAAATGTTGTTTTTCTGAGAATGCATCGTCATTTTTGTTAGTCAATCTGCAAGTTGATTGGCCTCCCTATAGAAATGAACATATTGTACGTTAGCCTGATTGAGCAACTTGGAAGTATCCTCAATGATTTTGTTCAGCTTGACGTTGTTTGCCTTCCCTTCTCTGAGCATATTTGTGTAATCTTCAGTGAATCCAGATCGATAGTGAAATTAGAGTAGCCATTTTGTACACACCAATTTCCTCCAAACCATATTGCATAAGCCTTTGCCACGTTATGATTATCGCTTTAGTGACATCAGTTTGAATGGTCCATCCAACTAGCTGCTCGAACTTATACCTGGGCTAAACTTCTTTCGATTTCCATACCTTCAAGCAAAGTATTCCTTCCTTCCATATGGCCCAACATATAATAATTGGAGTTATGTGGAGGATGAACTTGTGTACATCATTACTAGCTTTTTCCTGCCACCAAGAGTTAATAACATATCTAATAGAGTAGTGAGAGTGTTTTATACCAAGTGGAGCACCAAAAAGATTCCAAATATAACTAGCAACTTTTCCTCTACTAAAAACATGAATCAAAGTTTGACCGAATAATTCAAGGAAGGACGGACTGCAGGGATGGTTCTTTTAAGTAGATGACTCGTCGGACGGTCAGAGTGGGACTTCTTTGTGAGTAATAGGAATAGGGCAACAAATACAATCAGAAGTTGATCCTCTTTATCTTGATTGCCTATATCAATTGTGTCAATATGATCACAGATGTGATTTGGGACTACTTAAAGCTTGTCCATGTTCCACTTACCATTGATGATGAATCTTTTGACAAGCAATGATAATGACATCAAGCTAATATATATCAACCGCCAAATTAACTAACAAGTACTATTGTTGCCAGTGGGTTTCGAACCCATGCACACAAGGGTTCAGGGTTCTGCATGACGCGCGGATACCACTGGGCCGCCTGCTTTTCTGTTAATGTGGGTTCGCACGTAATGGTTATATATATTTTATCTTCTTGATTTTTTGATACAAATATAGAGTCTAAGCAAACGCTACTAGGTTCACCTGAACCCTCCTGTAACATTGTAACTCCGCCCTGTATGGCTAACATTAATCTTTCATGATATGTTGTGTTCCTTGTGGATCATGTTTTATAAGTAATATATTTATAATAGCTTTTCATAAAGCTAAATTGAAAGAGAATACAACTTCACTTTTAACAGGAAACAAGGTCATTGCCATCAAAAGATTTTAGTTGGCTAGGAAAAAACGGTACTTGTTGGCATATCATTTCTGGAAGTGAGAAATACTTTGGTTGGCTAAGGAAAAAAATATTTGTTGGCATACTATTTCTGAATGAAAGACTTCGGTTGGCCAGAGAAAAAAGATGTTTGTTGGCATACTATTTCTGGAGGTGAGAAAGACTTTGGTTGGCTAGAAAAAAAGATATTTGTTGGCATACCATTTTTAGATTTGAGAAAGAAGGGTTTTTTTTTTTTATGAAAATGTTCTACTGCCAAATTTCTTTTAAAAAAGAATAGCCGCGGGTATACTGCATATATACCACATGTATATGCATGTATAGTACCAAATTTTTTTTTTTAAAAAATAGTTGCATGTATACCGCATGTATACTGAATGACCATTTCAGGTAGGAACTTTGGTCGAATGGTCATTTTAGGTAGTACATGATATATGTGCTATTTTTTGTATAAGAAATTTAACACAATGATCATTTTGTCTAATTTTCTCGAGAAAGAATCCATAGGCTATGTCTTGATATCTATATTTTAGACTACAACTTCTATCCATTTTATTACCATTTTCTTATGAAATTTTTTCGCTATATCGAAGAACAAAATATGGGTGTGAAAGACAATTTGATTGTTTCAATAGAAGTGAAGTGTGAAGGACTGACATTTTTTACACAAATACTCATCATAAATCCAAGACAAGCCCTAGTAAGGTTCAACGTTTTGAGATTCATGAAGGTGAAACCGTAAAGGCTTTGATTTAATTTTTAGTTGAAAATATAACGATGATAATACACATTTTTCCTATCATCACTCAAAATTCTAAGTTGTATGGCACCTATCTAAACCCAGTAGGCAAACCATATACAATGCTAAGTCCAACTAACATATTAAATGCAGAAGTAAAGGAGAAAACCAACACTAAATCATAACTGACAATTGATAATATTAACTAGAGATTGTTTGACTAAATTTATAAACTGGTCAATGTGATTTATTTACATGTGTGGTAAAACATTTAAAGTATTTATAATTAGCAAATATTTTAAGTCAAATCAATCAAAAGTCATAAGTTGATCAACCTCAATTTATGATTTTTTAGCTTATAAGCATTGTTAGTTTAATCCAGAATTTTATGATTTTATTCTTAATATTTTTTTTAATTCTTAAAAATATCTTTTTTGAGAGGAAAAAAATCCAAACATCCTCTTCATTCTATATCCATCATTCATCCTTTTTCTTACAAAGACACTCTTAAATTTATAATTTGCCGTGATAAAATTGAGGGTATTTTACTTATTTATCACAAGAAAAATTATTAACACTTCTTTTATCAAACACATCAATTGCTTATTTCAAAAAAAATTATCCAAATATTTAATTGCTTATTTATAAAATTAATTTTAACAATTAAAACTATTTATCGACACTTGATACCTATCAACTACTTCACTAGCTAATCCAAATGGGCTCTTAGTGATATTAGTAGACTCTTCTGCACCATCTTGACACACTACTCAATTTCTGTTTCTAGGATTTTATCTTTTGTAAAATTTCAGTTACATAAAATCATTCCAGAATTATTTTAAAAATAAGTTGAGTGGTTAAAGTTTCATTGTGAAGGACAATATTAACTTACCCAGACATATATATACAAAATGCACAAGAAAATGGCAAGAATAGTTGCTTATTTTTGATAGTAGGTTTAAAATAATTTCTTAAATATTAATCAAATATTTTGATTCTTTAAACTTACCAAAAATAAGTATTGTTGGTTTTCATCTCAAAAGACTAAATTTGCACCTCAAAGGTTGCACCAGACTTTTATAGTAGACCAAAAATGTCATAAATTACAAAATCTATACTTCTAAATGTGAGTTCTAGTTAAATATTATTTAATTAAATTTAATAATTATAGTTTAGTAAATATCTGACAAAGACAATGGCATTGTCACAATTTAAAAAAATCAGAACTGTTCAAATAATACATAAGAGACTTTTATACGTGCGGGGACATTTTTGTCATTTTCTCCAAAATGGGCTAACAACCTATTCTCTCCGGACCACTTTACTTATCACATTTTTTGTTTATACACGCTCCTTGAGAAAAACATTAACTATAGTGTAATTTGACTAAACTATCCTTATTTATTACTCTTCAGTATTTAATACTTCTCTATTTTGCGCCACATTAATATCTCTCTACATTTATGACTAAGGATAAATATGGAAACAAATAACTAATTATACTTTATTTTTTAAAATAACAACTATTTTGATTCATCTATTTTTAATAAGGACGACAAGTAAAATGATCCGGGGGGATAACACTTCTAATACCTTTTTGTAGAGGTACTTGAAATCTGTATAAAGACTACAACTTCTAATCATTTTATCACCATTTTCTTTTAAAAGCTTTTTGTTATACCTAAAAAAAGAAAATATGGGTGTGAAAGGCAAGTTGATTGCTTCAATAGAGGTGAAATGTGGAGGACACTTGATTCATGGTATTTTTCACACCAAAACTCATCATATACCCAACATAAGTCCTAGCAAGGTCCAATGTTTTGAGATCCATGAAGGTGAATCTGTAAAGGTTGGTTCGATTGTTAACTGGAAATATAACGACGGTAAGATATACACATTTCCCTCTCTCTACATACGAATCAATTTTTTACTTTTAAGTGTGTTTGATGGTATGGAGAAAGTCAATTTCCAAGAGAATGTTTTTCATAAAAAAAGTTATTTGAGGGTGTTTAGCTACCATAAGTATTTTTACTTTTAAGATCATATTACTTGCTCCAAAAAGTTTATGTACTTTATAAGTTTGAATAGGTGATATGATTATACACAACATAGATATGTGCACAATTACTAAAATTGTAACGAGTAATCAAGTTCTGAACTCGTATTTGCGTAAGTGCAATAGGTTCAAATGCGAAAATATAAACGTTGCATTCATCAAATTTAAATCCTGAATTTGTATTTGCTTGCTCCAACTAATATTTTGGCATTATTAATCTTTGGTAATCAAAATATTTATCATAACACTTTCCAATTTTCTGAAATATGATTTAATTTTCATATATACTTTTCATAAAATATTTTTCCCTCACCAATCAAATACCATAAGACATTGTACAAACAGTTTATAAATTTCATCGGAGAAAATGAAAAACAAAGAAAAATCTAAAGAACTGAGCTGAAAATATGTAATTGTGAATGTTTACATTTTTTATGAGGGTTTGGAAAGCTGAAGTAGCCTATATATTATCATCTCTTATATTTTCAACTTTATTGATTGTAGATGGAAAAGATAAGATTTCAAAGCAAGTGATTGAAGCGGTCGATCCTCAAACTAAATCAATCACTTGGAAAGTGATTGGTGGAGATATGTTAAAGTTGTACAATTTCTTCACTATTGTCACATCATGTGACGACCAATGGATAACATGGACATTTGTGTACGAGAAGAAAACTGAAGACATATCAGAGCCTCTCGTTCTCTTGGGTTTTCTCCTTCATGTGACAAAATATATAGAAGGTCACCTTCTCAAGTAATAGAACATCGATGCTATTCAATGGCTCATAGCCATATTTATACATATGCAATATATATATATATGTATGTATGTTTACACACTTATATATGTGTGTTTGTGTGATTTTGGCTAGCTAGTTCTAACTAGCTAGCTAGTGTGTGAAATAAATAATTAACATTGTGTTTGAAGAATATATTACACATGTCCCTCTCCTTCTAAGGATGTATTTCCCATGTTATTCAATATATATAAGATATCATGAATTTCACAAGTTCGAAATAAAATTTTCAATTTTTGGATTTGATTGACCCTGTCATTACCCATTCATCTAATTATAACATACAAAAAGAGGAAGAAGGGGGCAATAACCAAACCTCCAAACAACAAGACCATAAAAAACAATCTACAAAAAGCTATGAGGCTAGGTGAGCAAAAGTCCTCCATAACACTACAAAAAATATAAATTAAAAAGGTGGATTTCTCATAACTCCTATATATCCTAATTAAGTAGGAAGATACATTTTGTCATGAAATATCTAGCTTTACATTTTTTCTAGAAATGGTAAGGATAAGGTTCTTAGACAAGAAAAATATGTTAGCTAAGGAGGAGTTGAAGACATGATTCTTTTTTATTTATTTATCATGTGTATAAACAATGAATTATGGAGCGTTGTATACTTTGTTGCATTGACTATTTGATAATGAAACTTCCTGCATTATTTTCTTTAGAATTAAGGGTCAAAAACACACTTTAACTATCTCAGTTTTTTGAGTTTCATACTTAAACTATTGAGAATGTGAGTTTTCTACCTGAACTATCACCCAATGAATAGTGAAACACACCTAGATGCTGATTAGACCAAATATTTATCTACAAATGCATCTAGGCACGTTTGGCTATAAAATCTCCGTTCACTTGACATATATAACGGTTCTATTAGCTGACACATTTTTTTAATATATTTTTTAATTTATTTCTTTAAAACCCTAAACTTCTCCCTTCAAGTCAAATTTATTGATGTCACGATTGAAATGAGATCATGACTGAGAAGGTGGAGAAGAAAATTTTGGATATCACGATGGAGAATAAATTAATTTATATGATGATAATTTTCAACCTTTAACCTTAACTTTTAACTTAATATTAATTTATTTAACTTTGCCACGGTGAAATTATTTTTTCACATGGAGGAATTTTAAATAAAAGAAAGAATGTATTACACACACCATCGGTATATTAGTCGAGGTGTGTTTCGCTAACCATTTTGAGTAATAGTTCAGGTAGAAAACTCACACTCCGAATAAATTATCTATAAAACTCAAACACACTAAAATAATTTAGGTGTGTTTTTGAATCTCAGTGCTTTTAAGTTCTAATAAGCTAAAAGTCATAATTGTCATTCCTAATTTATGACTTTTCAACTTATAAACACTTTTTGCTTGATCAAATTTTAGTATTTTTTTCTATTCCAAAATACCTTTCCAAAACAAAATTTAATTTCCTTTTCACTTTGTATCAATGGTTCCTCATTTTATTTATAAGGATACTTTTAAATTTTAATTTTTTTGGTAAAAAAAATTTAAGAGTTAAGGGTTAAAAAATACACTTAAACTATCCCAGATTTCTGAATTTCATACTTGCACTAATAAGAGTGTGAGTTTCCTACCTGAGCTATCACCAATGATTAGCAAAATACACCTCGACTAATTTTTGATGGTGTATATACTATACTCTCTCTTTTATTTAAAAATTCTACCATGTGAAAAAATAATTCTACCGTGGCAAAGCTAAATAAATTAATATTATGTTAAAAGTTAAGGTTAAAAATTATCACCGTATAAATTAATTTATTCTCCACCGCGACATCCGACATCTTCTTCTCAATCTTTTTAGCCGCGGCACCGATATCTCCGGCTTGAAAGAAGAGAATTTAGAGTTATATATATATATATATAAAGTGTCACCTAATATAGTGTTTATTTTCAATGTTTCGCTAATCATTCGGTGATAGTTTAGGTAGTAATTAACTCACACTCCCAATTATTCAAATATAAAACACAAAAAATTAAAATAGTTTATGTGTATTTCTGACCCTTAACTCTTTTGATTAAGTGTATTTGGTGGTTTTCATTATAATTTTAATGTAGGGGAATTAGTAGGAATACAAACACCTATTGAATTATTATTTTTTTTAAAAAAAGGATTCTTCATGGCGACCTTTATTGCCACATAAAATAGTTTTAGCGGCGACTCTAGTTGCTACAATAACAAATACTTTATGTGGTAACACGATGTCGCCATGGAAGGTGTTTTATGGTGGCGACTACAATTGTTGCTAAACGTTATTGGCGACCAAGTTAAAGTCAAGTACGCATAACCTTTTCAACAACACAGTTGCTTACTTTTAGTGGCGATTGAAGCCGCCACAAAATGTTGTCTTTTATGGCGACTCATTGAAGTTGTCACAAAAACTTTTAGTTATGCAATTACTTGCAGCAATCCTAAAATCGCTAATCGCTTCTGAAACAATTCGGTGGCAACTCCTTGGGCTTTTTTTGGCGACTAACCATAAAATGTCAAATTTCTTTCAACTCTAAAATTGTGAGTTTAAATCACCAAAGGAGTAAAAAGGGTGCTTTTAGCAAAGAATTAAAAAAAGAACGAAATCACTAGAAAAGAAGGTGATATTATAAAATATATTTTTCATTAGTTTAGATTTTTAACAAATAAGTTTGGACTTTAACATTTTTCTTAATTATTTATTATTATCTAATTATTTATTTTTTCGTAGTCTAAAAATAGTTAGGTGATAATTTATCTTTGTATTTCATTTTTAGCTTTAAAAGTTTTTTTTAAAAAAGAAGAAGATAAACTAATCAAAAAAGGAAAGGAAAACTAAGAGAAACAATTGACGAAAATAGAAAAGAAAACAAAAAAAATAGAGCCAGCTAAAAGAAAAGGAAAGCACAAAAAAAAAACAGCCAGCTAAGAAAAAAGAAAACCACAAAAAAAGGGATGAAAGGAAAAAAAAAAGAAAACAAAATCATGACAAGAGGAAGTTGCTTTAGTGGTTAGCACTCCTCACCTCTAATTCTAAGATTATATGTTCGAGTCACTAAAGAAATAAAATGAGATGAAAGCTCTTAGCGAGGGGTTAAAAAAAGATTTTTTTAAAAAAACAAAAACAAAACCATTAGAAAAGAAGGTGAGATTATAAAATATAGTTTCTATTAATTTAGATCAATATGTTAGTGACTTTAACATTTTTCTTAGTTATTTATGATTGTAGTCTAATTATTTTATTTTTCTATATTTTTCACAGTTTAGAATAATTAGGTGACAATTTATCTTTTGTACTTTATTTTTTATTTTTATCTTTAAAAGATTTTTTTCAAAAAAAAAAAGAAAGATAAACTAATCAAAAAAGGAAAGGAAAATTAAGAGAAACAATTGGCGAAAACAAAAAAGAAAGCAAAAAAAAAAAAAAAAAAAAAAGAATGGAGCCAGCTAAGAGAAAAGGAAACCAAAAGAAAAAGGTTGAAAGGAGAAAAGAAAACAAAACTATGACAAGAGAGAGTTGTTTTGATGCCTTGATGGCAAGCACTAAAATAATCAATGAACCAATGCAGAATGCAATAAAGTAAACTCGTACCAGGCATAGTACCCGTGCAAACCAAGTGTTATACCTGTGCCATGTGTGGTACTCGTGCCAATCATTTGTTATATCCGTACCAGGCGTGGTATCCGAGCCAACCGAATGTCAACAAACCACAGTCAATATATGAACACACACAACTTCTAAAACCAACAAGTAAACACCGTTCAATCACATACTGTAAACAGGAACCTAGACATTCCACACAACTTCCCTAAGCAATGTAATGCATACAATCACTTAGACATGAGTACATGAATATACACATTCACAGAAAATCATAAGCCATCACCTACCTCGAAATGTTCCAAGCTCTATTCGACCCGAGCTTTCCCGTGTTCCGGATTCCTCTCTCGTTCTTGGTCTAAAAACAACACACAGTACATACAATTAACACACAAGGCCTGTACATTATCCGGATTATACCAAATCCCCAAATCCCAGGCCACCCATGATCATCCCACCCTTTTCCCGGGCTTTTCTACTGTTAATTCTCCTAGTTCTATCATTTTTACGGATAAAACAGGGAATTAAACAACCTATGATCATAATAATGTACTTTAATCCATACCCAAGAACACACATGCTTGAAATCCCCTTATTTCCCCGAATTCCACCATCCCTAGGTTATTCTAACATTTTCCAAATTTCCTCCTAGCAATTCTACCGCATAGGAAATGTAATACAAAGATTGGGGGACGAAAACCTTACCTTGGGGAAGAATTTTGACGGAAAAAGAAAGAAAAATGTCTGGAATCGCCTAGCCCTTCTCCCACAACGAAATTGTAAAAAACTGAATGTTTTGGGAGCCATTTCTGCATTAAAATCCAATTGGCTCGCTATAGCGGTAGGCTGCCGCTATAGCGGTCTTAAGTAGGTTGACCGCTCTTTGATCGCCGCTATAGCGGTAATTTCCACCGCTATCGCGCGCGGTTGCGCCCGTCATGGATAGAAGGTCCGAAAAATTCCCAGTTTTGGTCATTTTACAACACACTTGCTCTCCCCGGCAACCCGAAACAACCCCTTCACGTCAAACGAGATTTTGGGAGTTCTACCTACCCAAATGTGATTCTGAAAAGTCCCCCGGACTCCTTTATGTCTTGGCTACTTGAAAAACTAGCTCAAAGCAAGACACAAAGACCAATCCTTACCCAAATTTTCCTAGACTCTACCTCGCTCCAAAACCGGCCAAGGCAAGCCTAGCCCAGAATTTCAAACCCCCAAATTCGGAGTTTTCTAACTCTAAAACTTGGCACGATTGGACTACCCGTAACGACGGACCCGATCATTACAATGCTCTAGCTAGTTCTAATTAGCTAGCTATTGTTTAGTGCATCTATATACAAACACTACTACTCTCCCTCTTTTATTACTACTACATATATAGTTGGCCTTCTTGATTACACATATATATCTTTTGACACTATTCCTGCCCCACTTCACAGGTCTTTAATTAGTTATTTTGGAAAAATATGTAACACTCAATATTAACGCATTGTGATTTTTCTCCAATAACATGGTATCCGGTTTAGTTTGGGCGTACTCAGGCTAGATCACAGTACTTTGACACTAAGTTCATCTGAACGCAACATTTTAGATTGACATATAGATTGTTCTAAAAATATTTATGTATAATTTAGATAAGTAATATATATGGGTTGGAGGTGGGGATGGGTGTCGTAGGCGGGGTGAGGGTGGGAGAGGAGAAAATTAACATGGAACGTCGTTTATGGAACTAGTTGTTCTATCTCCTTCTAGGAAAGTTATTTTTCTAATTTTTAAGGACTAAAGAAAATATTAAGACCAATCAAACATGAAATAATTGAAAGACGTTTTTTGACGTCCTTGAGCATAAAGCTTCCATCTGTGTTCAATTTTCATTTGTTGAGTTGTGGTTTGCGCCACTGAATTATGGTGCTACTGATGGTTGTCTTGTAATTCTCAGGTATCTGTTATACTGTATTCCGGTCCTAGGTATTGTCTATTGTACTACATTTCCTTCCCGTTGTAGCTTTGACTTGAAATAGCATCTGATAATACTGGAGTTCTTCTGATCATATCTCTTGGCACGTCTACTTTTTCATAGTTGCAAACACACCAGCCTAGGAGTGACATCCAATATGTATTGATCGATGCACCAAATTCTTGGGGATGATATTCCACCATTGCCATAAGTATATTGAGTGATGCTTGTGCCACTGTTTTTTATTCCCATTGGAGAAGCTATCTTGTTCCATACTCTTTTTGTTGTGTCATTATTGAGAAGAACATGTGAAACATCTTCATCTCTTTGAACCCTGCAATAAGAACAATTGTTGTTAATGTTAATATTAAATCTAGTTATGCTTTTATCTATAGGGAGTATGTTCTTCACTAGCCTCCGCTTAAAGAAGGAGGTTTTAAAAGGGAGCTCTTTAGTCTAGATTTTAGCATAATTTGGTACCACAGTTTTCTTTTCTTTGAAATAATTATAAGCAGACGCACAAGAGAAACATTCATTAGGAGTGAGTTTCCAGATGGCCTGGTCATCTGAATATACACTTCCAATGTCCACATTCATGATGACATCAAGTAAGTGATCAAGCACAGTGGTCCTGATCTTCTGAGAGTTCCAACAGATGTTCTGTATAAGTTGGTTGACTTGATCATTTCCTGGCTTGCTATTTGGATCTGTAATAGACTATCATTGATTGATCCAATTATCCCACCAAAGTAAGGAATTGCCCTTGTTGATTTGCATCCGTCCATGCTATTTCTGATTGTGACCATGTTCTTCCAGGCCGAGGAGTCCTTATTGCAGGGAATCTTAGAAATGATGTTGCTCCTGGGGTAGTACTTGGCTTTCAAGTAGTCAGCTCATATAAATTGTATTGTCCTAATTCTCCACCATCTTTTAGAATTGAAAGAGTTACTAATATCTTGTAGGGTCTTGAAATCAAGCAGTTTACCATAACATTTAGAGCAGTTTGGGAGCTGTAAGAGCTGCAAAAATATGGAGTGGTTGGGATTGCAAAATTTGTTTAATACGAACAAATTTTCCTCCTACGCTTAGGAATTTGTCCTTCCAATCATTAACCTTGTTGCTGATTCTTTTTTTTTTCCAGAGTAAATAGGATATCTAGGTAAGTGAAGGGAAATGGATAATGTTTAAAGCATGTTCTTCCCTTGATCAGATTTCTAGTGAGTCTTTAGTGTGTTCGATAACCAAAGAAAGATAATAGTAAATGAAAGACATTGCGTAACGGCAAATACACAATAGCAAACAAGTAAGTGTGCAAACTAGATTATGCGAGGACGTTCTGGAAAGCAGACGAGAACAGAATCAAGCCTCCGAGAGATATTAAAGAACAAAACAGTATTGAACAGTTACGAATAGTAACAAAGCTTAAGGAGCAAGCAATACTTGTATTGATATTGAGAATGCGGGAGGAGGAGTGGAGAATGGAGTTGGAAGCGGCCTCCCTCTACAAGTGAATTAAGGTCACTATTTATAGTGTACAAAATATGGCACTAGGCCAGCTATGCTCTAAGAATTTTGCCAATGTGAGGAATGACACCTATCCTGGTTTGGTAGTGGATCGACTGGTAGCTTCCTGGGCTGTAGCCTGCAAGGACTCGTCCATGTACCTGATATACTAATAAAAAATCTTGTTTTAGCCATGCAATTTAGTGGGGGATGTCCCTCAATAATCAGGATTTAGTGACGGCAGCCCTCGCTATAAAAAGTGTCTGGCTAATTTGAGCCTTGCTAATATTTAGTGAAGGAGTCCCTCGCAAAGTTGCCACCACTTCCAGGAAAAAATAAAAATTTAGCGAGGGACATCCGACACTGTATTAAAAATACATATCATATTAATATATTATTTAGTGAGGAACGTTCCACGCTATATTAAAAATATATATAATATTGATAAATTATTTAGTGAGGGACGGCCCTTGATATGTGAAAATTAATAACAACTATAAATTTAAATATACTGAGAGAAATCCCTTGCTAAGCTAAATAAAAAAATAATTTGACATTTGGATACTTTGAGGGATATCCCTCACTAATTTTGGTATTGTTTATCAGGCAGTGCCTTCTTTTTACTGCACCACCTGTCAAATAAAAAATTTAAATAGACAATATACAATCAATAACAACCAGCAAAACAATAAAAAAATACTTCCGAAACAATTCAAACATTAAAATTAAGCAACCAAACATCATGCAAATTCATCCAACTTAAACATTATGCAAACAAGTATATCAAAAGAACCTACTAGAGTTCAAAACAATCCAAAACTAAAATAACAACTAACACCTAATGCTCCATTCCATCCCCCTCATCCTCTCCACCATCATCATTAGAGCTAGGGGTGGAGAACGAGGCAACTTGATTAAGGTATTTACTTGAGCCTCGAGTTCTTTGACGTCTAACTCAAGTGTCGTCCTACATCGCTCCTCCTTTGTCCTTCTTCTTCATTCCTCCTCGTACTTCCTAGAAAGCTCCCGAAGTTCCATGTATGACAATAGAGAAGACGCCTTCTTATTAAAATTGCTTCTAATAACATGAACCTCGGAAAGGCTCCATGTACACTTTTTCTGCAAACAAAATATATAGCATTAGTTGACAAAAGTAAGGCCAAATATATAGAAATTTAAGAAAATTGGAGGTATAAATAATTTTCACTCCCCCCAAATATTACATCTCTTAATACATAGCATTAGTTGACAAAAGTAAGGCCAAATATATAGAAATTTAAGAAAATTGGAGGTATAAATAATTTTCACTCCCCCCAAATATTACATCTCTTTTGACCGTATTGATAAGATGCATGGTATTCAATTCCTGAAATGAAAGTTACAGTAAATTTGTACTTAGTAAATATTTTTTCCTTTGTCCTCCAGAACAACAAAAAAGCTAAGAGATGGATTCATATGTTTCTCAAATAAACACTTCATTTTTTTATATAGGACAAGAGAGCATCTTCACTTACATGAATATTGTAAGACATACCAAGTGAAAAAAGACAGAAATATTAGCATCAGGATCGATGCCAACTTTCAAGGATTCATTATCGATCGTACTATTTCTCTACCAAAAACATTGATTTCTTTGTGGTTATGCTGCTCTAAAAATTAAAATCCACCCACCCTTATCAGGGGTAATTAAGATTATTGATAATTTAATTGTGTAACTAACTAACAATTCGTGTCAAGTTTAGAGAGAAAGAGGTATATCCTCAGTTCTCTTTTTTCAATCTCGTATAATCAAGGGAAACAAGAATATTCTATCAAGAGAAGAGTAATGCAAGTGTGGGATGACAAATTTCACTTATCAGGCTTTTAAAATACATGATCTATGACTAGTATGACAACTACTTTTTTGGTTAGGAAGGTGAACTTGATTGGTCTTACAGTAACCCGAGGAGTAATGCACCTCATGCTCACATTTACCGGATGGCTATGGCTGTTTTGCTTCGATGCATTATCCGGGAAGTGATATATTTGACACGTTTCAAGCCCAAACTAGCAACAGCAAGGATAGCTAACCTGAACTACTACCCCATTTAAAGTTTGCTTAGTAGGATAGCTAGGAGTTAGATTTTCTGTTTGCTACTTACTGGTGCTATCAGTATAGCTTTTATGCACTGTAATTCTCACTTTGGTTATTGAAATCTGTTTATTTACCAAAAGAAACTGTTTTGAATAAGCAATCAGAGGCTTATAGACATGAAAATTATTTAAAGCATGCGTATAGAAAGGACCACAGGAACCCAAATTCGGGTAGAAAGCTGCAAAGGCAGTGCATGAAAGAAAGTCACTCGAAATAAATAAAATAGTAAAATGGAGGGCACTATCTCATCTACAATTTTTTTCAAAGCTATAGTATATCTTGAGCTCTTTCTGAGCATTCAGTGACTAAAACAAATTCAGTACAGCTAACCGAAAGGACCAGTGTATGCAGATAATTCCTATTTACATTTGCAGATACTATGAAAGCAAAATTGGAACATAGATTTGTCAATCGTTAAAATATTTAAGATCCTATGATGCTTTCTTTCAATTAAATAAATCTATACTACACACCAAATAAACCTCAAAAATTATAAGCAGCACATGTTAACATCAAAAATGCTTAAAGTATTTTTTTCGCTAACTGAGAGATTTTGGGGCATTTAATCAATTTTGTGATGCGAAGTATACATACCATGAACTCATTGAGGATGGTTGAGTGGCCTCTGACAAAGGAGTTAATCCTCCTCGCTTGTTGCATTTTCAACATGTAACTCTTTGTAACGACATGTTCCGTCGTTACTGAAAATATCTGGGATCAAGGCAGGTGCCTCTTATTTGTAATAAAAGTTAGGATTAATTCCTTAGTATGAGAGTACATTTGGTATGTACTAAGGTCTTACAATACTCCTAGCGCAAAGTTAAGTTGAAAGTTTCCTTACCGATTTAGTTTCGGGCTAAGTTCAAACTAGTGTCAACTTCAAGCGTGCATTCCTCCTAGAATATAAGGAGTTAGGAGTTCCAATACCCACCAAATTAAATATCTCTGAGTCTTCTTTCCAACGCCACCGACCGTTGGTCAATCCGCTTCTCGAGTAAAGAGTTACGACTGTTTTACTGAAGACTGTCTGTGCTGAAAAATTGACTCCGCTGTAATGGGATTTAGATCGCTATAGTTGTACCGCCGTAGCGGTTGGCAGTCCACTATAGCGGAACGACGGAACCAGAAATCCCAGAAACGGGTTTATAATCCTATTCTCCCTTCCTTAGTAAAAAACAGATGAGGGTTTCTCCAAAAACTCTCTTAGGCTGCTCCAAAGTTTGGGAGCCATGGGGAGGAGGGATTCAAGTTTAGAGAGAAAGAGGTATATCCTCAGTTCTCTTTTTTCAATCTCGTATAATCAAGGGAAACAAGAATATTCTATCAAGAGAAGAGTAATGCAAGTGTGGGATGACAAATTTCACTTATCAGGCTTTTAAAATACATGATCTATGACTAGTATGACAACTACTTTTTTGGTTAGGAAGGTGAACTTGATTGGTCTTACAGTAACCCGAGGAGTAATGCACCTCATGCTCACATTTACCGGATGGCTATGGCTGTTTTGCTTCGATGCATTATCCAGGAAGTGATATATTTGACACGTTTCAAGCCCAAACTAGCAACAGCAAGGATAGCTAACCTGAACTACTACCCCATTTAAAGTTTGCTTAGTAGGATAGCTAGGAGTTAGATTTTCTGTTTGCTACTTACTGGTGCTATCAGTATAGCTTTTATGCACTGTAATTCTCACTTTGGTTATTAAAATCTGTTTATTTACCAAAAGAAACTGTTTTGAATAAGCAATCAGAGGCTTATAGACATCAAAATTATTTTAAGCATGCATATAGAAAGGACCACAGGAACCCAAATTCGGGTAGAAAGCTGCGAAGGCACTATCTCATCTACATTTTTTCCAAAGCTATGTATTATATCTTGGGATCTTTCTGAGCATTTTGAACTTGAATTTGATTTTAGAATTTGTGAGCATAGTAAATATCTTAGGCACTTGATTATAAGTTTGAATTAGGTTCTTGAATTTGATAGTGAAGTTGGAAATTTTGAATTAGTTTTCAACTTAGGTTGTTGAATTAGGTTCTTGAATTTGATAGTGAAGTTGGAAATTTTGAATTAGTTTATATTGTTGGGTTATTATCTTGAATTAGTTTTCAACTTTAGGTTATTGAATTAACTTCTTGAATTTGATAGTGAAGTTGAAAATTTTGAATTAGTTTATATATATATTGTTGGGTTATAATCTTGAATTAGTTTTCAACTTTAGGTTGTTGAATTAGGTTCTTCAATTAGATAGTGAAGTTGGAAATTTTGAATTAGTTTATATTGTTGGGTTATAATCTTGAATTACTTTTCACCTTAAGTTGTTCAATTAGGTTCTTGAATTTGATAGTGAAGTCGGAAATTTTGAATTAGTTTATATATATATATATATATATATATATATATATATATATATATATATATATATATATATATATATTTTTGGGTTATAATCTTGAATTAGTTTTTAACTTTAGGTTGTTGAATTAGGTTCTTGAATTTGATAGTGAAGTTGGAAATTTTGAATTAGTTTATATTGTACCATAAGTAGTTCAATTAGGTTATTGAATTTGATAGTGAAGTTGGAAATTTTGAATTAGTTTATATATATATATTGTTGGGTTATAATCTTGAATTAGTTTTCAACTTTAGGTTCTTGAATTTGATAGTGAAGTTGAAATTTTTGAATTAGTTTATATTGTTGGGTTATAATCTTGAATTAGTTTTCAACTTTTGTTTATGTTATGAATTTCAATGAGTCTAATTTATAATTGAATTATTATATTTTTGTAGATGGATCATCGCTTATGGATGTATTGTCACGCCCCGAGACCAGGCCCTGGACGTAACGGGCAACCCAGATCAAAGAAGTCCCGAGAAGACCCTTTAGCATAACATCAAAAGCATATTCAATAAAATACTTGCGGAAGAAAGACCCATTTGAGAAAATCATCAAAAAAAAAAAATATTCCAAGAGTTTACCAAGTGTTGGGAACAAAATATTTAAGCAACATCTACATAGGTCCACGAAGCCTCTAACATAAGAATGAAATATTAATGCCGGGACATAACCCCGACAATATCATAACTGAAAATCAGAGTCAAGATAAAGATGTAAATCGCCTTTCGAAAGATGAAGGACTCACCACTTGCTGACGTTGTCCCGAACAATCCTAATGTTGCTTAGGACCATGAGAAAGTGACTGGAAACCTACATCATGAAATGCTGTAGCGTCCGAGGACGGTCAGTACGATGAGTACTGGCATGCAACCCAGGGGAGGGGACATAACAGTTTATAAAGAAAGTCATAAGAAACGTGACATAAATCATAATAGAAAATAAAACATGGGGCAAGTATTCAAAACATTTCATGAAAACCATACATTAATATTATTTCTGAACTAGATGGTATCACCGACATCTCTTTTTCACCACGGGCTATGTGGGTCCGACCAAGGCTCGATCGGTGGAGCCCCCAATCCAAGTTTACCGCAAGGATCGAAGCATTAGATCTTAATCACATTACATATACTGTATGCAGCTGAACAAGTCGAGCGCACGGTGATCATCCATGTTTCAGGATGACATCATACCCGCGTCGGCAAAACACAATTTCGGGTAATGAGCCCCGTTCGACTCATACCTTCTCGGTTAACTATCTAATCCTCTTAAGCCCATATTTTAACATTTCAAATATTTAACAAAAATCATTCGTTTGGGACTCTTAACATTCTTAAGACATTCATAGGTTGGTATCGTCATACCAAGACTTGCAAGTCGTACATATCATATTATACCATTATCGTTCATACATCATTTGTCCCATCATTTTTAAAGGATTTAAACACATTTATCAAATCCCTCAAAGGTTGACATTTTCATAATCAATAAGCAATACTTTCAAAGGTTGGACATGGTCCGTGAGAGGGCTTAGGTTGATAACATAGGATAGGTTTGAATGTGTAAGCATGATATATACAGGATAACTAGTATTGAAACAGTGAAATTGTGGCTAAGTCATTAGATGAATAAGTGCCTTAAGTTTATAAGAATAAGTTGTACCCGAGGTAATATGTTGTTAGATGAGGTTGTAGGTTGTTAAGTGCTAGGTGTTCCTGATTAGTGTTCTTGAGTTTCTTTATATGGAATAGGCCAGGTAGTTATTATTTGGTGTCTATTGGAATGGAATTTAGAGAATTATGAATCAAAAGGGAAGTTGTTGAGCCTCTTGGCTTATCTTTTTAAAATTCATTGAATTGGGTGGATATGAGATTAGAAAAATGCTAGTAGACTCAGGAATGGAGAATAGATTGATAAGTGTTAGAGAACGTGAATGTGTGTGCCTAAGAGAGTTAAGTATTAATATGATGGCTAAAGAGTTTAGCGTAAGTTAAAAATAGTGTCTCTGAAAAGAATGGCCTAGAAAGGATTTAGTACCTTCCAAATATAATATCTGGGTGAGATTAGCCTTCATGTGTATAGTGATACCCTGCAGTGTCGAGTGTTGTACTTATAGGTCTTTTTACAGAATAGGTCCGCAGGTCTAGGATAGTGAGCTTTGCGCTAAGGGGGAGATGATGAGGTGGTGAACCAAGGAAAGCCTTGAGCTTTCTAGTGATGATGAGTTTCAGAAGAGAGTTATGGTGCATGCCATAGTGACCTATTGTTATTCTAGCATATTTCTTGTATTTAAGCTTGAGCTGATGCTCTACCCATGTCTTATGCCTTTGAGACATGCCTATGTCTGAGGATTGAGTTTTATATGCATTCTCTTATCCATGCCCTGTCCTTGGAACTGAAAGTGATCGTGTCTCTCAGGAATGTAAATCTTTCTCTGAGGTTCTACGGATCCAAGGTCTATGTTACGATGCTCATGATCCATGGACCCATATCTCACACTATTCTCAGTCCTATAAAATTCAAGCTTCATGAGATGCCCAAAATGGCTATTGAAATCATGCTACATCATGTACATGCTCAGATCATACTTCTTGAAAGATTCGTGCTTTTAATTTCCTTTCTCTAAGCCATGTGTACGTCCACCCTTGATGGTTATGGAAGGTTATGGCATGTCTATGCTCAGAACAACCTTCAGTTCACGTCTTGTATGTTCAGAATATGAAGTACTTGTGCTCATCGCACTAAATTCCTCAGATCTCGTCTTGAGTGACAAGATCATGCTAAGTATAAGTCAAGATTAAATAACATCCATGTATCCCTCGTGCTCATGCTCTTGTTAAAGATGTGCCGTTCACACCCTATGTTCATGGTCGAGAGTTTGGCATCTATTTGTATGTCATGCAGTTCATGCTCCCAATCTATTCCTTCAGTAATGTCTAGCTTTTGTCGGGGAAACTGTCAGTAAAGGAAGTTAAGTGGTGGTCTAGATAGAAGGTAGTGGATATTCCCTTTTTAATGGTGGCTACGGTATGATTGTGTCACCTAAGTTGTTAAGTGTGGATGAGATGCAAGATGAGGATTAGTTATGTGTAATAGTTAGATGGAAATACATGGTGTGTCTCCTTGTAGAAGTTCGTGCATTATTGATTGTGGGGATGATTGAGAGAACTCTTTGATAGTTTTAGCTACATATAGGCCGAAAAAGGAATATAATAATAGGCTTGAATGTGATGTTGAATACTTGTGGGCAATTGCTTCGTGTGACAAGTGACTTTTTGTTAAAGCTTGATCTTGATTGATTATGGTGATAAGGAGAAGTAGTGTTCTTGGAGGATAAATCTAGATGTAAAAATAGACTTTGATGAGTTTAGAATAAACCTAAGAGCTGATCACGTTTAGGTAAAAAGGTTTCTAAAGGGGCATGGCATATAGAATCTCAAAATTCAGACTCGCAGGATCACATTAGATGTAGCACTTTATGCCTTCAAGTTAGGCTTGAATGGGGTGAGAGCAAGAGGTTAGATGGAGACTTTAGTAGATATATGCTCCAATGTGAAGATTTCAAGTCGTAAGTGATGATGTGTAGTACTAGAGGAGGTAATATAGTTGAAAGGTATTGCTAAATCTAAGGGCTATTAGCCATATCATTTAAAGTGGGGATACTTTTATTCCCACATCCAGCAAAAAAACCTTATTTCATGTCATTTATCAATCTCAATTCATGCTTATGATTTCCAAAATTTCAGGCCTTACATTAGTATGATCATGTTCCATAAAATTTATGTCCTAGATCATGTCTATGTCAAGTCTCATATGTCTCACGATTCCTACTCACTCGATTTTGCTTGATGTTGTCATAGAGCGCCTCTTGATGTCTCTCTATCTTTGTTTAAAGAGAATTCTTAGTGTGAAGTTATAGCCTTTACTTCCTTACTTGTATAGCTTCAATAAGTCCCTACCCATCATTCGAGCACGAATGATCCCAAGGGGGAGATATTGTAACACTCCAAGATTTTTGGGCTAAGATTTGAAACCGTTCTAAGTATGTAGTTGTTACATTCCACATCTCTTGAATTTTTAAAGTGTTGAGTGGTGCTCATCTATGAGCTTGCAAAGCAAGTAAGCTAGCGTTCCAAGGCAATTTTGTACAAGATGAGACAGCAATGTGAGGCCAAAAGTGTGCGCGAGCGCGTCTGCACGCTATTTATCAGTCTCATAAAAGTAATATTTTCATCTTCAACTATCATTCTTTCTACCTCGGTGACACTCCCTGACTCAAGCTTAGTGTCTAATACTAGGTAAAGTTAACATCACAACTTAGCATTCTATTCAGGCTTATAACTACCAGATAATTAAGAAACACTAATCCACCAAAACTTTGACAGTGGTCAATCTTAATTCCTTCTTCAACATAACTATGACTTAAAAGCACAATCTCCCTCACAACATTACCACTGCACCTTAACATTCATAACACATCTTCTCACCTACTATAATGGCTCACAACTACTAGATAAGGTTCAAGAAACTCTGGGTCTACTAAAATCACATGATAAGGATATTTGATCTTAATCTTACAATATAACCCGTTACAGCCCATTAGTACGCTATTCTTTCTCACATCACAACTACTTATCCACGCATACATCTAAACTATCTTCAAAGTTTTATAAACATCACTAAGTCTCCCTCTTCGAATTTCCCAATTTGAAGCCCAAATTTTCAACTCGTGATCACTCTATCCTTATATCTACAACTTATAATTGGTCTATACTACTACAATAACCAGCCTCTATAGGCTCCCTCCCTATTTCAAATAATTAAAAAGAACATTTTAACTAACCACTCCACTTCTACCAATTTCTATAAAATCTGTTAATCTTGCTAAACTGAAACCCACACCATACGGGCATACCACCTCTATCACTTAATTAGTGGGTACAACACTCTAGCTACATTTTTCGATCTCTTACAACCCGCACTCTCTGGCTCTTAAACTCATGACTCCATATTTCTCTGGCCTTAGGATCATCTCACTACTCATCTCATCACACCCTAGTTTATACTTTCTCTCCGGTGAAAGTGTTATCCCAACACTCGTATACATACCTTTTCCCCCTTGAGCGTGACAGCTGCAACAAAGTTTTGAAAGGGTCTGAAAACACGTTTGACCTTGGCTCAAATGCATGATTCATGAAGATAGGAGTTTACACTTAGAATTTTAGACTTTGGCACACTAATGGACTCCTCTCAAGTCCTTGTGCAGTTTCATAACTTTTTGAATGACTCAACCAGACAGGATTACATCGTAAGGAGTCTGAGATTTGTAATTCTATCACCTCAAAAATAAAGCATAGCCAGCGGAGTTAGAGCAGAGTAGGAATCTGGATAAGTTTCTTATTGACAATACTTTCGAATGATCTAGAGTATGAAATAATGGGAAACATTTCCTAAATGCCCTATAGCCTCATGATTATAAGTGTGATGCACAAACACCCATAAACAAGACTCTACTGGACACGGCTTCGTAGATACCCTGGGACCATAAACCGTGCTCTGATACCAAGTTTGTCACGCTCCGAGACCAGACACTGGACGTAATGGGAAACTCAGACCAATGAAGGCCTGAGAAGACCCCTTAGCATAACATCAAGAGCATGTTCAATAAAATACTTGCGGAAGAAAGACGTATTTGAGAAAATCATCAAAAAAAATATTTCAAAAGTTTACCAAGTGTTGGGAACAAAACATTTAAGCAACATCTACATAGGTACACGAAGCCTCTAACATAAGAATGAAACATTAATACCGGAACATGACCCCGACAATACCATAACTAAAAATCAGAGTCAAGATAAAGATGTAAATCGCCTTCCGAAAGATGAAGGGCTCACCACTTGTTGACGTTGTCCCGAACAATCCTAATGTTGCATAGTACCATGAGAAAGTGACTGGGAACCTACATCATAAAACTATGTAGTGTCCGAGGATGGTCAGTATGATGAGTACTGGCATGCAACCCAGGGGAGGGGACATAAAAGTTTATAAAGCAAGTCATAAGAAACGTGACATAAATCATAATAGAAAACAAAACATGGGGCAAGTATTCAAAATATTTCATGAAAATCATACATTAACATTACTTCGGAACTAGATGGTATCACCAAAATCTCTTTTTCACCACGGGCTATGTGGGTCCGGTCAAGACTCGATCGGCGGAGCCTCGAATCTAAGTTTGCCGCAAGGATCGGAATATTAAATCTTAATCACATTACATATACTATATGCAGCTGAATAAGTCGAGTGCACAGTTATCATCCATGTTTCAGGATGACATCATACCCGCATCGGCAAAATACAGTTTTGGGTAATGAGCCTCGTTCGACTCATACCTTCTCGGTTAACCATCTAATCCTCTTAAGCCCATATTTTAACATTTCAAACATTTAACAAAAATCATTCGTTTGGGACTCTTAACATTCTTAAGGCATTCATAGGTTGGTATCGTCATACCAAGACTTGCAAGTCATACATATCATATTATGTCATCATCGTTCATACATCATTTGTGTTGGGGTTATGGGTCTTTTTCCCTTCCTATGTGGATAAATAAAGCTCAATTTGGACCAACCCACTTTTGCCCATAGGCCCAATTCTATGGGGCATATATATAGACCTTTTTTAGGTCTTATTTCATAATCCACATAATATTTTTCAGCAGCCACACATAGAGAGAAAGAGCAGATTTTCGCACCCAATTTCAGCCCTAAATTGCCAACTTCAAATTGCGATTCCCGCTTCGTTTCTTATCCGATTGATCTGATTTTTGGACAGCTTGTTCCTCTCATCTCAATCTTTGATTAGAAACTGACAGAGTTGGATTTGGTATCCCGTAGCTCCAGTTTTGCATCCGTGAACAGTAGCTGCGTTTTTCGGTGCTTTTGCTCCTTTTATTTTCTTGTTTTTGGTGTTGTGATTTATGTAGTGTTGCTCGTTTGTTGGCACTTCTTTGGTGGCCATTTTGGAGAACATTATTGTAACTCTTGGTGATTATAGTGGAGGTTTTGGTCCCGTGGTTTTTACTCTTCACACCGAAGGGGTTTTCCACGTAAATCTTGGTGTCTCGTGTGATTGGTTTATTTTGACTTGTCGTATTTCTTTTGGTTGATATACTTGCTGCCTTATTACCATTGTGCTTGGTTTGTTTGTCTTCTCTTGGTTCAAATTGAAAGGGAAAAGTTTAGACTTGGGTATTCTTCCGCTGCTACCCTGTTGTGCATTCTTTGTTAGTGCCTTGCCTTTCCCAACAAAGTGGTATCAGAGCATTGATTGTTGTTGATAGTCAATTTGAATGATGGAGGCAAATATGAGCAAGATGGTGTGTTTGAATGGTAGTAATTATCATACTTGGAAAGGCAAGATGAAAGATCTTCTATTTGTCAAGAAGATGCACTTACCTGTGTTTGCTTCTAACAAACCTGAATCTATGAATGATGAGGATTGGGAATTTGAGCATCTGCAGGTTTGTGGCTATATCAGACAATGGGTTGAAGATAATGTTAGAAATCATATTGTGAATGAGACACATGCCAGAAGTTTGTGGGATAAGCTTGAGACACTTTATGCTTCGAAGACTGGCAACAACAAGTTGTTCCTGCTGAAACAATTGATAAATATCAGGTACAAAGAGGGTAGTCCTATTTCTGATCATATAAATGATTTTCAGGGTGTCCTTGACCAGCTGTCCGGAATGGGTGTAAAGTTTGATGAAGAAATTCAGGGACTTTGGCTTCTCAATACTCTGCCAGACTCTTGGGAGACTCTTCGAGTTTCTTTGACTAATTCTGCTCCCAGTGGTGTTGTAACTATGGAATATGCTAAGAGTGGTGTCTTGAATGAAGAGATGAGAAGAAGATCACAGGCCTCATCTTCTTCAGCTTCACACTCCGATGTTTTGGTTACTGAAGATAGGGGGAGAAATAAGTTCAGAGGTCAGAATGATAGAGGTACAAGTAGAAGCAAGTCAAAGTCCAGATACAAGAATGTTACATGTGACTATTGCCACAAGAATGGACATATCATGAAATATTGTCACAAGCACAAGAGAGATATGAGACGACAAAAGAAAGAAGGCGATAATGAGAATCGTGTTGCTGTTGTTGCTAATGATGATCTTCTTGTTGCTTGTGGTGAGAATGCCATTAATCTTGTTCGTGATGAGTCTAGCTGGTTTGTGGATTCTGGTGCTACTTCTCATGTCACGCCCAAGAAAGAATTATTTTCTTCTTATACTCCAGGTAATTTTGGGATGTTGAAGATGGGTAATAATGATGAAGTTGAAGTTCTTGGCATTGGAACAGTTTGCTTAGAAAGTAACAATGGTTCGAGATTAGTTCTCAACAATGTCAAGCATGCTCCAGATGTTCGCCTGAATTTGATCTCTGTGGGGAACCTTGATGATGAGGGTTATGTTAACACCCTTGGTGCTGGCCAGTGGAAGCTTACTAGAGGTTCAATGGTTGTGGCTCGTGGTGACAAGTTGTCTAACTTGTACGTATTTCAGGGCTCCATCTCTAGAGGCTTAGTAAACTTGGTGGAGAATGATACTTCATCAGAATTATGGCATAGAAGGCTAAGTCATATGAGTGAGAAGGGGATTGACAATTTGGCTAAGAAAAATTTACTTTCTGGAGTGAAACAAGCAAAGTTGAAGAAATGTGTTCATTGCTTAGCCGGTAAACAGAAAAGAGTTTCCTTTCAGAGTCATCCGCCTTCAAGAAAGCTTGATTTGCTGGAGTTGGTACATTCTGATTTGTGTGGTCCTTTTAAGGTAAGGTCTCATGGCGATGCACTTTACTTTGTGACTTTTATTGATGATCATTCTCGCAAACTCTGGGTATTTCCTTTGAAGTCCAAGGATCAGGTACTTGATGTGTTCAAGGGTTTTCAGGCCTTGGTTGAGAGACAGACAGGGAAGAAATTGAAATGCATCCGCTCAGATAATGGTGGTGAGTATATTGGTCCTTTTGATAAATATTGTAGAGTGAAGGGTATTCGGCATCAGAAAACTCCTCCAAAGACTCCTCAGTTAAATGGTTTAGCAGAGAGGATGAACAGAACTCTAGTTGAGAGAGTTAGATGTATGCTTTCAGATGCTAAGCTGCCAGATTCCTTTTGGGCAGAAGCACTTAATACTGCTGCTTATGTTATCAATTTATCTCCTGCTGTTGCTTTGAATAGTGATGTCCCTGACAGAGTTTGGTCTGGTAAGAATGTTTCTTATGATCATCTTAGAGTCTTTGGGTGTAAAGCTTTTGTTCATGTTCCTAAGGATGAAAGGTCAAAGCTGGATGTTAAAACTAGACAGTGTATCTTCATTGGTTATGGTCAAAATGAATTTGGCTATCGTTTCTATGATCCAGTTGAGAAGAAACTTGTTAGAAGCCGTGATGTTGTGTTTTTTGAAGACCAAACAATTGAAGATTTTGACAAAACTGAGAAGGTTGATTCTCAGAGTAGTGAGAGCCTAGTTGATATTGATCCAGTTCCTTTGACTACTGCACCTGAAGAAAATCTTCATAATAATGAAAATCAAGTTGATAATGAAGATGATGATCATGTTCAGAATGACCAGGATGTTGTTGACGCTCCAGTGCAAGAGGATGTGGTTGGCCAGCAACCAGCTGCTATTGATGCTCCAGAGAGTTCTCTCAGAAGATCTACTAGAGAGAAACTACCTTCATCTCGTTATTCTCCCAATGAGTATGTACTCTTGACTGATGGGGGAGAACCTGAGAGTCTTGATGAAGCCATGGATAGTGAAGAAAAAGAAAGATGGTTTGATGCTATGGAAGATGAGATTAAATCCTTACATGATAATCATACTTTTGATTTGGTTAAGTTACCTAAAGACAGAAAAGCTTTAAAAAACAGGTGGGTTTTCAGGGTGAAACATGAAGATGGCAATCCAGTTCCACGGTACAAAGCTAGATTAGTTGTGAAGGGTTTTAACCAGAAAAAAGGAGTTGATTTTAATGAGATATTCTCTCCAGTTGTGAAGATGTCATCCATTCGTGTTGTTCTAGGCTTAGCCGCAAGTCTAGATTTAGAGATTGAACAAATGGATGTTAAAACTGCTTTTCTCCATGGTGACTTAGATGAAGAAATTTATATGGAGCAGCCGGAAGGTTTTGAAGTCAAGGGAAAAGATAATTATGTTTGCAAATTGAAGAAGAGCTTGTATGGCTTGAAACAAGCTCCTAGACAGTGGATTCAAAAGTTGAAGCAAGAGTTGAGTAAGTCTTTTGCTATGAAAGACTTAGGACCAGCAAGGCAGATTCTTAGCATGCAGATTGTCCGTGACAGAAAGGCCAAGAAGTTGTGGTTATCACAGGAGAAGTACATTCAGAAAGTACTTCGAAGGTTCAACATGAATAATGTTAAGGTTGTCAGTACACCTTTAGCTATGCACTTCAAGTTGAGCAAGAAAGAGTGTCCTTCCAGTGATGATGAGAAGGAAGATATGAAGAAAGTTCCTTATGCTTCAGCTGTTGGTAGTTTAATGTATGCAATGATTTGTACAAGACCAGATATTGCTCATGCTGTTGGTATTGTTAGCCGTTTTCTTTCTAATCCGGGAAGAGAACATTGGAATGCTGTGAAGTGGATCATGAGATATCTTTGTGGCACTTCTAGTCTGAGTTTGTGTTTTGGTACAGGGAAGCCTATTCTTTATGGTTATACTGATTCAGACATGGCTGGTGATGTTGATACTCGCAAGTCTACTTCAGGGTACTTGGTTACTTTTGCAGGGGGAGCTGTGTCTTGGCAATCTAGGTTGCAAAAATGTGTTGCTCTATCTACTACAGAAGCTGAGCTTATTGCTGCCGTTGAAGCTTGTAAAGAGTTGCTCTGGATGAAGAGATTCTTGGGGGAACTTGGTTGTGCTCAAGAGAGGTATGTGCTTTATTGCGACAGTCAAAGTGCTATACATCTTGGCAAGAATTCTACATTCCATGGTCGGTCTAAACACATTGATGTGAGATACCATTGGATTCGAGATGTGTTGGATTCTAAGTTGCTTGAACTTGAGAAGATTCATACGGATGATAATGGTTCCGATATGATGACTAAAGCTTTGCCAAGATGGAAATTTGAAGATTGTTGCATGATCGCCGGGATGGCGGTCTCCTCCACATAGTCGTGAGGGGGAGAATTGTTGGGGTTATGGGTCTTTTTCCCTTCCTATGTGGATAAATAAAGCTCAATTTGGACCAACCCACTTTTGCCCATAGGCCCAATTCTATGGGGCATATATATAGACCTTTTTTAGGTCTTATTTCATAATCCACATAATATTTTTCAGCAGCCACACATAGAGAGAAAGAGCAGATTTTCGCACCCAATTTCAGCCCTAAATTGCCAACTTCAAATTGCGATTCCCGCTTCGTTTCTTATCCGATTGATCTGATTTTTGGACAGCTTGTTCCTCTCATCTCAATCTTTGATTAGAAACTGACAGAGTTGGATTTGGTATCCCGTAGCTCCAGTTTTGCATCCGTGAACAGTAGCTGCGTTTTTCGGTGCTTTTGCTCCTTTTATTTTCTTGTTTTTGGTGTTGTGATTTATGTAGTGTTGCTCGTTTGTTGGCACTTCTTTGGTGGCCATTTTGGAGAACATTATTGTAACTCTTGGTGATTATAGTGGAGGTTTTGGTCCCGTGGTTTTTACTCTTCACACCGAAGGGGTTTTCCACGTAAATCTTGGTGTCTCGTGTGATTGGTTTATTTTGTCTTGTCGTATTTCTTTTGGTTGATATACTTGCTGCCTTATTACCATTGTGCTTGGTTTGTTTGTCTTCTCTTGGTTCAAATTGAAAGGGAAAAGTTTAGACTTGGGTATTCTTCCGCTGCTACCCTGTTGTGCATTCTTTGTTAGTGCCTTGCCTTTCCCAACAATTTGTCCCATCATTTTTAAAGAATTTAAATACATTTATTAAATCCCTCAAAGGTTTACATTTTCATAATCAATAAACAATACTTTTAAAACCGAGGGATGTAGAAATCCATAAATCTATCATCGAAAAACCAAGGTTTAAATGGTAAAATGAATTTCACAAGAATCATGAATACATATCTTCAAATCTGCCCCAATATAGCTTTTTAAATAAACAGGGTTTCATATTACAAATAATAATCTTCAATACTCAAAGAAATTCATAACCAAAGAGTAATTTCATAGGCATGGGTTTGCAAACTTTATATAAATCTCCCTTTCAAAAACCATTCAATAACCCACATTCAAAACTCGTATAAAACTGCTTTCGTAGTCAAGAAATCAACCCATAAAAGATTTAGTTGAAAGAGGATTATTCAACATACCTTTTGACGGATAAAAATTCACGAAACGCTTGAGTTTGACCATAGGAACCTTGAACCCTAGGTGTTCTTGCTTCTTGACTTGGAGAGGATAAGAGGAGAGGAATGTAGCGTATGAAAATTCTGATGGGGAGAAGGGTTTTTAATTAATTGAGGGTAAGGAAAAAGTTGGAGGGACGAAATTGCCCTTCAAGGGCCTTTACAGGCCCAAAAATGCACTAAGAGGGGGGCTACATGGATCGCATGCTAATGAGGACACTTTGGGCGCCCAACAGCGTGCACTACCTTACCTGTGCGTGCAGACGCGCTTGCGCATGCTTTTGGCCTCGCTTCGCTGTCTCATCTTGTACAAAATTAACTTGGGACGCTAGCTTACTTGCTTTGTAAGCCCATAGACGAGCACCACTCAACACTTTAAAAATACAAGAGATGCGGAATGTAACAACTACATACTTAGAACGGTTTCAAATCTTAGCCCCAAAAACTTAGAGTTTTACATGTATGATATGTATTATGAAAATAATGGTCTTATTAAACCTAAATTTTTTGAAGAAGTTAGAGGTTTTATCGAGCATGCAATGTCACTAGACAACTATCAAAGTCATGATGTGGTTAGGTGACCTTGTAGTAAATGTCGGTGCCTGAAGCTTTTAAATCCAGATAGAGTTATGATTTATCTCTATCGTAGTGGATTTAAGAGTAGATATTTTGTGTGGGTTGATCATGGTTAGAAAGATGGTTTGAATGACATATTTTATAATTCATTGCCTATGAATGAATATAATAGAGTTGAACATGATAGGTTTCAAGATGATAAGGTTGAACACGATAGGATGCATGAAATGATTAATGATGCTTTTGGGGTTCAAAATGGGATAGAACCTGAACATTATTTAGAATAAGCTCCTAATGAAGAAGCAAAACACTTCTATAAATAATTACAAGAGGGTAATCATCCATTATGTGAAGGGAATCTACATTCTTCTTTGTCAATTATAGCTAGACTATTGAGTATCAAATCAGATTGGAGTGCTCCTCAAACTTTTATGGACTCTGTAGTTGATCTTGTAGGGGAAGTAGCTAATAATCGAGAGTTGAATATACCTAAGAATTTTTATGAAGCAATGAAATTGATTTCCAAGTTAAGATTGTCATATGGTACAATTAGTTGTTGTGTAAATGATTGCATGTTATTCTATAAGTATGATGGTCATCTTGACAATTGTATGTTTTGTGGACATGCTCGGTATAAGCGGACTCCCGGTGGAAAGATTGTTTCAATTAAGGCGATGCACTATCTGCTTCTTATACCTAGATTAAAGAGGTTGTATGCTTCAATGAGTTCTGCCCCACATATGAGATGGGACCATGAAAATAGAAAGTCACCGGGTGTCTTGTCTCATCCATCAGATGGAGAAGCTTGGAAGCATTTTGATAGAACATATCCTGATTTTGCTAGAGAACCAAGAAATGTTAGATTGGGATTATGTGAAGATGGTTTCACACCATTCTCTAATAAACCTGCACCTTATTCTTGATGACCTGTATTTTTTACTCCGTATAATCTCCCGCCTGAAATGTGTATCACAAGTCCCTACATATTTCTAAGTTGTATTATCCCGGGTCCCCGTAATCCAAAAAGTTTGATTGATGTCTATCTGCAGCCATTGATAGATGAGCTAAAATAATTATGATTTGACGGTGTAGTGATATACGATATATCAAGAAAGCAAAATTACTATGCATGCTTATTTAATGTGGACTATTAATAATTTTTCTGCATATGTGATGTTGTTGGTTTAGATGATTGCTGGAAAGTTAGCTTGCCTGCATTGCATGGAAAATTCTAAAGCATTCACTTTAAAGTATGGCCGAAAAAATTGCTAGTTTGATTGTCACCATCAGATCTTGCCAATGGACCATGAGTTTAGAAATATGAAAAATGCATTCAGAAAGAATAAGGTTGAAAATGATCTGCCACCTCCATTACTTTTAAGACATCAGATTTGGGAGAGAGTTAGTCAGTTGCCTAAAATTATAGATTTAGGAGAGAGTTCTAGACTTTTTGGATATGGTGTTGAATATAATTGGACCAAACAAAGCATATTTTGGGAGTTACCGTATTGGAAGGATAATCTTCTACGACATAATCTTGATGTGATGCACATTGAAAACAATTATTTTGATAATTTATTCAATACACTAATGGATGTTAAGGGCAAGACAAAAGACAATCCAAAAGCTAGAATGGACTTAAAGGAATATTGTAGGAGAAAGGAGTTGTGATTGCAGGAAATGAGAAATGGTAAAGTGGTTAAGCCCAAGACAAGTTTTTCATTCACATTGGATGAAAAACGAAAAATTTGTGAGTGGGTGAAGAATTTGAGAATGACCAAGGGCTATGCTTCGAATTTGGGAAAGAGGACAGATATGGATGAAGGAAAATTGATTGGTATGAAAAGCCATGATTGTCATGTTTTCATGGAAACTCTGATTCCTATTGAATTTATCCATGTACCCGATAAAATATGGAAACCAATCACAGAAATAAGTCTGTTCTTCAAAGATTTGTGTTCTAACACTTTATTGTAGAGTAGCTTGGAAAAGATGCAACAAAATATTCATGTTATCACCACTAAGTTGGAGAAGATCCTTCCATGTAGTTTTTTTGATGTGATGGAGCATCTTCCAGTTCACCTTAAAGAAGAGGCACCCCTTGGAGGCCCAATTCAAACAAGGTGGATGTATTCATTCGAGAGGTAATGACCCTTTATTGTTTTTGTTATTCTTTCTTAAACATATTATATTAATTAGCTAAAATGCAATTATATAGGACAATTGGAAAGTGCAAACAAACTATTAAGCAAAGGGGAAAGATCGAAAGATCAATTTGTGAAGCTTATCTTGCAAGAGAAACTGCTCATTTTTATTCTTACTACTTCGGGAATGAAGTGCTATGTAAGAGAAATAGAGTCAATCGCAATGATGATGGTGATGGTGATCCTATGTTTGAACCGATTTCAATTTTTAATCAACCTGGGCAAGGATCTAAAAAACGTCAAAGGCGAGGTTTCACTAGTGTTGAAAAGTAATCTGTTGTGATGCATATTTTGCTTAATTGTCTCTAGATTCAACCATATCTTAAGTAAGCCTTGTTGAATTGTGTTCTTGAATTACATAAATTTAAATACTAAGTGTTAATTAAACTAATAAAATATCTCAATGTACACTTAACAGTAAATTCGTAAGCATATGGGGTAATGATGCCATATATACAAGCTTTCCTGACTGGCTGAAAAAATATGTAAGTGTGTAAAAATTCATTTACTCATTTACACTTAATATTGAATCAACATGTATAATATACTCATTTACTAAAATTTAATTTGTAGGTTTTTTATGAACATAATACTGTCGGACATCCACAATTAGTAAGAGATGTTGCACTTGGGCCTGAAAGTCAAATTCAGACGATGACTAAGTATTGTGTGAATGACTTCAAGTTTCAAACTGAAGAAGTTTCTAAGTATAAGAAAACTAATAATAGCGGAGTGTGCATTCAAAGTGATGTCGATGGTAATGGCCAAATTATTGAATATTATAGTGTCATACAAGAGATTATAGAAGTTAGATATCCTGGTTGGCCGGAAAAAAAATAGTGCTATTTTGGTGCAAGTGGTTTGATCCTTCACATAGAGGTACTAAGGTGAATCAACAACATAATATAGTTGAAGTAAAGCACACGAGATAATATGGTCGCTATGATCCTTTTATCATTGCACAAAATGTTAAGCAGGTGTATTACGCTCCATATCCATTGTGCAGAGATAAGGTTGATTGGTAGATGGTCATAAAAACTAAGCCTGTTGGTAGGATTGAGATTGAGAATGTGTTAGATGTGGCATACCAGAATAATGTCGCAATTGTTCATCAAGCAATGGATACTGAGTTGGAAAACGATCTAGAACATCCTCAACACATATTAGAAGAAGTTTATGATGATGAGTTGATTGCCATCGCAAATCTTGAGGGACAAATAACTGAGGATGAAGAATGAGATGATGAAAGTGAACAAGTGATGAGGAAGAATGGGAGACTGATAAAAATGAATCAAATGAGGACGAAGATTGGGAGAATATGGACTAGTATGTAAATTTGTTTATACTTATGATTATAATTTTAATTTCTTTAATACTTATAATTATGGTTTTCTTTAATACTTATGATTTTATTTATATATTTTAATATAAATTTGCATACAGATGTCATCAGGTGATGGCAGATCGCACAACTTATGCCTTGGCAGATTCTGAGAGACAACGGAAGGAGAAAGATAAAGATATGCAAGACCGTCGAGCCTCTTAAATTGACTTTCTTTTAGTTTGCATAAGCTTTTTGATACTTTATTTATAATTTTGTACTTCTTTTATGTTTTGAAACACTTTGTAGGTCCTTTGGGTGGATCTTTTATGTATTTAATAAATATTTTACTTCATATTTAGTTTCATGTTGATGTTGTAGTTGCTTTATGAATGTTGTGGAAGCAATTAGTGCTGATTTGAGCTGTATTTGAATTAGTTTTGTAAATGACAGGTGGTGCATATTGAAAATGCAGATTTTTACAGCTGAAAAAAATGCAGAAAAGCGACGGACAGGGTCTCTTTTGTCCATCGTTTTTCTGAATTTTTTTTTAAAAATCTCAGAAAAAGCGACGTTGTCCGTCGCTTTTTTGAAATTTAAAAAAAAATACCCAGGAAAAGCAACGGACAGCGTCGCTTTTCTAGAAAAAATCCACCAGGAAAAGCGACGTTGTCCGTCGCTTTGTTCTTCAAGTTCAAGAACAAAGCGACGGACTGCGTCGCTTTTTTAGAAAAAAGAAAAAATATCATTTTTTTGTTTGCGTCGCTGTCCGTCGCTTTTGGAAAAGCGACAAGCTATTTTCCTACGGGAGTGACGCCGCCGCTTTTCCATCACTTTTAGCCAAAAAAGTGACGGCCAACGTCCCTTTTTAGCCTTTTTTTAGTAGTGAAATGGAGCAAATTTATATTTAGGCTTCACATAGACGACTTCAACTAACTTCTGACCAAGCCATAATTGTTGTCGTTGTTGCAAAGGTGGAGTGGGGAGTGGGGGTTCGGGGGTGGCAGGGGTTGGGATGGTCAAGGAGTGGGGGTGGGGGTAAGTGGGTAGGGAAGAGATAATGAACTTGCAATGTAGCTTATTAATTTATTTTCGCTACTTTAATTAAGGAAGTCATTTTTCTCATTTTTAAAGAACTTATTTTTCTAGAGAAAATATTTTGACCAACAAAACATGAAAAAATTGAAAAATATATCTCTATACCAAACATACCCTAAATATTTATAGATATTTGATTGTGAACCCAATTATTATTTTATATTAATTGAGTTCATTGTCGGAACCAACTTTAAGCATGTGTTTGACATGGAGGAAAATATTTTTCAGATTTTTTTTTTTAATTTTTTCATGTTTAGTTGGTCAAAATAATTTAAAAAATATTTTTTGTAAGAAAACAAGTTCCTTAAAAGTAAGAAAAATGACTTTTCTAATAAAAACAAGGAAACCAAATTCCATGATTGGCATTCCAATCAGAGGCGGATTCAGGATTTTAAACTTGTGGGATCCCAAATATGCAATAAAATCGTATAGTCTGGTCTACACCATCTTTTCACCGCCGCTAGACTGGATAAAAAAAATGTTTCAACATCAAAAATTAGAGCAAACAAAATGAATGATTGATCGCTAAAAGTTGGAAGAAGAACCAACGCAAATTTTAATCCTAAGAAAAAAAAGCGTGAAACAATGAGATTTTGCGTTTTAAAACTAAAAAGGGAAAAGGTTTTTACTAAAAACAAAAATAAAATTAAAAAATGTGTGTTTTAAAACCTTAAACAGAAAGGGATTTTACTTTTAACAAAAGGCTGAAAATGAATTAAATTAAAAAGGAAAACATCTGTTGAGATTTAAACCCGCGCACAATCAAGATATCTTTCTTTTCATAGAGAATGTGACATTGCAAACTTCCTTTGGATGATATTCTGACAAGACTTGGATATACAATGTCCTCAAAGTCTTGGTGTTGTAATCGACCAACAGTGGAAACCATGCAGTATCTTTTTCTGAAGAGTCAATGTGTTGATAAGGTATGGCAGTACTTTTCCTTGGGTGCAGGTTTTACACATGGTGTTAGCTTACAACAGGTATTTCAAAGGTGGTGGAAACACCCTGCAAATGTATATCTAAAGCCCTTATGAAGAAACCTTGTCAAGCAAGTTTTGATAATGAGGCAAAAACTATTTTTGGTAAAAGTATAATTATGAAAATTAACAATAAAAGGCAGTCCATGTCAAACAAGGAAAGGTTGATAGCTTTCCTATCAAGAAGAGGAGAGTCCAAAAGGCATGTCAAAATCCTACAAGGAAAAGAATTCGATTTTGAAGCATGTCCAAATTCTACAAGGAAAGGAGAGCTTGAGACTTCTATAAAATCAATGGAACAAAGAAGAATTCGTCAGACCTATTGCACAAAGCGAAAAAGAAGTATTCTCAAGCAATAGAGATCTCAAGCAAGCTATTCCAAACGAAGACACAAAGAGAGAGTTGTTTCTAGTTCAATCCTGTGTGATTGTTAGGACAAAGAGTGTGTGTTGTGAGGCTTGTAACAAGAAGTGGGTTTGGCTTCTTGAGAAAGTTTGTGAGAGGTGTAGCAAGAAGTGAGTTTGGCTTCTTGAAAGAGAGTTTGTGAGAAGTTGTAACAAGAAGTGGGTTTGGCTTCTTGGAGAGAGAGTGATTTTGAGTGAGTTGAAACAATAAGAGTTTATTGTTTGAGTTAGGTACTAGAGTTAGTTCATTTGATTATTGAGTTGTAATCATAAAACTTGAAGAGTTAGTGAAAGTGAGTTCGTGATTTTTTCTCCTGGAGTTAGGGAGTTTTCCATGTAAATTTTGTGTGTTGATTTACTTACTGCTTTGAGTGGAACTGTGCTAAGGACCTGGTCCCTGAGTTAAGTAGTGGGTACCAACTTTCTTCACCTTATATCAAACATTGCCCTGTGTAGTTGTCTGGGAGCTATGGAACAGCTAAATAGACTTTCACGGGTCCTCTGTTGCCATTGGACCAATTGCTAATCTGTTTATAGGTTCCCATCTGTAAATACTTATACTCTTAACATATTTTTCTATATAATTATAGAATTTACGGTAGCGCCGCTACTGTAGATCCGCCCCTGATACTAATGTTCATTGTCTTTCCCCACCCATCGATGCCCCTACAGAACACCCTAAATCCTGGATCCACATCTGTTTTTAATCATCTGTATCTCAGAGTCACACTAGGCCTACTTCAATAGATACTAGGGAAAATTATAAGAAAAAAAATAGAGACTACACCTTAAAAATAAAATAGATTTTGGCCAAGAAAATTAAAGTCATAGAAACCAAAGATTTGCTTTTTTTCATCTCGTTGTCCACAAGATCTTCTTTACCTGCTCACGACATTTCCAACCAAACCATGGTACAAGTAATTAATATATATATATATATATATATATATATATAATATGTGAGGTTTAAATCGGGTAATATTCACAAATAGTCATTTTATATTTTTCTTATAATTGAAAATAAGTCATTGTCATAAAGATTTATATATTTAATAAGTGAAATTCTATGACGATGATTAATATTTGAAAACTTAGTCAAAAAGTATTCAGTAAACATTATTTCTTTGCTTAAATCTTATTAGTAAAAAGTGCCCCTCTCCTTTTCTTTTAGAGTAAGGTATACATGTAGATTGGTTCATCTTTGAGGAAAAACACATGAAAAAAAAATCTAAGTAGATTGCTACACTTTTTTCATGGAAAATGCATGTGTTCGGTACGGAGGAAATATTTTTCAATTTTTTTTATGTTCCATTGGTTATTTTTTTTGGAAAATATTTTTTCTAAAAAAATAAATTATTCAAAAATTAAGAAAATGACTCTCCTATTGAAAGTAAAGAAAACAAGTTCCACGTGACATTCCATATTAATTGTGTTCTCTCTACTCTCCGATACACCTTTTCTTCACCTTCACCCCTTATAGCTCCAATCTCCACCACCCACACCCTCCCTGACCTCCCATAGTATTATTTGCCTAGATATACATAAATGATTTTACTAAAATAATATTCATTGCTTATATAACGAACACAAAAAGAATAAGTAAAATAGTCACTTATTTTTAAAAAAAATATCTTTTAAGAAAACATTTTCCATCGTACCAAACACACCCTCTATATCTCTTTTGATAATTTTAAATGACAAACATTCCCCCCTAAAACGTACATTTCAAGTAATTGAAAGTTAAATGTTCTTAATTAGTGAAATATTATAAGGACTTAGATTAGAATTTATCAAAATTGAAGGACCAAAAATGCTATTACCCCTAAAATTTTCTCTTTGAGTAAAGTTATTAGGTAGATATTTAAAAAAAAAAGAAAAAAAAAACGAAAAGGTGTTAGGTAGATTAATTAGTTCATCATTTAAGTCTTTGTCTCCCACTTAATCATAATGACATGACATGAAAAGGGAATCTTAATATAGTGTTTGGCTTTATTAAGAGCTTAGAGCTTGACTTATCATATCACATGAATTTTGCTTGATTGTTATGAAATCAAGCTAAACAATATAATAGAAACAACAGTAATGTTGAGGGAAGAAATAGAACTTTTTGTCCTACTTCAAGTGTAAGTATATGCAACATAAATATTTTCCAATACCTCTAATGATTGTACACAAAAGGGTGTCAAGGGAATAGTGGTAGAAGTATTACTATATCTGACGATTGTGGTTGAGTGGCAAGGAGGTTTCAGAATCGAGTTATGGATAGAAAATACTTTATCCTTCAAAGTAAAAATTTTCGATGTGAATTTAAATTAATCTAGCCCTAAAATGAATATCAGACATCGGGTGAAAAATAAGAAAAGAAAAAAAAGTAATACCTTTAACGGTATGATGAGATTAATGTGATCCTTTTATCCTTAACTGGAGGTCTTTAATTTAAGCTAGGGAAATATAGGCCAGTATGAATTAGTAAGTCCAATAAATTTCAGATACATCAAATGTATATTTATACCCAAAAATATATATATTCTAAAAGTAATGAATATGAAGAAAGAGGAGTAAGGAATGCAAAAGGACATTAATAATTAGCAAAATATTCATATAACTTTCACTAAGAATTGTTCATGTACTAATGAATGTGCCTCAATAAAATTTTACTATTTAAAAAAAAGTAACAGATAATTTGTTGATCCTCATGAAATAATCGTACCTCCACATACAGTTGAATAAACATGTTGATATCTATAAGAAAATATGGGTTAAATAGTAGACATATTGGAAAAACTGTATCTTGGAGGTACCAATTATATGATTTACTCAATTCTAACGTCTTTTGCTTGACACAAGATTATCTTAATTGACAAATTTAAAGAGAATATTTTATCAAATCGTTATTACTACCAAGATTATTGATAAATTTAAAGAGAATACTAGTAATTTACCAAGTCGTGTATTACTAGCAAGATACATTAATTATTAAGGGATTGTTTGGTAGAGTGCATTAGAAAAAATAATGCATGCATTAGTTTTATGTATTATTAATACCTTTTTTGATACACTTTTTCAATCAAACATTAATTATACGCTCTACTCCTTCCATCCCATATAATTAGTTGGTCACTTTTCTTTTTACACGCATGTTAAGAAATCATAAATAAGAAGATAGTTTTACTAAATTCACCCCTTAACAATTTTTTTGAAACTTTACAAACAAGTGTGAACACTTTCAAAAAGAATTAATTGTAAGAGTAATATGAAAAAAATTAATTAATATTTTCTTAATTTAGTAAGGTGGTCAACTAATATGGGATGGAGGGAGTATTTGGTATTAAGTTATGTAAAGTGAAAATCCATGATATAGTAATGCAAGGAATTCTAATGCATGCCTTAGTATGGTTAAAGACACAATTGACTCTCAAAACCTTTTTCACATCCATTCCACTAAGGTTATTTTTTGTAAACAAATGTTTTTTATTTAGAAATTGTGTGCATGTTATTTTTAATACACCAAACTAAACATGTATAAAAAAATCTCAATATAACTAATACTAATATTACTAATACAAGTCCTGCTTTATTTCTCACGATCTCATTTTTCTAATATCACTTTCACATAAAATATCAATTAGTATATCACTAGCTTGCAGGGCCGACTCAACAAGATTGGGGCCTAAAGTCAAACTTTATAAAGAGACCTTACTTTTTTTTTCTAGTTGACATATCTAAATTGAACAACAATAACAACTATAACATACCCATGTAATCCTATAAGTAGGGTCTAAAGAGGATATGATGTACGCAGATCTTATGAAGTAAGAATGTAAACAATGCAAATTTCCAATGAGAAAATATAATATAAAATTAGAACAATAAAACACGACTCAAAAAATTTCTATAATGATATCATAATAGTGTTGCGCTGAATTTGATAAGTTAACATAATAATATCAAATTGTATTGCGTTGCTTCAATATAATGAATAATGATAACTTGTGGCAATGCTTGAAATTTTGAAGAAGATACCAAAAAATAAATTTTGATCCGTTAAGACAACAATAAATTTTACAAAATGCAGAAAGTTTGAGATTTCAAAATGTTCAATAATAAGAAAATAAGTGAAAGGGGAAATGAAAAAGGTATATATAGAAATAATAATATGGGTTTATGTTAGTTGTTAGGATATAAAGGAGGCAACAAAATAGGGCGTCACATAAGAAATGATGCTACAATCACCTAAAAATTATTTCATTTCTCAATTATTACAATGATTTTCACATTAAAAGGTAAAAAGTTATTATGTTTTCTACTTAAAAATTTATTTTCAAATTTAATAGTACATGAGATTTTTTAAACGATATATATAATTGAATACATCTTTTAAAAAAAATGAGGGACCAAAATAGTTAAGGCCCCAAGCGAGTGTTTTACTTGCCTTATAGTTGTACCGGCCCTGCTAGCTTGTTTTGATGTAACTACAGGTCCAAAAACTTCTTATTTTTCAAGGAAATTTAATTGTGTCGTTGTTTGAATTAAATTTTATTTTGACCAATCACTCCCAATTTATGATTTTTCAGATTATAAGTTATAACAACAATTAGTTTGACCAAGCTTTTACGATTTTATCTTTAATAATTTTTAAAATTCTCAAATTAAAATATCTTTTTCAAAACAAAACCCAAACTTCCTCTTCATTCCCTGTCCGTCGTTGATCCTTTTCTTTATAAACATATTTTTAAATTTACAATTTTTGTAAAATAATTAAGGGTATTTTAGTAACTTTATCAAAAGAACATATTATCAACACTTACTTTTATCAAACACATAAATTGCTTATTATCAGTTTTAACTTTTTTATCTAAATATGTAACTCTTTTATCAACACTTACTTTTATCAAACACATAACTTTTTTTCATCAATTGTCATTGATGCCTCATCACCGATAAAGGAGAGACTTGGGCAAGTGAGAAGTGAGTAGTGTCACTAATAGAAGGAGTGAGTGGACGAGTGCAAGTTCCTGCATAAGTTGTCGGATCCTTAAAATGAAGCTTTTCTGGGGGCCGCAGTATTATCATATTACCAAGGCTCCGTTAGCTTTGTTCAAAAGCATATATAGTACTTTTGATAAGTACTTTTCTGTTTCAATTTAATTATCTGGTTTGATTTTTTTTTAAATTAAAGCCGCTTTGAGGTGGCGGAGGGTTTGGCATAGACCCCTACCCTATTAAGTAATGAGCAACCAGTGTACACAAAAGAAGGAGGGAGACATAAACCAAAACCTCCTTAATTAGTCAACTATTTACACAAAAAATAGAAGAAGAGTACGTGGTCATTGACCTGAGTTAAAATTGATAATGAATTATCATCCAGAAAAACAGAGTCGACCCAATGATCAAATTGGGATTTTTGGACTGATAAGTGTGTTCATTATTGATATGACTTGACACAGAGTTTAAGGGAGTAAAGAAGACGGCTGAATCTTATGTTCTTAAATTAAATATATGTAGAACAACTGAACCTTTGCCAGTCACGCATTGTGCCAAGAGGTAGATCTTGGAAGTAGGGAAAATTACCATGATGAAGTGCTTTTTCACCATTGAGAGATCCATCGTGAGTCTTGGACCTGAGAGCATCGAACAAGCTTGCGACGTGAGCTTGCCATGAGAATTAGAATTATTTTGCCAGGGTAAAAGATATCGCACTCTCAGCAGCTTCTTCTACACAGGCTCCTCCACTTTTGGAATTGAAAAAGGAAGCTTTTCCAAGCCCGAACAAGATCAAAAGAACTGATCGCTTTCTACAATAAGAAAATAGTTATCTACTAGCCATGTTTTCTTTCTGTGATAATGCCGTAGCATAGGACTCCAGGAATTTTTTCAATTACGAAAAAATTAGAGAGTCCATTAGTTCATGAATCATGACAAAAATTGTATCTCTCTAAATCGAAATCAAAATTGAATTATAGGAAAGAAAGAAGAAAAACAAAAAAAAAGAAAAAAGGAAGAAAAAAAAAGATATCCCCCCTTTTTGCTTTTGCAATTAGATATTCCACGATCAAGACAATTGACTGAATCCCGTGAAACCATTTCATAGAAGTTCATTAATATCTTCTTTTTATAAAGTAAATCGACTTCGATTCTTGAATAATCCACATCAATTCTGCTTCTATTGGAACACAAGATTCCACTTTTCTCTAACGCGTTAAGTATCCCGCCTGAGGAGTACGTTCGCAAGAATGAAACTCAAAGGAATTGACGGGGGCCCGCACAAGTCAACTTTTAAGATTCAAGATTAGGTAAGTGTTCAATCATCCGGTGCTCTTGCCGGTCTTGGTAAAAGACGTACCTCTATTTATTGACAATATCTTCATGGACGGTAGTTGGAGTCGGCGGCTCTCCCAGGGTTCCCTCATCTGAGATCTCTGGGGAAGAGGATCAAGTTGGCCCTTGCGAACAACTTGATGCACTATCTCCCTTCAACCCTTTTAGCAAGCTCATGACTAGAGCTCCTAGCATATGAATAGGTGGTGGCAAGAAGAGAGAAAGAAAAGAGGAATTTGGCTAGGGGTTTGGACGTTTGAGATGGATTTTTCGGACAAAGGGCCAACTCCACCATCCTTGGAAGAGCTTATGGATGTTTAAGTTTCTTTTTTTTTTTATGAAATTGCCCAGTCTTTCTCTGGACGGTGTCATATTAGCAAAAACTTACAAAGAGGGGGGCAAAGAACCTGACCTCAATACAACACTTATTAGGTGATCCCATCACCCAAATTGCCAGAAGATGCTTAACACAGAAAGCCACCTTCTGGCGAACTAGCGTGTAACTAACATATAAATTAGCTTTGTCGAATTTAGTCCTAATACTAGACCTTTGCCACTTATAAAGCTGAAAAGTGTCTTTAGCGTTTTTGGGCAGCTCAAAAAATGAGTGTACAATACTGTTTCGGACAGAGGCAGAAGCTAATTTTGCCAAGCTATCTGTGACTTGATTACACTCTCTAAAAAAATGTTGCACCTTAAAATAACACCCCTGTTTTGAGTTAATTGTACTCAATAAATCTGATGGTAGATTGTCTAGAAATCTCAATCTCCTCAAGAATTCTTCAAGGTAGGGCTCCTTTGGGTAGTTGCCGTGCAGACATATAAATGTTGTTTTTCTGAGAATGCATCGTCATTTTTGTTAGTCAATCTGCAAGTTGATTGGCCTCCCTATAGAAATGAACATATTGTACGTTAGCCTGATTGAGCAACTTGGAAGTATCCTCAATGATTTTGTTCAGCTTGACGTTGTTTGCCTTCCCTTCTCTGAGCATATTTGTGTAATCTTCAGTGAATCCAGATCGATAGTGAAATTAGAGTAGCCATTTTGTACACACCAATTTCCTCCAAACCATATTGCATAATCCTTTGCCACGTTATGATTATCGCTTTAGTGACATCAGTTTGAATGGTCCATCCAACTAGCTGCTCGAACTTATACCTGGGCTAAACTTCTTTCGATTTCCATACCTTCAAGCAAAGTATTCCGTCCTTCCATCACGTTATGTATGTATGTTTACACACTTATATATGTGTGTGTGTTTGTGTGATTTTGGCTAGCTAGTTCTAACTAGCTAGCTAGTGTGTGAAATAAATAATTAACATTGTGTTTGAAGAATATATTACACATGTCCCTCTCCTTCTAAGGATGTATTTCCCATGTTATTCAATATATATAAGATATCATGAATTTCACAAGTTCGAAATAAAATTTTCAATTTTTGGATTTGATTGACCCTGTCATTACCCATTCATCTAATTATAACATACAAAAAGAGGAAGAAGGGGGCAATAACCAAACCTCCAAACAACAAGACCATAAAAAACAATCTACAAAAAGCTATGAGGCTAGGTGAGCAAAAGTCCTCCATAACACTACAAAAAATATAAATTAAAAAGTTGGATTTCTCATAACTCCTATATATCCTAATTAAGTAGGAAGATACATTTTGTCATGAAATATCTAGCTTTACATTTTTTCTAGAAATGGTAAGGATAAGGTTCTTAGACAAGAAAAATATGTTAGCTAAGGAGGAGTCGAAGACATGATTCTTTTTTATTTATTTATCATGTGTATAAACAATGAATTATGGAGCGTTGTATACTTTGTTGCATTGACTATTTGATAATGAAACTTCCTGCATTATTTTCTTTAGAATTAAAGGTCAAAAACACACTTTAATTATCTCAGTTTTTTGAGTTTCATACTTAAACTATTGAGAATGTGAGTTTTCTACCTGAACTATCACCCAATGAATAGCGAAACACACCTAGATGCTGATTAGACCAAATATTTATCTACAAATGCATCTAGGCACGTTTGGCTATAAAATCTCCGTTCACTTGGCATATATAACGGTTCTATTAGCTGACACATTTTTTTAATATATTTTTTAATTTATTTCTTTAAAACCCTAAACTTCTCCCTTCAAGTCAGATAAATTGATGTCACGATTGAAATGAGATCATGACTGAGAAGGTGGAGAAGAAAATTTTGGATATCACGATGGAGAATAAATTAATTTATATGATGATAATTTTCAACCTTTAACCTTAACTTTTAACTTAATATTAATTTATTTAACTTTGCCACGGTGAAATTATTTTTTCACATGGAGGAATTTTAAATAAAAGAAAGAATGTATTACACACACCATCGGTATATTAGTCGAGGTGTGTTTCGCTAACCATTTTGAGTAATAGTTCAGGTAGAAAACTCACACTCCGAATAAATTATCTATAAAACTCAAACACACTAGAATAATTTAGGTGTGTTTTTGAATCTCAGTGCTTTTAAGTTCTAATAAGCTAAAAGTCATAATTGTCATTCCTAATTTATGACTTTTCAACTTATAAACACTTTTTGCTTGATCAAATTTTAGTATTTTTTTCTATTCCAAAATACCTTTCCAAAACAAAATTTAATTTCCTTTTCACTTTGTATCAATGGTTCCTCATTTGATTTATAAGGATACTTTTAAATTTTAATTTTTTTGGTAAAAAAAATTTAAGAGTTAAGGGTTAAAAAATACACCTAAACTATCCCAGATTTCTGAATTTCATACTTGCACTAATAAGAGTATGAATTTCCTACCTGAGCTATCACCAATGATTAGCAAAATACACCTCGACTAATTTTTGATGGTGTATATACTATACTCTCTCTTTTATTTAAAAATTCTACCATGTGAAAAAATAATTCTACCGTGGCAAAGCTAAATAAATTAATATTATGTTAAAAGTTAAGGTTAAAAATTATCACCGTATAAATTAATTTATTCTCCACCGCGACATCCGACATCTTCTTCTCAATCTTTTTAGCCGCGGCACCGATATCTCCGGCTTGAAAGAAGAGAATTTAGAGTTATATATATATATATATATATACACTACTAGAAAAACAGGGAAAACCGACCTCAAAATACCGACATCCGGAGGTCGGTTTTCCCTGAAATACTGACTCAAAACCGACTCACAAGACCAAGTCGGAAAAGGCTTGGTTGGTTTCGTATACCGACATCCGGAGGTCGGTAAATACCGACCTCCGGATGTCGGTTTTAATTTTAATTCCAAAAATTAAGAATTTAATATATATTTTATTTTCTTTTATTTCCGACTTCCTGAAGTCGGTTTCTTTTTAAACAAATATTATTAAAAATATAATATACTGACCTCCGGAGGTCGGTATTGTTTAATTTCTAATTTATTATCTTTTTGGTGTTCCGACCTCCGGAAGTCGGTATTGTTTAATTTCTAATTTATTATCTTTTTGATTTTCCGACCTCCGGAAGTCGGTATTAATGAAATTTTAATTTATTATTTTTCTGATATTCCGACCTCTTGAGGTCGGTATTATTTAAATTTCATTTTTCTATTTCAGTTGATTCCGACTTCCTGATGTCGGTATTTTTGAAAAATTTACCAAAAATACCGACATCAGGAACTCGGTATTTTTGGAAAATTTATTAAAAATACCGACATCCTGATGTCGGTATTTCTGGAAAATTTATTAAAAATACCGACATCAGGAAGTCGGTTTTCTGGAAAATTTACCAAAAATACCGACCTCTGGAGGTCGGTTTGTTGTCGATATTTTGCCATAAAATTGGCAGTAAATTGCTACAATTTGAATTGCCACCTGCATATTTGATAATGCATATATTCAACCAAAACCAGCTCAAATAGCTATCAAGACGATATTTTTCTATATTTACGTTTCACTACTTCAAATTAAACTTAAAATACGATCAAACAATCTAAAAAGTGTACAAACTATATATACTAAGTTCAAAATGTCTAGTAGTTAGGTACAACACAACTACTCATCCTCTTCACCCTCCTCATCCTCTTCACCCTCCTCATCCTCTTCACCCTCCTCACCCTCGATATCAGACTCATCCACTAGGCATCGACGTTTATCACTAGCACAATGAGGAATAATCTTTCCCGACTCAAAAAGAGATTTTAACTGGGACTGAAGCTCCGCATACCTCTTGTTCTCTATCTCCTTTGATGCTGCAAGCTGTTCAATCTGCTCGTCTCTTTTTTTCTCCCTTTCGTTTGATGCAGCAAGCTCGGCAGTGAGCATAGATATCTTCTCCTTCATTACAGACACGACCGCTTTATCCACATTATCGAAGCCTGAAGATGATGGACAATAAAACCAGGGTTTCTTCTCCGCAAAAGTCTTTTGTGTGTAACCATAGACTGAACCTCTTACTGGTTCACCCGCACTCTCTCGCCAAAATTGTTCTACTTGTTCATCTGTAAGCGGTGTGTCCTGACTTTCAGGAGGTTGAGTACTACGGTACTCCTGAATTCTTTGCACAAACGACTCCTATATTTAAATGAATAACTCTTAGCATATGAATATAATAGATAAAAGAAAAAAAAGAATAAAAAAATAGTTTGAATGCAGTTCTTACATGTGTCTGTTGAGCACGTGTCTCACACCAACTTTCATTATAATTTTAATGTAGGGGAATTAGTAGGAATACAAACACCTATTGAATTTTTTTTTTTTTTTTAAAAAGGATTCTTCATGGCGACCTTTATTGCCACATAAAATAGTTTTAGCGGCGACTCTAGTTGCTACAATAACAAATACTTTATGTGGTAACACGATGTCGCCATGGAAGGTGTTTTATGGTGGCGACTACAATTGTTGCTAAACGTTATTGGCGACCAAGTTAAAGTCAAGTACGCATAACCTTTTCAACAACACAGTTGCTTACTTTTAGTGGCGATTGAAGCCGCCACAAAATGTTGTCTTTTATGGCGACTCATTGAAGTTGTCACAAAAACTTTTAGTTATGCAATTACTTGCAGCAATCCTAAAATCGCTAATCGCTTCTGAAACAATTCGGTGGCAACTCCTTGGGCTTTTTTTGGCGACTAACCATAAAATGTCAAATTTCTTGTTGTGATGACTTTAGGAAGATATTGAATAGAGTAGAAGAAGGTTCCATCTACACTTGTAAATGCAAGTTTAGCCATGAATTTTTTTTTTTTTCAATATTCTATGATATTCCTCCAAAAAAAAGCTTAATCCTTTATGATATTCACATGATATATATCCTATACAAACAAAATATCATAAAGAACTAGCTCATTCCTTTTAAAAAATATTTTTCAATATTCTATAATACCGATATAGTGTATATCATAAGATGATATGTATCATAAATGACTGATTCATTCTTTTTAAAAGAACTCCTCAGTCATCTATGATGGACACACAATCTATATAATACTGACAAGATATCATAACTAAAGGAAAAATTCATACATTAAAAAGAAAAAAAATATAAAAACATACACAAATAAAGTTTAAGTTTAATATTGGTATTTTAATTTTTACCATATTATTTTCAGCAAATTTATTTGAAAAACATAAAGTCATACTATAGATATAACTTTTTCTTTCAATCGCAAGAAGTTTTTTTATATATATATATTTTTTATTAATTTAGATTTTAATATATAAGTTAGTGACTTTAACATTTTTTTGATTATTTATTAATATGGTCAAATTTTTTATTTTTTTTATTTTTCATAGTCTTAAAATAGTTAGGTGATAATTTTATCTTTGTACTTAATTTTTTTCTTTAAAAGAATTTTATAAAAAAGAAAAGAAAGAGACAAAAAAAGGAAAATATAAATTAACCAAAAAAGGAAAGAAAAATTAAGTGAAACAAACGATGAAAACAGAAAAGAAAACAAAAGAAAAAACAAAGCCAGCTAAGAGAAAAGGAAACCAAAAAGAAAAAGGATGAAAGGAAAAAAGAAAACAAAATTATGATAAGATGAAGTTGCTCTAATGATAAACACTCCTCACTTTCAACTCTAAAATTGTAAGTTTAAATCATCAAAGGAGTAAAAAGGGTGCTTTTAGCAAAGAATTAAAAAAAGAACGAAATCACTAGAAAAGAAGGTGATATTATAAAATATATTTTTCATTAATTTAGATTTTTAACAAATAAGTTTGGACTTTAACATTTTTCTTAATTATTTATTATTATCTAATTTTTTTTTTTTCGTAGTCTAAAAATAGTTAGGTGATAATTTATCTTTGTATTTCATTTTTAGCTTTAAAAGTTTTTTAAAAAAAAAAGAAGATAAACTAATCAAAAAAGGAAAGGAAAACTAAGAGAAACAATTGACGAAAATAGAAAAGAAAACAAAAAAAATAGAGCCAGCTAAAAGAAAAGGAAAGCACAAAAAAAAAACAGCCAGCTAAGAAAAAAGAAAACCACAAAAAAAGGGATGAAAGGAAAAAAAAAAAAAAAAACAAAATCATGACAAGAGGAAGTTGCTTTAGTGGTTAGCACTCCTCACCTCTAATTCTAAGATTATATGTTCGAGTCACTAAAGAAATAAAATGAGATGAAAGCTCTTAGCGAGGGGTTAAAAAAAGATTTTTTTTTAAAAAAAAAAACAAAACCATTAGAAAAGAAGGTGAGATTATAAAATATAGTTTCTATTAATTTAGATCAATATGTTAGTGACTTCAACATTTTTCTTAGTTATTTATGATTGTAGTCTAATTATTTTATTTTTCTATATTTTTCACAGTTTAGAATAATTAGGTGACAATTTATCTTTTGTACTTTATTTTTTATTTTTATCTTTAAAAGATTTTTTTCAAAAAAAAAAGAAGATAAACTAATCAAAAAAGGAAAGGAAAATTAAGAGAAACAATTGGCGAAAACAAAAAAGAAAGAAAAAAAAAAAAAAAAAAAAAAAAAAAAAAAAAAAGAATGGAGCCAGCTAAGAGAAAAGGAAACCAAAAGAAAAAGGTTGAAAGGAGAAAGGAAAACAAAACTATGACAAGAGAGAGTTGTTTTGATGCCTTGATGGCAAGCACTAAAATAATCAATGAACCAATGCAGAATGCAATAAAGTAAACCCGTACCAGGCATAGTACCCGTGCCAACCAAGTGTTATACCTGTGCCATGCGTGGTACTCGTGTCAATCATTTGTTATACCCGTACCAGGCGTGGTATCCGAGCCGAATGTCAACAAACCACAGTCAATATATGAACACACACAACTTCTAAAACCAACAAGTAAACACCGTTCAATCACATACTGTAAACAGGAACCTAGACATTCCACACAACTTCCCTAAGCAATGTAATGCATACAATCACTTAGACATGAGTACATGAATATACACATTCACAGAAAATCATAAGCCATCACCTACCTCGAAATGTTCCAAGCTCTATTCGACCCAAGCTTTCCCGTGTTCCGGATTCCTCTCTCGTTCTTGGTCTAAAAACAACACACAGTACATACAATTAACACACAAGGCCTGTACATTACCCGGATTATACCAAATCCCCAAACCCCAGGCCACCCATGATCATCCCACCCTTTTCCCGGGCTTTTCCACTGTTAATTTTCCTAGTTCTATCATTTTTACGGATAAAACAGGGAATTAAACAACCTATGATCATAATAATGTACTTTAATCCATACCCAAGAACACACATGCTTGAAATCCCCTTATTTCCCCGAATTCCACCATCCCTAGGTTATTCTAACATTTTCCAAATTTCCTCCTAGCAATTCTACCGCATAGGAAATGTAATACAAAGATTGGGGGACGAAAACCTTACCTTGGGGAAGAATTTTGTCGCCTAGCCCTTCTCCCACAACGAAATTGTAAAAAACTGAATGTTTTGGGAGCCATTTCTGCATTAAAATCCAATTGGCTCGCTATAGCGGTAGGCTGCCGCTATAGCGGTCTTAAGTAGGTTGACCGCTCTTTGATCGCCGCTATAGCGGTAATTTCCACCGCTATCGCGCGCGGTTGCGCCCGTCATGGATAGAAGGTCCGAAAAATTCCCAGTTTTGGTCATTTTACAACACACTTGCTCTCCCCGGCAACCCGAAACAACCCCTTCACGTCAAACGAGATTTTGGGAGTTCTACCTACCCAAATGTGATTCTGAAAAGTCCCCCGGACTCCTTTATGTCTTGGCTACTTGAAAAACTAGCTCAAAGCAAGACACAAAGACCAATCCTTACCCAAATTTTCCTAGACTCTACCTCGCTCCAAAACCGGCCAAGGCAAGCCTAGCCCAGAATTTCAAACCCCCAAATTCGGAGTTTTCTAACTCTAAAACTTGGCACGATTGGACTACCCGTAACGACGGACCCGATCATTACAATGCTCTAGCTAGTTCTAATTAGCTAGCTATTGTTTAGTGCATCTATATACAAACACTACTACTCTCCCTCTTTTATTACTACTACATATATAGTTGGCCTTCTTGATTACACATATATATCTTTTGACACTATTCCTGCCCCACTTCACAGGTCTTTAATTAGTTATTTTGGAAAAATATGTAACACTCAATATTAACGCATTGTGATTTTTCTCCAATAACATGGTATCCGGTTTAGTTTGGGCGTACTCAGGCTAGATCACAGTACTTTGACACTAAGTTCATCTGAACGCAACATTTTAGATTGACATATAGATTGTTCTAAAAATATTTATGTATAATTTAGATAAGTAATATATATGGGTTGGAGGTGGGGATGGGTGTCGTAGGCGGGGTGAGGGTGGGAGAGGAGAAAATTAACATGGAACGTCGTTTATGGAACTAGTTGTTCTATCTCCTTCTAGGAAAGTTATTTTTCTAATTTTTAAGGACTAAAGAAAATATTAAGACCAATCAAACATGAAATAATTGAAAGACGTTTTTTGACGTCCTTGAGCATAAAGCTTCCATCTGTGTTCAATTTTCATTTGTTGAGTTGTGGTTTGCGCCACTGAATTATGGTGCTACTGATGGTTGTCTTGTAATTCTCAGGTATCTGTTATACTGTATTCCGGTCCTAGGTATTGTCTATTGTACTACATTTCCTTCCCGTTGTAGCTTTGACTTGAAATAGCATCTGATAATACTGGAGTTCTTCTGATCATATCTCTTGGCACGTCTACTTTTTCATAGTTGCAAACACACCAGCCTAGGAGTGACATCCAATATGTATTGATCGATGCACCAAATTCTTGGGGATGATATTCCACCATTGCCATAAGTATATTGAGTGATGCTTGTGCCACTGTTTTTTATTCCCATTGGAGAAGCTATCTTGTTCCATACTCTTTTTGTTGTGTCATTATTGAGAAGAACATGTGAAACATCTTCATCTCTTTGAACCCTGCAATAAGAACAATTGTTGTTAATGTTAATATTAAATCTAGTTATGCTTTTATCTATAGGGAGTATGTTCTTCACTAGCCTCCGCTTAAAGAAGGAGGTTTTAAAAGGGAGCTCTTTAGTCTAGATTTTAGCATAATTTGGTACCACAGTTTTCTTTTCTTTGAAATAATTATAAGCAGACGCACAAGAGAAACATTCATTAGGAGTGAGTTTCCAGATGGCCTGGTCATCTGAATATACACTTCCAATGTCCACATTCATGATGACATCAAGTAAGTGATCAAGCACAGTGGTCCTGATCTTCTGAGAGTTCCAACAGATGTTCTGTATAAGTTGGTTGACTTGATCATTTCCTGGCTTGCTATTTGGATCTGTAATAGACTATCATTGATTGATCCAATTATCCCACCAAAGTAAGGAATTGCCCTTGTTGATTTGCATCCGTCCATGCTATTTCTGATTGTGACCATGTTCTTCCAGGCCGAGGAGTCCTTATTGCAGGGAATCTTAGAAATGATGTTGCTCCTGGGGTAGTACTTGGCTTTCAAGTAGTCAGCTCATATAAATTGTATTGTCCTAATTCTCCACCATCTTTTAGAATTGAAAGAGTTACTAATATCTTGTAGGGTCTTGAAATCAAGCAGTTTACCATAACATTTAGAGCAGTTTGGGAGCTGTAAGAGCTGCAAAAATATGGAGTGGTTGGGATTGCAAAATTTGTTTAATACGAACAAATTTTCCTCCTACGCTTAGGAATTTGTCCTTCCAATCATTAACCTTGTTGCTGATTCTTTTTTTTTTCCAGAGTAAATAGGATATCTAGGTAAGTGAAGGGAAATGGATAATGTTTAAAGCATGTTCTTCCCTTGATCAGATTTCTAGTGAGTCTTTAGTGTGTTCGATCACCAAAGAAAGATAATAGTAAATGAAAGACATTGCGTAACGGCAAATACACAATAGCAAACAAGTAAGTGTGCAAACTAGATTATGCGAGGACGTTCTGGAAAGCAGACGAGAACAGAATCAAGCCTCCGAGAGATATTAAAGAACAAAACAGTATTGAACAGTTACGAATAGTAACAAAGCTTAAGGAGCAAGCAATACTTGTATTGATATTGAGAATGCGGGAGGAGGAGTGGAGAATGGAGTTGGAAGCGGCCTCCCTCTACAAGTGAATTAAGGTCACTATTTATAGTGTACAAAATATGGCACTAGGCCAGCTATGCTCTAAGAATTTTGCCAATGTGAGGAATGACACCTATCCTGGTTTGGTAGTGGATCGACTGGTAGCTTCCTGGGCTGTAGCCTGCAAGGACTCGTCCATGTACCTGATATACTAATAAAAAATCTTGTTTTAGCCATGCAATTTAGTGGGGGATGTCCCTCAATAATCAGGATTTAGTGACGGCAGCCCTCGCTATAAAAAGTGTCTGGCTAATTTGAGCCTTGCTAATATTTAGTGAAGGAGTCCCTCGCAAAGTTGCCACCACTTCCAGGAAAAAATAAAAATTTAGCGAGGGACATCCGACACTGTATTAAAAATACATATCATATTAATATATTATTTAGTGAGGAACGTTCCACGCTATATTAAAAATATATATAATATTGATAAATTATTTAGTGAGGGACGGCCCTTGATATGTGAAAATTAATAACAACTATAAATTTAAATATACTGAGAGAAATCCCTTGCTAAGCTAAATAAAAAAATAATTTGACATTTGGATACTTTGAGGGATATCCCTCACTAATTTTGGTATTGTTTATCAGGCAGTGCCTTCTTTTTACTGCACCACCTGTCAAATAAAAAATTTAAATAGACAATATACAATCAATAACAACCAGCAAAACAATAAAAAAATACTTCCGAAACAATTCAAACATTAAAATTAAGCAACCAAACATCATGCAAATTCATCCAACTTAAACATTATGCAAACAAGTATATCAAAAGAACCTACTAGAGTTCAAAACAATCCAAAACTAAAATAACAACTAACACCTAATGCTCCATTCCATCCCCCTCATCATCATCAGAGCTAGGGGATGGAGAACGAGGCAACTTTTCGCTATAAACCTCAAAAGTTATAAGCAATACATGGTAACATAAAAAATGCTTAAAGTATCCTTTTCGCTAACTGGGAGATTTTGGGGCATTTAATCAATTTTGTGATCCGAAGTATATATACCATGAACTCATTGAGGATGAGGAGTTAATCCTCCTCGCTTGTTGCATTTTGAACATGTAACTCTTCCTCTTCGCTTTCACTTGTTTCACTACAGTCTGCCGAATCTTCCTCATCAGAAGAATACTCATTGTATGAAGAGTACTCATAGTTCTTCATCATTTTCCATGGAAGTTTCTTCCTCGAGATCAATTTCTTCATATATGTGGTCAGGATGCTCCAATTCATTTTCTAATTCCCTATCCACTGTTTCTTGAACACTGGAAATGTCATGTTGGTATGCAACATCTAAAGTATTCTCAACCTCAACACGACCCACAGGCTTTCTCAGCCTTAACATCTTCCGATTTTAACCACTTTCTACAATTACAATTCGTACAAGGACACCTGATTGTCCCGTCTGATTGACAAAATAAATTGGCTTGTTTAAAAAAATTCTTATCGCAACCCCCGCAAGATCAGGAAAACTCCTATCATACATTCATCTACGATGTTCATTTTCCATCTACATCATATTTATATTTTATATTAAAAGTGGGAAGCTCCAAAGTGCAAAGTTAGATTACCATTTTGCCCTTCACTAAATTAAAATCTGATTAAATATTAATATTTTAATTACATAATGACAGAATTTGAAGTCCAAGAGTTACACTTTAATTGCTTAATTATGACATTATAAATTTTTTTAGTTATTATTATATGTTAAAAAACTCTTACATCTTCCCCTAATTATTGAGTTTGAATTTGTCACCATCTTTTCACATGCTCTAACTTCTTATAAACTCAACAGTGAAATGTGGAGTCCTATCCACATTTGCATTTGCCCAGTTTCATCTTACCGAAATGAAAACAAATTAAAGAAACACGTATTAGCTATATTGTTTTGAGTTTTTCATTTTGATAGAGGCTGTATTGTTTGCTTATGGGTTATTTTTAATTGCCATAACTATGGGTTGTTTTTAGTTTCGGTACGAGGAGTTTCGGCAAACAAACTATAACCCATAAATAAACACAAATTGAAAAACAACATTTACATTTCATCATCTCATCTTCTTTATGTTTAAGTTTTATTCATTGCTTTGACCTTTTTTTCATAGGTAAGAAGAGATATTTTAGAAGGCCACTCCAAGAAATTGTGAAAAATAGAGGTACTTTTCTTTTCCGAAATGAAAAATACAGGTACTAGCTATATTGTTTGCTTGTTCCAGTTTTCTCCTTTCTTTAAGTCGTGTTTATTTATGGGTTATAGTTTTTAATGATATAGTCTTTCACAACTTCTTCTTTTGTTAACTTTGTTCTTCCTCTCCATTATCTTCAATTTCAAATACTTATGAAGTATAAAAATGATAGCTTATTGTTTTTGTATTTATGGGTTTTGATTGATGTACTAATATTTTTCAGATGCAAAGTAATATTTCCTTTTGTATGCTTCACAATAACGACTATATAATCATCTCCTTTTCATTTTACTTATTTGTTATTTTTCTAATATTTATGTATTTGGGTTGAAGGAAAATTCATATAACTTATAATAACATTGGATTATTGAAAGTGTATAAATTTAATTTTTATTTTTCATGCATAATTTTTAATTTTATGAGGTAAATATTTTTGTTATATTGATTTCCTTACATATATTTGGGTATGTATTTATCTTTAAATTAAAGTAGTATATATGTCACTAAAATATTATCAGATTAATAAGATCTTCTAACTTCGGATTAGGAGTTTTTTATTTTATGTTTTGTACATTTTGAATTATTACTTTTGTAGCTCAAAGAAAGTTAAGATATGTGGATCATTTAAAATTAATTATTTGCAAGATAAATTTTATAAGTATTTTGGGGCCAGAAACTAGTGTATAAATAACAGTGAGTACAACTTAAAAAATTAGCAGATGTTGCAACTTAAATTAAAATAACTTGAATAATTAACAAATTGAACAGCTTATTAACAAATTATATAACTAAAACTAAGTTACACTAAGCTTTTTTATCTGTCCCACCAAGAAACATTTTTTCCCCAAATGAACCACCTGTAATGTGGTCACTGCATCTCCCCAAACTCCCACCACAACCAGTACTATACCACGACGGGAAGGCAACTAAAAACTACATGTACAATCCCAAGCTTTTCTTATTTTAAGGATTTAACCCAAATAAATCCTTACAATTTTTTAACTACTACACTTCTAGTTGATATACTTATAATTTGTTAAATATAGGTTAATCAATCACTAATATTAATTAATGATATTATTAATGCACTTATAATTATTACTTCCTCCATTTTCTTTTACTTGTTACGTTTTATTTTTTTGGAGTCAAACTGAATTGACTTTAACCGACGTTTTAAGATGCATTTTTTTATCATATTAATATGAAAAGAATTACATTACATCTTATAGTATATTTGTATAGTTTTTGAACTTTTAAATTTTAAATTAAAAATTAATTCAACATAAAACATGTTAACTCCGAAGATTAGTTAAATTGACTCTTGTAAAACAAAAAGTGACACGTAAAAAGGAAAGGAGAAAATATACGTTAGTCCTCAATAATATTTCTTAAGCATGCCACTAATACTTTTCGTTTAGTATAATTATAAACTTATAGAGTAATCAATCAGTAACATTTGTTAAGAAAATCACGAATACGTTTCTACTTTGTAGTTATTGACGTAGGTTAATTGGTCAATAATATTTCTTAAGGATATTATTAATGCACTTCTATTTATTGTAATTATCAATTTATAAGTTAATTAATCAGTAATATTATTTGAAAATATCACTAATTCACTTTTATATTTTTATTTTTTAAAGCCACCTTGAGTGGGGGGATTAGGAGGGAGGGGGAGGGGGGGAAGTTGACTTTGACCCATATCCTATTTATTTAGGGAAAACAATTCAAATAGCCGTTCATATAAGTTATAAACTCAAAATAGTCATATTTTATTTTAATAATCCCATTATAACCAACTTTTCTATGTTGTTTTATTTTTATTAGCCAGGCTGCATAGTTGTAGTAATTATAGGATTTTGATTTTATTCACGTACTTATAAGGATAAAGATAAGTACAAATCTTATTTATATTATATTCTTTTAAAAAAGATAAATTAAATGGTTATAGGTCTATATTTAGTGTATAAAAAATATATAATTAATGTATAAGACATATATATAAATTATACATATATTATGTAGTAATTATTCATCAATTATACATTATATATCTATGTATAATAATGTTTACAAGTAACATACATTAATTATACACTAAATATATTCCTATAATTATTTAATAAATAAAAACTATTTAATTTATCTTGTTTAAGGGATATAAATATAACTAAGATTTATACATATTCTTATCCCTACAAATGCGTGGATAGAATCAAAATAAAAAATAAATAACATGTGGAAGTTGGTTATAATGAGGTTATCAAAATAAAGTATGTCTATTTTAAGTTTAAATTTTATATAGACGGCTATCTGAGTTAATTATTCTTATTAATATCTAAACAAGTAAATACAAAGAGGAGGACATAAAAATGCACTTTTATATATTGTTATTATCATAAGTATATTAATCAATCAATAATATTTCTTAATATATTACTAATACATTTCTACTTGATATAATTATTAAAAGATGAGTTAATCAATCAGTAACATTACTTAATAATATCACTAATGCACTTCTACTTAGTGTAATTATTAATTTATAAGTTAATTAGTCAATAATATTCTTAAAAATGACATAAATATACTTCACTTAGTTAAACTATTAATGTGTAAGTTAACCAATTAGTTAATAGTATTATTTTATTAAGAATATCACATATACACTTCTACTTATTGTAATATTGACGAATAAACTAACAATCAATAATATTTTTTGAAGATATCATTACGGCACTTTCACTTAAAGTAATTAGTAATTTATAAATTAACCAATCATTAATATTACTTAAGAATACAACTAATACACTTTTATTTAATGTAATTATCATATATATGTTGATAAATCAATAATATTTCTTATAGATATCTATCTATCTATCTATCTATTCTATTTTAAAAGTAGGAAGCCCTTAATTTAAAAGTTAAATTACTTTTTAACCCTTTTAAAAAATTTAATTACCCTACTTAATTTTTTTAAAAAATATAATCATAATATTTAAATATGTAGCTGAAGGGTTGTGTATGTTCAAACTAATGAAATTTTTTATGTAACCGTGGTCTTATTCATGCACTATGAATAAATATACAGTGGACAGTTGATTTTCTGATTTTTCAGGTACAAATCTTCTATATATAAATCCCTTCTACCAACTATTTACCATCACACTTCTCACAAACTATGTATAGTCTCTTTTTTATTTTTTATATTAAACTCCAAATCCCTTCTACAAGCTTCTTTTTGCGCTCTGGATCACCAAGAGCTTTGGTTGTCAGCATCCATGGCAACAGATTACATGACAAAAGGGTGTGACGATTTTTTTTGTTTTGTTTTTAATATACATAATTTTGTAATTGTTTAGAATTGTTTACTACTTTTCGTGTATGTTAAATCGATGTGAATTTGAATTTGAATTTTTTTCTTGCATATGTTGGTTTAGTTACAGATTACAATCATAATAATAAGTCTCTAATTTTATTTCTTTTCTTGCTCCATTTTTAGAAATTAGAAAAGAGAGACGAGTATGATCTCATTATTGGGTTATTCCCTATGCATTTAATTATTCTCGTGAAGGAAAAAAAGGTCAAAATAATCATTTATATTACGTATGTTTAGGAATGAAAATATACAAATTAAAAAGGGTAATAAAAATCTACAAATTTTTAAAAAGATATGATCAACTCTTAGTTTTCCAGTATATTCATCATTTTCTTTTGCTTACACTTTTTATTTTTAACTTTTATTATCTATTTCTCCAACATATTTTTAAATAATATTTACGTGTTTATTTTTAAAAAATTACATAAAACTCTTGAATTTTTTTACGAATTTGGCATGAAGAATTATAATTGTAACCTTTTCAAGCACTCATGATTTGTTTTGGTGGAAAATTCATGGCTTTGGAGGAGATTCTTTTGTTGAATATTGTCGGTTGTTCCCAAATTTACAAGAACTGAAGTTTTAATGCAAGTTTGGTGAAAATCGGGGTGTAATATATTTCATTATATGCTTGACTTCATAAAATCAAGATAGGTGTGAATATTACATATATTTAATTAAATTTGATCATAAATATTCGTAGGTTCATACGTATTTCATCATTTTGATATATTTCGACAAGAAAATTATGATGCAATGATCCACATCGACTATTCTAAAAAAATTACTCAAAAATTTATTTCATAATATTATATTTTTTATAACATACTTAATACTACAAGACACGAAATATTAATTAAAAGTGAAAAACCTAAAGTTAAAATTGTTGATAGGCTAAAGTGTCCTTATGATGTTGATGGACATTTATACCCTTAAAAAAATTTAGTTCTGTCAAATTTTAGAAATTTGTTGTGTTTATAGAATGTGTACAAGTTGAGGAGTAGCAAAATAAAAGTAATTTAATATAATCCAAATTCATTTGATTGTATATGAATGGTCATTTCTTCATTAATCATGAATTAAAAATCCTAAAAATGTGTAAAATTAATTAGATAAATTGTTTCAACTTTAAGTAATTTTATGAAGAGCTTAATTTGATGGTTTGCAGAAAGTTGACAAATGAGACTCAAGGGCTTTTTCATGGCTTTCACCCTTCAATTTAACCCTTTATTTCCTTCCTTAATTTTGATCAAAATCACATATAAAGTACAAACATTTTTTATTCCAGAGAATTAGTTGTTGTCATTATGTCTATTGGTTAATTATATGAATTCTCATTGTTTGTGAATAATAAAGAAGTTAACACATGATTTGAGATTGTTCACTTTTATATTAATTAGGGTCCACGTGCAACGCACGTGACGTAAAACTAGTACTATTAATACACTTTTACTTAGTATAATCATCAAAATATATGTTAATATATCATTCGCTAATATTACTTAAAGATATCACTAATATGCTTACTGTTAGTATAATTGTCAAAGTATAAGTTAGTAAATCAATAATATTTCTCAAAAATCACTAATACACTTCAATTAGTTTAACTATCGTATAAGTTAATCAATCAATATTAATTTAACAAGAATAATACAAAAATTTAACGATAACACTAATACACCTCTTTTTTGTCATTATCAAGTCTGTACGAGTAGTGAAAAAGTATAGATTTAGTTGATTGTTGACCAACGAAAACCATGGGAGAAAAAAAGAAAGTTTTTAAGCTAGTTTACTAGGGTTGGAAGCTAAATTCAGTCTTCGAGACCCCATACCATAAGAAAGTCGTGGAGTGCATAAGCCCCTTTAGAGATAGGGGCGACTTTCTTGTGGTAGTAATTGCGAATGAGCAAGTAGGGGGCGGTACCTAAAGAGGTAGCGAGACTGACCGCATTTTCAGAAATAGGTTGACTTTCTTTCATTTTTGTTATGGAAAGTGAAAATCGTCAACTTTTATTAACTTTTATTAATAAAATCATCAACTTTTATTAAGAATACCACTAAAAACATTTCTACTTATTCTAACAATCATTTTTTAAGCTACTCATACATTTTTTAAAGTATTACTCTACTCACATATATGTAAATTTAGTAAGTCTAGAAAGTAATATAATATAAAAGTGTGCAAAGAAAAAAAAAGATTTTAAGCAATTATTGAGGGATCTAACAATTGATTTAAAAAAAAAGATTTGCACACTTTAATTTAGTGAGAGACCTCCCTCGCTACATTGAACTTATTTTTATAAAATAATTATATTTATTGTAGTGAGGGACTCCCTTGATAAATTTTATTTCATTTTCATTTATTTTTTATTAATATATCATTGGAACCAGCAAAAATGTCATACATATTTACATTTATATTTTACTTGTAATATTAATTTATTTTTTATTATTTAGCGAGAGAGCGTCCCTCACTATAGTAAATTTGATGTCAGCTTTTTAGTACTCCCATAATTTAGTGAGGGACGTCCCTCTTTATCTTCTAAAAAAAACTAAAAAATAAAATATTTGACTTTTCTGAGGGACAACTAGAAAAGTTTCTCACTATAGCGACATATAAAATTTGTCCCTCACTAACTTTCGTAGTTAATAGCCAAGTTTTTAGTAGACTTTTTACCTCCTGCTTGTCATTTTGTGCCATGTCACTAGGGATGGCAAATGGGTGGATTGGATTGGATTTGGATGAATTGTATATGACTTGATCTAAAATGGATTGGATTGCAATCCATCCATATAAATATGGGTAAATATGAATTTGGTCAAAATGGTTCTAACCCACTTTCCTTAAGCCAATTTTTTTTAAGCCTTCTATATGTTGTATGCATATCAACTCGTTGATATTAAATCAAACTATTTAGTACTCTAATATAATAAAAGAGTGATACATAAAAATCAAATTATGTAGAATCACTCTTTTATTATATTAGAGTACTAAATAGTTTGATTTAATATCAACGAGTTGATATGCATACAACATATAGAAGGCTTAAAAAATTTTGGCTTAAGGAAAGTGGGTTAGAACCATTTTGACCAAATTCATATTTGACCATATTTTTATGGGTGGATTGCAATCTAATCCATTTTAGCTCAATCCATATACAATTCATCCAAAAGCCTCAGGAATTGTGCTACATTAATTTGGTCACCTTGAGAATTGTGTCACTCATCCTCACATATCACAAATAGCTAACAGAAGCAATGGGGAGGGTCAAACAGGGGAAAAGAGGCAGAAATCACCAAACGACCTTGAGGGTCATTACAATCATATGAGTTGCAGGATTAAGCAAATATATCTAAAGTCCAACTCTCGGCACTAACTTGTTGGGGTCGGTCAATAATTCTTACTAAGTACACAATTTTATGTACTCATGTTACATCTGTTGCACTTATTTGCAAATCCAGACATTGGTATTAGTGGAGCTCATGGACGTTGCATTTAGAGGTGGTTGTTTCAAATTTTTAGAGTGAGATGCTTCATGATCCGCAACACTGGACTCCCTCCTTATCTTTATTTTTTCATATCGTTCCAATGCAGACAATGTCTTCATATTTGGATGTATTTATTTCGACTCTATATAGTGCTCTTGATTCTTATTGTCAGATTTTGAATGTCCTTTTTGTTATATTTCCTCACGTTTGTTATATCAGAGTGATGTTATTTCACTATCTTTAAATGCTTTAATTTATACCGATAATATCAGAAATTAGAATGCCAACTAGATTGGGATATAAGTGACATCACGATTTAGGTGATTTTGGATCATAACACTAGCAAACTTTGAAAAGTTTACGATTGGATTTGAACACTGAAAAAGAGTCTAAACATGAACAATGGTCAAATCCAAACATAAAAACACCTTGTATCATATGTTTGAAATAAGAAACCTAGAATGAAATTAAAGATGAGGTTCTAGTTTACTTGATTGTTTATTAGAGCACATATAAAAAAATCAGGGCAGCTCAATGAAATTTATGATTTAAAGCTAACCCCTATAAATGATGCCTTAAATATATTAGATAATATTTATATATTTTTCATGTGATGTAAGAGTCTAACAAAAATTTAGAAATAATAAAAAGAATGAGTACCTCAGATTATTTATAGTCGTGTGCATAATTTTTGACAGAAGATGAAAAATGAGTACTTAAATTAAAAGTAAAAAAGAGTATGTGTGTATTGGGTAAAGACTCTCGAGGGGCGTATCATGGAACGAGAGGTCCTCTCGAGGATGGATAATTCCATATGAGATTAAAAGATGACTTATCATATTGGTGCCATCAAGGGGAGTTTCCTTCGAAGGGCATTTCGGAGGAAACGTCGCCTGACGATATTACTACCCCCACAATAACTCGAATTATGTGTAAGAAGATGTCAAGGGGACAAATATGTCAGGTCCGTTAGGTACGCGGACGTATAGCGTATTAATTTGATCCTTGCAGAGGATATTGGCTAGCAGTCTAGCACTAGTAGCGGATATGATACTTGAAGCTATGTCATTGGTAGTAGTATTAAGGGCCTAAAAAGAAATCTTTTTCATTGGCTAAAAACCATCTACTATAATCTATAAATATTCATTTCTTATTATTTGTAAGGCATCTGAATTCTGATTCTAAAGCAATACAATACACTCTCTTACTTGCTCACAAAGAAATTATTTTCTCTTTACTTACTGTGCCCGTTTAGCTCTTATATTACTCTCGAAGGAGGGACTCGTGTCTCTCGAAATATATTATCAGGTGATCATTTCCCAGATCCATACTTATTTATTGATATAACTTGTGTTACCTGTGTTTATACCATTCCTACTCGTTAAATAAACAATCAATCCGCTGGTAAATAAATATAAAATAGAGTTTGATTTAATATGCGTGCTCTTGACCTCAAACAAATTCAAATATACCAATTTTAGGGTAAACACTTTGGTTACTACTCAAATGTTTTTAAAATTAAAATTCTCTAATTTAAGTTGAAGTAAATGCAAATTAAAATTGGGAAAAGAATATAGATGAATTAAAGAGAGGGAATGAATTTATTAAATATTAATATGAAATCAAAGATTTAAATTGTTATTGATAAAATAATAAAATAATTATATATTAATAGAGTATTGGTAATTTTTGGAGCCTCAATTTTCTCGCAAGTAAATGAGTGAATATAACTTTTTTCAATTCGAATAAAAGAAAATAATTCTGCAAACGCAAAACCGACATCTTGCCTACAGAAAGAGTAATAGGTCGTGAATTTGAAACTCTTGATGAATATGAACCACATCTGAGATGGCTATTTTGTCAATAAATATGGGAGGATCTTTACTTATAGTGAGACGAAGAAGCAAGGATTTTAATTAAGGAGAAAGACACAAATATCACTTGGGCTAAAAATAATCTCATTGTATAGCCAATGAATTTAATATGTGTAAACAACATAAAACACAGTAGTTTGGTTCCTAATTACGTTTTATCCCACTACTTTAAAATATTACATTTTCCCCGGTAGTTTAAAAAAGGAAAGGCGTGTATCCTTTGTATTTTCGTGTATCCTGGATACATATAACCTCTTCATTAATGGTAAATCTGTTTCTATTATGGAGCTTTAAAAGGAAATAAAATATTTACAATTAATGAGGAGTAAATCATTAATTGTAAATCTATTACTATTAGGGCGCTTTAAAAGGAAATAACAGATTTACAATTAATGAGGAGTAAATCACGCGTCAATCACTTTGAAATGCATCTGCAGTATCCTCATCTCCACAAACAACTGGAGAATTCAAATTTCAATTTAAAATTACTTGGATACACATCAAACCAGCAAGTAACTCCATTATACATGATACAAGTAATAATAGATCTCAAATATCTAAGGATACACATTTAAACAACAAACAATAATAGGTATACTTGGATACACTGTTAACACTGTATCCAAGATTATAAGCTTGGATACATTATAACAGTGTTAAGGATACTTCCCAATATCTAAGGATACCCATCTAAACAGCAAATAGATATAGGTATACTTGGATACATGTTAATATTGGATACAAGTTTGTAAGCTTGGATACATTGTAACAGTGTTAAGGATACATGTTACCAACATCTCAAATAGCAGGTTGCAGTAGTATTGGGATACATGTTAACATGAATTAATCCTGGATACATGTAACACAAGATTTGCTTACAATGTTATCCCTGGATACGTATTGCTTTGTTTTGATTTGAAACTTTAAATTTACAAAAGTTACACATTTACAACTCAAATAGATATATGTATACTTGGATACATGGAAAATAACACTAGATACATGGTAACAATTTGGTAACACTGGAAAATAACATTTGGGTTTGAGTCCCTTGTTCTTGATTTCAAATTTTTGTGCAATTCATTCATTTTGACTTGATCGTTTCTAAATTTGGATCTATTTTCAACAAAGTCTTCTTCTTCAAAGTCTCTAACAGCCGGAACAAAGGTCGGAGAAGGCACTTCATTGTTCTCCATTTGAGATATACCTAAATCAAATGAAGGCCATTGTTGGTTACTTGGTATTATCAAGTTATCTGATTCGTTATCCATGAAGGCAATCGTTGATTCGTTATCAAGTAATTGCTCTTATAGATTATGATAACTAGAACTAAACTACAGTAAAAGTTGAAAAACGAATTTTACCAACCTCAACAATGGAAGATTATGATCCAGCAAGCGCCAAATTTTTTTGAAAAGTGGAGGAAGATCGTGTGGAAGATAGAGCCTTGGTTGAAGGCGTGATTTGGGGAAAACGATTATAGAGAGAGAACAACCGTTGCCTTTAGATACAAGTTGAGTGATTTTAGGCCCTTTTTTAGGGATTGTGATGGATACAGTTTTTTAATCATGTAATTTCAATTTAATGGGATAAATGTAATTATTTTAAAGTATTGAGATATTTAGTAATTAGGGTAAGGATGTTTGATTATTTATGTAGTTTTTCTATTTAATATCCCATGAAATGGCCATTCCATCTACTGCTTTCCTTTCCTTTCTTATTTCTTTTTCGCCATTCTTCTTCTTCTTCTTCTTTTGCCTTTTCACTGTTTCACTTAAAAAAAATGTTGTTCTACTTTTTTTTAAAAAAGAAAATTCGTTGCTTCAATTATTTTTTTTAAAACAAAGCTGCTCCACTTTTTTTTCAAAAGAAAAATCACTGCTTTTTTTTAAAAAAAAAAATTCACTGCTTTTTTATGCCTTTTTTCTGCAACTTTTTTTCCAAAAAAAAATTATTCTTTTAAAATACAATTAAAAATAAAGAATGTATTAATGCATATTAAATACTTACTGCTTTTTTTAACCTTTTCTTTTTTGCTCTACATTGTTGCTCTTCTATTTTTTATTAACGATTAAATAAAAAAGTGTAATTTTTCAAAATATTGATACATATTGATACACATATACAATACAATACATACATGATACATATTGATATAATTTTTATACACATCCTATACAGGTACATATCATATACAATAATGATACAATTTATACACATGTCGTATATAAATACATATTTCTATAATAACAATTATACAATTTATATACACATCCTATACAGTTTCTATAGAAATCTTATATAAATACATATTCTATACAATAATTATACAGTTCTCTATAGAAATCTTATAACAATAAATATTCTATAAAATAATTATGCAGTTTCTATACTCATTTTATACAATCTTTAACTACAATTATTACTCAAATATGTATTTTATACAATAACTATACAACTTTTATACACATTCTATACAGTTCTTATATATATTTTATACAAATACATATTTTATACAATAATTACACAGTTTGTATATAATTATTTTTAATTATTTTTTTTTTGATAAAAAAAGCAAAATTCTTTAGCCAAAAAAATTGTAGCAAAAAAACAAAAAAAATATTTAGAAAATGGACTGAAATGACCCAATTTAAAATGGCTAATGGGTGGAATTATTATACCACTAGTCATTTTATGAAATTACTTTGAAATTGGCTATTTAGGAGGAATTTCTTTGGGCTAATGGACATAGAGTGTCCTTTTCCCTTTTAATTACATGACTTTCTTGGTCAACCAATTAAAAAGGTCATATTTACTTGCTTAATTTTCTTTCCCTAATATCTATTGGGCCAGGCCTATTGTGTGAGGGAGAGGATTGTAAAGGGAAGATCTCATATTTTTGACCAATTTTTTTGGGGAAAAATTAACACTCTATAATCATTGAGATAAAATCACTACACCTTTTGATCCAATTTTTATTTTTACATCATGTAATCCACTTTTTTGGTACTCTTTTCGTTTTCCTTTCTGCAACAGATCTGTACTATAACTTCCTTCCTCGCCGACCTGGTGATTATGCAAAAGTATTTAGAAAGCAAATTAAAACAGAGAAATGAAAAATTTACTATTGACAGTGAGATCTTTAGGCCAAATCAAAGGGAACCCACAATGGACTTTTGGTGCAGCAGCAGAGAGAAAAAATTTGAGAAGAGGGGTCTTGGGGTTGAAACTGGATGATCAAGATTAAAGAGGTTTAAAAATTAAAAAATTTATTGTCTAGGACTAATGAACTCCGTCAAGACTGTATGAGCATTAGGATAAATTATTACATTAATAACTCATTTTTTTTATAGTTATAGTTCACTGTTCTGCTACACATTTTTCTCCCTCTTCAGACATCAATTGCTTCCATTTTTTCTGGCTCAACTAAATCATCAAGTTCGTGAATAAAGTTGGTGCCCACGACTTGTCTCAAGAACCAGGTCCTTAGTACAATTCCACTTAAAGCAGTAAGTAAATTAACACACGAAATTTACATGGAAAACCTTTAACTCCAAGAGTAAAAATCACGAACTCACCTTTACTCATAACTTCAAAATTTATGATTAGAACTCAATAATCAAAGGAACTAACTCTAGTACCTAGCCTCAAACAATACACTAATATTGTTTCTTCTGACAAACTCTCTCTCTCTCTCTCTCTCTCTCTCTCTCTCTCTCTCTCTCTCTCTCTCTCTCTCTCTCTCTCTCTCTCTCTCTCTCAGCCAAACCCCCTTCTTGTTACAAGCCTCACAAACACACACTCTATATCCTAACAACCACGCAGGGTTGTACTAAGAACAACTCTCTCTTGTGTCTTCTTGGAATAGCTTGCTTGAGATCTCTATTGCTTGAGAATACTCCTTCTCAGCTTTGTGCAATAGGTGGTTGATTTCGTCTTAGCTCCAATGCTTTATAGAAGTCTCAAGCTCTCACCTCTTTGATAGGAAAAGACAGTCATTTTCTTGTAGGAGTTGGTCGCCGACTTTGATCTCTCCTTGTTAAACTTGAACGCGCCTCTTTCTTCTTTCTTTACACGTTTTGATCTCTCCTTCTTTGACAAGGATATTACCTTTTATAGTTAGTTTTCATAAATATCTTTTTACCAAAAATAGGTTTTGCCTCATTATCAAAACTTGTTTGACAAGGTTTCTTCAATTTCCCCCTTTTTGATGATGGCAAACTCTATCCTATTTTTTAAACAACTTGTAGTAGCAGTGGAAAATAAGGAAGTACACTTTTTTCAGTCTTAGCATCATGAACACCATTTTGATCCAGGTTCAACATATTTTTAAGCATCAACAAGCAACTTTCAACAGCAATATCACCTTTATCTTAATCACTTACTATGTCATGCTAAGTGGATCAAACAATAACTCAAACAATAACTACCAATACATTAGCACATTAGCACTAGCACACTCTCCCCCCTTGCGACATCATTAAAAAACATAGTGAGATAGAAGGCATTCATCCATAATCATGATGCAAGAGTGAAGAAGCAGGAATACATAAGCATCAAGATAAGCACATTTTAAGCCAAAAATTGGCTCCAAAACAAAACATATCAAAATTAATTATAAAAATCAATATTGTCTGTAAGTAAGATCCAAACACAGGAAGATTCTAGCAAAGGGAGAAGAGGGTCGGGTAAGGACAGCTAAGTAGAAGTAGGAGGCAGGCTTGGGGATGAGGTTCATAAGAGACTGGATGTTATCAAGATGTTTTGTTTGTTATAGCATCACCTCAGTTCTTAGTGAGTCCACTTGACCCTGGGAAGCTGTTAGGAGACATTTCCCCTTTTAATACTTTCCTAGCTCCCTTCTTCACCTTCCCATAAGAGAACTTCTTAGTCAACATGCAATCCTCATATGTTTTCCACACATATTCTTCAAGACCCTCAGAAGGTACAGACAGGATTTCTCCTAATCTAGTAGGGTCAAATATAATTTCTACTCCTTTCACCTATGAGCTCATAACCCACCCATCTAACAACTTCAATGTGGCATAGAATTTTATCACCTCTTCTCTATGCACCATAGGCTTAATAGTCTTAAACAGGTGAACCCAACCCTGGAAATCTAGCCTATCTAGAAGATGAATGAAATGATTTTGCAGTACCTCAACATCAAGTATTCTCCCTTTTAGGAGAGGTTGTGTGGAATAGTAACTAATGGGCTCTAATCTCAAGAACTTCTCATAATTCTTGTTGGTTTTTCCAGCCTTAGGGGTTCCAAGTTCTTCTCCATATTCCTCTTCTACCTCTTTCTTATCCAGGTCTATGGTTTCATCATTGTCTCCTATATTCTTCTTCCCTCGAGCTACCCGGGCTCTTTTCTTTTCAGCATCTTTCTGAGCATCAACAACCTTTTTTTCTGGTGAAAGGTTTTCTTGGTGGAAGAGAGGGTGAGGGTAGAGGATCATTGGAGGGTTTTAATAGAGGTTTCTTTGGGGGTTTCACAGCAGCCCTTTTTTTTAATCCATGAATAACAGCGGATTCAGCTCTAGTGTACTTAGGGACAAGATGGGATATCTCCTTCGCTATCAATTTCCTCTTCGTCATGAGAAGAGGGTTTGGGGATTGTAGATGGAGGGGCATGTTGGTCAGTTTCATCTATAGTTCATGAATAGTTCAGGGAGTCGTACTTTTGGGTTTGAGGAGATAAAGGTTTAGGGAGAGAAGGTGATAGTGGAGGGGAGAAGGAGTGGGTTTGGCAGATGAAGAAGCCATGGGAACAGGTCTGGATATTTTGGTGAGTTTGGAGAAGATAAGATCAAAAGGGTTTCGTGAAGGTGAAAGGTTTCTTGAGAATTTGTCTTATTTAAGTAAATGGAGTTTTTCTAGGGATCAGGTTCTCATAACAGACTAACATCAATTTTTGTACTTTAATTTTGATAGTTTTGTAAAGGATGTGCGTACCTTGAGGATCAGATCCTTGAGTGCTTTCCCATCCTTTTGATTGGCCCAAGGTCAGCCTGTTTCTATTGAATGTTCCACTTCCTATGCCTTAGGAGCCTCCTCCCAACTTTCCTCAGAGGCTCTTTAACATGTGTCTTTCCTGATGCATGGATATTCCCCTGAGACATGTACCTCTGCAAACTCTTTTTATACCAATACTATCTTCAGTTTCAGGTCCACCTTGATACTTTGCAGGAGAGAGGAAATCAACTTTGTTTTTAGTTATTGGTCTAGCGCAAGCATTGTCAAGGTATCCAGCCTTGCTCATTCCTCTTTTTATTTCCTGCAAGATAGTTAGTGACTCATCTTGGGTACCTAGATCATCTTGGGTCCCTTTTTATGAGTGAAAGGATAAATTAAGTCTCTGTTGGCCCAGTAGGGAAGCTTCTTTTTGATGGAGAACTTTCTTCTCAATTCTTTGGACCTGATTTTGTTTACAAAGTTTCTTTGCATAGCTTGAGTTGGATGTTTCCTCTTGGCTTTGTTGAAAAAGTTCAGGTTTCTTTGATCAGCTTTCAGATGTATTGGACATTGACTCTTGAGATGTCCTTCCTTCCCACATGCAATGCACACCATATTCATAGAGTAGTTTGTCTTACAACCATGAGGTCTACATCCCAACCCATGCTTGGATGTGGTCTGACTGTTCTGAATATGAGAGAGAAAAGCTGAGGATTTTGTTCACTTCAGTTTTGATTATGTTCCAACTCAAGTTTGGCTTTATTCAAATCTCTTGTTAAGGAGTTGTTTGTTCCAGACAACTCTGAAAGCCTTGTCTTGTGTTTTTTGATATCTTCTTCCAAGGATTGTTGGAGAGCACTAGCCTTAGTCTCATCCTGATTAGAGTCAATGTCAGGCTCAGAGCACGTCATGAGGGCAAAAGGTGTTTCAGCTAACTCTCCTTCTTCTGAATCACTTATAGCTAAAAGGGCCAGGGTGTCCTCTTCCTTTGCTTCAACCATAGCAAGTAGTGACTGATTATGCGGATCCTCCTCATCAGAATCATCACCATGCTCTCCCATAGCAGCTAGGGCCTTTTGAACTGCTAAGTCAGCTTCTTGAGAGGTCATCTTCCTATGAGAAAGAAGGGTGAATTCTTGACTTTGATAACTGGGCTTTTCTATGGCAGTCTTCTTGTACTCTATGGCCCACAAAGGATAAAATTTGATGAAGTGATCTAAGCTGCCACACTTACGACACAATTGGGCATCCTTTTCCTGAGCTTTAAGAGGTATTCTTTGAAAGTTTTGTCCTCTTCTGAACACCCTTTGGAACCTTCTAGTCACTAATGCAAGATTTTCATCCTAATAGTTAGCAACCTCATTGGTCTTTAGAGAGATAGTCTTATCCTTTTTGTTGGTTCCAATTTCCTTCCCTTAACTCTTTTTCAATTCATAGGTTGTTAAATTTCCAATGAGATCATCCATGGCCAAGTTATCTAGGTCTCTTGCTTCAGTGATTACTTCAACTTTGCTTTCCCAAGATTCAGGAAATACACTAAGGAACTTTCTAACAACCTTTCCTGAAGGGATGTCCTCTCCTAGTGAGTATATTTCACTGAGGATAGCAGTGAACCTTGTATGCATATCCTGGATGCTTTCTCCTTCCTTCATCCAAAAGGGTTCATACTGCCTGTTTAGGTTGTCATTTTTGCCTTCTTTACTGTAGTGGTACCTTCATGTGCAGTCTGTAGTGTATCCCAAATTTACTTTACATCTTGACAGGAGGAGACCCTGTTATACTCATCAGGTCTAATACCACAAATCAGGATCTTTCTAGCTTTAGCATTATTTTTGAATGACTATTTTGTCTGCAGCATTCCATTCTTTCCTGTCCTTGGGAACAAGTTCCTTTCCTTCCTCAGCTGCCTTCATAGGGATAGTGGGGTCATCCAGAACAATATCCCATAAGTCAGCACTTTCACCCATGAGGTGGTCCATCACTTTATTCTTCTACTAGCCATAGTACTTGCCATTGAAGTGGTGGTCTTGTCTGAGAGGAGCCTTCTTGAGCAGTTGGAGGGGCAACATAGGATCCTTTTCAGGTGTTAACCTTTAATGAAAAGACCTGCTCTGATACCAATTAAAGAAAGTTGGTGCCCACGACTTGTCTCAGCAACCAGGTCCTTAGCACAATTCCACTTAAAGCAATAAGTAATTTAACACACGAAATTTAGGTGGAAAATCCCCTAACTCCAGGATTAAAAACCACGAACTCACCTTTACTCACAACTTTAAGTTTTATGATTATAACTCAATAATCAAAGGAACTAACTCTAGTACCTAGCCTCAAACAATACACTAGTATTATTTCTTCTCACAAACTCTCTCAAATTCTCAAACACTCTCTCTCTCTCTCTCTCAAGAAGACAAACCCACTTCTTATTACAAGCCTCACAAACACACACTCTATGTCCTAACAACCACGCAAGATTGTACTAAGAACACCTCTCTCTTGTGTCTTCTTGGAATAGCTTTCTTGAGAACTCTATTGCTTGAGAATACTCCTTCTCAGCTTTGTGCAACAGGTGGTTGATTTTGTCTTAGCTCCAATACTTTTATAGAAGTCTCAAGCTCTCCTCTCTTTTATAGGAAAAGACAGTCCTTTTCTTGTAGGAGTTGGTCATCGACTTTGATCTCTCCTTGTTGAACTTGGATGCGCCTCTTTCTTCTTTCTTTACACATTTTGATCTCTCTTTCTTTGACATGGATACTACCTTTTATAGTTAGTTTCTATAAATATCTTTTTATCAAAAATAAGTTTTGCCTCATTATCAAAACTTGTTTGACAAGGTTTCTTCAATTCGCCAACTTAAAAAGTATTCTTCTGATTCATCTCTAACTTGCGGTTCAGGAAAAAAAATGTAATCTCTCTTACTCGTTATGTTGAATTCCATTTTAAGTTAATTTGGTGTAATTTTAATCATTGAAAAAGCCTATAAAACAAAGAGTGTATGTCAGTGATGTTCTTTTTGAGTTCCTATTTGTTTTCTTGAGCTCCTCCAGGTTATTAGCCTTATAAGTATTGTTCTTTTTTACCTCTTTTTGGGCTATTGATATCTATTTACAAGACATTGTATTAATCCACTCTCATTGTTATTGATATGATTGTAATGATTTCTTAAATTAATGATGGTTATCAAAGGGTTACGACTTTTGACGTGTATAAGGTGCATAACAATGTAAAAGTATATATAAATAACTCTTATATATTATTATACACATTTATATAATAACGTAAAAGTGTGTATACGCACTTATACACTATTATTCATGTTTATACAAGTATATACATTTATGTATAAAGTGATATAAAGTTGTATAAAATGTTATAAAGTTGTATATCGTCTAAAAATGAGCTACGCGGGTGTAATCATTTTTATAGGCTATGTAAATATAATTATTTTTCTTAAAATGTATATTTTTTGAATGTCCCCTTTTGGCTGAAATTTTTATATTTGAAAATAGAAAAAATTACATAACTAAGCAAATATTCCTGAATTTTTTTGTGAGTATATTCGAATATGCAATTGTAATTTAAAATAATATCACTTTTATATGCTATATCTATGTATTACAAAAATAAGTTACTCTATTATTTGTGTTTAATAGAAAAGTGATGCTAAGTGGTGCATTATTTTTGTAAGAAAAAGCTCAAGCTTAACAATTCTAGGAGGTCAGTTTCTGAATAAATAGTTACTTTTCGTACTGACAGTGTAGAGAAGCTTAGAGAAAAGATGAAATCTAGTTAGTACTTACATTTCTTTCTCGTGTTACACAATATGTTGCTCTTAAAGATAGAATCATTGTATATGATTTGGCTCGACAAAGAGTTGGATGGACATATTATAATTGTAAATAGTATCTCTATGATTTGATTTTGACATTATTTACTCTATCTTTGAGGGTATTTATGACTTATAAATATTTTTATTATATGTAGGTTCATAATTTGTGAACGTCTCTCTAGCGTCTGGCACTGATGAAGTTACAAAAACAAGTTTTCTTAATATTTTAGTGCCCATAATTGGGTTCCTATATGTATAGCTACTTTAGATTAGTCTTATATTAAAACTCCATCAATTATGTAATGAAAATACTACACCGTTTTATTTAATTAAAGGTCAAAGACATACTCAATGCTACATTATGATTATGAGCACCTCTCAGAAACATATCAATAATAAAGTAAATGCACCTTTCTCAAAGGAGAAAGTCTACACACTTACATGAAGAAAAAGAGATCGTAATGCTTTAAATTCGACAAAAAATCAAAGAGAAGGATGCTACAAATTACTTGGTCAAGAATTGAATGGACAAATTATGATTGTATGTAGCATCTTCTAAGGTTTGATCTTTTGACATTGTTAACTCTATCAGGAGGGAGCCAGGGCTTGCTGCCAAATTTTAATAAAAGTCTTAAGCATATTCAATAAAACTAACTTCTGCGTGGGTCGCATGTGCATCTCGTGCGTATTCTATGTATTACACGTGCATCTTTTATCAATTAGTATTTTTTCTTCAAAAATTACATATAAGTTGAATGAAATTAATTGGTTCATTATTTTGCATTTCGAACAGTGAATATTTAATTCAAGTTATTAAGTACCTAATTGGTCTCTTTGATGAATTGAACAGTTTCTCAAATAACAAAGCAAAGGTATTTCCTACAATTTCTCTGAACTTTGCTGGTGATACATCCATGGATTTAAGACCAGCAGATTACCTTAAGTATATGAGTTTTTTTGTGAGTATTTAAATCTGAATTGTACTTCAAATCTTTCACGAAAAAGTAATATTAACAATGTCACTTTTATATGTCATATTTATGTACTATAAATATAAATTACTGTATTATTTTTGTTTAATAGGAAGGTGCTGCTAAGTGGTGCATTATTTTTGTAAGAAAAAGTTCAAGCCTAACAATTCTAGCAGATCGATTCCAGAGTAATAATTACTTTTCATACTGATAGTATAGAGAATCTTGAAGCAAAGATGAAACTTAGTTAGTACTTACATTTCTTTAATTTCTCGTGTTACACATATGTTGCTCTTAAAGATAGAATCATTATATATGGTTTGACTCGGCAAAGAGTTGAATGAATAAATTATAATTATAAGTAGTATCTTTATGATTTGATTTTGACATTGTTAAATCTATCTTTGAAGCTATTGATGATTTATAAATGTTTTTATTATATGTAGGTTCATTACATGTGAACGTCTCTATAGCGTCTGACTCTGATGAAGATACGGGAGCTAAAAAATTTTCCCATATTTTAGTGCCCATGATTGGGTTTCTGTTTGTGTAGCTACTTTAGATTAGTCTTGTATTAAGACATCATCAATTTTAAAACAACAATACTACACTACTTTATTCCTCTATTTAATCAAAGGTCAAAGGTATATTCAATGCTACATTATTATTATGAACACCTCTCAAAACTATACCAATAACAAAGTAAATGCACCTTTTTAAAGGAGAAAATTCACACACTTACAGAAAGAGAATCAGAAAAAATTAAAGAGAAGAGTGCTACAAATTACTTGGTCAAGTAATTATGTGGTCAATAATTGAATAGGCAGATTATGATTGTAAGTAACATCTTTTAAGATTTAATTTTTTGCCATTATGAACTCTATTAGGAGGGAGTCAAGGTCGGCTGCCATACCTTAATAAAAAGTCTTAAACATATTTAATACATTTAACTTTTGCATGCGTCGTACGTGCATATCATACGCCTTCAGTGCATTGCATGTGCATTTTTTGTCCATTACTTTTATTTTTTAAAAATTATATATTCATTCTATATATATATATATATATATATATATTGAATGAAATTTATTGATTCATTATTTTGTATTTCGATAGATGAATATTTAATTTAAGTTATTAAGTACCTTATTAGTCTCTTAGATGATTTGAACAGTTTCTCAATCAACATAGCAAAGGTGTTTCCTATAGTTCCTCTAAACTTTGTTAGTGGTGCATTCATGGATTTAAGACCAGCACACTATCTCAAGTATATGAGTTTTTTTTGTGAGTATTCGAATCTGCACTTGTTATTTAAATCTTTCATAAAAAAAATAATATTAACAATGTCACTTTTATATGCTATATTTATGTACTACAAAGATAAGTTACTCTATTATTTGTGTTTAATAAAAAAGTGTTGCTCAGTGATGCATTTTTTGTAAGAAAAAGTCCAAGCCTAACAATTCTAGGAGGTCGGTTTCTGAATAATAATTATTTTTCATACGGTTAGTGTAGATAATCTTGGAATAAAAATAATATCTACTTAGTACTTATATTTCTTTCTCGTGTTACACATATGTTGCTCTAAAAGATAAAATCATTGTATATAATTTGGCTCGGCAAAGAGTTGAATGGACAAATTATAATTGTAAATAGTATCTTTATGATTTAATTTTGACATTGTTAACTCTATGTTTGAGGGTATTGATGACTTATAAATATTTTTATTATATATCAGTTCATTATCTGTGAACGTCTCTATAGTGTTTGGCACTGATGAAGATAAGAGAGCTAATTTTCTTTATATCTTAGTGTCCATAATTGAGTTTCTATTTGTGTAGCTATTTTAGATTAGTCTTGTATTAAGACTTCATTAATTATGTAACTGCAAAATTACATTATTTTATTTCTCTATTTAATCAATGGTCAAAGACATATTCAATGCTACATTATGATTATGAACACCTCTCATAAACATATCAATAACAAAGTAAATGCACCTTTCTTAAAGAAGAAAATCCACACACGAAGAGAAGAGATTGTATTACTTAAAATTCGAGAAGAAATTAAAGGAAAGGATGCTACAAATTACTTGGTCAAGTAATTATGTGGTCAAAAATTGGGTGGACAAATTATGATTGTATATAGAATCTTTTAAGATTTAATCTTTTGACATTGTTAACTCTATCAGGAGGGAGCCAAGGGCGGTTGCAAAACCTTAATAAAAAGTCTTAAACATATTCAATTAATTAACCTCTGCGTGCATTGTACGTGCATATCGTGCACATTTTATGCATTACGCGTGCATTTTTTGTCAATTAGTAATTTTTTTCTTCAAAAAATAAATATATATTGAATGAAATTAATTGATTCATTATTTTGTATTTCGATCAATGAATATTTAATTTATGTTATTAAGTACCTAATTGATCTCTTTGATAACTTGAACAGTTTCTCAATCAACATAACAGAGGTGTTTCCTACAATTTTTCTGAACTTTGTTGGTGGTGCATCTATAGATTTAAGACCAGCACACTACCTCAAGTATATGAGCTTTTTTTGAGTGTTTGAATATGCAATTATAATTTAAATCTTCCATGAAAAAGTAATATTAACAATATCACTTTTATATGTTATATTTATGTACTACAAAGATAAGTTATTCTATTATTTGTGTTTAATAGAAAAATATTGCTAAGTGGTGCATTATTTTTATAAGAAAAAGTCTAAGCCTAACAATTCTAGGAGGTCAGTTTCTGAATAATAGTTACTTTTCATACTGGTAGTGTAGAGAATCTTAGAGCAAAGATGAAACCTAGTTAGTACTTACATTTCTTTCTCGTGTTACACATATGTTGCTCTTAAAGATTGAATCATTGTATATGATTTGGCTCGGCAAGAGTTGGATGGATAGATACATACACTGGATACAGAGACTTATGTGTATCTATGTATCTTCTTCTTTTTTCGTTTTCTTCTAAGTATATATCTATGTGTAGATACACTGGATACCGACTTATTTGATGAAGGTATCGGCATATATTTGACACCAAATACATTCATCTTTGATACCAGATACGTGTATCAGGATACACTCTATGAAATTAATACTAAATACATCAAATTATTACAGAATACACTAGATGAAAATGATATTGGATATATAAAATTTATACTAAATACACTAGATGAAATTAATATTGAATACAGATATACTGAATACAAGTAGATACATGAAATTGTGAAAATATAAATATAAAGAGTCAGTGTGAATCACAAATACAAAGAATTAGATTTCGATGATGTCACTCCCCGAGACTAGACCCTAGACGTAACACAGGACCTAGGATCACAAGTGACCCCAAACTAACTCTGAAATTGGTATATCACAAGCCTACTAAATATAATTCTAAACAAACAGAAGCATATTGAATAAATGATAACTGAAAGGACTAATAAATCTAAAAATATCTGAAAAGATAGTCTGTATAAAAATCAACAAAACTACATAAACTGAAGTCTGACTCTATGTCTGAAAACCCCTAATACTGATGAGCTGCTGGGACAAGCCCCCAACTAAGTCCAAATACTGAAAGTAAAGATAAATTACTATTCAAAAAGCATATAAAAGATATGTCCTTCAATGATGAGGACTCACCACTGTCTGTCGCAGATATGTCACCGGGACGAGCTAATCGCGAGGCTGAAGCTGAGAACCTGAACCTACATCATGATAGGATGCAACACATAGAGTATGCGACAATACCTTAAATGTACTGAGCATGTGGGATATGCAAGGCAGACTGAAATATAAATATGTTGAACATACTGAAATGTTGTAAACTAAACTGAACTGCAGTATATAGACCCAAAATATAAGCATGCATAAATAACTGAAGATGCAAGAGTAAACTGAAGACATGCTGAGAATAAATATAAGTTGTGGGCCTGAGGTACCTTACTGAAACTAATACTGTGGGAGAGTCTATTAACCGACATAAACCACGTGAGCTAAACGTGGAGTCCGATGTATACGCCCCATCGAGAGGACCCAATATACCTTGCCAGAAAGGCATGACTGTAGTGTGATCACTAAATATGTTGCCCAACAGAGGGGACTTATAAACCTACATTGGCACGTAGTTCTGGGACCTTAAGGGTATGCTGAACCCTAGTCCAACTTGGTGCTAAACACTACTCCCAAACTGAAGACTAATAGATCATTAAAACTGAAGTCCGGAATTTTTTGAGATGGGACTAAAATTATCCGAAATCACTAATTTTTTTCTAAAATGTTGTAATGGACTGAAAGCTGGCTAAATTTTGATTTTAAAACTCATACTAACAATCTAGGTTGAAATTTAACGGAATATAAGAGACTCTAGAAAAATTCTACAATTTAGGACTAATTTCCTATTTTCTCAAGTCATGGTGAAAACTCATGCAAATCATTAAAACACATTGCAATTCCTATAAAGCGGGATACAAATCATGTGAGAATCACAAGGACTAAAATTCTAGAATAAATTACATAATTGGGTAGGAACCCTAGTTCTTAAATTCATGAAAAACTGTAAGAAGCTGAGAGTTTTTGGGCATAAAGGTGGACTAAACCTCTATCATACCTGGTGGTTGAAAATCCCTGCAAGAAACTGAAGTTGAAGCTTTGGAGAAGAAAATCCTAGGCCTGGAAATTTGGAGAAGAACGCTCATTTTTGCTTGAGAACTGACTTGAAAGAAAACTGATTTGTTTTGGGGTTTTTTCTAAAAAAAATAAGTCTAAGAATATTTATAATCGGAGCTAATTTAAGAAAGAAAGGTCTAAAATACCCCTGAGAAAGTAACTTAAAATCTGCTCAAAAATTTGCGTCTCAGGTTCCATAACTCATGGAAACTTTCACGGCTCATGGAACCTTATCGTGGTTTCTGAGAAGGAAATCTGAGCTACTGGAATGGGTTCCACGAGTGTGGTTCATGACTCGTAGAAACTTCCACGGGTCGTGAATCCCACTCGTGGACCTTGGAGACCCTTAGGCTGAGCTACTGGAAAATGGTTCCACAAGTGTGGTTTATGACTCGTGGAAACTTCCACGGGTCGTGGATCCTACTCGTGGATCCTGGGGGTCATCTGCAGGGAAGATTCCACAGACAGGTTCTACGGTCCGTGAAAACTTCTACGGGTTGTAGACTTGGGTCGTAGAGTGAACTTCAGAGGAGCATTCCTCTGATCTTGGTTCCACGAGTTCGGTTCACGACTCGTGGATTGTTTCATAGCTCGTGGGATTGACTCGCGATTTTGCTGACAGTTGGAAATTTTAAATTCTTTCTGGTTTTCTGAGTTGAGTCTGTGCTTGGATGTTCTGGAGTGTTACAATATCTCCCCCAATATCTCCCCCTTGAAATTATTCATCCTTGAATGAAGGCTAAACAAGCTGAGTTTGGAAGGAAGGAGCTACAATCCATACCAACTGAGTACCAGAAACTGCTATCTAACTGGAATGAATTCCATGAACATGCAAATATACTGAAATACAAGGATAACTGATGGAACAAGGTACTGAGACTGAATTAAACAAGAGTAAACTGAGGGACTGAAGAGAAACTATTACCTCAAGCTGAAGCTGAATCGGAAGGGAAGAGGTGTGGGTACTGGTCATCATGGCTGCTTTTGCTTCCCAAGTAGCTCCCTCTACAGATTGATTCCTCCACAAGACCTTCACTGAAGAGACTTCTTTATTTCTCAACCTACGAACCTGACGGTCAAGAATCTCAATTGGAACCTCTTCGTAAGAGAGACTATCTTTCACACCCACGCTCTTTAAGGGCACAACTAAAGCTTGATCACTAATGCATTTCTTCAACAAGGATACATCGAACACTGGGTACACCGATTCTAAGTCTGTGGGTGCTCATAGGTCACCCGGCCAACTCTCTTCAGAATCCTGTAAGGGCCTATATATCGGGGACTAAGCTTCCATTCTTACCAAACATTATCACACCCTTCATGGGTGACACTTTCAAAAAAACCCAATCATCAACCTCAAACGCTAGCTCCTTCCTCCTCACATCTGCATAATATTTCTGAAGACTTTGAGCCGCTTTCAACCTTTCTCTAATAAGATGAACCTTCTCCATAGTCTCATGGACTGAATCTGGTCCTATCAAGGCTGCTTCTCCTACCTCAAACCAGCCTATAGGTGATTTACACTTTCGCCCATAGAGTGGCTCATACGGGGTCATCTGAATGCTAGAGTGAAAACTGTTATTATAGGCGGACTCTATAAGAGGTACGTGATCATCCCAATTACCTTTGAAGTTGATTACACAAGATCTCAACATATCCTCTAAAGTCTGGATGGTACGCTCTGCCTGCCCATCTGGCTGTGGGTGGAAAGTTATACTAAGATTAATCTGATTACCAAGACCCTTCTGAAACGATCTCCAAAACTGAGATGTGAACTGAGTACTCCTATCTGAGATAATGGATAAGGGAACTCCATGCAACCTGACTATCTCACGGATGTAGAGTCTGGCGTAGTCTTCTACTGAATCAGTAGTCTTGACGGCTAAGAAGTGGGCTGACTTAGTAACCCTGTCTACAATCACCTAAATAGAATCATGCTGTCTGTGAGTACGAGGTAAGCCTGTACTAAATTCCATATTGATCACTTCCCACTTTCAAGTGGGAATGTCCATCTCCTGAGTCATACCACCTGGTCATTGATATTCTACCTTCACTTGCTGACAGTTGGGACACTTAGCCACAAAAATCAGCAATGTCCCTATTCATACCATTCCACCAATAGACTTCTCGTAAGTCACGGTACATCTTAGTGGCACTAGGATGGATGGAATACCTGGAGCGATGAGCATCTGCCAAAATCTACTGCCTCAAGTCGCCTACATTAGGAACACATAGCCGACCCTGATAATGAAATACACTATCTCCCCTTGGGAGAAAACCTCTACTCTCTGCTGCTGGATAAAAACTTTTAGCTGAAGTAAGATGGGATCACAGTCTTGCTTTTCCTTTATCTCGGATACCAATGAAGACTCAGACCCATTCTGAACAATGACACCATCTTCTAATGAATCTGTGAGCCGAACCCTTAACCGAGCAAGTCTGTGAACATCTTTGGCTAGTTCCTTCTTTCCTTCCTCAACTTGTGACACATTACCCATGGACAACCTACTAAGTGCATCCGCTTGGCCTTACCCAGATGGTAAATCACAATCATGTCATAGTACTTGAGAAGCTCTAGCCACCTTCTCTGATGAAGATTAAGTTCTTTCTGGGTGGGTGAATACATACTGAAGGCTTTTGTGGTCAGTAAATACATCAACATGGACACCATACAAGTAGTGTCTCCAAATCTTCAAGGCAAAGATCACTACTGCTAACTCAAGATCATGAGTCGGGTAGTTCTTCTCATGAGTCTTAAGCTGTCTGAAGGCATAAGCAATGACTTTACCATACTGAATCAGAACACAACCAAGGCCAAATATGGATGCATCACAATATACTACGAAACCATGTGAACCCTCTCGTAGAGTCAAAACTGGGGTTGTGGTCAACCTAGTTTTCAACTCTTCAAAGTTTTTTCATACTCATCTGACCACTGAAACTTGACCTTCTTCTGAGTCAGTCTGATCAATGGAGAAGTTATGGACGAAAACCCCTCAACAAATCTGCTGTAGTAACCAGCCTGACCCAAAAAGCTCCTAATGTCTGTCGGAGAAGTGGGTCTAGGCCAATTCTTTACTGCCTCTATCTTTTGAGAATCCTCTCGAATACCCTCCTTAGACACTGCATGACCCAGAAAGGCGACTGACTATAACCAAAACTCACACTTACTGAATTTGGCAAACAACTGTCGATCCTTGAGAGTTGTAGCACCACTCTCAAATGATTAGCATGCTCCTTCTCACTCCGCGAGTAGACTAGAATATCATCTATGAAGACAATAACAAACATGTCCAAATGCTGCTTGAACACCTTGTTCATCAAGTCTATAAAAGCTGCAGGAGCATTCGTTAGTCCAAAAAACATAACCATAAATTCATAGTAACCGTATCAAGTTCTGAAGGCTGTCTTCGGAATGTCACACTCTCTAACTCTGAGCTGATGATAATCGGATCTGAGGTCAATCTTGGAGAAATAGCTGGCACCCTGAAGCTGATCGAACAAGTCATCAATCTTGGGGATGAGATACTTATTTTTTATTGTGACTTTGTTCAGCTGACGGTAGTCTATGCACATCTTGAGGGAGCTGTCTTTCTTACGCACGAAGAGAACTGGGGCACCCCATGGAGAGATGCTAGGTCTGATGAAACCTTTATCTAAGAGGTCCTTAAACTGTTCTTTCAGCTCCTTAAGCTCAGCTGGAGCCATTATGTACGGAGGAATAGATATGGTCTGCGTATCAGGAAGAAGGTCTATCCCAAAGTTGATCTCCCGCTCAAGAGGGACTCCAGATAGATCTTCAGGAAACACCTCTAAAAACTCATTAACTACAGGAACTGACTGGAAATGTGGGGTTTCGGACTCATAATCCATAACCCGGACTATATGGTACATGTAACCCTTTGAGATCATCTTCCTAGCATTGAGGTAGGATATGAAGCGACCTTTTGATAAAGGAGGACTACCCAGCCATTCTAAGACGGGCTCATTTGGAAACTGGAATTTCACAATTCTGGTTTTGCAGTCGATTGAGGCATAACAGGTGTGTAGCCAATCCATGCCGAGAATGACATCGAACTCGGTCATATCTAACTCTACTAAATCTGTTGAGGTGACCTTATGAAGGACTGAAACTGGGCAATCCCTATACACCCTCTTAGCTAGCACTGACTCACCAACTGGAGTGGAGACTGGGATGGGTTCTAAGAGTTTTTCAGGGCTGACTCTGAATTTACATGCAACATACGGGATTACAAAAGATAAAAAAGCCCCTGGGTCTAACAAGGTATATACATCAAGAGAGAAGACTGATAATATACCAGTAACTACAACTGGCGAACTCTCCTGATCCTGACGTGAAGCCATGGCATTGAGACGATTCTGACGCTGACCACCACCTGTGCCAGAAGTAGTACTCTGCTGAGCTGTGTGACCTACTGGAGCTGCTGAAGTGGTAGACTGAGCTCTCTTACCTCCCTGTCTTTGCCTGGCAGAAAGGGCAGTCCTTCAACGTATGGTCGAGCTGACCACACTCAAAACACCCTTCTCTACCAGCCAAGCACTCCCCTGGGTGATTCTTACCACACTTGGAGCAGGCTGGAAAAATGGGGTTACCTGAAGCACTGCCCTGTGACTTAGATCCTGGTGCTCACTTTTTCTGATCCTGTTGAGGTCTGGGAGACGGAGCACTAGCTGATGAAGGTGTTGGGGATGCCGACCTCTGCTGGAACTGTGAGCGATTTCCACCACCCAACCTCTGATAAGAATATTCATAGGTGCCTATCCTAGCCTTCTTATTATCTTTAGCCATCTCCCTAAGCTTATCCTCCTCAACCTGCTATGCATGGGTCATCAACCTAGAGATATCCATATCCCCTAATAGCATCGCATTCCTGCACTCTGTCTTCACCAAATCAGATACCCCATATAAGAACTTACCCATCTGTGCCCTCGGATCAGCCACCATATGTGGGGCATACCTAGAAAGCTGAGTGAACTTCAACCCATATTCCTGGACTGACATCGATCCCTGCCTTAGATTCATAAACTCTTAGGCCCTAGCCTATCTAAATTCCCTCGGGAATAACCTGTCCAAAAAGGCTCTAGTAAAACAATCTCATGTCACAGGAGCTGCATTCACACCCCTGTTGTCTTTCCACTGCGTGAACCAGATATGAGCTACATCTTTGATTTGATAGGATGCTAACTCAACACTATTAGCACCAGTCACTTGCATCACCTCAAGAATCTTCTTGATCTCATCAATAAAATTCTATGAGTCCTCACTAACCCTTGACCCAAGAAACTCTGGCGGATTCATGCGGACAAAATCTCGAACCCGGGCTGCAGAGGATCCACCATTTTGGTTAGCAGGAACTGGGGCCTGCTCATTATCCTGGTTGGCTACAATCTGCGCCAATAGCTAGATTGCATTATGGAACTCTGCCTTCGTAACCTCATGGTTTGGGCCGGAAGATTAGCGTTAGCATTGCGGGTGTTAGCTCTTTGAAAAGGCATGATCTGAAATGCATAATGAACGGATTAGAGAGGAGAAACTGAACTAAACTTCATCGCACAATAAGGATAATGAAAGAAGCAAAGTTTTTCTTAAAACACCTCGTAGCCTCTCCCTCATGAGTGCGGCTTTCAGACACCCTAGGACTCTTGAACCTGATGCTCTGATATCAAGTTTGTCACACCCTGAGACTAGACCCTAGATAAAACACAGGACCTAGGATCACAAGTGACCCCAAGCTAACTCTGAAACTGGCATATCACAAGCCTACTGAATATAATTCTAAACAAATGGAAGCATACTGAATAAATGATAACTGAAAGGAGTAATGAATCTAAAAATATCTGAAATGATAGTCTGTCTAAAAATCAATAGAACTACATAATCTGAAGTCTGACTCTATGTCTGAAAGGCCCTAATACTGATGAGCAGCAGGGACAAGCCCCCAGCTAACTCCAAATACTGAAAGTAAAGACAAACTGACTATTCAAAAAGCATATAAAAGATATGTCCTCGAATGATGAGGAGTCACCACTATCTGTTGCTGATAGGGCATCGGGGAGATCTAATCGCGAGGCTGAAGCTGAGAACCTGAACCTGTATCATGATAGGATGCAACACATAGAGTATGCATCAGTACCTTGAATGTGCTGAACATGCGGGATATGAAAGGCTGACTGAAATATAAATATGCTGAACATACTGAAATGTTGTAAACTAAACTCAACTGCAGTATATAGGCCCAAAATATAAGCATGCATAAATAACTGAAGATGCAAGAGTAAACTGAAGACATGCTGAGAATAAATATAAGTTGTGGGCCTGAGGTACCTTACTGAAACTGATAGTGTGGGAGAATCTATTAACCGACATAAACCACGTGAGCTAAACATGGAGTCCAATGTATACGCCCCATCGAGAGGACCCAATATACCTTGCCAGGGTATAAAGGCATAATTGTAGCATGATCACTAAATCTGATGCCCAACAGAGAGGACTTATAAACCTACCTTGGCACGTAGTTCTGGGACCTTAAGGGTACGCTGAACCCTAGTCCAACTCGGTGCTAAACACTACTCCCAAGTTGAAGACTAATAGCTCATTAAAACTAAAGTCTTGAGTTTTTTTAGACGGGACTAAAATGGTCCGAAATCACTAATTTTTTTCTAAAATATTGTAATAGACTGAAAGCTGGCTAAATTTTGATTTTAAAACTCATACTAACAATCTAGGTTGAAATTTGACAGAATATAAGACTCTAGAAAAATCCTACAATTTAGGACTAATTTTCTATTTTCTCAAGTCATGGTGAAAACTCATGCAAATCATTAAAACACATTGCAACTCCTATAAAGCGGGATACAAATCATGTGAGAATCACAAGGACTAAAATTCTAGAATAAATTGCATAATTGGGTAGGAGCCCTAGTTCTTAAATTCATGGAAAACTGTAAGAAGCTGAGAGTTTTTGGGCATAAGGGTGGATTAAACCCTTACTGAATGTCCACATACCTGGTGGATGAAAATCCCTGCAAGAAACTGAAGTTCAAGCTTTGGAGGAGAAAACCCTAGGCCTGGAAATTTGGAGAAGAACGCTCCTTTTTGCTTGAGAACTGACTTGAAAGAAAACAGATTTATTTTGGGTTTTTCCTAAATAAAATAAGCCTAAGACTATTTATAGTCGGAGCTAATTTAAGAAGGAAAGGTCTAAAATACCCCTGAGAAACTAACTTAAAATCTGTTGAAAAATTCGCGTCTCAGGTTCCACAACTTGTGGGAACTTTCATGGCTCATGGAACCCTGTCGTGGTTCCTGAGCAGGAAATTTGAGCTACTGGAATGGATCCCACGAGTGTGGTTCAGGACTCGTGGAAACTCCCACGGGTCGTAGATCCTACTCGTGGACCCTGGGGACCCTTAGGCTGAACTACTGGAAAATGGTTCCACGAGTGTGGTTCACGACTCGTGGAAACTTCCACGGGTCGTGGATCCCACTCGTGGATCCTGGGGGCCATCTGCAGGGAAGATTCCACGGACAGGTTCTACGTTCCGTAGAAACTTCTACGGGTCATAGACTTGGGTCGTAGAGTGAAATACTAGGGAGCAGTCCTCTGATCTTGGTTCCACGAGTTCGGTCTGTACGACTCGTGGACTGTTTCACGACTCATGAGATTGACTCGTGGTTTTGCTGACAGTTGAAAATTTTAAATTCTTTTTAGTTTTCTGAGCTGAGTCTGGGCTTGGAAGTTCTGGGGTGTTACAGATGACTTTTTCGATAGTTGTCAAGGCTGTGAGTATGCATTTGGCACAGAAACATGGCTTACAAGAGGCTACTAGAAGTCCAAATAATGCATCCTTGTGTAGAAACATTGTGGGAAGTCGTCCAGTACTTGGCACTCACTAGACCTGACATATTCCATGCAGTAAATTTGACAAGCCAAATTACCAAAGTCCAAACAGTGAACATATTCAAGTGGATATAATACTCAGGTATGTTACAGGAACTTTGCAACGCGGTTTCAGGATTCTTTCATAATCACCTTTCAACCTATATAGATACTCAGACACTCACTGGGAAATTGTACTACAACAAGAAAATCAACTACGTACAGGATACACTATCTATCTCGATACACACTACATACTATAAAGCACAACAACTAAATCTAGTCCTAAAGCTGAGTATTATAAAGCACTAACTTCAACTACAGGTAAAGTGACCAGTTGAATTATGTACATTCTTAACGATATTGGAGTAAATCTAAAAACAATACCTGCATTGTTCTATGCTAATAGAAGTGTATAGTATATGAAAGTGAATCTAGTTATACATGCTAGAACCAAAAATGTGAAAATGGACTGCCATTAGGACAACTTATCACACAGTTTGTAAGGTCAGGAGATCAGCTAGCTGACATATATACACACAAAGGCACTGAAATTATAGAAACTATTTGCAGGATTTCGAATCAAGCTACGAGTGATATATAGTTTGACCTCTCACTAGCTTGAAGGTACATGTTGAAGATTCCGATAAGAAGAAAGGATAATGCCAAGATTGAGTTAGTTAGAGATTACTTTGAATTTAAATATATAGATCTTAATTCTCCATGTATATCTGAGAAGTTTAGTTTTGTTTAGTTAGAACTCTACACGTATAGCCTTTTATTTGTGTATAAGTATAGAGCCTCTGTACTACATCAATATACGAAATACATAGCTTTCCTTCTCTTCTCTCAATCTACCATGAGTTTATTTCACTAATTAATATATGCAAGTACAAGTATGTGCTTTTCTTGCAAATGAAAATCTTAGCTCCATCATTTGATCATATTTCAAGTATCTAATTACTCCCTCTTCCCAATTTATATGACTCACTTTCCTTTTTAGTCAGTCTCAAAAAGAATGACACATTTCTATATTTAGTAACAATTTAACTTTAAAATGCCTATTTTATCCTTAATGAAATGATTTACAACCACACAAACATCTATGACTTATTTTAGACCACACATTTCAAAAGTCTTTCTTTCTTTCTTAAACTCTGTGCCGAGTCAAACTAACTCATATAAATTGGGACGGAGGGAGTAGGTGTTATCTATTTCCTTCTGGGAAAGAAAAAGAATTACTTAGTCGAACCACTACTAAAAACAAATGTTTTACCCACTGCGAATCAGTGAGAAATTTATGCTATAAAATATGATTTTCTCGCACATTCCCACTGAATCAGCTCACTAGGAAAATGCAAGGTGAGAAACAGATTCTCACTGAAATTGTGGGATACTTCCTAATTTTTCCATATGAAAACATTACTATTTTTTCTTTTCTCACCGATTCAATCAAAATGTCTGTGTGAATAGCCACCGAACATTTTCCAGTGAGAAAAAAATGATTTTGTAGTAGTGAATTTGAGCTCGAATCATGAAATGCAACTAATCAAGAAACAGTAAAACTTATTTGCCTAGATTTAGCACAAGATATATTGCATATGATCCCTATAACAAAATCTTGTATATGTGTACGTTTACTGCAATAAAAAATTAAGATAATGTAGAAGATAGGAGACAAAATCACCATCATGCAAATTTTTGTGGTTGTACATTATTAATATTTATGTCACATAATTGACTTGTTTGATAGAGATGATCATTTTTTTTAACACAACAGTAATGATATGCAATTATTTTCTTATAATAGTAAAATTAATGATCATAACTTTCTGATCCTTAATAAGCCTCATAGTCGTTGTTAACCTCAATTTTGATTATAAAATGAATATACCTTAATTATTAGCTTATCTACATCATATTTTAATTAGCATGAGTAGGTAAAAATTCACCAGAAAGTCAAATTTAATTTATAACTTACTATTAAACCTAATTATACAAGAAATTAACTAACCCTAATCATCGATCCCCACGAGAAACCTGAGATATATGTCATGGATAATGTTTTCTACTAGGTTTTCACAACACATTAAAATCTATATAAACACTATAACTTGTGAACATTTTCTCACCACCTTCTTTATACAACATATTTAGCTTTATTGAAGAAGAAAATATGGGTGTGAAAGGTAAGTTGATTGGTTCAGTTGAGGTAAAATGTGGAGGACACTTGGTTCATGATATTTTTCATACCAATACTCATCATATACCCAACATATGCCCCGGTAAGATAAACCATTTTGAGATTCATGAAGGTGGAATCATAAAGGCTGGATCTGTAGTTAGCTGGAAATATAACGATGGTAACATTCGTTTCCCTGTTCTCTCTCTCTCTCTATATATCTATCTATCTATCTATCTATCTATCTATCTATCTATCTATCTATCTATATATATATATATACCCGGTATGCCAAATTATTTTTTATTCAAGATAATATTTGCAAGAAAGCGCCACATGTGGTATTTGGTTACCATAAAATATATTTCTAAGGAAAACATTTTGCATCGAATGAGGTAAAATTAACTTTTTTCATCACTCATTTATCTTAAATTCGACTTCATATTACACGTCACAACTAACACTTGGGCGTTATTATTATTAATACTTAGTACTAAAAAGCTACACCAATACACTTTCTGATTTGTTAATATCATTATTAGTCCTGAATATGTGCTTTCCGTAGTATATCTTTTAACTTACCAATTAAACATCAAAAAAGAAAAATTCAGCGAAAAATAATGTTTTATTGGAAATTAATTAGTTCGTTCATCATTCCCATATTTTTCTCAATGTCAAATGGTTTGAGAATTTAAATGATCATTTTTTGAGTAAATGGAAATGAAAAACAGACGAAATAAGATGCAAAAGTTAAGATTGCTAAGCAATTTTTGGGTTGTTGAACTCGGAGTGACATCTCTTCTATTTTCAACTATTCTTTTTAAAATTATAGATGGAAAAGATAAGATTGCTAAGCAAGTGATTGAAGCCGTTGATCCTCAGAAGAAATCAATTACTTGGAAAGTAATTGGAGGAGATCTGTTAGAGTTGTACAATTCCTTCACTACTATTATATCATGTGATCACCAATGGGCTACATGGACATTTGTGTACGAGAAGAAAACTGAAGAAATTCCAGAGCCACTTGTTCTTTTGGGTTTTGCCCTTGATCTGATCAAAGATATCGAAGGTCACCTTCTCAAGAAATAGAATATCTATGCTTTTTGGTGGATATAAACACGTGCAAATATATATGCATGATTGTATACACACTTATATATTTGTTTGTGTGATGAATATTTGGCAATATCGTTTAGTTCTTCCTAGCATGTGAAATAAATAATGTTGTGTATGAAGAACATATATATTATATATGCCACTCTTCTTCTACGGATGTATTTCTAATGGTCAGTATATGTAAGATATTCTGGATTTCGCAAGTTCGAAATTTACCTATAATAAAGGCGATGTATTTATCAATGTGCTATTCTCATTCTTTTTCAGCCAGCCGTCTTTTGGGCTTCTCTAGTTGTAATGTGGGAATTAAGATTTACAAACGTTCCTTAATTATGAAGTATATTAATTTATGATATTAACCTATGTACACCCTAAGGAGTATAGCTTATAAAACACTAAAAATATAAAATATATTAGGTAAATGTTTGCTTGGGACATGAATATGAATGTTGAAAGTACGTAAATATTTTGTCGTAAGGTCTGTGTGAGCAATGATAGAGTCAGAATTTTCATTCAGGAGGTCCAAAAAATAAAAATATATAAAATAATGCAATTCCTAAGAATCAAACCCCGGATATTGAGGTGCATTTTGAATGTCCTCGACTGCTGAGCTAACCTTTTGCATGTTGTTCAGCGGATTCAAAATTGTTTGCTAAGGGGGTTCGGATGAATACCCTCCCGCCCCTCTAGATCCACCCCTGTGTGAGGCCACACTAGCTACAAAAATTTTGCGTATTGTTGATGTCACGCCCCCAAATTAAGGTGAGAGGTGATTGACACCCGACCTATACTGCCCATTGAGTTAACCCCATTCTAATTGTCTGATGACTATTAACTACTATTATCACTAATACTACGACTAGACAAAAAGTATTTCACCATTCTGTGCTTAAATAATTTTGTCCTTAATGCATAAACATAATGTAAAAAAGACATGTAAATTAGAGAAAGAAAACTTCTTGATAGTCGATTGAGTTGTCTCCCAACAAGCGCTTGATTAAAAATGGATAAAACAAAATTCTCTCTCTAAAGGAAAGAGCCGTTGATAGCACCCAAGCCGTTAGCGGTTCTTCGGCCGCCACCCATGGCTGGTCAAGCCTCCTTGGTTGTGGCACATCATAACGATCCCCTAACCATTGGGAATCTAGATCATGAACAAGCTACTGAATCACACACAGCTTCTCTAAGTGCGCGATCACCATAGACCTCTTTGGGTGAAGCCTGTGCTAAAATTCCGACCACCGGAGTCCTCATAGGAAAGCCTGTTGTTTTCTTTACTCTGAAAGAGGAAGAAGAGCTTGCAAATGTCTGTAGACTGACAATTATTGGCAAATTCTTAGAAGTCTCATGCTCCAAAAAAATCTAAAACATCATAACGAATTGAGGGCCAACCTTGATAGAAAGAAGATGAAATGGGTGGTTCATCGAAGTACTAATAGAATTGATCCTGTGAAACAAGTTCAGGCCCAAAAGGAGATTTCGAAGTAATGGTAAATCTGTTGTTGTGTACTCTGATCATTATACTGGCTTGAAGGATGTGAACTTGAATGCTTAGATCACTTTTGTGATCAATACCCCTATCCCCGTTAAAAATTCTTTTGATCATTTGGATTTTGGTAGCTTTGTACCTAGGGAACAATCCAGCATTTCCCTTTATTTCTAATCTTGGTGATGAGTTGTTGTCAAATAATTCCCCGGGCATTTTACTTCAGGCTGGTCATACTGTTATTGTCAATCAGGCAGTCCCTATAGTTGATCCTATTAAACCAACCCTTACCAATCGATATTTATTTTCTCTAATTCAGTGCGTCAGATGGATGCTAATGAGGGTGCTACTGCTGCCATTTCTGATATTGAACATACCAAGCTAGCCAAAACTAGCATAATGCACAGAGTAACTTTCTATTTTTGTAGGAAGACATGTGATGTCAAGCATGACATTCCCCCTACTGATCCAGTGAATACTAATGTTGAACGTGTTATTATTAAGGGTGCTTCAAACCCTATTTCTCTTAACTATACCCCTGCCAAACAGGCATCTACTAGGAAGATTTCTCAGAGCCATTTTATTGACCCTATTTCTGGCAGTTTTGCTCGTTGCTCCTGATTTTCGTTGCAATTCTACTCCTGATAAGCTGAATTTTGATAGATCCCAGGAAAATAGTATCTCTATTAAGCAAAATTGTTATGCACCTACTATCAACAACACTTATAAGCTTTCCCAGGAACTATCAAGAGATCTCTCTCAATGCAATGCCAACCTTCCTCTATCCACAACAAATGACTTTTCTACGAGTTTACAATATGCAACCCCTACTATACCTAATTGTGTAGAACCCAAAACTATCACCATCACACAAAAGGGGCATGACAGTATAGCCGAAACTCAGAATACTCTAGCTCCTAGAACAATTGCTGACAATATTGAACCTCAGGAAATCCAACTCTTTGTTGATTTGCACTGCAATGAAGACCTCAATGGTGCTTCTAACACGACCTCTATTATACACCATTTAGATCAACAAGAAATCCTTGAGGATGATAATGAATCTAGTGATTATGACTCCAATCAGGATGATGAACAAGACATTGATGAAGAAGACAGTCAAGAGGATGAGAATTATGAGGAACGCAATTCTACTGATCATGAAGAGGAACTTATACAAGCATTTGCCCCTAAAAATACATGGCATGATTCGGGAAAAAGATGATGATATTATACAAGAAATAAACTCAAAGATAATGACCGATAACCTATCTCCAAGATTCATAAAAGACAAAAGAAACTCACAAGCTGAAAGAAATGGAATACCCTGGCCCCATCACTAGGGCCAAGGTCAAAGACACTCAAACAAGTAACACCCTCAATAGTTCTTAATGATCAATACGATCATTTGGAATATTAGGGGAATAAAATCCAAAGGGACTTCTGAAAGACTGAAGTTTCTAGCTAAAATACAAAGGATACAGTTTATTTCTATCCAGGAGCCTTTTGTCAATGCTAGTAAGTCATGTTGTCTTGCTAATACTAATGGAAATATTTGGGTATTCAGTGTTGATGGTTATAATGTCTCTGTGATCCATGACGATGAACAACTAGTCAAGACCAAAATTAATAAAATAGGCTCTGATGAGATTTTTTGGATGTCTTAAATTTGTCTGTGCTAAAAAGAAACAAAATTTGAGAGTTCCCTTATGAGATAGTCTTAGATAGTGCAGTAGCATGATAGATGGACCATGGAATATCAGTAGGAATTTTAATGTTATTATGAGCCCTGGAAAAAAAAAGAGGTGAACATCACAGAATGGAGAAAAGTTGGGATTTCATTTCTTGTATGGATAACTGTGGTATGGTGTGTTGATTTTAATGGGCTCAGGTTTACTTGGTGCAACAATAGAGGGAGGCCTCACAGAATATGAAAAAGATTGAACAGAGTTTTCTTCAATCATCATTGGACCAAAAAATTTCCTTGGAGTAATATAGAACATTTAGCTAGCAGAGGTAGTGATCATACTCCAACGCTAGTTAAATGTTCTACTTCTGATCATCATGGAATTAAGTACTTCAAATTTTTACAATAGTGCCCCAATAGTGCAGGTTTGACATGAGTCCCAATAGTGCCCTTGGCTCAGACAGTTTTGGTGGATCTTTCTACAGACATGTTGGGATATGATTAAGAAGGAATTTATTGATGTTGTTTAGAGCTTCTTCAATGGAGCTCCTCTATCCGAATTCTATACGAGCACTTGTCTGATTCTTATTTCTAAAGTGGAAAAACCTTATTCTTTTTTTGAAATGAGACCGATTAGTCTCAGTAATGTTTGTAACAAGATTATTACCAAGGTTATTTCAGCTAGACTTACTCTTTTTCTCTCGAACACTATCTCTGAAAATCAATCTAGCTTTATTAAAGGGAGATCAGTTATAAAAAATGTGTTACTAGCTCAGGAGGTTATTCATGTTATTAGAAAGAATAACCTTGGAAGTAATGTGATTTATAAACTCTACATGGACAAATCCTATGATAGAGTTAATTGGAAATTTTTAGTTGCAGTATGAGAAAAATTGGATATGCAGAAACATGGATAGACTTGGTTTGGAGGTTTATCTCCAATCTTTGATATTCAATATTGATCAATGGTACTAAAAAGGGATTTTTTTCACTCTTCAAGGGGTCTCAAGCATGGGGGATCCTCTTTTCCTGTGTTTTTCATAATTGGTGCAGAAGTCCTTTCCAAGATGCCCAATCAACTTCCTTTTATACAACATTACAGAGGATTTAGCATGCATCATCAAGGTCCTTGGGTGACCCCCGCCTTGCTTATGCTGATGATGTGATGATTTTGTTCATATGGAAATAAGAAATCTCTACGGATGATGATTGATCAACTGAGGAAATATGAGAATTGCTCTGGCCATTCTATTAGGAAAGTTTCTTCTTGGTTAATCCCAAAGCCACAAATAATCAAATTCTCAGAATCAAAGAGTTCATTGGATACAGAAAATCCAACTTCCCTATTACTTATTGGGGGTGTCCTCTCTATATTGGAAAACAAAACTAGTTGATCAAATATGAAAATTGCTCTGGCCATTCTATTAGCATCGACAAAAGTTTCTTCTTGGTTAATCCCAAAGCCACATATAATCAAATTCTCAGAATCAAAGAGATCATTGGATACAGAAAAGCCAACTTCCCTATTACTTATTGGGGGTGTCCTCCCTATATTGGAAAACAAAACAATTGCCTTCTATAGCGATATTGTGGCCAAGATGGTGAAAAGAATTAATGAGTGGCATGGTAAACTATTATCAGTTGGGTGTAGAACTATTTTTATCAAGCACGTACGTCAATCACAACCCATTCATCTTCTCGATGTTGTGGAACCTCCAATTGGAATGTTTGAGGAAATTGAAAAACAACATGGCAAGATTCTTTTAGGGATAAAAAAATGAAAAATAAAAATATTATTGGAGTTCCTGGACTAATCTTTGCTACCCTATTGAGGAAGGGGACCTTGGTTTTAGAAAACTACAGGATGCATGTTAGTGAAAGTTTCAATATGAAAAGATGGTGGCGATTTAGGACGAATGTTGATTTTTGGTACCAATTCCTCAAAGCTAAATATTGTAGATGTATTTCACCTGTGGCAAAAATCCCATGCCTACACAGTCTCAACTATGGAGAAACATGTTGAAATGCAGGGACAAAGTGGAGAATAAGATTTGGAAAATTAACATTGATAAAAATGATTTATGGTGGGACAATGGGACTAACATGGGAGCAATTGCTCAGATCATTCATATGAAGGAACCCCCTGGTAACTAAAAGCTTAATGATATTTTTAATGCCGATGGTTGGAATATTGACGCCCATATGCACTTCCTGAAATTTCTCTCTGAACATATTCACACTATTTTGATTGGTGACCATAATCCTGACTTACCAATTTGGACTGCCAATACTAATGGCTTTTTCTCCACTTCTTCAGCTTGGAACATTGCTAGATAGAGAGGAAGGATACATAACCAATTATGATAAGGATTTGCCACAAATTTCTTCCTTTTAAAATTTCTTTCATTAGGTGGAGAATTCTTAAAATAAACTACCTTTTGATGGTACACTTGCTGACCTTCGACTAAATTATAACTGTTTTTACTACAAGATCCCTCATATTCAGACACTACGGCATACCTTCATTGGAGGTGAAGTGGCTTCTTTAATGTGGAAGATCTTTGGTAGTCCATTGGGAGTAAGATGGGATGATGTACCTATCATAACCATGCTGACAAGATGGTGTAGTCACAAATCTAAGAATAGCATACATCAGACAATCCTTCAAGTGACACCGATGATAATCTGTTTGGAATCATGGAAAGGTAGATGCATTATGAGATACGAAAATGCTAATTGCTCTACCCGAAGAATTCAATACCAGATTCTCAATGACCTCAAATGGACTCTTTCCAAGCTTAAGATCAACAAGAACTGGCATCACGACTGGCATGGTACTTGTAACCAAATTATACTTTTTCCCCAATAATTAATTGCATTATAGTTAAATGGGAAAGACCTCCTTTGGCATGGATAAAATTGAATACGGATGGAAGCAAAAATGGAGATGGAAAGGTTGGTATAGAGGTCTTACGCAGGGACAACAAAGGCAAAATAATCATGCCATTTAGCTCCCCGATAAGCAACTGCAGCGGCAAAATGGCTGAAGCCAGGGCTTCTCTCTTTGGTGTTCAATGGTATGTACGTCATGGTTTCACCAACATAATAATGGAAGGAGATTATCTTTTGATCATTAGCATGCTTAACAACATCAGTAAACCTCTTTGGCATATGATGGAAGTCATCTTGAAGACTCAAAATTTCATCAACTTAGCTAATAGAGGTGTACAAAATCTGTGGGGTCAATAATTAAATATATTAAAATGAACTAAGAAAAAAAAAAGGTGATTGGCTGAAGGAAAGGAAATTGCAGACGGCAAGTTGTGATAACAAGTTTTGGCTTTGAAAAATTGGTTTGAGCTGTTGCAACTTGCTTTGCAAATTGCAAAGAAATCTAGCAATTTGATTGGTTGAAAGTTTGGCAAGTTCATCTATAAATAGATGACTTTCGTTTCAGTTTAAGACACACCAAAACGGAGAGAACAATAGAGAGCATAGAGAGAGTAATCCACAGATTCTTTATAGTCTGTGAGAAATAGAGTGGGAGTAATATTATAGTAAGTTGTGTTTTTTTTTTGAAGGTGTAGTATTCTCTTGACTCTATCAAGTTGTAATAAATATTGTTATTATATTACTCTATTCGAGTATTATAGTTACCCCGTTAAAATATTTTGGTGTCGTTGTTACTCTCTTCTTGTTATTGCTATTTAACGTGGATATTATTCCTGGGTGGGATTACTATTTTTATTTTTCCAACAATGTGGTATCAGAGCCATGGCAAATAATAGTCCGTTGTCCTTTCAGTACCCCCGTCTCACAAAAGAAAATTATAAAAAATGGTGTCTACGAATGAAAGTCATCCTTGGCTCTCAAGATGTTTGAGAAATTGTAGACAAAGGGTATACAAAGCCCGCCAATGAGAAAACTGTCTCAAAATGAGAAAGATGTCTTGTTAAAAACAATGAAGAAAGATCAACAAGCCCTCACTCTCATCCACCAATGTTTGGATGATGGCATGTTTGAAAAGGTGGCCGATGCAACCACCTCAAAGGAAGTTTGGGAGATTTTACAAAATTCTCTCCAAGGAGTTGATAAGGTGAAGAAGGTAAAACTTCAAACTCTAAGGGATGATTTTGAAGTTTTAAAAATGAAAGAATCTGAATCCATTTCGGATTTTTGTTCAAGAGTGATGGTTGTTGTGAATCAACTAAGAAGGTAGGGGGGGAGGTAGATGATGTGCGTGTGGTGGAAAAGATCCTTCACTCGTTAACACCTAAATTTGATTATATGGTATGCGCTATTGAGGAGTCTAAGGATCTAGACTCTATGATGATCGAGCAATTCGAAGGTTCTTTACAAGCCCGCGAAGAAAAGATCAAAAGCAGAAAAGAAGAGCCATTGGAGCAACTTTTTAAAACGCAGGCATCCTTCAAAGATTATGGAGGTGAAAAGAGTTATAGAGAAAATGGACAATGGAGAGGCCGTGGAGGTCGTGAAAGAGGAAGGAGTTATGTTAACAAATTCAACACTGAAGATAGAAGCGACCAAACATTCAGAGGCCGTGATCGTGGACAACTAGGAGGAAGAGGACGTGGAGCTTATCAAGGTACCAATGAAATGAGGTATGACAAATCTAAAATTGAGTGCTAGAACTGTCATAAATTTAGACATTACTCTTGGAAATGTCGTAGTAATGTTGAAGAGAAAGCTAACCTTGTTGACGATAACAAAGAAGAGAATGAGTCAACATTGTTAATGGCACTCAAAGAAGAAGATACAAATGATTGTAGTTCATGGTATCTTGATAATGGAGCAAGCAATCATATGTGTGGATACAAAGACAAGTTTGTGGAGATCAAGAAGACGGTGAAAGGTAATGTATCTTTTGGAGATACCTCAAAGATTCAAATTGAAGAGAGAGGTACGATTCTAATCTCTTGTAGAGATGGTGGTCACAAATTGATTACCGATGTTTACTATGTGCCAAAATTAAAAAGTAATATTTTGAGTTTGGGCCAACTTCTTGAAAAAGAATATGATATTCATATGAAAAATATGCATCTTTGGCATAGAGATTCAAGTGGCAACTTAATTGCTAAAGTTCATATGGCAAGGAATAGGTTGTTCCCTTTGAATCTTAAGACCATTGATGCAAAGTGTTTGAAGGCTAATATGAAAGATGAATCATGGTGTTGGCACATGCGATTTGGGCACTTGAATTTTGAAGCACTCAAATCAATAGGAGAAAAGGATATGGTTCATGGGATTCCTTCAATCAACCATCCCAATCAGTTATGTGAAGCTTGTCTTCTTGGAAAACATGCAAGGAGGAGTTTTCCGAAAGAGACCACGTCAAGAGCAAGCAAGCCACTGCAGCTTGTACACACTGATGTATGTGGTCCAATCAATCCACCTTCATTTGGTAAAAGTAAATACTTCTTACTCTTTATTGATGATTTCAGTAGAAAGACTTGGGTGTATTTTTTGAAGCAAAAATCAGAAGCTTTTGTTGCTTTCAAAAATTTCAAAGCACTTGTAGAAAAGGAAAGCAGTTGTGAAATAAAAGCCTTAAGGTACGATAGAGGAGGAGAATTCACTTCAAAAAAATTTAATGACTTTTGTCAGTCTCGTGGAATTCGTCGCACTCTAACGGTACCTTACTCACCCCAACAAAATGGCGTTGCAGAGAGAAATAATTGAACTATTCTTAATATGGCTAGATGTATATTGAAAGCTAAAAATCTGCCAAAAGAATTTTGAGCCAAGACTGTTTCTTGTGCAGTTTATTTGAGCAACAGATCTCCAACAAGAAATGTGAGAGACCAAACCCCTCAAGAAGCATGTAGCGGAAGAAAGCCAAGTGTCAAGCACTTGAGAATATTTGGGAGCATAGCCTATGTTCATATTCCACATCAAGGGAGAGAAAAACTTGACGATCGAAGTGTCAAGTATGTGTTTGTTGGCTATGACCCAAGTTCAAAAGGCTACAAATTGTACAACTCAAACAACAACAAGGTGGTGGTAAGTCGTGATGTTGAATTTGATGAAGAAACCGCATGGAATTGGGAGGCTCAGGAAGAAAGAACATATGATTTTCTTCCATACTTCGGAGATGAGGAAGAGCAGAAGATCGTGACACCTACACAAGATGCAAGAACTCAAGTGAAGGGCCACAAAGGATGAGGAGCATCCAAGAACTCTATGATGACACTGTAGAAGTTACTAATTTTTATTTTTTGTGTTGTCTCTTTGCTGATAGTGAACCAATGAATTTTGATGAAGCTATTACAGACAAAAGGTGGAGACAAGTCATGGAGGAGGAGATTCAGTCAATTGAAAAGAATAACACTTGGGAATTAACAATTCTTCCCAAGGGTTATCAAGCAATTGAAGTCAAATGGGTATACAAGGCAAAGAAGAATGCTCATGAAGAGGTGGAGAGATACAAGGCAAGACTTGTGGCTAAAGGCTATAAGTAAAGGCATGACATTGACTATGAGGAAGTCTATGCTCCTGTTGCCCGTATGGAGACGATTCATTTGCTGATCTCGTTGGCAGCACAAATGAAGTGGAAAATTCATCAACTAGATGTCAAGTCGGCATTCTTGAATGGATATCTTGAAGAAGAAGTCTATGTTGAGCAACCATTGGGCTTTGTGATAAAAAATTACGAAGATAAAGTGTTGAGGTTGAAGAAAGCTTTATATGGATTGAAGCAAGCTTCAGGAGCATGGAATAGTCGCATCGATAAGTATTTTCAAGATAATTGGTTTACTCATTGTCTTCATGAATATGCTCTTTACATTAAAGTTCATACTAATGGAGATATTCTGCTTGTATGTCTTTATGTTGATGATCTTATTCTAACGGGTAATAACCCAAGTTTGTTTGAAGCTTTCAAGAGAGCTATATATGTCCCTTGAGTTTGAGATGACGGACATAGGGCTCATGTCATATTACTTGGGCCTAGAAGTGAAACAAATGGAGGAAGGCATCTTCATATCTCAAGAAAGCTATATAAAGTAGATTTTGAAGAAGTTCAATATGTTCGATTGAAACCATGTGAACACCTCAATGGAGAGTGGAACAAAATTGTCAAAGTTTGATGATGGTGAAAAGGTGGACTCCACTCTGTTCAAAAGTCTCGTGGGAAGTCTGAGGTACTTGACCTATACAAGACCAGATATACTCTTTGCAGTTGGAGTAGTAAGTCGCCTCATGGAAGCCCCTACCTCCACCCACTTGAAAGTTGCTAGAAGAATACTTCGTTACCTAAAAGGTACGATGGACCTCGGGTTATTTTATTCTTCTTCTAATAATTTTAATCTTGTGGGATTTTGTGATAGTGATTATGCGGGAGATGTTGATGATAGAAAAAACACATCTGGTTTTGTGTTTTTCTTGGGTGATTGTGTTGTTTCTTGGAGTTCAAAGAAACAATCCATTGTTACTCTATCGACTTGTGAAGCTGAGTATGTGGCAGCAACATCTTGTACGTGTCATGCCATTTGGATGAAAAGATTATTGAAGGAGCTCAACTTGCCACAAATTGAAGCCACGATGATTTGTGTTGATAACAAATCCGCACAAGCTATTGCCAAGAATCCAGTGTATCATAATCGAAGCAAGCATATAGATACAAGATATCACTTCATCAGAGAATGCATTGCCAAGAAAGAAATAGAACTCAAGTATGTGAAATCTCATGATCAAGTTGCGGATATTTTCACAAAGTCTCTCAAGTTTGAAGACTTTTAAAGATTGAGATCAAGTCTTGGAATGAAGAAGAAAAATCATATTAAGGGAGAGATTTGTGGGGTCAATAATTAAATATATTAAAATAAACTAAGGAAAAAAAAAGGTGATTGGCCGAAGGAAAGGAAATTGCAGGCGGCAAGTTGTGATAACAAGTTTTGGCTTTGAAAAATTGGTTTGAGCTGTTGCAACTTGCTTTGCAAATTGCAAAGAAATCTAGCAATTTGATTGGTTGAAAGTTTGGCAAGTTCATCTATAAATAGATGACTTCCGTTTCAGTTTAAGACACACCAAAACAGAGAGCGCAATAGAGAGTATAGAGAGAGTAATCCACAGATTCTTTATAGTCTATGAGATAATAGAGTGGGAGTAATATTATAATAAGTTGTGTGTTTTCTTTTGAAGGTGTAGTAGTCTCTTGACTCTACCAAGTTGTAATAAATATTGTTATTATATTACTCTATTCGGGTATTATAGTTACCCCGTTAAAATATTTTGGTGTCGTTATTACTCTCTTCTTGTTATTGCTACTTAACGTGGATATTATTCCTGGGTGGGATACTATTGTTATTTTTCCAACAAAATCGAACCAAATCGCAAACGAATTAAACCGCAAAAAAAAATCCGACTAGTGATTTGGTTTGACTTAGTTTGGTATTGAAAAATAAAACCAAACAATAATTAGTTTGATTTGATTTTAACTAAAAAAAAATCAAACTGAACCGAACCAACTCGATATTATATATATACTATTTTTTAAAATATTTTATACATAAAAATATTTATTGTGATATAATTTATAAATATTTCTTCAACTTTTTCATAGTTTTTATCTTTCAACATATTATTTCAAGTTTAAACTTAGAATTTTTAAATAATCCAATAAGTCTTTTTACAACTCATAGATGCCTATTAGTAACTCAAATAAAGCCCAAATCAATACAACTGTTAACAAAAGATTATTCAATCCAACACTAGGAATGAAAATCATGTTAGATATTTATTCTTTAATTTTACATAAATACATAAACTAATTTATTTTTCTGTTTAATATTTAGTCATATAGTTGATACTTATTAGACTTATTTTAGCATGACTTAATACTTTTAAATTATGATTATTTTTATTATGATTTATTAATATGAAATATTTATTCTATGCGATTTCATTATTTTTTTGTTGAATATTTTATTGTCATCACTCACTTCATAAATTTCAAATAAAGTAAATATATTTTGTGTTATTTTTTTAAGAAATACCTTAGATAGTTGTATTTTGCTCGGGCTAAAGAAATATTTGAAACACAATTTAATTATATGTTTGTATGAAGACTTTACCGAAAAACCCCGAGGAAATCGAAAAAACCCAAAAAAACCCGAGTTTGGAAAACTCGACTTTTATTGATTTGATTGGTTTATAAATTTAAAAATCCGAACCAACCCGGTCCATATACACCCCTATTGGCTAATATTAGAATCGAATATTGCTTCAGAGAAGCCAATCAAGTAGTGGATATTTTGGCAAAATAAAGCATTGATATTAATGGTGATCATGTATTTCTCGATGCCAAGGATATTCCTCTGGAGGCCAAAGGACCCTATAGATTAGATCTTATGCAAGTGCCTACCCTTAGACATATAAACATAAAAAAGCGTGTTTATATAACAATACTTGCTATTGTTTGTGTTATGACTGCAAGCTTGTATATATTACCTTCTCGATAGGGAGTGTCTAATCTTCAAACATAGAATTGGATTTTATCCAATTACACATTTTGCTGTAACTTTTTGCTTTAGTTGAATGAGAGGATGGCGCCACCTAATGGTGTAATTTTATTTTTTTTAAAAACAAGCACTTGATAACATTGCGACACAACGCCATCACTGTTTCCCTTAAGGAACAGTAAGTTCTATTAAAACAGTAAAGTAAAGAACACTTGATTTACCATAGAAAACCTTCTTTTTCAAGAGAGTAAACATTATTATTTGGGTGATAAATAAAATCTGTACTTAAACAAAGTAAGTAGAAACAAGAAAAAGAGATGAAGGAGAAATCGAGCCCACTGAATGCACAGTTGTCCTTAAGAAAATTATTCCCCTCAAGCACCTGAGGTTAATGGAATATATCCTCCTAGAATAGAATGATTAAGCATCAACAAAATAGCGGTACCTCAAATTCTGTTTGAACAGCGAACCACTCAATGGTAGTAAATCACACTTGAATTTTAGAAGAAATGTAGAAGTATACTTGTGTTTTTCGTACTCAAACAGTACTTCAATTCGTGCTTCATATCTGAGGAAGAATCAGATATTTATAGCCAAAAACACTGCTTCAGAAAGAAAGCAAAGGTTCAGAAAAGTTGCACTGTTTCAAATATGACGGGACGATGTGCGAAACACACAAGAGAAAGTGCGTGTCGCACGTCCCGTCACACAAGCATCCAGTGACGCTGCCAGAACTGGCTGTGATGTCCGATGGAGGTGCGATACACAAGGCATTGTGTGTATTGCATGCCTCATCGCATGTCACAAAATCAGTGAGTCAAAAAGGATGCGTCCTTTTGACGTGCGATCGGAAAATAAAGAAATGGTTAATATATTCAAGATAATTACGTATTTACAAAATACCGTCTCAATTCATCCTATTTCATCAGATCCGGAATGTGATATGGTTTCGAAGGATGAACCGGATATGGACAGTTCCAATAAGATTTCATTCTTGAACAAAAATCCATTTTTTTATTTATTTCATCTATTCCATGACCGGAATAGGGGAGGATACACGTTACACTATGATTTTGAATCAGAAGAGAGATTTCAAGAAATGGCAGATCTATTCACTCTATCAATAACCGAGCTGAATCTGGTGTATCATAAGGGATTTGCCTTTTCTATTGATTCCTGCGGATTGGATCAAAAACAATTCTTGAATGAGGCCAGGGATGAATCGAAAAAGAAATCTTTATTGGTTCTACCTCCTATTTTTTATGAAGAGAATGAATATTTTTCTCGAAGGATCAGAAAAAAATAGGGTCGGATCTCCTGCGGGAATGATTTGGAAGATCCAAAATCAAAAATAGTGGTATTTTCTAGCAACAACATAATGGAGGCAGTCACTCAATATAGATTGATCCAAAATCTGATTCAAATCCAATATAGTACCTATGGGTACATAAGAAATGTATTGAATCGATTCTTTTTAATGAATAGATTCGATCGCAACTTCGAATATGGAATTCAAAGGGATCAAATAGGAAAGGATACTCTGAATCATAGAACTATAATGAAATATACGATCAACCAATATTTATCGAATTTGAAAAAGAGTCAGAAGAAATGGTTCGAGCCTCTTATTTTGATTTCTCGAACCGAGAGATCCATGAATCGGGATCCTGATGCATATAGATACAAATGGTCCAATGGGAGCAAGAATTTCCAGGAACATTTGGAACAGTCCGTTTTGGAGCAGAAGAGCCGTTTTCAAGTAGTGTTCGATCGATTACGTATTAATCAATATTCGATTGATTGGTCTGAGGTTATCGACAAAAAAGATTTGTCTAAGTCACTTCGTTTCTTTTTGTCCAAGTCACTTCTTTTTTTGTCCAAGTTGCTTTTATTTTTGTCTAACTCACTTCTTTTTTTCTGTGTGAGTTTCGGAAATATCCCCATTCATAGGTCCGAGATCTACATCTATGAATTGAAAGGTCCGAATGATCAACTCTGCAATCAGTTGTTAGAATCAATAGGTCTTCAAATTGTTCATTTGAAAAAATTGAAACCCTTCTTATTGGACGATCATGATACTTCCAAAAAATCAAAATTCTTGATCAATGGAGGAACAATATCACCATTTTTGTTCAATAAGATACCAAAGTGGATGATTGACTCATACCATACTAGAAATAATCGCAGAAAATCCTTTGATAACCCGGATTCCTATTTCTCATGATACTCCACGATCAAGACAATTGGCTGAATCCCGTGAAACCATTTCATAGAAGTTCATTAATATCTTCTTTTTATAAAGCAAATCGACTTCGATTCTTGAATAATCCATATCACTTCTGCTTCTATTGGAACACAAG